>CM062808.1:126927054-127527054 GCA_031772625.1 Pinus tabuliformis | reverse complement strand
ATCAACGAAAGTAGTAGGAAGAGTTTGAAGGGTGACAAGGAAGAGGAGAATGTGGCCCTTGCATCAAAGGGTCCCAATCAAGGGCAGGGGGAGAAGAATAAAAAAGACCCATCTAAGGTCAAGTGCTTCAGTTGTGGCGACTTTGGCCAGTACAGTACTCAGTTGTCTCTCAAGAAGGACAAGCATGATAAGTAGGACTAGGCAGCAACATCTGCAAAGATAGACAAAATGTCCTTCAGGTTGGCAGAAGACTTTGCCATGTTTGCAACTATATCTCTAGGAGTGAAGTGGGGTGATATGGAGTTATAGTCCCAGAGATGTAGAGGTTGGGTAGGGTCCATTGAGGTATCTTCCTCATGGATCAATACCTTGCTATACGGGCCCACAAATTTCAGTAGCAGGATGGATCAATGTTAGTGATGTAGTCAGATTCTAGAGTGAAAGTCACAGACTAGTAGTAGTCAAGTGTCAAGGAGCGCAGAGCAGTGTTGACAATAGAGCAGGAGGCTCAATGCAAAGTCAGCAGTAGCGTAAATTCTTGAGTGGAAAGTGAAAAGGCTAGTAGTAGTCAAATGCCTAAGAGACCGATGCATCACAGAGGCACAATTGATTCAGTATTTCATATGCTTCTCGGTTGCAGTAGTTGTAGTCACAGTCACAACAGATGAGAGGGAGTTGTAGTGCAGAAATAGAGTTGGTAGCAATATAGCAGTGTAAACAGCAGCACAAATGTAGTATCATAATTGCACAATATTTGGTGGTCAGTGGAAAGAAGTCACATTGGCTAGACATCAGCAACGTATACAGAGGGTGATGCAGAGACAGGGTGTTGTAGGAGTAGTGGAGCACTATAACACCTTCCTCACTAAGAAGGAGTGTTAGTTTTTGTGTCATTGGAGGTATTCTAGTCTCTAAACTTTTTGGAGAGGCTAAAATACAAGAGTTCTCCATAACCCAAAAATCTTTTCTAGAAATTCCTCCTAAAAGTATCTCAATTAGAGTATTAACAATTTTTTAATATTTCCCAAGTCTAAACTTAGCAAACCTAGTTAATTAATCAGTATTAGTTGAGAAAGGTGAGGATTCTCTAGATAATCACACATATCAATTAAGAAATAATCTCAACCATTGATTAAGATTTAATCTTAGTCATTGGAGTCTCAATTAGAGATTATAAGAAGTTGATGGCTAGATGGAGGAACACACTTGAGATCGATTTCCTTGGGCAGTTGAATTTTCCATAGAACAAAAATAGTTGCCAAAATAATTTGAGCCAGAGAAGGGAAGCAGAGACAGAGAGGGGCAGAGACAATGAGTCCAGAGGAAGTCTTCTAGTTTCGGAGAGTCAGAAAGAGGAGGTCGATATTTTCTCCAGGGGGTTGTGTAGAAGCAGTGTAGAGCCTCAAAAGGGGTAATTCAATCTAGCTGAAGAGGAAGACATTGTTAGTTCCAAAGGTCAGGAAAGTTTTCCAGAGGGTCAGAGAAGCATTTTCTCAGTCAGCAGCAAGTAGGACGGTTAGATTAGCAGTTGATTCAAGAAGAGTGTTTGAGGGACTACATTAGGGTGACACAGGGCCTGTGCAGAGCTAGTTGGAAGGCTAGCTTTTCAAAGGCAGTCAAGTGTCGTGATTGCTCGGGGAGAGGGTAATTTCCCTCAAATAATTTTTGCCAGTATTTCTCTTGGATAGATTCGCTAGTTTGGCGATATTTATCGTACTAAGAATTTATCACTACTGCTTAATCATAAAAACCCTCAATTGCTGCACCAGTTTTCCCAAGTTGGGTTTTTCCATAAAATTTTGTCAAAAATAATGGTGTCAGATTTTTTTGTATCAGTGTTTTCTCAGTTTCTAGTTTATCTTCCATGGTATTTTTTATTTGTGAAGATTGCAGTGTGATTAATTCATTGTCATCGTAGCAATAAATTGCTAAATAATTAACAGTTAGAAGAACTAATTCCAGTTGTTGCAATAGTTAAAATTTTCACACAAAACCCTTTTGTGCCCAAACAAGGAATCTAATCAACGAAAATTTGAGCTACCGATGCTCCCTCTGCCTGTTGGAATCACTAAATCTGGCAACCGAATTTTTTTGCAACCCATAACTAAAAAACCTGAACTACCCAACAATTCACGTTGTCTGGCTAGGCACTGCATAACCCCCAGAAAATTATTCCTAATGCTCCCTATGAACAATGAATTTTATTCTTCTACTTCTGAGCTTCCATGTCTGATCAATTATGCTCTGATACCATGTGAAAATTCCACTACTGAAATTCTATTGCAGCAACTAGAATTAATTATTCTAGCTGTAGATTAATTTAGTAGTTTATTGCTATGGAAACAACGAATAAATCACATTGCAATCTTCACAAATAAAAAATATTGTGGAAGATAAACTAGAGACTCAGAAAATATTGGCACACACACACCAAAATATAACACCATTATTTTTTGACAAAAGTCCCCAGAAAAAACCCCATTTGGAAAAACTTGTGCATCAATTGAGGATTTGTATTATTAAGCAGCATTGAGAAATTTATGAGTACAATGAATGTCGCCAAACTAGCGAATCTATCCAAGAGAAATACTAGCAAAAAAATTATTGAGAGAAATTACCCTCTCCGAGCAATCCCGACATTGTCTGACCTTTGAAAAGTTAGTTGTCCAAGTGGTTTGTGCAGGTCCTCTGTCACCCTAGCGTTGCCTACCACAGCCTGAAATAACTGCTAATCTATCCATCCTACCTACTACTAACTGGGAAAATGCTTCTACGACCCTTTGGAAAATCTTCTCGACCTCTAGAACTGAAAACGTCTCCCCTTCAGCCAAAATGAACTGCTCACTTGAGGGTCTGCATTGCTTCTGCGCAACCTCTTAGAGAAAATTTTCGGCCTCTGCTTTCAGACTCTCCGGAACTAAAAAACTTCATCTGGACTCACTATCTCCATCCATCTCTATCTTTGTTTCCCTTCTCTGGCTCGAACTCTTATAGTAGAATGTTGTTGCTTTCTAGAAAAATTGAACCACCCAAGGAAATTGATCTCAAGCGTGTTCCTCCATTTACCCATCGGCTGCTTCTTATAAACCCACTGTGGGACTCCAACAGTCAAGATTAAAACTTAAACAATGGCTGAGATTATTTATTAGTCGATTTGTGTGAGTATCTAGAGAAATCCCACCTTCCTCAATTAATTCTTGCTAATTAATTGTTTTCCCCAAGTTAGACTTAGGAAAAGTGTAATTACTGATTAATTAACTTAATTAGTGCATTTCTAAATGGATTTTCCTGAAACCTTTTTCTGGGTTAAGGAGTCTTGTTCCTTAACCTCTCTGACCACTATCGAGACTAAAACACCATCTAATACTAAAAAAATTAGCAAATCTCCCACAAAAAAATCATAGTGAATAATATCCTTTACCACTGTATTGTTTTAGCCCTTACATACCCATGTGTCTTGAAGGAGTAAATATAAATTTGATTATATGACCAATCAACATTCTTATTTAGGGTATATTTAATCTGAATTAGCCTCTATAATTGTTTTATTGTCAAGTTTATGTATCGTGATCTGGTACCATTATATTTTTCATACAAGAAAATGGGACATACATTCTGGTAGATTAAGGCAATGAACAAGTTGCTACAACCATTCTTCCTTAAGTCGAGATTGCTCTAGATCAAAACCATCTCCATTCGCTCCATAAATAACTCAAGATCTGTATTCAAACCTCGCAATATGCACAGATGATTGTCCATTCTTTTCTTTTTGAAACCATGATTTGTCCCTTCTATCTGCTCTTTAATCGAATCTCGACCATGTATATATTATCTTGCTGGGAACACCATGGGACGTGTCTAAGGAACTACGAATAGATTGAATCAAGATGAGCTGATTATCATTGAGCATTGAAATATCTGCATGAAACCCATTACAAACTTCAAGAAGCTTGATAGTGTCATCTATATTAACACAATTTTGATGTTGCTCTTCCTTGTTGATTCTATTGCCCAAACGCTTTGTACAACAACCAATGCCTAGCATTCATCCCAACTCACATACCCATGATAGGATGATAACACGTATCACCTTTAAAATCCATGAATGCACAGTTTCTTCAACCTGCCAGCAACGAGAAGCTCTTATACAGAGTATTCATTCGACAATTGGGCAGTTTTAACATTCAACTTGTGACACCCAGATCCTACACTTGGTGCTTCATTTTACTGACAGCTGGATACTTGACATTACATTTGATGCTTTATGTGATCACCATGGCGATGTTGGAGCAAACGATGCGCAGAGGAAATTAAATAAGCATACACAACACATACAAAATCATAAAAAAGATAACACAAAGATTTAACGTGGTTCACCCAACCAATCTGGGCTACATCCACCAAACAGAGGCATTGGCAATCTTATTATTCAATAGGAGATTACAATAATCTAATTCTTCACACATACTCTCAACTCACCCTATTTTCTACACTCATATCCTCAACGGACTTACATTTCCTTTATAGCTGGAGTATAAAGCTGAATCATAAATTCTCTCACAACAAATTTAGGATGCATTAACTCCTCCTCAAGAATAATGGAGCTAATATAGTAACAAATCCTATTGTTGTCACCTACATGAGATTTTTGCTAAAATAAATAAAACAGAAAATCTCAACAATCTCCACCTTGACAACAATTAGCCTGATGCCTTGTTCATTTATTATTTTATCTTTTCTGCAAGCCAAGAGAAGCCAAACACCAATGTAGCTTCTCTTACAAAACTGGTTTCGTGAACATGTCTGCACAGTTTTCATTTGTATGCACTTTTTCAAGAGAGACTCCCCTTTCAATGATAACCTGTCTCACAAAATGGTACTTGATAGGTATATGCTTTGATTTACCATGATAGGCCAGATTCTTAGCCAAATGAATTGCACTTTGACTATCACAAAATAACTTGATGTTGTCCTACAACCTACCAAACTCACCAAACAAACCTTTCAACCAAACCGCTTCTTTGCAAGCATGTGAAGCAACTATGTATTCTGCTTCAGTAGTGGATAAAGCAACAATGTTTTGTAGCTTTGACATCCAGCTAATAGCTCCACCTGCAAGAGTAAAGACATACCCTGAAGTTGACCTTCTCTTATCCAAATCACCTACAAAATCGGAATCAACATATCCGCAAACAAATTCACTACTCCTGTTATAAGTGATACAATAATCACTTGTGCCTCTCAAATACTGAAGCACCCATTTCATTGTTGACTAGTGTTCTTTTCCTGGATTTGCCATATACCTGCTGACAACCCCAACTACATGTGAAATATCTGGTCGAGTACAAACCATCGCATACATTAAACAACCTACTAAATTGGCATATGAAATTCGAGACATATATTCCTTTTCTTCATTTGTATTAGGACATAAACTCGAAGAAAGCTTAAAATGGGAAGCTAAAGGGACTGAAACAGGCTTCACATTGTTCATACCAAACCTCAAGAGTATTTTCTCAATATACTTTTGTTGTGATAGCCATAGCTTACCATTGCTCCTGTCTCTGAAAATCTCCATGCCCAAAATTTGTCTCGCTGCTCCTAGATCTTTCATATCAAATGTCCTAGCCATCTGAGCCTTTAACCTGTTGATCTCTACTATGCTTTTTCTTGCTAAAAGCATATCATCAACATACAACACTAAGATAATGAACATGCCATTACTTAATTTCTTAAAGTAAACACAATGATCATATTCACTTCTTATATAATTTTGACTCATCATGAAAGAATCAAATTTCTTGTACCATTGTCGAGGCGACTGCTTCAGACCATACAATGATTTCTTAAGCCTGTAGACAAATTTATTATTGCAATTTTGAAAAAACCCTTCTGGTTGTTCCATGTAAATCTCCTCATCTAAATCTCCATGTAAAAATGTAGTTTTAACATCTAGTTGTTGTAATTCTAAATCAAGTAAAGCAACTAATGCTAATACAATTCGAATTGAAATAATTTTTACAACTGGTGAAAATATCTCATGAAAATAAATGCTTGCTTTTTGAGAAAAACATTTTGCAACTAGCCTTGCTTTGTACCTGTCCTCTGTATCATCAACACCCCTTTTCAATTTGTAAACCCATTTACATCCCACAGTTTTTCTGTCTTTAGGAAGTTCTACCAGATCCCATGTGCCATTCTTGTCTAATGCCATCATCTCGTCCTTCATAGCTTCTTTCCACTTTTCACTTTTAGAACCTTCTACAGCTTCCTGATAGCACAAAGGTTCATCATCGTTAGCGGTTAAAGCAATTGAAGTAACATAATCATCATACTTTTTGGGAGGACATTTGATTCTCGTGGACCTCCTTAAAGATGTTTCTAGTACTTCCACAATTTGCTGATTATTATCTGTAGGAACTTCTTCATGATCTGTATCTGAAACATGTTCATGATCTGCATCTAAAACTGGTTCATGACTTGCATCTGAACCATGTTCATCTTGACTATCATCAGTATTTGAACTGATTTCAAACTAAATGTGTTGAAGCTTAGATACATTATCCTATTTCAATATATCATCTACATCTGTATTTTCAAGTGAGGATTCATTAAATTTAACATCTCTGTTAATGATGATCTTGTGAGTAGTAGGATCCCACAATCTGTATCCCTTAGTCCCATCACCATATCCAAAAAAGATATATCTTTTTGATTTAGGATCTAACTTAGAACGCTGATGTTTTGGAACTAGAGCATATGCATCAAAACCAAAAAAATTCAGTTTAGAATAATCACAAGGATGACCTTTCCATACCTCTTGAGGAATTTTGCATCCTATTGCAGTTGATGGTGATCGATTTATCAAATAACACGCTGTAGAAACCGCTTCTGTCCACAATTCCTTCTGCAAATTGGCATTACTAAGCATACTTCTTGCTCTCTCTAAAAGAGTCATGTTCATGCATTCAACAACTCCGTTTTGCTGAGGAGTATATAAAGTGGTTTTATGTCTTTCGATCCCAGCGTCCTTGCAATAATTATCAAATTCCTTTGAAGTAAACTCACCACCATTGTCAGTTCTTGAACATTTAATGGTTCTTTTATTGATGTTTTCAACTAATGCTCTAAACTATTTGAAAACTGTAAACACATCATACTTCTTCTTTAACATGTAGACCCACACTTTTCTAGAGAAATCATCAATAAAAGATACAAAATATGACGAACCTCCATATGAGGTTGTAGGAGATGGACCCCAAACATCAGAATGGATATAATCAAGGATTCCCTTACTAGTATGTTTTCCAGTTTTAAACTTCTGCTTGCTTTGTTTCCCAAACAGACAATGTTTGCAGAAATCTAACTTATCAGATTTTAAATTAGGAAGTAACTTACGATCAAATAAAATCTTTAAACCTCTTTTGCTCATATGGCCCAACCGTTGATGCCATAAACGAATAGAACTACTGTCGTTTTTAGACACTGTAGAAACATGATTTGAATCTGTTCTTCCTTCTAACTGGAAAAGATTTCCAACCTTCTTTGCTTTCATTACTAGTAAGATTCCTTTATAAAATTTCATTACTCCACCTTGAATAAAAGTTTTATATCCATTAGTATCTAGTACTCCTAATGGAATGAGGTTCTTTCTTAATTCAGGTACATGTCTTACATTAGTTAGAATTTTATTTGTCCCATCAAACATTTTCAGCTGAACGCTTCCAATTCCCACAATGTTACATGTGACATCATTTCCCATGTAAACTACTCCATCATTAACTGATTTATAAGTTTTAAACCATTCTCTATGAATGCACATGTGATTTGATGCACCAGAATCTAATAGCCAATGTTGATCATGATTAGACAAATCAATTGATAACACTTCATCACTCATACCTGTCTTGGATGCCGATCCTATATCTGTCGTGTTTTCTTCTTTCTTCTCTGTTGAAGATTCTTCTTTGGATGCTTGCTGTCTCTTCCAACAGTCCTTCTTCAAATGTCCCGATTGCCATAAAACCAACACTTTACCTTACTCTTCTTCCCTTTTGATTTTGAACGCGACTCGTTGTGCTTACTGAAGCGTCTTTCTTTAGAACGACCTCTAACCATCATTGCCTCTGATGTAGAGGTTTCTGAATTTGACCTCTTCCTTGTCTCTTCGGACAACAAAGATCCAACAACATCATCAAATTCAAGGGTTTTTGATATATTAAGACTTATAGAAGTAACAAAATGATCCAATGACTCGAGCAATGAGCATAATAAAGTTATAGCTTTATCTTCTGATTCAAATGTTACTTCTATACTTTTTAATTGCACCAGGAGAGTATTAAAGACATTCAAATGATCAGTAATAGTTGTACCTTCCTTCATGCGCAAACTGTACAATTTTTGCTTCAGAAGAATCCTATTGGTTAAGGATTTCGTCATGTACAGCTTCTCAAGCTTTGTCCACAAACCAGCAGCAGTTTTCTCTGACACGATGTTAAACAAAACATCATCCGCCAAACATAGTCGAATACCGCTCAGAGCTCTTTCATCCAATTCGCTCCATTCATCATCTGTCATGGTGTAAGGCTATTTGGACTTTCCCAACAAAGCCTTCGCCACGCCTTGTTGCACAAGTAGATCATGCATCTTCACTTTCCAGATCTCGAAGTTATTTTTGCCATTGAACTTTTCGATCTCAAAACGAGCACTTTGAGTTTTTGCCATGTTGTAACAAACAAAAAATCTCCAATTCCAACATTTAATAAGGGAAGTTTTGATTTAAAAAATGCCTTTTATTTATACTATAAAATGCCTCTGCTATACCGTGTCATTACAATTTCAAAAAACAAAAAATTGCAGTTTTAGCAGAGGGAAAATTGCCTCGCGCTCCTTTACCAGAGGGAAAAATGTCTGGCGCTACTCGACAGTGGACGATCCGCGCCTGAAACAAAATCCACGCGAGGCATGAAATTGGCGCGATTAACCTAATCCTTTCCGCGCCAATAGCCCTTTCTGGCGCGTTGACGCGACTGTTCCTTAATCTTCCGTGCCAATGGCGCGACTATTACTGAATAAATCGTGCCAGCCCTTCTTTAGCTCGAAAATTGGCACGACTGTTCTTGCCAAAACCGCGCCAACAAAAAAGCTCCTTCCGCAGCGACTCTGTCACACGTACCAGCTCCACAACATGCTCTGATACCAATTGTTGGAGCAAACTATGCGCAGAGGAAATTAAATAAGCATACACAGCACATACAAAATCATAAAAAACATAACACAAAGATTTAACGTGGTTCACCCAACCAATCTGGGCTACATCCACCAAACAGAGGCATTGGCAATCTTATTACTCAATAGGAGATTACAACAATTTAATTCTTCACACATACTCTCAGCTCACCCTATTTTCTACACTCATATCCTCAACAAACTTACATTTCCTTTATAGCTGGAGTATAAAGCTGAATCATAAATTCTCTCACAACAAATTTAGGATGCATTAACTCCTCAAGAATAATGGAGCTAATATAGCAACAAATCCTATTGTTGTCACCTACATGAGATTTTTGCTAAAATAAATAAAACAGAAAATCTCAACAGGCGATGGTTGCAACAACAACTCGGCGGTTTTTTTGGAAGTTTACTAAAAACATTTGAAAACCCTTAAAAATCTTTAATGAAATTTCAATGCATGTCAGGTTGAATTTTCAACCCTGAAAAACAATCTAAAAAGTTATCCTTTGTGCTCTTCCATTTCTGGGATTTCCCTTTGAACTGTTGATTTTCTTCACACCTTGGATTTACGAGACCTGGCTATTCCTGTGTACTTTTTGTTTTCCAAAAATGGGATTATTCCACATTGGCCAAATAAAAATAGATGTTGATGTTTATATATATGCAACAATTCACATTTATATAAAGGAAAAAAATTTGTTTGAACTTCAAGTAGAATATTTAAAGTGGGGAATTAACATTCTTGTACCGCACATCATGGAAATATTCAACAATGTCATTCGGCGAGGATTTCCAACTATAGAACCATTATGATCAAATCTTTTCAACGGCATGGTGGAAAATATAATCAATAAGTGGGTAGAAGTAAAAGAAAAGATGGCAAAAGGGCAAGCAAGTTTTATGCAAAATTTGGGGGAGGGAAGGAAGAAGCATTTTGTTGCTTTGTTGACTTCAAAAAGGCATCTAACACAGTCCCTAGAGATAAGTTGTGGCGTAGAATGGAAGAGCTCGAAACTACTTCACATTATAGAGTCGTTGTCCATAGGCTTTATTAAGAGGTGAAAGTTAAAATTAGAAATTCAACAGGCATCTCAAAAAGCTTTACAAGTGACATTGGAGTCCAGCAAGGATTCCCTTTATCCCCTACTCTTTTTGGTTTAAATATTGATAAATTCGAAAAGTGGCTAAATCTGCAAGGTGGGGATGGTGTTCGATTGGGGGGGTTTGTGATAAAACTTTGTTTATATGTTGATGACATTGTATTGATTGCTAAATCGACCCATGGGTTGTAGATGCACCTATATACCCTCAAGCAGTTTTGTAAAGCAGTGGGGACGCAACTCAATACCAGTAAGACCAAAATAATGATTTTCTATAATAAAATAAAGTAGAGCCACCATATGTTCTTCTTTGAAGGCAACATTCTTGAAGAACTAAATGAATAGAAGTACCTTAGAATTGATTTCAAAAAGAAGCTTAATAGGGAGGATTGTAGAAAGCAGAGAAATTTAGGAGGGTGGGAAACACTATATGTTCTTCCAAACAGATGTAGAGAGGCAGAGTTATGGGATTAAAAAGCAATTAAAGTGCTTTTTAGACTCCTATTTTGTCCAGTAATATATACAGTGTTCCACGGGGTCGAGTTTCCTAGCTCCCTCGCGCTCCGGGAACTTGGGGACGAGAGGGGGTTGTTTCCCCATGCTCCCAAAAAATAGGATACACAAGGAAACTTAAAAGGAGTCGTTTCCGTAAAAGGGGGTCGTCTGGGTTCGTAACGGGTTGTCGGGGGTCATTTCCAAAAAAGGGGGTCGTCTGGGTTCATAACGGGTCGTCGGGGGTCATTTCCGAAAAAGGGGGTCGTCTAGGTTCATAACGGGTCGTCGGGGGTTGTTTCCATTGACCAATTTTGAAATTTTTTTAATGAATTTTTTTAAATCATAATTTTAAATTTTTTTTTTATTGTGTTGACTATTTCCGGCCACAAGGGTTTCGTTTTAATTATTTTTTCATTGTTGAAGTTTTTGTTTAAACCATCGCTTGACGTCCATCCCTTTAAGCTTCAAACGCCGCCATCGTTGTTGCTGGACGTCGATGCCATCGAAACCTCCATTGTTGTTGGACACTGGACGCCATCGTTGCTGGACGTTGGACGTCGTCGAAACCTTCGTCGTTGTTGCACATCGTTCTTTCACGTCGTCGAACGACGAAACCTCACTATTGATTCTTGAATCGCTGCCAGTGCTGGACGCAGCCTCACCCATCGAATTTGCAAGTTTGCAGCCTACAACCTTGCCCATCAACATTCATTGTGCCTGCAGCAGACCTGCGACTTGTCACTTTTCCTTATCGTGTCGGCATTGGCATGCTACTTGCCTCACGACTTTGAAGTTTGCACTTGCAGTTGCAGGTAGCCCATCGACTTTGAAGTTTGCAAATTGCAGGTTGCAACCCCCATCGACTTTACCTGGCCACAGTTTGCACAGTAAGTAACATTAACAATTTAACATTGATGATTGCAGCTTGTCACTGCGTTGTTTTTTTTCAATTTTTTTTTTGTAAATTGTAATTTTTTTTAATTTTTCTGTGTTGACTGTGTGCCTGTAGCCTATCGCTGCGTTTATTTTTCATTTTTTTTTGTAAATTTAAAATTTTTTAAATTTTGCAGTGTTGAACTTGACTGTGTGCCTGTCACTGTGTTTTTTTGTAATTTATTTTTTTTAATTTTTCAGTGTTGACTCTGTATTAATTTTTTCTTGTAAATTTAAAGAAAAAAAAATCAATGTTGAATGTGTGTGCTATTAGTATTAGTCAGCCTGTGTAATTTTTCAAAAAATGTTTATTTTTAGTATATATCAATAATCAGTACGCATATGCCATAAAGCGGCAAGCCTAAAAAGATTTGATTAAAAATAAAATTTAAATTTAAACAGTAAACCCTTGTTGCAGGTTGCAACCTACAGGCTACAAGTTACATTCAACTTACAACTATGAGTTCGAGTTATTTTGGGAACAATGGGAACAGTGACAGCAACTACAGTGGTAGCAAGCCACATGATGCACAAGAAGAAATTGAAAGCAATCACAGGAGGGAAAGAAATCAGAATAGGTCTTTGCATGGTGTAGATTATGAAGGCCCACCAAGGGATCTAGAAAAATTTTCAAAGGGGACATTTAATCCTCTAAAGTCGCTTCTAATCTATGTAACCAAACTTCCGAAAAAAAATCCAAAAGTTGGTGGTGTCTCATGTGATTGGGTCTGCAATATTTGTGGGCATCACTTTGTTGGCAGCTATACTAGGGTGAAGCATCATATTTTGGCTATTACAGGGAAAGGAGTCAATATGTGTCCCTCAAAGAACCCGAATTCAGGTCAAAGAGAGAAACTTTGGAGGCTAGAAAGGGCAGCCACTAGAAAATGATTGTTTCTAGCAAAAATGTTGATCCATCCACAGATATGCCTCCATCCAGTGCTTCATCAAAAAAGACAAAGGGTTCTACTGGTGCATCTCATTCTTTTGCAATGGGTGCTATAGTGTCTGAAATGTACAATGTTTTAGATCGAGATGACACATATGATGCAATTGGCAAATTTCTTTTTGCCAATGGAATTCCCTTCCATGTTGTCCGTTCTCCTTATTACAAGGAAATGGTCCAAGCAATTGCAAGAATAGGGCCATAAGCTAAGAACAACAATTTTAGATAGAAAAATGTCCAAAATTAATGTGCAAAAAGAGAGAATGAGACAAACATGGTCGAGGTTTGGTTGCTCTATTGTTATGGATGGATGGACTGACATCCGAAAACACCCACTAATCAACATCATAGTGACATCTTCAGAAGGTTCATTCTTTCTTAAAGCTATTGATTGTTCTAGAAAGTGCAATGACACATCTTTCCAATTTGAGCTTCTTCAAGAAGCTATAGAGGATGTTGGGCCTAATAGTGTGGTGCAGGTTGTGACAGATGGAACAACAGTTTGTAGATCAGCTAGGTTATTGATTCAAAGCAGGTATCAACATATTTTTTGGACTCTTTGTTGTGTGCATGCACTCAATAATGCACTGAAGGACATTGGAAAGATTCAATGGATATCAGACTTGGTGACAACTGCTAGAGATGTGTAGGATGTTTATCTGCAACCACCACACCTCCTTGGCCATGTACAGGGATCGCAGGAGGAAGGAATTCCTCAAGCCCACTGATACTAGATACGCTAGTTATTTTCTCTTATTGGAGAGGATGCTAGAGGTACAAGCACCTCTACAATCCTTGGTTATGAGTTCGGAGTGGGGAAGGTGGCCAAAATAAAAAACAAACACAGTGAAGAAGGTCAGGCTTCAAGTGTTGGACAATGATTGGTGGGCAGAGTGTTCTTATTTGGTGTCATTCTTGGGCCCTATTGTGGAGGTCATTCATTACACTGATTCAGATGCTCCTAGTCTTGGAGAAATCTATGAGACCTTTGATAGCATGTTGGGTCGTCTGAAGGCAACCATTCAACAGAGGGAGCCCTCATTAGAGTTCTATACATCTCCGATTCGACCCATTATTCAGCGTAGGTGGGATCGCATGAACACACCTTTGCACATGGCAACATATGCATTAAACCTAAGAATGGCTTCCTAGATGCAACTGCAAAGATGTACAATGAGGAGGAGGGGGCAAGATTTCGAAGACAGTTTGTTCATTTTGCATCTCTTAGTGGCCCCTTCAACACACGTGGTGCGCGAGCAGATCCAATAGATCTAACACAAGATGACCTGATTGGTTGGTGGAGGATGCATGGGGATGGTGCTCCAGAGCTCAAACATCTAGTTATGTATTTGTTGTCTCAGATTGCTAGTTCCTCTGTAGTAGAGAGGAATTGGTCCACATATAGCTTCATTCACTCTATCAAGAGGAGCAAGCTTACCTCTAAAAGAGTTGAGAAGTTAGTTGTTGTGCACAACGCCCTACGTCTTGAGCATAGGAAGACACTTGAGTATTTGAAGGGACCAGCAACACGATGGGATGTTGATCCAGAGGATGATGCACAGGTAGATATGGAGGAGAGACTTGATGAGACACAAATGGGGTTGGTTGGTGTCCCACTTCGCATGTTTGAGAATGCAAGTGATTCTTATTCAGATGGTAATATGGTTGATCCTGATTTATTCATGTAACAACTGGATGCAGAGACTAACGGGGCATTACCTTGAGCAATTATGCTCATTTATATTTTGATATGTTCTTATGTTATTTTGACTCTATAAAATTAAAAAAAATTGACTCTTGATGTATTAGACTTGACTTTTATAAAAAAATTTCAATATTCAACATTCATTGTTCATAGTTGGAAGTGGAACATCAATATAGTTTAAAACTTTAAACATTTATAATTTTATGATTTATTTTCATTGTGCATTCACATTGTTAGTAAGTTACTAGTTACACTGTACAATTACAAAGTTACATGTATGATGTATGATTATAATTTATATGATAATTATTAATGAAATCAATGATCATGCTTTTCGTTTTAAATTTGTTTCAGTTATATGATTCATCAATTTATATTTTATATTTATAAGTTTTTAAGACCCTGACATCCTCCCACGTTTCCTACAAATTTGTGGGGAGCTTTTGCATAGGTCGCTCCTGCGTATCCCCGCTCCCTTGCCTCCTCGTCCCAGAAACTTGGTGGAACATTGAATATATATACAGGTGTGAATTGTGGGCTAGTAGCGTCCCTGTCTCAAAATGGAAACAAATTGATAAAATCAAAAAACGCTTGATCATGAGCAAGTTCAAAATAAAAAATTTGGTTCCATATGAGATAATGTTGAGTGAAACATGAGTAGCTCCCATCGAAGCAATTGCTATGGTGCAGCTCATAAGGCATCTAAAAAGAATTGAGCATATGGGAGTAGGTAGATGGCTTACAGTTATCTTCAATGAAGGCATGAGTAAAAGAAAGAAATCATAGATGAGATAAAACAACCAATGGATGCAAAAATGGAATATTACCTCAATGTTTGTCCCACAAATAGCAAGGAGTTAAAGAATTTTGTTATGGAGAATTTCCATAAGTGTATATGGGGAAAAAAGTTGGCTAGAAAGAAGTACCATGTTCAAGAATTCAACCCCACTTGTGATCTCCAACAAAAAGAGTACATCAGAGCTAGCATTTTGAGGAGAACAAAGATTTTTATTGCTAAATTAAGAACTAAATCGCATCAACTTTGGTGTGAAACAGGACGGTGGGAAAAACCTAAAGAAGCTTGGGAAGAATGGGTGTGTACATTTTGCACTTCTAGGGAAGTGGAATCGGAAAAACATTTCATCTTGGAATGTGATGTTTTCATAAACATCAAAGACAGTTATGGCAATATGTTAGCATCGCTTCCTTGGCATTGTCTTTTCAGTGAGAAGAGTGTTAGAGGGTTGGCTCGGCTCATCAACAATTTGAGTAAGAAAAGGATTGAATTGCAAAAGGAAAAAAGTAGGGAGGCTAGTGATCCCATAGACTATTTTTAGTCTCGTGGACGTTAAAATATCATTCATTCATTTGTTTAGGCACATTGTGTGTACATTATACTTTCCCTTGGATTGATGCTTGATGCATTCGGTGTTGTCTTGAATTGTGACTTGCGATAGTTGGTGCTTTGGCTAGAACTGTGGCTCCAAATTAGAGATTGGGTCTTGTTAAAGACCCAATACTTTTTATGAAATTACTATTGACCTTGCAGAATCTATTGAGATTGGGTCTTATTAAAGACCCAATATTTTTAATGAAATTACTAATAACCTTGCAAAATCTTCATGTACCTAAGACCACCAATAACCTTTAAAAATCAAATTTTTGCCTCAAACTGAAAAGAAATCTACTGAAATTGGGTCTTATTAAAGACCCAATATTTTTAATGAAATTACTAATGACTTTGCAAAATCTACACAACCCAAATATCACCAATCAACTTCAAAAACCAAAATTTTGCCTCAAACTGAAAAACCTATTTTTCAGTGCTCAAATGGATTAACTTGAGGTACAAATTTTTATTAAAGCTCAAAAAGAATTAAAAAAATCATTCTACCAAGAATATGTTACAACACTAGTTAATGGTGTAACTAAGTTTAATAGAAGAAGACACGCAACAAGTAAAATAGTGTTTAAAGATAGCCCTTTCCAAACAAATTTGAATTTGACATTGAGGGCTTCATACTTGACGGTGCAAAAATTTCCCAAAGATTCAAACTTTCAAACTCTCAATCAATAGGCACCAAGAGAGGCCAAGAGAGGTTAGCCACAATATTTGCACATGAGGATGATCTAGAATGGCGTTAGTTTCTTTCTGCTTTGAAAATTTTCCAACAAATTGGGTTACAATCCACTACTCTCCCAAAGCTTCTGGTGCCATGCTTCTGTGACAAAAATATGGGATATGAAAGCAGGCACAAAGTGTGGTGATGATGTTGGGTCTTTTCAACTCTGAAAATAGGCATAGAGGGAGTAATGCAAGTAGAGGTAACATTAGCATCAAGTCTCATCGTTGAGGTTTCATACTCCAGCATTACTGCGACACATCTCTTCACGTCTTAACGGGCAATGGAAGGATACGTACGTTGATAAAACTAGGGGATATGACGATGGTGGAGGTCACCGAAGACAAGATGGGTCATCAAAGGCTGACTCTGAATGTTGGGGAAGCCAAAATGTTGACTAATTAGACTGCGCCATGACTTTTTTTAATAGAAAATTCATAGTTGTAGGGTATAATTTGAGAATGGGAATGAGAAATATCGAAGACGATTCATAAAATTGTTTTTTAATGAGTAAAATTGAATACAAATTACATTCTCAATCACTGAGAAAGATAAATTAAGCTTCCAAGTATGATAGTGAACTTAAGATTCATAGTTTTTTAAATCGTCGATCATTTTCCGCAAAAATATGTGACAGCAGAGGAACAAATATATGATGGGGAACTGTGTGGTTGAATAGCTGCGGCTGTGCTGAAGAAGTTAAAAAAGTGAAACATTTGCAGTTCACTATCAGCATTTTTTGTATTCATTTATGTATATTTTCCTCCGTTATTTGGTTCTTTGATTATATCTTCTTTCACTGTGTTTTGTTTTTTCTTCCTTTTGTCTGCTTAATTGTGTTGATTATAAAGTTATCGTCTATGTCATATTGAATTAAGAGCAGAGAAAGAAAGAAAGAACATCAAGAACAGAATGAGAGAAGACCAAGAAAGAGAAACTGAAATGTGAATCTGTTTATTCGATGATCAGTTTTCATTACATGGTATTCGATTTATTATGTGAACAGCTACCGTTACACATAACTAAACTACCCGTTACATAACTAAAACTAAATTGGTTACAAAAACTGTTTGACCAAGTTCGTTGTCAAACCAACAAACTCCACCTTGACAACAACTTTCCCATTCATCATCTTTCCTGCAAGCCAAGAGAAGCTAAACACCACCGCAACTTCTCTACTGTAACTGGCTTTGTGAATATGTCTGCACAATTTTCTCGTGTGTGGACCTTTTTAAGAGCTACTTTTCCACCATCGATCACATGTCTCAGAAAATGATATCTCACATCAATGTGCTTGGTTCTACTGTGATAGGCAGGATTTGTGGCCAAGTGAATAGCACTTTGACTGTCACAAAGTATACTCACTTTCTCCTGCGTCCTTCCGATTTCATCGAGCAAACCCTTTAACCAGATTGCTTCTTTACTGGCATCTGAAGCAGCTATATATTCAGCTTCGGTAGTGGACAATGCAACCGTGTCTTGAAGCTTTGACATCCAACTAATTGCTCCAACTGCAAGAGTAAAGACGTAACCTGTAGTAGATCTTCTTTTGTCCAAATCACCAGCATAGTCAACATCTACATATCCGCAGACTGATCCTTCACTACCATCAAAGACGATGCAATGATCTCTTGTGCCTCTTAGATATCGAAGCACCCATTTCACTGCTTGCCAATGTTCTTTACCTGGATTTGCCATGAATCTGCTGACAACTCCAACTGCATGTGAAATGTTAGGTCTTGTAGATACCATCGCATACATTAAGTTGCCTACCGCATTTGCATATGGTACATGAGACATATACTGCTTTTCTTCATCAGCTCTAGGACTCAAAACAGAAGAAAGCTTAAAATGGGAAGCTAGTGGAACATTAACAGGTTTCACATTATTCATAGAAAACTTTTCAAGTACCTTCTCCACATACTTCTGCTGTGATAACCAAAGCTTACCATTTTTCCTGTCTCTGTGTATCTCCATGCCCAAGATATGTTTTGCTGCTCCAAGATCCTTCATATCAAACGCCCTAGAGAGTTGAGCCTTTAACCTGTTGATCTCTTCCATGCTTTTGCTTGCAATAAGCATATCGTCAACATACAAAGCTAAGATAATGAATATGCCATTGAAACTTTTGAAGTACACACAATGATCATACTCACTTCTTATAAAGTTCTGGCTCACCATGAAGGAATCAAACTTCTTGTACCATTGTCTGGGAGACTGCCTCAGACCATACAATAATTTCCTGAGCTTGCAAACTAATCTTCTGCTGCGACCTCGTACAAAACCTTCTGGTTGTTCCATATATATCTCTTCGTTCAAATCACCATGTAGAAAAGCTATTTTAACATCTAACTGTTCTAACTCAAGATTAAGCAACGCAGTTAGTGCCAACACAGTGCGTATAGAAACAAGTTTTACAACTGGAGAAAAAATCTCATGAAAGTCTATACCTTCAACCTGAGAATACCCTTTTGCTACCAGTCTCGCCTTATATCTCTCGATACTACCATCAACTTTCCTTTTCAGCTTGAAGACCCATTTACATCCAACAACACTTCTCCCTTCAGGAAGCTCTACAAGATCCCAGGTATTGTTCTTGGCTAAGGAGTCCATTTCTTCTTCCATAGCCTTTTTCCATTTTTCGCTATCTGTATCATCTATCGCTTCCTGATAACAAGACGGTTCCCCATCTTCAGTAACCAAAGCAAAAGATGAAGCAGAATATTCATACCTTTTGGGAGTTTTCCTTTCCCTTGTTGATCTTCTCAGAGTGACTGGTTGTTGAACTGGTTCAGAAGCTTCAACGGCTTCCTTTGTGTCTTTAACACCTTTGTCTCCAGAAGTCTCACCTTCCTTTCGACTGTCACCGAAAGATCTAGCCTCCAACTGAACTCGTTGACACGGCGATACCTGTTCCTATTCAATTCTTTCAACATTTGATTTTAACAAAGAGGATTCATCAAATGTTACATCTCTACTAATGACTATCTTCCGCAATGTAGGATCCCACAACCTATATCCTTTCACTGCATAGTCATACCCAACAAAGACATAACATTTCGACTTTGGATCTAACTTTGAACGCTGATTTTTCGGAATCAGAGAATAAGCATCACAGCCAAATATCCTCAAATGAGAATAGTCACAAGACTGACCTGTCCAGACTTCTTCAGGAATTTTACAATCAATTGCTACTGAGGGTGATCTGTTAACTAAATAACAAGCAGTAGATACTGCTTCCGCCCACAACTCCTTTTGCAAGTTAGCATTGCTGATCATGCTTCTGGCTCTTTCCATAAGAGTTCGATTCATACGCTCAGCAACACCATTTTGCTGAGGAGTATAAACAGCAGTTTTGTGCCTAACAATGCCCTCATCCTTACAGTATTGTTCAAACTCAACAGAAGTGAACTCACCACCATTGTCAGTTCTTAGACATTTAATAGATTTGCCTGTTCTTTTCTCTACCATTACTTTAAATTGTTTAAAGACATTGAATACATAAGCTTTTCGTTTTAGCATATAGACCCAAACTCTACGAGAGTAATCATCAATGAACGTTAAAAAATACAATGCACCTCCATATGACATAACAGGGGAAGGCCCCCACAGATCAGAATGAATGTAGTCTAAAACATCTTTACTATTATGATTGCCAACTTTAAATCTCTATTTACACTGCTTCCCATACACACAATGTTTACAGAAATCTAAATTCAAGGATTTCAGACCGGGAAGAGATTTACGTTTCATCAGTATGTGAAGACCTTTCTCGCTCATATGACCCAAACGCTGATGCCACAGACGAGTACCTGCTTCTTCCTTTTCTGACGCAACCGCTGCTTCATCGACCTGAGTACTTCCTTTTAACCTGTAAAGATTCCCGACCTTCTCTGCCTTCATAACCACAAGGGAACCTTTGAAGACTTTCAAAACGCCATCCTGACCTGTAAACTTATAACCATCTGAATCCAACACTCCCAAAGAGATTAAATTTTTCTTCAAATCAGGCACATGTCTAACACTAGTTAATCTCCTAACTGTGTTATCATACATCTTAATCCTGATATCTCCCATCCCAACAGTCTGACATGACATATTGTTACCCATAAACACAGAACTACCGTTTACATTTTCATACGAAGTAAACCAGTTTCTATGTGGGCACATATGATGCGAAGCACCAGAGTCTAACAGCCAGCTATCAAAACTATGAGAGACATTACATTCAGGTGAAGTTTCATCTATCATACACAAATCTTCAGCAGATAAAACTTCGTCTACAATACCTGAATCAACCTGATTCGCTTCGTTCTTCAGGTTTTCGGATTCCTTCCATTTCCAACAGTCCTTCCTCAAGTGTCCAACTTTACCGCAGCTCCAACATTTTGCCTTACACTTTTTGCCCTTCGATTTCGACCTGGAAGACCCCCTTGGTTTGTCTCCTCTTTTCTTTGAGCGTCCTCTAGCGACCATGGCTTCTGATGCCGTTGTATCAGTGTTGGATTTCCTTCGTACCTCTTCAGACAGAAGAGCTCCCACGACTGATTCAAACTTCAAAGAATCAGCAGAGCTGAAGCTGATTGAGGTTACGAAGTGATCCCATGATTCAGGCAGAGAACACAGCAAGGTTATGGCTTTATCTTCTTCCTGTATTTTTACTTCCATATCTGTTAATTGACAAATTAGTGTATTAAAAACATTCAAATGTTCTGCAACGCTTGAACCTTCTTTCATTCGAAGACTGTATAATTGTCGTTTCAGATAAATTTTGTTAGTTAATGATTTTGTCATATAAAGGTTTTCAAGTTTTTCCCACAAACCTGACGCCGTAGTCTCTTCAACGATGTTGAAGAGAACTTCATCCGCTAGACATAGCCGGATGGTACTGAGAGCTCGGGCATCCAAGTCCTCCCAGTCTGAAGTAGTCATGGTTGTGGGTTTCTTAGTAACCCCATCCAATGCCTTGTGCAACCCTTGTTGCACAAGCAGATCCTTAACCTTCAGTTTCCAAAGAGCAAAATTACTCTTTCCGGTGAATTTCTCCACCTCGAATCTTGCATTCGACATCTTGGCCATTTTTCCTCCTTCCTAGGGTTTCAGTCTTTTAAAAAAAACTAATGACTTCCCCAATTCAAACAGAAAGACAAGTTTCAAATCTTTTGTTTCTTGCAAACCCTTTTATTTTTCTAGTTTCAAAACATTCTTACAAATCTTTTGCAAACTTTTCCTTCTACAATATTTGTAAAAACAACACTCTTCTCTGCTGTAAAAAAATTTCTGAACAACCTTTTCAATCTGTTGTTCTACAATACTGCTTCTCTAAAAAAAATTTCAACCTTTGCAATCTTCTGCTGTCTTAAAATTTTTTTCTGCAAACCCTTCCTTTTTTTTTTTCCAATAATTTTATAAAACCACAACTTGACTTGATTTCAGAATTTAAAAAAAGAATACCCGGGTTTCACGCTGTCACAAATCCTCTGCATAAAGTTGCAGGCCCTCACGCAGGTCAATCTTGTGCAACACAGGTCAACAGGCTCTCACGCAGGTCAATCCTCTGCAACCCAGGTCAACAGGCCCTTACGCATAGCAGCAAGGTTCTTCAGCTTCACGTCTGCAGGTCAATCCTCTGCAACGCAGGTCAACAGGCCCTTACGCACAGCAGCAAGGTTCTTCACGCAGGACGTTCTGGATTTTGGTCACTGGACAGCAGTAATCTCCCTTCACGCAGGACGTTCTGGATTTTGGTCACTGGACAGCAGCAATCTCCCTTCACGTCTGATACACGGCTCTGATACCACTTATTGAATTAAGAGCAGAGAAAGAAAGAAAGAACATCAAGAACAGAATGAGAGAAGACCAAGAAAGAGAAACTGAAATGTGAATCTGTTTATTCGATGATCAGTTTTCATTACATGGTATTCGATTTATTATGTGAACAGCTACCATTACACATAACTAAACTACCCGTTACATAACTAAAACTAAATTGGTTACAAAAACTGTTTGACCAAGTTCATTGTCAAACCAACATGTCATTGCTTAGCCATTGCTTTACATATTGTGTATCTTCATGTACCATTGTTGACTAGTATGATGGCTATGAGGATCTGTGGTTTGTTGGAGCTTACAATGTTGGAGAAGACAAATGGGAAATTCTGCCTCCCATGAACAAAAACCCCCGCTAAAGCCAAGTGTTTTCATCGACGAAAATTTCTCCTAGGGACTTGAGGAGTTGAACCCATACAGAATAAGTGTAGAAGTTTTAGAAGGCTGAAATAAGTATAGAGTTTAGGAGTCAACGCATTTGCTTTTGTTGTTTTTTCTAAACACATGGATATGTTGGGTGAACAAAATGTGAAATACAACGCCATAAAAAATGATTGGACTTCTGTGGCCTAGAAAAAGCAACAGAGGCAAATGTGTTGAGGACTCCTAAACTCTGTACTTCTGCCAGCATGCTCCCAGTGCCCAAATTTGAATGAAAACCTCTACGCTGCTTCTGTATGACCCCAAATCCTGAGTCCTCAGTCTGCTTATTAGCAGAAATTTTCCGTTAACGAAAAAACCCACAATTGATCTATGGTTTTTGGCCATGGGGGGCAGAATTTTACACTTGACTTCTTCAATGTTGTAGGCTTTAACAATTGCCAGATCCTACCCATAGGCATCATACTAGCCAGCAGCATAACTATGTCACTCTTCATGCATACAACATGTTGTTCAGTATTTTTGCTTATTATGGGTACATATTATTGGGTACCTATTTTTCCTACTCCTTCCTCTTAAAGATGATACAGGGAAAGTCCTCCACTATCCATTCCTCTACAAAGAGCCCTCACCTTCACATTGGGCTTTCAACAAGTACCCGTGTAGATTCGAGTTACCTTCCGAGCCATTGTCAACTGCAGAAATAATACGTAGATTGAATACAATTCACCCATATATTTGAAAGTTGAAAAGCCCTGGAGAATGGAATTCACCATCTATAATACCATTAACTTTACAAAGCGATTGGTTTGTAAATTTGCAATTTTCAGTCAACAAATTACTACAAATCTGCAAAGCTTCCTTGACAATATAAAACACAAAACATACAAATCCTTTTTTATTAACAAAACTCTTCAAAATCATTGAAGCTCCCAGAATTAGAATAAGAGTCCTATGCTGCAATAACTAACTTCGTTAATATGTTCTGTAAATGTGCTTCATCAATGATTCAATATCTATTAGCTCAACTATTATTGTAGTATCATTGTAACATGAGTTGGTGGAACTATGAACATTTGATAAAGTATCTGTCACATCTAGGTCGTCTGCCTTCTCAATAAGAATGACTGAATAGTAAATACTAAGCATTATGCAATGTTGGCCAGGATATATATCGTCCTCTTTGAAATCCCTCATATCAGAAAACATATATACCAACTTATATTTCAATTATTGCAACAAAGCATGGTGCATCATCCTCGCCTTAGAATATGCTCATGGCTACAATCATAGAGTGAATTACAAGGTCCATCTTTGTGGCACTGTCACTGGGAAAATACATCACACATTGGAATTTGGAGTTTTTAAAATTTTAAAATTTTGGGGTGTTACAATGTGCTCTAGATTTTCAAAAATTGTACATGTGTCAGATAGCTTAGTGAGTCAAACAACTTCCAGCTTTTTGCAATCTATTTAAGAATAGCTCGGTAGTGAATCACTTGTCAACAATCAGTTTGGTGGATTCACTTACATCTACAAATAAGTCAAGGTCGATAGGAAGGCTATGTTTAAGAATGGGTCAAAGTGCAAAATGGGAATTAAGTTTGAAGTTCATCCAATGAATTGAAGTTTGAATGGATGCCAAGGGCCAAAGTCTCAAAATTGACAGCAAAGGCTTTATGTTTGAAAAGTGGCTCAATGGCCAAAGTTTGCAATAGGCTTGAAGGCCACAGGTAAGAAAAAGGCCTAACAACAAAAGCTTGAATATGGACCAAAATTCAAAGATACCTTGAAATTTTTAAATGGCTCATTGATAAATGGGTCAAAGTTGTGAAATCACTCGAAGTTTCAAAACATGTCAAAGTTCAAAAAGCGTATAAGGTTTCATAACTACCAGATGTTCAAATATGGGTCAATGGTACAAAAGAGCCGAGTGGCTTGAAGTTGCAAAGTTGCCCAAAGTTTAAAAATGGCCTAAAGTTGCAAACTAACTAAAAGTTTGAAAATGGCACGAAGTTTGAAATAGGCAATTGTTTGATAATGGCCTATAAAAGCTATTCGAAGCATGGTCGACGGCCTTGGAGCCAATGGTTCGATGATTTAATTTGAAAAGAGGTTGATCCATTCGAAGGGCATATCTGAAACTACTATGAAGTCGGAGAATGTGTCAATGTTTCAAAGTGGCAAATAATGATGCTCAAAAGTGGCCTAATGACTAAAGATTGAAAGAAGGTTGACCCACTAAAGTTTGAAAAGGGCATATTGAATGAGGTTGACCCACTAAAGTTTGAAAAGTGCTTGAAGTGCTTGCGCCAGGGCCATGCTAATCTTCTTTGTATCGTTCCATTTTTTATGGGATCTTCCCAGCTATGTTACCAGAAACGGGACGGTTGCCACCGTTCTCCGTAAAAAACGTGTAAGAAACGGAAACCAGATGGAAACGCCGTTTTCTACGGTTATTTTAGTTAACGGGTGAATATATTTTATGGGAAATCTTTTACTGGTGGTAGTTCGCTCTTGCATGTCATTCTCAGCCCTGTATTTTCACTCTTTATTGTAGATTTCACTCATGTATTCATTCAATAACCTAGAGGCCTATGCCAAGTATACAAAAAATTGATCATTTCTGTACTATTGTTCATTTTTTAGTTGATTTGTTTTCCTTTAACATGTATATTGTTAAAATTCATAGTTTAAACACTATTCTATATGTGGGTCAAGAAATTCACATTTAATTGCAAATTTTATATATATATAAGGAAACAATAATTAGCTGAAGGCGCAAAATGCATAAAAATGTATACACTTAATTGATTAGGAGGCATAAGAATGTATATATTTAATAGTCAATTTGCTAAGCATCAGTTTTTTATTTAAATTATTTAGGTTTTTAATAAAATTTGGGCTGGAAATTTAGTTGAAACTATATTGAAAATTGAAACTAACGCTGTATTTTTTATTTTTATTTTCATTTTCTCTCTCCTCGTTTCTTGAGTGCGAAACCTCCAAACTCCGTTTCTCGTACCGTTTTCGTTTCTCGTTTCGTTTCCCGTTTCTCGTTTCTGGTAACATAGGTTCCCAGGGCTTGATGTCTTTAGAACAGACATAGGTGAGTTTCTCCATGGCATCCCATGTAAAACACTCTGCAGCAGTATCGTTTTTACCTCATAAACGGGGCCACTGCCATATAAATGTGATCAAACGTTAATATAGTTCTAGTATACAATAATAACTACTAATGCTCCCCAAAACATACTGAAATAAAAAGTCAGGAGGCAGGCCTGTACAAAATTTCGACTCACATCCATTGCTACATTTGTCCTGCATACCCATAACAGCAACAACATAATTCAATAATATTGTAGTAAGTGTTAGATAAATTTGACGCTATGGTGGAGTTGAGGTTGTGTCAACAGTTATAGTTAACAGTTGTAGTTTTGGGTACTTAGTATTGGTGCCTCATGGTACAGAGTTCATGGTATTACATGTAGTTGAATTTGTTAAAAGGTTTGTATATTCTCCATTGTATTGAGTCATGGTTGAGTGGTGAAAGCTCTGGTTGTGTTAGGACTCTGGACACTACATATCTCCACAATGGTATGATATTGTCCACTTTGGGCCTAAGCCCGCATGGATTTGTTTTTGGGCTTTACCCCAAAAGGCCTCATACCAATGGAGATATTTGTCCATCCTTATATGCCCATGATCCTCCCCACTTCTAGTCAATGTGGGACTTTGGTCGTATACCAACAATCCTCCCCTCGAACAAAGGACCATCGAGCCTCCCCTCAAACGATTATCCATCCGTCCACTCTCTACCAACCAGAATTCTGCGCTCCAATGCGTTGGAAGCACACGCCTTACATGGAAGCACCACTTGCCTCGAGAGCTTGCTCTATCCCAGGTCAACTCCTCTTCACCGTGTTGGGACCAGGACACGTCCATGAAGAATCCGGAGCACACCGCCTGTCTAACCGAGCTCATCCACGGATCCCATCGTGATATCACTGGGGCCCACCACCTTCGTTCGGCATTCCGAGGATTCATCCACTTGGCTAGCTTCGGGGCATGGCTCTGATACCACTTGTTAGGACTCTGGACACCACATATCTCCACAATGGTATGATATTGTCCACTTTGGGCCTAAGCCCTCATGGATTTGTTTTTGGGCTTTACCCCAAAAGGCCTCATACCAATGGAGATATTTGTCCATCCTTATATGCCCATGATCCTCCCCACTTCTAGTCAATGTGGGACTTTGGTCGTATACCAACAGGTTGTTGGTTGGATTAGCTATGTTTTAGCCAAGGACAATAATAGATATATTGTTGGCTGGTTTTTCCCCAACATCTTGGTAGCCGATGAGGAAGAAGACGAGAAATGGCTATTGAAGGATACCACCAGGGGCTACAAATACTTCCATTTATCAAACCCTACATGACTACGAAGTGTTGCATCAGAGGTTTCCACAAGAAAACTAATGATAGCATGTGGAGTGATTGCGGGCTCGAGTAACTATTGGCAGAGAAAACCAAGTCATGATGATTCTTGTTGTTAGTTGTAATTAAAACATGATGATATTATTTTAAAGAAATCACTTTCATTTTTTTGAATTGAATCTCATATATATAACTATAAAAAATGAGGAGCATGTATATGAGGAAGTCACGACGACTCACGAGGAAATGTGAGGATTGTACTCCTCTCTCAAATTGTAAAAATGTCAATTTTGTAGGGAAGTAAGTCTTACAGATATGGATGTAATGCATGCATGAGTATTGGACATGGAGCTAACTGCATAAGGGGTACTGCATTTCATTCTTTGTTTTGTACATGCATTGATAACTTTGGGGAATCCGCCCTAAAAGAATGGCATAGATAGTCATGGATGCCATCAGAGTACTCAGGAATGAGATTATTGAGACTTCCTAAGTGATGAAGCTATCAAGACGCAAGGGCATCTTTGAAGATTGAAGTCAGATATAGATAGACAACAATTCTCACAAGGTGAGGTGAAATATTCGAAAGCAGGGGTTATGTGTGATGTGCAAAGGAGAACAAGTTGTGTAGAAGCAAGTTACATGAAAGCAGGGGTTATGTGTGATGTGCAAAGGAGAACAAGTTGTATAGAAGCAAGTTACATATGGCAAAATGAGACAATGTTGGCTTAAGGCCAGGATAGCAACATGCAAAATTCTCAAATACCTTGATGTTGACTAGGTAGGGCCTCGAGGTGAGTGGTGGTGGCTGGCTCACTTGGCCAATTTGGCTAGATTTGGCCAAGGAAAACCCAAAGGCAAGTTTAAAGGGGGGGTTGGTAGGTAAACTTGACCCTATGGTAGAGTGGAGGTTGTGTCAACAGTTATGGTTAACAGTTGGGGTTTTGGGCACCTAGTATTGGTGACTCATGGTATTGAGCTCATGGCATTATATGTAGTTGAAGCCGTTAAAAGACATGTGTATTCTCCATTGTATTGAGCCATGGTTGAGCAGTGAAAGCTCAAGATTTGAAAATGGGACTAAGAAATATCGAAAATGTTTAAAAATATTGTTTGTTTGATGAGTAAAATTGAATTCAAATTCCATCCTTGGTCACTGAGAAAGATAAATTAGGCTTCTAAGTATAATAGTGAACTTAATATTGATGATTTTTTAAATCATCAATAATTATCCACAAGAATCTGTGACAGCAGAGGAACAAATCGATAATGGGAACTGTGTGGTCGAAATAGCTGCACCTGTACTGAAGAAGTTGAAAAGTGAAACATTTGCAGTCCATTATCAGCATATTTTGTATTCATTTATGTGTATCTTCCTCCGTTATTTGGTTCTTTTATTTTTTCTTTCACTATGTTTTGTTTTTCTTCCTTTTTTTGTTTAGTTGTTTGGCAATAGCTATGCTTAGTCATTGCTTTACATATTGTGTATCTTTGTACCAAGCTTAGTTACATTGCTGACTAGTATGATCGCCATTGTGAGGATCCGTTGTTTGGTGGGGCTTACAACGCTGGAGAAGGCAAGTGGGAAATTCTGCCTCCCATCACCAAAAACCGCGGCTCAGGCTTAGATGTTTTCATCGATGAAAATTTTCTCCTGGGGACTTGACAGATGGACCAATACAGAGGAAGTGTAGAAGTTTTCAATCCGAATGCGGGCACTTTGAGAAGGCTGAAATAAGTATAGAGTTTAGGAAGAGTCAACACACTTGCATAAGCTGCTTTTTCTAGACACATGGATATGTTCACTGAACAAAATGTGGACTTCTGTGGCTACTCTTTCTCATGGGTTGACTATTTTTTACGTATTGCAAATTTGCACAATGCGGTGACCAAATTTTTTTAACGGGATTACTTTATTGCAAGGTTATTCCACTTGAATGCGTTTGTTAAATGGGGCCCTCATGTCTCTTATATGTTTCAAGACTACCTAGTTGACAGCCAAAACAGATAAAAGACCTTAGGCCACTATTCAATAAATGCATTCAAGTAATTACCATTGTAATCGAGAAATCAAATTCATAAAAATTCGTATACCACACTATGCAGCACATAAAAATAGTAAAAACAAAGAGAAAGAGTATCTATAGAAATCCAAACTTTTTTATGTCATTGTACTTCAGCACATTTTGTTCATGGAGCATATGCAGATGCCTAGAAAAAGCAGCAGAGGCAAATGTGTTGAGGACTCCTAAACTCTACTTCTGCCAGCCTGGTTCAAGTGCCCAAATTCAAATCAAAACCTCTGCGCTTCTTCTGTATGGTCACAAATCCTGAGTCTTCAGTCCACTTATTAGCAGAAAATTTCCATTAACGAAAAAACACACAATTCAGCTATGGTTTTTGGTCATGGGAGGCAGATTTTTACACTTGACTTCTTCAATGTTGTAGGCTTTAACAATTGCCAGATCCTGGCCATAGCCACCATACTAGCCAACAGCATAACTAAGTCACTCTCCATGGACCATGCATACAACATGCTGTTCAGTATTTTTGCTTATTATGGGCACATATTATTGGGTACCTATTTTTCCTACTCCTTCCTCTTAAAGATGAGACAGGGAAACTCCTCCATTATCCATTCCTCTACAAAGAGCCCTCACCTTCACTACAAGAAGGTTTCTCTCTGCTTGAGAATATGGAGCTTTCAACGATTACCCGTGTAGATTCAAGTTACCTTCCAAGCCATAGTCAATTGCGGCAATAATACGTAGATTGAATACAATTCACCCATTTATTTAGAAGTTAAAATGCTCTGGAAAACGGGATTCACTATCTATAATCCCATTTACTTTACAAAGCGAAGAATCAAAATTGGTTTGTAATTTTGCATTTTTCAGTTAACAAATTAGAAATCTACAAATCTGTCTTGACACTTAGTCATGGGTTACATATGAAACACAAAACATACAAATCCATTTTTACTAAGAAAAATCTTTAAAATCATTGAAGCTCCAATAATGAGAATAAAAGTACTATGCTGCAATAACTAACTCCGTTAATATGTTCTGTAAATGTGCTTCATCAATATGTATAATCTAACCCACGCTCGACTATTACAGTGGTATCATTGTAACATGAGTTGGTGGAAGTATGAACATTTGCAGGTGTACATTTTATAAAGTATCTGTTGAGATTTTCTGTTTGAGCAAAATAGGAAAAATCTCAGCTGATGACAACAATAGGGATTCAGTTCCTAGATTAGCTCCAGGTTGTTGGGAGGGAGTTAATGCCTCCTATATTTGATGTGAGGGAATTAATGAGGCTGTTAGATTCTCTAGGCTATATAACAGGCAACCATTCGGATGTTTGCTAAGAGAGTGTGAGGATTTCTTGATGTAATCTCCTGTTTTTATTAATAAACTCCTGATGCCTATGTTTGGTGGACATAGCCCAGATTGGTTGGGTGAACCATGTTAAAACTGTGTTTATGTGCTTGATATTTTTGCTGTGTGTTTAATTGACTCGCTGTGCCTCTGAATTCCAACAATTAGTATCGGAGCATGTTGGAGGTGCTGCCTGGAGCGCTGGCTGTGCTGGAGCTGCACTGTTTGGAGGTAGAGCGCAGGTGTTACTGGAGCGCTGCTGTTGCTGGCGTGGAGAATTTTTTCTCTGATGGCTGGAGCTGTTGGTGCGTGACTCCGTGCGAATGCGTTCAGAAGCGGATGCGTATTCTATAACGTTGCTGGAGCTGTTGGTGCGTATTAAATTGCTGTTGTTGGTAGCATAAAGGTATGCGCAGTCATATATATAAAAATAAAAAACGTTGATACATATATTTGAACCAGCATGTATATGTATTGAAAAAGCGTGGATATATATGTTTTTTGGAACACGGCATGGATGTATTGAAAACGGTGTGCATTAAATTAAAAACCAAAACCTGCGTGGGGATATATATTGCCAACAGCGTGGAAATGGATGTATATCATAACCAGCGAAGGGGTATGTTTTTTAAAAAAACAGCGTTGATATATCTTTGAATGCGTGGTTATATATATAGTTTCAAACCGGCGTGAAATTGTTATCAAAACCTGCATTAATATATATTATACCAACAGCTCGGATATATGTGAAAGAACAGCGTGGTTTTTTGTTTTTCACTGCGGCGTGGGTTTATGTATATCATTGTTGTGTGCGTGTAATTGGTTCGGCGTGGGTTTATAGCCGGCGTTCAGGTTCATAATAGTTTTCCTTTTTTGTTTCTGGGAAGTATTGAACGCACTAAAATCGCACCAAAGTCACCATTTAGGAACAATCCTTGGCATGAGAGCACGTTAGTGTTTATCCAGTGCGGCATTCCTGCGGAAGAACATTTGATCTCTGCATGAATATTGCAGATTTCTTTTGTTTGAGACAGAAGTTAATAAAACAAAATTTTTTGTTTGTGGCGGTGGTCTTTATATACTGTAATTTTTGCACAGCAATAAGTCAGTTCTTTTTTAAAGAACGTCTCTTACTTATTTTTTGAGAAGTGCATATGGCAGAAAGTTGTTTTTTTTTAATATAAGTGCAAAGGGCAGTTTTTTGTTTTAAAGGCAAAGGCAGAAAGGCATAGGCAGTTTTTTTTTTATTGCTGGTTAGTTTTGGAGATTACTGTGTTTTTTGCTGATATCAAATGGCGAAAACTCAAAGTGCCCGTTTTGAAATTGAGAAATTTAATGGCAAGAATAATTTTGAGATCTGGAAGGTGAAGATGCACGATCTGCTGGTTCAACAAGGTGTGGCAAAAGCACTGTTGGGCAAAAACAAAAGGCCTCCTTCCATGACGGAGGATGAATGGGATGAGATGGACAATAGAACTCTGAGTGCAATTCGGTTATGTCTGGCGGATGATGTTCTGTTCAACATTGTGTCAGAGAAAACCGCCGCAGGCTTGTGGTCGAAGCTTGAGAAGCTCTATATGACGAAATCTTTGACAAATCGGATTCTCCTGAAACGGCAGCTTTACAGTTTGCGGATGAAAGAAGGTACCTCAATTGCTGATCACCTGAATGTTTTTAATACCTTGTTGGTGCAATTAAACAGTCTAGATGTGAAATTTGATTCAGAGGATAAGGCAATAACTCTATTATGTTCTTTGCCTGAATCTTGGGATCACTTTGTTACTTCCATAAGCTTTAGTACATCAGAAATCCTTGAGTTTGACGATGTTGTTGGAGCCTTGTTTGCTGAGGAGACGAGGAAGAGGTCGAATGCAGACACCTCTACATCAGAGGTAATGATGGCCAGAGGTCGCTCACGAGAGAGACACTCCGGGGGAAAGCATAACGACTCTCGCTCGAAGTCCAAATGAAAGAAACCAAAGGTGAAGTGCTGGCATTGTGGCAAGGCTGGACATCTGAAAAAGGATTGCTGGAAGCGAAAGCAAGCTGCTAAAGAAGGCTCTTCGACAGAAAAGAAGGAAGCCAACACCACAAATACAGGTTCAGTATCAGGATCAGGTATGAGTGATGAAGTATTGTCAGTTAATATTTCAAAACATGATCAACATTGGTTGTTAGATTCCGGGGCATCTAACCACATGTGTATACATAAAGATTGGTTTAAAACATATAGATCAATTGATGATGGTGTTGTATACATGGGTAATGATGTAACATGTAATATTGTGGGAATTGGGAGCATACAACTGCAAATGTTTGATGGGACAACAAAAATATTAACTGATGTGAGGCATGTACCAGATTTAAGGAAAAATTTGATTTCATTAGGAGCACTTGATTCAAATGGATATAAAACTGTAATTCAAGGTGGAGTTATGAAAATCTATAAAGGTATCTTACTAGTGATGAAGGCTAAGAAAGTAGGAAATCTATTTCAGTTAGAAGGTAGAACTGGGTCAGATCATGTGTCTGTGTCTGAACATAACAGTAGTTCCATTCACTTATGGCATCAAAGATTGGGGCATATGAGTGAAAGAGGATTGAAAATTTTGGCTGACCGAAAGTTAATTCCTAATCTAAGATCTGGAAAATTGGATTTCTGTAAACATTGTCTGTTTGGTAAACAAAGTAAACAAAAGTTTAAAACAGGCAAACATACTAGTAAAGGGATACTTGATTATATCCATTCAGATGTGTGGGGTCCAGCTCCTACAACTTCATATGGTGGTTCGTCTTATTTTGTATCATTCATTGATGACTTTTCTCGGAAAGTTTGGGTCTCCATGTTGAAAAAGAAGTCTGATGTTTTTACAGTTTTCAAGCAGTTTAGAGCATTGGTAGAAAACAGCACTGGTAGAACTATAAAATGTTTAAGAACTGACAATGGTGGTGAGTTTTCCTCCAAGGAGTTTGACAGCTATTGCAAGGATGCAGGGATCAAAATACATAAGACCACGGTTTATACTCCTCAGCAGAATGGAGTTGCTGAATGCATGAACAGGACTCTTCTAGAGAGAGCAAGGTGTATGTTGAGTAACGCCGGGTTGCCGAAGGAGTTGTGGACGGAAGCAGTGGCAACCGCTTGTTATGTGATAAACCGATCTCCATCAACGGCAATAGACTGCAAGGTTCCGCAAGAGGTATGGACAGGACACCCTTGTGACTATTCTAAACTCAGAGTGTTTGGTTGTGATGCATATGCTCTAGTGCCTAAACATCAGCGAACTAAATTAGATCCGAAATCAAAAAGGTATGTCTTTGTTGGGTATGGTGATGGAACAAAGGGATATAGATTGTGGGATCCTACTACCCGCAAAATCATCATCAACAGAGATGTAAAGTTTAATGAATCCTCTCTTGTACAGTTAGATGTAGATAGAAGATTGAAACAGGATGATGTATCTGATTTCCAGCATATTCAGTTTGACAGCATTTCTAATGATAGTCATAACGACCATAGTTCAGATTCTAGTCATGAACAGGTTTCAGAATCAGATTATGAACAGGGTTCAGATGGAGGACATGAACAGGTCTCAGATGGCAATCATGCAGAAGTTTCTACAGATGATAGACAACCAATTGTGGAAGCACCAGAAACATTCTTAAGGAGATCTACAAGAATCAAACGTCGTCCGAGAAGGTATGATGATCATGTTACTTCAGTTGCTTTGATCGCTAATGATGATGAACCTTTGTGTTATCAGGAAGCTGTAGAAGGTTCAAATAGTGACAAATGCAAAGCAGCCATGAAGGAAGAAATGATGGCCTTAGGTAAGAATGGTACGTGGGATCTGGTTGAACTTCCCAAAGGCAGGAAAACTGTGGGATGCAAATGGGTCTTCAAGCTGAAACGGGGTGTGAATGATACGGAAGACAGGTACAAAGCTCGGCTGGTTGCAAAAGGGTTTTCTCAGAAAGCTGGTATAGACTTTCATGAGATATTTTCACCAGTGGTTAAAATTGTTTCAATTAGAATTGTGTTAGCATTAGTGGCTTTGTTTGATTTTGAGTTGCAGCAGTTAGATGTTAAGACTGCATTTCTACATGGTGATTTAGATGAGGAAATATATATGGAACAACCGGAAGGGTTTGTTCAGCATCGCAATGCAAAATTTGTCTGCAGGCTCAAGAAGTCATTATATGGCCTGAAGCAGTCGCCTCGGCAGTGGTATAAGAAGTTTGATTCTTTCATGTTGAGTCAGAAATATGTAAGAAGTGAATATGATCATTGTGTTTACTTTAAGCAGTTAAATAATGGCATGTTCATTATCTTAGTGTTATATGTTGATGATATGCTTTTAGCAAGCAAAAGCATTGAAGAAATCAACAAGTTGAAGACTCAGATGGCAAGGACGTTTGATATGAAAGATCTAGGAGCGGCAAGACAGATTTTGGGCATGGAGATTTTCAGAGACAGGGGCAATGGTAAGCTGTGGCTATCACAACAGAAGTATGTTGAGAAAATACTTTTGAGGTTTAGTATGAACAATGTGAAGCCTGTGTCGATCCCTTTAGCTTCCCATTTTAAGCTTTCTTCGAGTTTATGTCCTAATACAGATGAAGAAAAGGATTATATGTCTCGAATTCCTTATGCCAATGTAGTAGGATGTTTGATGTATGCGATGGTGTGTACGCGACCAGATATTTCTCATGCAGTTGGGGTTGTCAGCAGGTACATGGCAAATCCGGGTAAAGAGCACTGGTCAGCAGTGGAATGGGTGCTTCGGTACTTGAGAGGCACAAGTAGTTATTGTATTTCTTACAATAAGAGTAGTGAATTTGTTTGTGGATATGTTGATTCCGATTTTGCAGGTGATTTGGATAAGAGAAGATCAACTTCAGGGTACGTCTTTACTCTTGCAGGTGGAGCTATAAGCTAGATGTCAAAGCTACAGAACATTGTTGCTTTATCCACTACTGAAGCATAATACATTGCTGCTTCGCATGCTTGCAAAGAGGCGGTTTGGTTGAAAGGTTTGCTTGGTGAGTTTGGTAGGTTACAGGATAACATCAGGTTACTTTGTGACAGTCAAAGTGCAATACATTTGGCTAAGAATCCAGCCTATCATAGTAAGTCAAAGCATATTCCAATCAAATATCATTTTGTAAGACAGGTTATCATTGAAAGGGGAGTTTCTCTTGAAAAGGTGCATACAAAGGAGAACTGTGCAGACATGTTCATGAAACCAGTTTTGTTGGAGAAGCTACGCTGGTGTTTGGCTTCTCTTGGCTTGCAGAAAAGATAAAATAATAATAACAGGGCATCAGGCGAATTGTTGTCAAGGTGGAGATTGTTGAGATTTTCTGTTTGAGCAAAATAGGAAAAATCTCAGCTGATGACAACAATAGGGATTCAGTTCCTAGATTAGCTCCAGGTTGTTGGGAGGGAGTTAATGCCTCCTATATTTGATGTGAGGGAATTAATGAGGCTGTTAGATTCTCTAGGCTATATAACAGGTAACCATTCAGATGTTTGCTAAGAGAGTGTGAGGATTTCTTGATGTAATCTCCTGTTTTTATTAATAAACTCCTGATGCCTATGTTTGGTGGACGTAGCCCAGATTGGTTGGGTGAACCACGTTAAAACTGTGTTTATGTGCTTGATATTTTTGCTGTGTGTTTAATTGACTTGTTGTGCCTCTGAATTCCAACAGTATCTGTCACATCTAGGTCGTCTGCCTTCTCAATAAGAATGACTGAATAGTAAATACTAAGCATTATGCAATGTTGGCCAGGATATATATCGTCCTCTTTGAAATCCCTCGTATCAGAAAACATATATACCAACTTATATTTCAATTATTGCAACAAAGCATGTTTCATCATCCTCGCCTTAGAATATGCTCATGGCTACAGTCATAAAGTGAATTACAAGGTCCATCTTTGTGGCATCGTCACTGGGAAAATAGATTCCACAAATTGACTTTGGGGTTTTTCTAATTTGAAAATTTTGGGGTGTTAGAATGTGCTCTAGACTTTCAAAAATTGTGCGTTTGTCAGATAGCTTAGTGAGTCAACCTCGATCAAACAACTTCTAGCTTTTTGCAATCTATTTAAGGATAGTTCGGTAGTGAATCACTTGTCAACAATCAGTTTGGTGGATTCGCTTACATCTATAAACAAGTCAAGTTCGATAGGAAGGCCATGTTTAAGAATGGGTCAAAGTGCAAAAATGAGAATTAAGTTTGAAGTTCATCTAATGAATTGAAGTTTGAGTTGATGTCGAGGGCCAAAGTCTAAAAGTTGTCAAAGGCTTTATGTTTGAGAAGTGGCTCAATGGCCAAAGTTTGCAATAGGCTTGAAGGCCATAGGTAAGAAAGAGGCCTAACAACAAAAGCTTGAATATGCACCAAAATTCAAAGATACTCTGAAATTTTTAAGTGGTCCATTGATCAATGGGTCAAAGTTCTGAAATCACTCAAAGTTTCAAAACATGTCATAGTTCAAAAAGTGTTTAAGGTTTCATAACTACTAGATGTTCAAATATGGGTTAATGGTACAGAAGAGCCGAGTGGCTTGAAGTTGCAAAGTTGCCCAAAGATTAAATATGGCCTAAAGTTGCAAACTAACTAAAAGTTTGAAAATGGCACGAAGTTTGAAATGGGCAAAAGTTTGATAATGGCCTATAAAAGCTATTTGAAGCATGGTCGATGGCCTTGGAGCCAATGGTTCGATGATTTAATTTGAAAGGAGGTCGATCCATTGGAAGGGCATATCTGAAACTACTACGAAGTCAAAGAATGCGTAAATGTTCTGAAGTCAGAATGTGTCAATGTATGAGAGTGGCAAATAATGGTACTCAAAAGTGGCCTATTGAATAAAGATTGAAAAAAGGTTGACCCATTAAAGTTGGAAAAGATCCCTTCGTTCTATGCTAATCTTCTTTGTATCATAGTTACCAAGTTTGGATTCGAATGTACGTTAAAAATTGGAATTAAATATTTTTAATTCGAAAAAAATTCTACATTACACATCTTAATTTCTTTTTTATTTTTATAAAAATAATATTTTTTATTCATTCTTTTCTGAATTTATTTTAAATTAAATATCACACAAAACTTCTATATTTTTCAAAACTTACCTTTAAAATATATTCTTAATTCAAACACTTATTTATCTAAAATATTCATAATAATAAATCCAAATACATTTAACAAATATATAATAACTTACCAAACTTATCACTCTTCTTAAAATTACCTCATAAATTCTTCAAGTATAACAAATTCTTTCTCTACCCATTTTCGAGACTCTTAAGTGATAAATTGGTAAAGTTTCACATTTTACTATGATTTTTAAATTTTCCCATTCCTGATTATTTTTAAACTTGTAAATTTCCCATTTCACTATGCTTTTTGATGTTCTTTCCTTATGCGTGGACGCCATACAAGTCACAAGCTTCATAAATTAAATCGGATGCCACAACCGTCCAAAAACAAGTAATGATGCCGAGTCTTGGCAGAAGTGTTGGAAGATTGTTTGATGTTGAGATTGTGCTGCACGGACCACAGCCTGTGAGCATTGATCCGGTTCACCTTTAAGCTGCAATTCTGTCAAATTGACAACTTCGAAGCTGGCACTGCACTTTTGTTAAATGGAAGCTCCTAGATGGAGGAGACATTACTAATCTCTCATTTTAGCAAAGGTTTATATAAAGTTGGACATTTACTTCGAGAGGATTTCCCAACAATCCACTCATGATTTGGGCTTGGGCTTGGGCTTGTGATCCAATCAGTCCTCTCCCAACAATCCACTCATGATGTGGGCTTGGGCTTGGGCTTGTGATCCAATCAGACCTGTTAGCAACATCTTCAAATTTACAAGCTGTAGCCAGTGACATCACTCTCTCCCTGAGAGGTCTTGCGCATTGCCTAACTGACCTATTCACCTCCCCGTTGCATTCCCCTATTAAGCTTGCTACGCTGAGTGACAGAATGGGAGAAAGCACTGCACTGGTCTACCTCTTTTCTTAACCTCTCCGAAAGCGTCTCTCCAAAAGCATTTCTCCAGGAAATCCAGGATCTGAGGTGAAAGCCATGCAGTATTTCAGGCAGCTCCTCCGTGCATCCATGATCTCAACATGCTGATAGTTCTTATTAAATGAACATCCATGATCTCAACCTGCTGATAGTTCTTATTGAATGAACAATTGTCCGTCGTAAACTATGTAACCTTTATCAATTAAACCTGAGAAACGAATCGAATTTGGACGAATAATACGGTACCAAATCCACGAATTATCGTATTTTTTTTGCCCGATTCGGGCGAATTTGGTAACTAAGCTTTGTATCGTTCCATTTTTTATAGGATGTTCCAAGGGCTTGATGTCCTTAGAACATAAATAGGTGAGCTTCTCCCTGGCATCCCCTGTAAAACACTCCGCAACAGTATCATGTATACCTCATAAACGGGGCCACTGCCATATAAATATGATCAGACGTTAATAGAGTTCTCGTATAAATAGTAACTACTAATGCTCCCCAAATCATACTGAAATAAAAGGTCAGGAGGCAGACCTGTACAGAATTTCGACTCACATCCATGGCTACATTCGTCCTGCATACCCACAACAACAACATAATTTAATAATATTGTAATAATAGTCAACGGCATGGCAGATTTAAAATAAGAAATGCATTAACTGAATGTCGTTTTCACAATAGAATGATTAAGCTGGCAAAGAAGATGAGTTGGAAGAACCGAGAAGACACGCCGATAGAAGGCATAGCATTAAACCCAATGGCTTTCCAGAAAAGGCATAGTTTCTTTCTACTTTCAAAAATTTATTTATTTCTTTCTACACCATTACTGTTTTAATAAAAACTTCATTGCTAAAGGGTATAATTTGAGAATGGGACTCAGAAATATCGAAAACGTTAAAAAAATTTGTTCGTTTGATGAGTAAAATTGAATTCAAATTCCATCCCTGGTCACTGAGAAAGATAAATTAAGCTTCTAAGTATAATAGTGAACTTAATACTGATGGTTTTTTAAATCATCAATAATTTTCCACAATAATCTGCGACAGCAGAGCAACAAATCGATGATGTGAAACTATGTAGTCAAATAGTTGCACCTGTACTGAGGAAGTTGAAAAGTGAAACATTTGCAGTCCACTATCAGCATTCTTTGTATTCATGTATGTGTATCTTTCTCCGTTGTTTGGTTCTTTGATTATTTCGTCTTTCACTCTGTTTTGTTTTTTCTTCCTTTTTTTGTTTAGTTGTTTGGCAATGGCTATGCTTAGTCATTGCTTTACATATTGTGTATCTTCTTCTACCAGAGCATAGTTACATTGCTGACTAGTATGATGGCTATTGTGAGGATCTGTCGTTTGCTGGAGCTTACAATGTTGGAGAAGACAAGTGGGAAATTCTGCCAACCATAACCAAAAACCGCTGCTCAAGCCTAGATGTTTTCATCGATGAAAAATTTTTCTTGGGGACTTGAAAATTGGACTCCGAAGAAGTGGGGAGGTTTTCAATCCGACTTTGGGCACTTGGAGAACGCTGAAATAAGTATAGAGTTTAGGAGTCAACACACTTGCATTTGTTGCTTTTTCTAGACAATGGATATCTTCGCTGAACAAAATGTGGACTTTTGTGACTATTCTTTCTCATGAGTTGACTATTTTTTATGTATTGCACAATGCAGTACCCAACTGTTTTTAGCGGGATTACTTGATTGCAAGGTTATTCACTTGAGCGCATTTGTTGAATGGGGGTTTCAGGTCTCTTATATGTTTCAAGACTAACTAGTTGACAGCCAAAACAGATAAAAGAGCTGAGGCCACTATTCAAGAAATACATTCAAATGGGGTAATTAGCCTTGTAATCAAGTAATACCATTAAAAAAAAAATCGGATACCACAATATATAGTACATAAAATATAGTAAAAACAAAGAGAAATAGTATTTATAGAAGTCCAAAAAATTTTATGGCACTCTTCAGCACATTTTGTGCATGGAACATATACAGGTGCCTAGAGAAAGCAGCAGAGGCAACTGTGTTGAGGACTCCTAAACTCCTTGCTTCTGCCGGTCTGCTCCATGTGCCCAAATTTGAATCAAAACCTCTGCGCTTCTTTTGCATGGCCAAATCCTGAGTCCTCAGCCTGCTTATTAACAGAAATTTTCCCTTAACGAAAACACCCACAAGTGAACTATGGTTTTCGGTCATGGCAGGCAGAATTTTACACTTGACTTCGTCAATATTGTAAGCTTTAACAATTACCAGATCGTCGCCATAGCCATCATACTAGCCAGCAGCATAACTAAGTCACTCTACTTGCATACAAATGCTGTTCAATGTTTTTGCTTATTTGGGGTACATATTATTGGGTACATACTTTTCTTAATCCTTACTCTTAAAGATGATACAAAGAAACTCCTCCACTATCCATTCCTCTACAAAAAGCCCTCACCTTCACTACAACAAGGTTTCTCTCTGCTTGAGAATATATGGCTTTCCACAAGTACCAGTGTAGATTCAAGTTGCCTTCCAAACCATTGTCAATTGCAGCAATAATACGTAGATTGAATACAATTCGCCCATTTATTTGAAATTTGAAAAGCTATGGAGAATGGAATTCATTATCTATAATCCCATTTACTTTACAAAGTGTTGAGATTTTCTGTTTTGGAGCAAAATAGGAAAAATCTCAGGTAATGACAACAATAGAAATTCAGTTTCTAGATTAGCTCCAGGTTGTTGGGAGGGAGTTAATGCCTCCTATATTTGATGTGAGGGAGTTAATGCCTCCTATATTTGATGTGAGGGAGTTAATGAGGCTGTTAGATTCTCTATGCTATATAACAGGCAACCATTCGGATGGTTTGCTAAGAGGGTGAGAGTTTTGTGAGGATTTCATGATGTAATCTCCTGTTTAATTAATAAATTCCTGATGCCTATGTTTGGTGGACGTAGCCCAGATTGGTTGGGTGAACCACGTTAAAAACTGTGTCATATGTGCTTGATATTCTGCTGTGTGTTTATTTGTTTTAGCTGTGCATCTGGGTTCAACAATTGGTATCAGAGCGCATGTTGGAGGGGCGTATTAGGTTGAGTGAAGCCGTATACCTGTGTGTAAATGCTGTTGGTGCTGGCGGTGCATTGATAAAGCACATTACTTCTTGATGCTGCCGAACCGTAAAACGCTGGATTGCTTTGCTGCCACAGCGTATTCGTAAAACCCAGCGTATTCGTTGATGTGCATTGACACCTGCGTGGAAATCAATTTAAAAAACCGGCGTGGAGATGGTTTTTTGTATCAAACGGCGTTGATACATATTAACATCGGTGCGGATATCCATCAGCGTGGGTATGTATTTTTAAAAAAACTGCGTGGACATATATATTTGTAAATTGGGTGGAGATGCAATTACGTTGAAAACAAAAATGCATGGTTATGGGTGGATATGGTTTTTTAAAACCGCGTGAATATATATATTTAAAAACGGCGCAGTGATATTTAAAAATTGCATATAGATGCACTGTGTTTTATATGTATATGGTGGGCTACTGAATTTGCTGCAAATTGGGTCCTTTTTGAATTGCTTTCATATTGTGAATTGGTATATCAACCATCATCCCCAAAGAAAAACAAATAGTAAAAATCAATTCATAGGACTAAGAAGTGAACATTAATGGTTGGTGTGTGGGTTGATTGCTGGCACATGGTTGTGACTCAGTTTAAACTGTAATTTTGCATAGAAATAAGTTAGTTTTTTTTTGTGTGTAAAAGCAAAGGCAGAAAGGCATAGGCAGTTGTTTTTTAATTGCTGGTTAGTTTTGGAGATTATTGTGTTTTTTGATACAAATGGCGAAAACTCAAAGTGCCCGGTTTGAAATTGAGAAATTTAATGGCAAGAATAATTTTGAGATCTGGAAGGTGAAGATGCACGATCTGCTGGTTCAACAAGGTGTGGCGAAAGCACTGTTGGGGAAAAACAAAAGACCTCCTTCCATGACGGAGGATGAATGGGATGAGATGGACGATAGAGCTCTGAGCGCAATTCGGTTATGTCTGGCGGACGATGTTCTGTTCAACATTGTGTCAGAGAAAACCGTCGCAGGCTTGTGGTCAAAGCTTGAGAAGCTCTATATGACGAAATCTTTGACAAATCGGATTCTCCTGAAACGGCAGCTTTACGGTTTGCGGATGAAAGCAGGTATCTCGATTGCTGATCACCTGAATGTTTTTAATACCTTACTGGTGCAATTAGACAGTCTAGATGTGAAATTTGATTCAGAGGATAAGGCAATAACTCTATTGTGTTCATTGCCCGAATCTTGGGATCACTTTGTTACTTCCATAAGCTTTAGTACATCAGACATCCTTGAGTTTGACGATGTTGTTGGAGCCTTGTTGGCTGAGGAGACGAGGAAGAGGTCGAATGCAGACACCTGTACATCAGAGGTAATGATGGCCAGAGGTCGCTCAAGAGAGAGACACTCCGGGGGAAAGCATAGCGACTCTCGTTCAAAGTCCAAAGGAAAGAAGCCAAAGGTAAAGTGTTGGCATTGTGGCAAGGCTGGACATCTGAAAAAGGATTGCTGGAAGTGAAAGCAGGCTGCTAAAGAAGGCTCTTCGACAGAAAAGAAGGAAGCCAACACCACAGATACAGGTTCAGTATCTGGTTCAGGTATGAGTGATGAGGTATTGTCAGTTAATATTTCAAAACATGATCAACATTGGTTGTTAGATTCCGGGGCATCTAACCACATGTGTATTCATAAAGATTGGTTTAAAACATATAAATCAATTGATGATGGTGTTGTGTACATGGGTAATGATGTAACATGTAATATTGTGGGAATTGGGAGCATACAACTGCAAATGTTTGATGGGACAACAAAAATATTAACTGATGTGAGGCATGTACCAGATTTAAGGAAAAATTTGATTTCATTAGGAGCACTTGATTCAAATGGATATAAAACTGTAATTCAAGGTGGAGTAATGAAAATTTACAAAGGCATCTTACTAGTTATGAAAGCTAAGAAAGTAGGAAATCTATTTTAGTTAGAAGGTAGAACTGGGTCAGATCATGTGTTTGTGTCTGAACATGACAGTAGTTCCATTCACTTATGGCATCAAAGATTGGGGCATATGAGTGAAAGAGGATTGAAAATTTTGGCTGACCGAAAGTTACTTCCTAATCTAAGATCTGGAAAATTGGATTTCTGTAAACATTGTCTGTTTGGTAAACAAAGTAAACAAAAGTTTAAAACAGGCAAACATACTAGTAAAGGCATACTTGATTATATCCATTCAGATGTTTGGGGTCCAGCCCCTACAGCGTCATATGGTGGCTCGTCATATTTTGTATCGTTTATTGATGACTTTTCTAGAAAAGTGTGGGTCTACATGTTGAAAAGGAAGTCTGATGTTTTTACAGTTTTCAAGCAGTTTAGAGCATTGGTAGAAAACAGCACTGGTAGAACTATAAAATGTTTAAGAACTGACAATGGTGGTGAGTTTACTTCCAAGGAGTTTGACAGCTATTGCAAGGATGCAGGGATCGAGAGGCATAAGACCACGATTTATACTCCTCAGCAAAATGGAGTTGTTGAACGCATGAACAGGACTCTTCTAGAAAGAGCAAGGTGTATGCTAAGTAATGTTGGGTTGCAAAAGGAGTTGTGGACGGAAGCAATGGCAAAAGCTTGTTATGTGATAAACCGATCTCCATCAACGGCAATAGGCTGCAAGATTCCGCAAGAGGTATGGAAAGGACACCCTTGTGACTATTCTAAACTTAGAGTGTTTGGTTGTGATGCATATGCTCTAGTGCCTAAACATCAGCGAACTAAATTAGATCCGAAATCGAAAAAGTATGTCTTTGTTGGGTATGGTGATGGGACAAAGGGATATAGATTGTGGGATCCTACTACCCGCAAAATCATCATCAACGGAGATGTAAAGTTTGATGAATCCTCTCTTGTACAGTTAGATGTAAATAGTAGATTGAAACAGGATGATGTATCTGATTTCCAGCATATTCAGTTTGACAACATTTCTAATGATAGCCATAACGACCATAGTTCAGATTCTAGTCATGAACAGGTTTCAGAATCAGATTATGAACAAGGTTCAGATGGAGGTCATGAACAGGTCTCAGATGGCGATCATGAAGAAGTTCCTACAGATGATAGACAGCCAATTGTGGAAGCACCAGAAACATTCTTAAGGAGGTCTACAAGGATCAAACGTCCTCCAAGAAGGTATGATGATCATGTTACTTCAGTTGCTTTGATCGCTAATGATGATGAACCTTTGTGTTATCAGGAAGCTGTAGAAGGTTCAAATAGTGACAAATGGAAAGCAGCCATGAAGGAAGAAATGATGGCCTTAGGTAAGAATGGCACGTGGGATCTGGTTGAACTTCCCAAAGGCAGGAAAACTGTGGGATGCAAGTGGGTGTTCAAGCTGAAACGGGGTGTGAATGATACGGAAGACAGGTACAAAGCGAGACTGGTTGCAAAAGGGTTTTCTCAGAAAGCTGGCATAGACTTTCATGAGATATTTTCACCAGTGGTTAAAATTGTGTTAGCATTAGTGGCTTTGTTCGATTTAGATTTGCAACAATTAGATGTTAAGACTGCATTTCTACATGGAGACTTAGATGAGGAAATATATATGGAACAACCAGAAGGGTTTGTTCAGCATCGCAATGAGAAATTTGTCTGCAGGCTCAAGAAGTCATTATATGGCCTGAAGCAGTCGCCTCGGCAGTGGTATAAGAAGTTTGATTCTTTCATGTTGAGTCAGAAATATGTAAGAAGTGAATATGATCATTGTGTTTACTTTAAGCAGTTAAATAATGGCATGTTCATTATCTTAGTGTTGTATGTTGATGATATGCTTTTAGCAAGCAAAAGCATTGAAGAAATCAACAGGTTGAAGACTCAGATGGCAAGGACGTTTGATATGAAAGATCTAGGAGCGACAAGACAGATTTTGGGCATGGAGATTTTCAGAGACAGGGGCAATGGTAAGTTGTGGCTATCACAATAGAAGTATGTTGAGAAAATACTTTTGAGGTTTGGTATGAACAATGTGAAGCATGTGTCAATCCCTTTAGCTTCCCATTTTAAGCTTTCTTCGAGTTTATGTCCTAATACAGATGAAGAAAAGGATTATATGTCTCGAATTCCATATGCAAATGTAGTAGGGTGTTTAATGTATGCGATGGTTTGTACTCGACCAGATATTTCACATGCAGTTGGGGTTGTCAGCAGGTACATGGCAAATCCGGGTAAAGAACACTGGTCAGCAGTGAAATGGGTGCTTCGGTACTTGAGCGGCACAAGTAGTTATTGTGTTTCTTACAATAAGAGTAGTGAATTTGTTTGCGGATATGTTGATTCCGATTTTGCAGGTGATTTGGATAAGAGAAGATCAACTTTAGGGTACGTCTTTACTCTTGCAGGTGGAGCTATAAGTTGGATGTCAAAGCTACAGAACATTGTCGCGTTATCCACTACTGAAGCAGAATACATTGCTGCTTCGCATGCTTGCAAAGAGGCGGTTTGGTTGAAAGGATTGCTTGGTGAGTTTGGTAGGTTACAGGACAACATCAGGTTACTTTGTGACAGTCAAAGTGCAATACATTTGGCTAAGAATCCGGCCTATCATAGTAAATCAAAGCATATTCCAATCAAGTATCATTTTGTAAGACAGGTTATCACTGAAAGGGGAGTCTCTCTTGAAAAGGTGCATACAAAGGAGAACTGTGCAGACATGTTCACGAAACCAGTTTTGTTGGAGAAGCTACGCTGGTGTTTGGCTTCTCTTGGCTTGCAGAAAAGATAAAATAATAATAACAGGGCATCAGGCTAATTGTTGTCAAGGTGGAGATTGTTGAGATTTTCTATTTTGGAGCAAAATAGGAAAAATCTCAGCTAATGACAACAATAGAAATTCAGTTCCTAGATTAGCTCCAGGTTGTTGGGAGGGAGTTAATGCCTCCTATATTTGATGTGAGGGAGTTAATGAGGTTGTTAGATTCTCTATGCTATATAACAGGCAACCATTCGGATGGTTTGCTAAGAGGGTGAGAGTTTTGTGAGGATTTCATGATGTAATCTCCTGTTTAATTAATAAATTCCTGATGCCTATGTTTGGTGGACGTAGCCCAGATTGGTTGGGTGAACCACGTTAAAAACTGTGTCATATGTGCTTGATATTCTGCTGTGTGTTTATTTGTTTTAGTTGTGCATCTAGGTTCAACACAAAGTGAAGGAACCAAATTGGTTTGTAATTTTGCATTTAACAGTTAACAAACTACAAATCTACAAAGCTTTCTTGACACGAATTTTTTGGGTACATATGAAACACAGAACATACAAATCCTTTTTTACTAAGAAAAATCTTCAAAATCATTGAGCTCCAAGAACTAGAATAAGAGTCCTATGCTGCAACAACTAACTTCGTTGATATGTTCTGTAAATGTGCTTCTTACTTCGTTAATGTGTTTTGTAAATGTGCTTCTTCATCAATATGTATTATCTAGCCCAGGCTCAACTGTTAATGCAGTATCATTGTAACATGAGTTGGTGGAACTATGAACATTTGTAGGAAGTGGAAATTATAGAAAACGGTTAAAGGATTAAACAAAGATACATGCAGTACCATTGTAACATGAGTTGGTGGAACTATGAACATTTGCAGGAAGTGGAAATTATAGAAAACGGTTAAAGGATTAAACAAAGATACATTGTTGTGATGTCCTTGTAACATGTTAGAGTATGGAAATAAACTGGTGCATTTGTATGCATGTGAGAATGGTGGTGTTGCTCAGGTTAATGAGTCAAATGGTATGTTGAATATGGTCATTGACAGCAATAAGGACAAAGACTATGAAATTTGAACTATGAACTTGATGGTGAGCTTGATTGTTAACAATGCATGAGGGTCTACACATTCGGAATTTGTGCAATCATTGGATGCGTCCGTGTTGTTTTCTATTGTAAATTAGAACCCCTTGCTATTGATGTCAAAGGGGGAGGTGAGCTAAAGTGAGAAGAAATTTTCAAAACAAAAGGGAGAAGATTACAGTGCTTCTATCAATGCCAAGGGGGGAGATTGCTGGCATTGTTTCCATTAATGGAAAAGGAGCAACAAGAGCAGCTTTGTATGTTTGATATGTTGCAAGGTATGTTTCATAGGAGCTCTTATGTTGATTGATGTTGAGTAAGTGTTGTTGATCAGAGGTGAAGGAGTTGAGTATTTGTTGCTTCTTGTTAGAGGCTACTTGCTTATGTTCTCACCATATGTTGTGATGCTATGGCTATGTTGTGATATTGTAATGCTAGGTTTGTTATGCTTGTGATGGTGTGATGTAAGTTGATGTATGTTGTGAAGGCAAGGCAAGTTTTTATCGAGGTAGTGTTAGATAATGTGTTCTACATGAAAGGGGACCTGCGTTATAACATAGGCTGCTAGAACAAAGGGCAAGTTATAGTGTTGCATATGTTGTGATTGCATAAATTGTTGAGCCAATTTATTTAAAGAGGTATTTTCAAAGATGTTGATCATTGTTGTGATGCAAGGCAATGGCATGAAGAAGTTGCGATGCAAAGGGTGATGGCAAATATTGTTGAGCTAGGTGATGCTTAGTGGTGCTTAGAGTATGAATGTTCAGTTACATGGTCTTATATTATCCCTATAAAGTTACATGGTCTTGATATTACATTGGTGTATTTAATCATTACAGGTGGTTGAAAACAATATTTGATGGAGCATTTATTTTTGTTTTATAATGTGTGAAACGAATTGTTAGAATGCAAAGAGGCAAGATTGTTCACTTCATGTTCTTGCGTGGAATACTAATAGCCAACAAACTATCTTTATAAAAATATGTGTTTTTGGAAGACTGAAGAGTTAGAGTATGTGGAAGAGTTGAGTTGATGTTCGTGAGTATGTGGAAGAATTGAGTTGATGTCCGTGAGTTACCTAGCACATGTGAAGAAAATTTGAGGAGGAGAAAAAACTAAAATAGAGATGGAGGTATTTAGAATTATTGTCCAGGTAAACTAGCATATTGTTTTCTTTATGTGTTAGAGGATTGCAATCTCCTTTCAATTTGTAGCTTGAAAAAGAATAGGTTGTAGCTTGTTAAGGTAGGAGCCTCTTGTGGATTGTAGCCTGCAGAAAATTTATGCAGGTGGGAGTAGGATCTTCCCAGTAAGTTGTACCTTGTAGAATAACAGAAAGGTTGGAACCTTCAAAGAGAAAGAGTCGATGTAATAGAGGAAGTAGGAGTTTGCCTTTGCATCACAATAATAACAACTTCGTGGTTTTCTCCCTTATAAATTTCAACTTATATTTAGTGTCTATATATATTGCTTTTATACAATGATTTGATATTGTGGTTTACATATTACATGTTGTTTAGTCAAGTTTCCAATATAACAACTATTCATAATGTAATGTATATTTTTGGATTTAAAATATGTAGCAGATTAAAATTACCAAAGAACAAACTACATTAAAACTGTCATAAACAAAACAATTTTATACTTTTGCTTTTTGCAAAACGACAGAAAAAACAAAGGGGAAGGATTTAGTTTTCATAGACATCCTTTTTCAATTTATTGGAACTCCATCACAAAGCTAAAAGGGAAGAAATCAATGTTTTTCTATGATATTAAAACATTGTGTAAGATCATTTAAACAACTAAAAGAATATGAGAGATTAAATGGGTGCATTACATTGTGAGTGGATAAAGACTAGAATATGATATTTGTTTTGGTTTTAACTCGCAATCTAATATAATAATATGAATATCTAATATAATAATATGAATAACTATTATTTCGATATTTGTTTAATAAGAATATGATATTTGTATTGGTTTTAACTCTCAATCTAATATAATAATATGAGTAATTATTATTTCAAAATTTTAGATAATTTATTGGCATTATTTACAGTACAAAGTATTTTGAAATTGAAGTTTTGAATTTATAACAATATTCATATTTAAAACAATAAATGCATGATATTGATGGAAAATATTCATAATAAATATTATAAATGTAAAAAACTATTAAGAATAAAAATACTTGAACTAAAGTTCGAAGAGAAAAACAAAATTAATAAAAAATAATTAAAATTTTGTTTATGTTGTATTAAAATAATTATTAATTTGAAAAAAAAAACATATTAATTAATAACTTATATAATAAATAAAATATAAACACTATAATATAGAAATAAATAATTTAATAAGAAATTAAAAATTGAATTAAAAAAACATGAAAACACAAATAAAAACCACAACAATAGATTTATAAAAAATGAATACTAAATTAATTAATTATATATATATATATATATATATATATATATATATATATAATTTAAAAAAAATAAAGAAATAAAAGAGGGGTTCTCTTTGACTTTAAGTTGCTTAGACATTAGTCTTGCATCAATCAAATAACTAAACAGAGTATTTGGCATTACGAAAAGGATTGGAGATAGCTAATGACTATAAAATCATCATAATTTTAGTCTTCGAAGATTTTGTGTTCGTCGTTCACAATTGATCAATTCAAAGAAAAAAATCAAGTGTGATTCGCCTCCCCACTCAAAGAATTATCGCCTCCACTTCCTTGTTCGATCACTTGGAATTCTTCCATAAGTTCAGGCATTTGAATTCTGAGATTGATATGTTGGCCAAAAAAGAAAAAGGTGTAACCCTAGGTCAAGATGGTTCTATCAAATTGGATCATAGGCTTGGCTTTGCCCCAATCTCTTAGTTATGTTGGGAGTGGACCCCGTCATCATCCTCCACTCACCTTGTAAGCTCAAAATCTCCAAGTGCAACTATTCCTAATTTGAATGGGAAACTAGTGATCTACTTCGCTCACTCAAAACGCGGTTAGCTCTCTTCTCCTCTCAAGATTGGATGGGGCTCGTTTTCCAGTGGCTTCTCCTTCTCTGGCCACATTACGGCATGACTCAACTCTAGTGTCTTAATTTAATCACCAAGTGGCATATACCCTTACCTATTCTCCTTAGTGAATGTCTTGTCTAATTATGCTTCTTCTGGTAGGATCTGTAGCGGATCTCCTTGGATGTGGTGGTCAATTTATTGTGAAAGGATATGAGTTAATTTACTTGTGTTGGAATATCTCCCTAGCATCGATTTTTATGTCATTATGAGATTATGGAGTTCGCTTTGGATTATATGTTGCATCCTGACTTGTGGCATGGTATCAGCTCTAGTTATATATTGAACCTCTTGGCCTCTCAACTAACACAATTGACTCATTCAAGCATCGACGAGGAGGGAGTTGTCAATAGAGTTTTAAAGAGTTGGGTGTCAAGCTTCTCTTTAAAGATGGCAAATAATCCTACTTCTCCTGTAAATGTTAACATAGGTATGGACAAATGGTTAAATGTATCGATCCATGGTTAAATGTATCGATCCATTCCATGGGACATCGTCACATCTTATTCTACATATAAGAGCCATGAATGTTGTAATCAATACATCTAATCTGCAATTATCACTCTTGATAACTTCCCATACACAGGGAATCTACAACAAATTCGCCACAAACCAAGTTTTAACACCAATCCCAGTGCCCCATTGAGCAATAGATAAGATGGAATAACGTTTGCACTTAATTTGTGAGAAATCTTCTCCACAAATTTAGTAGGGAATAATGTCAATAAGGTATAGCAACAAAGCTACAAAATTTGTCACACATGTTGATGGAATGCAAACAAGCATTAGCCAAAAAAACAGGATCCATGAGTAGTTTCTATAATACTTCCAAAAACAGAATGAACTAACTGAGATCTACATGCAACTAAAAACTTGTCAAGAATCAACCAGTAAGCCAAATGCGTCACTGGCAATACATAATCTTGAGAATGATTCAACAACCAATTTGACAGTGACATGCAACTTTCTTAAAATAAGACCATTTAACAAGCTCTATAAAACCCTCCTTATCTTCTCGATTATGGGATAAATATGCTTATTGATATGTTTGATATGTTTAAATATTGAGAGTAAATAAAATAACAAACATAAGTAGCATGAAAGGGGTGATTCCAAAATTAGGTAACAACAAAGACACAACAAAATATAGAAATTCACATAGAAAGTAGTAGAGCTTCAAAATTTTAACGTTAGTAAGAACTAGCTTGATCAATCCATCAGTAAAGACATAATAAAGCATAAGCATGCTGGTTGTGCTAGACCTTTACAAGCTAAGCTAGTTGGAGAGCCAGTTTCACATAAAAGGATAAAAAAAATTACTGAAGAACATAGTTACTAATGATAACAAAATTATTGAAAAACATAGTTACTGGCTTGATATGAGCAAAAGGATTGCGAGCTCGATCTTGGGCCCATTGTTGGAAGGAGAAGGGAGAATGGTTGTCCATGCAATCACATACACTAGCAACCAAGTAGCCCAGGTATAGACCAACAAAGGAGCATGATAACTATGCACATGTAAAGGCAGAAAACAAAGCTCACTGAAGGATGAGTTGGAAAGGAATACATAGAGGCCAGCAGAGTTCAAAGGAATATGCAATTATGGGTCTAGTAAGGCCATCAACCACCTTTTGATCCATATGATTCAAATTCTATTCTACTTAAAATTTGACAGACAAACATCAAATGGTTTTGACATTCTATTTTGAAATTGGAAAGACAACAACGATGTTAAACAATTGACCTTGTCGTTGTCTATCTAATTTCGAGATATTTCCATAATCTAGTATTCCAAAAATTTCACATAGAGATGCGCGGATGGAACATAGTTATATTCATAACAATGACATTAATGACGACATTGTGCATTAGATTCAAGAATTTAAAGAAGCAAAAACACAAAGTATTTATAAATTGTTGATTCACTAAGTATTTCTAAATTGTTGATCTATATTGATCAATCATGACCCATCAAGGACAAGTTGAACAAAATGACGCAAACCAAGAGATTCTCCTACTCCGGCATGAAATGCAATTGCAACTCAATCAGGTCAATGATAATAAGGTCTCCACATTGACTAGAAAAATGATTGACAGAGTTTGTCTTGTCCAAGGGTGATGTTGGGAACAAACACTAAGAATTTTGCCAACTCTCCTCCCACTTGACATGCACAAGTCCATGATTTACTAGTTTTTGAATATACGTAGCAACATACTACCAATATTCAGTCTAGCGATATCAAGTATCTTAGTGAATTCACTATCAAGCTTAGTTTCTTTCTGGAAAGTTCCTATACTTATGATGTATCCTAATGAGGTTATTATCAAGATTAGTTTCTATTTTCCTTTTTTCTTACTTCAGATTTTTTTTATGTCTGTCAAACTCTATAGACAAAGACTCTATATTTATATTGCTAATCTAGTTTCCTTGTGGAAAGCCACCATGTATTATTACTTTTTAGTTGTTTTTTCCAAATTAATACAAAATATCCACCTAACTTAAATAACAATGATTATGAATCAAACTTGTAAGAGTGCACATAGATGAATAAAATAAGAGAAATCAGAATATAAGTCACTACGGAATTCATTCAATTGCAATTTCCTATTCATATTTTTTTTAAATTTAATTGATAAATTCATACATAGCTAGACGGGAGAAAAAAAGTTGTTTTGTTAAACATGCACATGCATTGCTACCATGGGAAATGGACCTTTCTTACCCACTAGTATGATAGTGACAGAAGGCTCCAATGACGAGGTGCTAGGTAGTGAAGAGACGTTGCAACCTAGGAAGACATTATATGTTTGGAATAATCGAAGGTTGTGGAAGTCTTAGGATGAGGGGCTATTGGAACTATGTCTCTATTTGGTTATTGATAATAAGAAAAAAAACCTGACAAACGATTCTTAGCGTTCAAGGTGATAAGTAAATCTGCAATGTTGGAAAATTGGGTTGGATTGAGGAGAATAGAAGAAGAGTTAGACGGTGTATTTTCTGCTTCGTGGTAACACCCATTTGTCAATGGAACCTTGAAATAAAATGCATTCTCATCCCTACATCTTTAAGTGTTGTCCCTTGCCCAATTTAGAAAACATCCTTGTTTGCACCTTGCTTCTAAGACGTCATGGATTTGAAAAATAATTGAGACCCAACACATCTTTAGTGCCATGGAGATAGATTAACAAGTTATTACATTTTTTTAAAAGAAAATGAAAATGAACATCTATCACATTTTCAATTTTCACTTGAAAAGGAGGGTAAATTTGAAAATCCAATCATGAGTGAGAATCAATGTTATCTTTATCCATGAGGTTGTTGTGAATACCTTTTTGAGTCTATCCAATCATAAAACATTATTTCGTGATTTGAAGGCTGTGACAAATTTCAAATGAGTGCTCTTCCTAAATGTTACCCCTTCCTTGATCATCCAAGGCTATAAGAATGGGTTGGTCATCTGGTGCCCATTCTCCTAAATTGCCCACATGTTGAAACTCAACTTATGGAGTGACCTAGCCATTTATAGTCATTTGTCAATTGAAAATATTGAACGTTGGCATTGCTTATTAAAGCGAATATTTCACACACACACACACACACACACACACACATGTGTGTGCGTGCGCGCGTGTGTGTAATATTCCTAGTAGAAATTTTACACTGATAACAAAGACATGCACAAATAAATAACACAAAAAATTTCAAAAATGCATACACATAGACCAGAAATTTCTGCAAATCTTGAAACTGGCCAAAGTTTATTAATAATATCTATTGTGGTACAAATTAGTTGGAGAAATTGCACCTGGGCTTGCACAAGGCAAGCTACAAGCACTAACGGATGAGTACGAGAAAGCCAAATGGCTGCAATAATCAACACCTCCAGAAAACTATGTTATTGCTCCAAAACTACATTGTTACTGACTTCGCCCCTTGATTTTCCCACTCTAGAGTGCCCAGAAAATTCTATAAAATTAAGAGTGCTCCTTGCCCAAAACCTAGAAAGGGTTTTCCTTAGCTCCAACTTTCAAAATTTGAGCCTTCACAGCTTGGCCCTCCCCCAAATTCGAATTATGTTACTGTGACTACTCTTGTCAATCTCTTCTCTCCAAACTCTAGCAATCCTCCTCAAATTTCCCTCCCAATGATTTCCCAGCACCCCAGCTCCAAACTCCCCCTGATGACGCTACCTGAAAAAAGTCTCACTCCAATGACTGTGCAGTCATGGGTTGCGTGTAGGTTGGTCCTCTTGGTTGTATCTACCCTCCACACTCATGAAAATTATCAAAGAACACTCTTGTAGCTTCTTCGGACAATTCCCCAACAAACCAGCTCCACAAACAACTAGTGAATCCTCCCTCTGTGCAGTGGTGGCTCCCAAACTGTGTGATCTACTCCAGAAATGTGTGGGACTTGTAGTTGATGCCTCTTCCAGTCTCACTGATGAAGGAAAGCCTTCCTAGGGTGGCACTCGAAGTCCACCGGAGAAAGGTTGAGCTTCTCTCATGGGGAAGATCTTGTGCTAAATAACACAATATTGGCTTAGCTGAACAGCTAAGGCAAATTCGATTTTCAAATAGACAAAAGACCCCTATTGCTCCCTCATTCCTTCTCTTTAAAATTGTTGGACATGCATCCCTTATGGTTCCCTCCACCAATTTGATTTTCCTCAAGGAATTTGAATTTCTTCTTCCCTAAGTGTGTACTTCATGTGGGCCCCATATTCCACTACCCATTTAATTTTATTGTTCTCTAATGTTGGTGGCCTCCATTTCTCCCAAAAATTAAGTGAAGACTCCCTCAACCCATTTTTCCTAAGTTGTCATGCCAAAACATTCCCAATGCCCAAATTGCAAAAATGAGAATTGTTCTTATACAAAGATTATTTAATTGGGAACATTACAATCCTCCCCACCAAAAATTGTGTCCTCAAGCAATCCCTGAACATGCACCCTCTCGATCAACTAACCCAAACAGTGACTGCACACAATAATGGGGTCCCAAATGTACCATCGAATCACCCTAAATCCATGCACCATCCTTCATAAATGAATTCCTCGATACCAGGGTCCCATACTAATCTCAAAAAGATGCCACCATGTTGACGCTACGCTACTCTGATTATGACTGATTTCCCATCGTGCCCATGTCTTATCCTCCTCCCCTAGAGCTTGATGGTGAATACGGATAAATGCCAAATACATCTTGCCCAAGGATCTCCATGATGCCAAAGCCTACCCATCCAAAGCTAACCCTGAACTTATGCAACAACAAGGAAAGTTTGCCTTGCCATACGATCAAGGCCTCTCGAAACCCCCATGTGTCGACCCAAGGATCACTCTTCGCCATGTCTCCACTCATCACGAGACAGAGTGATCTATCAACCAATTGAACCCCTAGATCCCATAGCCAGACCTGTTGCAGCATAGCTCTAACAACTATTGGAATCCATTTGTGCCTCGTCTCTAGTCCCTGCATGCAATTAATATATAGGCTCCAAATATCATGAACTAATATGATGTGTGCTAAACGACCTTATGCTTGCCACTCATAGTATTGATGACCGCTAGAAACCACATGTGCCAAATAGCTACCCCCTAAATGCAACTAATAGATAGATGTCTGATGCTCGCGACCGTCTCAGTGTATGCGGATTTGTTCTGCTCCATCCAATCATCACCACCAAGTATGCCATCTGCACCCTCGGTCAAGTGCCAATACAGTGTATGAAGCCCGAATACCCACTGGAAAGTTGTCTCAGCTATACATTGGATCCCATGCTCATGCATGGTCTCGACATGCCTTGAGAAAAGAATGACACATGTCTCCCTTGTGACTTGCTCCCCAAACGTAGGCTCAATGATGCACAATATGCCACCACTATAGATGATCATCTCATCCCCCAACTTGTGGTTGTAAACTGACGCACCAACCTAATGCCACTTCTGAGAAGTCTCTTCCCTAGTGCACTGAGTGTCATCCAAATATCTCGGGTGAGCTTCTCATACCCGGTTTCTCATGCCTAGAGTGTGAAAAGTCAACAGAAAAATCCACTGCACCCATGAGGGATGTAGGGTCAAGCGTGTGAGTCCCCGTGGATACTATCGAGTATTGCCCATTGGTGTCCCCATCAATCCCAGGTGAACTACACCCAAAGGTATGCTCGATATCTCCGTTCATGGGTCTCCCTGGGGGCAACACTCAAACGCCTCATTGTGCAGCATCATACGCCTCTGTGTATCACTGATCATCCTAGTACTCTTGGACATGCCACTGTACACCGCGCCCTACCCATGTACATCGCTGGATACCCTCGGTTATGGCTATGCCATCTTGTACCATCCTGTGTCTCGCATGAGTCACTACACTTGGCCCTCCCCGCATGACTCAATGCGATGTGAGGCGCTCCTAATGCCCCACAGTGTAAACCAGCAAGTTGTGGTATACCCTAATGCATCTGCATGCTCCTCTGTAGGCCACTGCTCCTCGCTGCATAGCCCTGCACACTACTAGGTGTTATGGTCTAGAATTGCATCTGTATGCATTAGGTCACACCTCCTCGTCCCTCCCAGTAGATCTGAGCGCCCTAAATCTGCTCCTACTAGAGGGGATAACTCTACTGTGTCGATCCTTGGTGACCCTTGAGTCCTAAACCTCAAAGGGAGAACATTGTCCCCATACAATGCCTGGTCTGGTGGCCTACCCATGCCACCTCCTCCAACCATCCCCTACCAGAGAGCGCTAATCATCCTGCGACCCCATGTGCAACCAACATGCCAAATCAACCCATGGAGTCTGCTCATAAACCATCTAGCCACTAGTGCCGACTGAAACTCCCCTAAGGAACGCATGCACTCAGGCACTAGGTTGACTACAATGCCATAGCCATCCCGTATGTCTGATGTCGAATAGGAAGCCCTGCCTAGATCCCAATGCTAATCTGGGCCTCCAGTACCCTCGATGTCTAGGAGCTCCCACCGAGCTTCGCTCCGGACTACATCCATCTCCATGAGTCCAACCCCCTCCACCGTGTACCAACTCAAAATCTCTTGCCATCCAACCCCAAGAGAGGGACTAAATGCATGAACTCCAGCCCATAGAACAACCCCAGCATGTGGATGTTGCACCCTGTGCGACTCAGGTTGTGCCATCTCACTATCCTGGTTAACACATGAAATCAGACTACGTATCCATGTCTCTTTTTGTCCAATGGGAAAAGGTAACCTAATAGTGTTGCCAGCCCCGTCTATGTATGCCTGAATAGAGTTGCTCTCACTCTCTAACGTGCACTCTAGTTGCAACAATAGGGAATCCAATCGCTCTCCAACGTGAGTCAATTTGACCGTGGACTCAACACAAACTGCTTTCATGCCCTCCAACTCCTCGTTCTGTTGCAGAATGGCCTCTCATATTGTCGTGGCCTTCCTTCTCAACACTAGAAGGCTAGCTCCGTACTGATGAAACTATGGAGGGTGGTTATCCCATGTAAACTCGATCACCGCTCTGGACCCCTCTATCTCTTCTGGTACCTCCTCAACGATAAGTATGCTCCAGGCACCTCATCAACCGGTTGTGGGCAGCCATCGTCTAGAAACTGGGTCATAGCACCGAGTACCTCATCAATTGTTAACATCTCGTCAATAGATGGCCCTACGAGTGCATGTTATACTCCCCCAACCAAGGTGTCAACTCGAGCTACCAAAGAGGCCTCCAACAATGGTGACTCCTACGCCACACTAGGTATATCGATGTGCCCCTCACCATCTTGCTCAACCTCCTCCTTGAGCTTTTGACATCTAAATCCCTGTCTCCATCAATAGAAATGCCTCCTAGTCTCATCCTCTAACTGTCCTCGTCCTATCCACTCCCTTTGAGGGGGTCTGGTGTCCTTTCTGGCAAATCTCTCCAGGAGCCTTTGTGTAGGATGTGATACGTACATGACCCAAAGGGATCAGCCCTCGGTACCACCACTCCATAGCATCTCCATCCAAGTGCAAAGTGGCATGTCTAATAGCGTCTGCCTCCCTCATGGCGTTTAGCCAAAAATATGTGTCCAATTCTTGTACCCATTTTTTGACAGAACTCCTAGCTCAACCATCAAAGTGGGTGAGGGTCATATTTCCCTCAATCATACTCTCCCTTGAGCCATGGATTTGTCTACAGTTCACCCATCATAATGGATACATGCCCAAATATTCCATGATCTAGTTGGCTACTCTACAACTTGCCAAGATCATGCTCTGATACCACTGTAATATTCCTAGTAGAAATTTTACAATGATAACAAAGACATGCACAAATAAATAACACAGAAAATTTCAGAAATGCATACACATAAACTAGAAATTTCTGCAAATCCCCAAACTGGCCAAATTTTATTAATAATATTTGTTGTGGTACAAATTAGTTGGAGAAATTGCACCTGGGCTTGCACAAGGAAAGCTACAAGCACCAGGTGATGAGTACGAGAAAGCCAAATGGCTGCAATAATCAACACCTCCAGAAAACTGTGCTGCTGCTCCAAAACTACATTGTTGCTTGACTTCGCCCCCTAGTTTTCCCACTCTAGAGTGCCCAGAAAATTCTATAAAATTAGGAGAGTGCTCCTTGCCCAAAACCCAGAAAAACCCAAAAAGAGTTTCCCTTAGTTCCAACTTTCAAAATTTGACCCTTCACAACTTGGCCCTCCACCAAATTCGAATTTTGTTACTGTGGCTACTCCTGTCAATCTCTTCTCTCCAAACTCTAGCAATCCTCCTCAAATTGCCCTCCCAATGATTTCCCAACACCCCAGCTCCAAACTCCCCCGGATGATGTTGCCTCAAAAGAGTTAGTGATGATGCCTCTTCCAGTGTTAATGATGAAGAAAAGCCTTCCTAGGGTGGCACTCGAAGTCCACCGAAGAAAGGTTGAGCTTCTCTCCTTGGGAAGCTCTTGTGCTAAACAGCGCAATATTGGCTAAGTTGAGTAGCTAAGGCAAATTTGATTTTCAAATGGACAAAAGACCCCTATTGCTCCCTGATTCCTTCTTTTATAATTGTTGGCCATGCATCCCTTGTGGGTCCCTCCACCAATTTTATTTCCCTCAAGCAATTCGAAATCCTTCTTCACTAAGTGTGTACTTCATGTGGGCCCCACATTCCACAACTCATTTAATTTTCTTTTTCTCTAATGTTGGTGGCCTCCATTTCTCCCAAAAATTAAGTGGGGACTCCCTCAACCCACTTTTCCTACGTTTTCATGCCAAAACATTCCTAAGGCCCAAATTGTAAAAATGGGAATTCTTCTTATACAAAATTAATTTAATTGGGGACATTATAACATGTGTCGTGTGTAGGAATTTGGCATTTTTTGAATTGCAAAATCTTGTATCTTGAGTATTTTAATCGTCATTTTAACACTAGAAATAGATTCAAGGCACCTCAAATTCCACAACTAGACCACTACAACCTTAATTTTAAAAAATTCTGACAAAATTTAACCAAATATTTGTTGAGCCATCACTAACCATGGATGATTGTATCTGATTGTCCATGAATTAGTGATTGTATAAGTGACTGCCTTCGGGTGATTGTAGATAGTTGGCCTTTATTTATTGCCTCTCTATTGCCATTGGTGACTATCTTCATTATCAAGCCTATACATGAGATGATAAACGACTACCCTCCATATGTGGAATCGCAAGGTCTACCCTCCATATGATGTCTACCTAGGGATTGATGATTGCATGAGATGACCATCTTGTTATTCCATCCATGAAATAACCATGACCACCATCCATCCATGAGATAACCATGACCAACCATCTTGATTCACTTCAATGTTTCCCTCTTACTTACTAGAGATAACCATAACCACTCTCGTACATTTCAACCCATTTGACGAAAGGACCATAATCATCCTAATTCACTTCAACATTTCCTTCTTATTCACTACATGAAATAACCATTGTGATGCACTTCAACCGACTAATGAAATAACCATAACCATCATTATTCCTCTCAACACAATTAGATTCAAAATTAAGAGGATCTAGGCTGGTCCAATTCATTATAATTTATTTATTTTATTTTTATGTAACTTTACCAAATCAAATATTTTAATTAATAATTGTAATATTATTTTACTTTATTAAAATTTTATTTTATTTTTGTGTAATTTGACCAAATCAAAATGTTTAGGGGACATAACCACCCAATAACCACCCTAATTCACTTCGAATAACCAAATGAGATAATCCTATATACTTATGTTTCCCCTCATTCACTAACTTTTCCCTGATGCATACTATGGTAATTAATTATCCCTATCAATTACCCCTCATTCACTAAAATTTTCCAGATGTATGCTATGCTCATTATAATATATATTATAATTATTGTCATCATTTTATGCTATGCTAATTATAATATATATTATAATTACTGTCATCATTTTCCAAATATATGCTAATTAAGTACCTCCTCATAGATTAACATTTCCCCGTATATATGCTAATAAATTACCCCTCATTGACTAACATTTCCACAATGTATCCTATGCTAATTAAGTATTATAATTATTGTCATCATTTTCCCATATGTATGCATTTACTTTGACAATAACACAATAGACAAATATATATTTATTTCCCTGCATCCAAACATGGATAGAATGGGCAATATTTTTGAAGAATGACCAGGATAAATTAAATTGCAAGTTGACTTCAATATATGGTGATGTTAAAATCACTAACTCGCAGTTGACTTCATTGTATGGTGATGTTAAAATCACTAAAATCACTAACTTACCCCTGATGCTTATACTATGGTAATTAATTACCCCTTATTCACTAAAATTTCCCAGAAGTATGCTCTAATTCTCTAATTAAGTATTTTCCCAGAAGTATGCTATGTTAATCAAGTAATAATTCCCAGAAGTATGCTCTAATTAAGTATTTTCCCAGAAGTATGCTATGTTAATCAAGTAATAATTATATAATGATTGTCATCATTTTCCAATGTGTGCTTTTAGTTTGACAATAAACACTATATATATATATATTATATTCAAAGGAAAGCATAAATTTAACTACAAGTTGACTTCATTGCCTAATGATGTTAACATCACACTGCAAGTTCAGTTCATTGCCTAATGTTAACATCATTAGAATGGGCAAAAAAATTATTAAAACAATTGTAAATTGAACTCCCAAGATGAGCCCATTATTTAGTAAAGCTAATATCGTAGAATGGACAGTTTGTTTAATTAAGCATATGTTAAAATCATAATCAGTTTCATAATCATAGGTCTAGGTCTCTTAATTTCCAGGAGAGGTTTATGTCCAAGGAAGAAGTTGTATCATGTATGTTAATAAAATACATGTCAGCAATAATTTCGAGAAGCCTTCCAAAATATTAGTTTTCACATGAAAAATGTATAATGTAGGTTATTAATAATAAAACATGTTATGCAACATGTGAGCAATAAAAAGGAAAATAACCGAAGAATATAAGAACATGTAAAATCTACTATCAAAATGATAAACCCAACATATATGATAAAATGCGAAACTTCCACAAGAAGAATGAAAATCTGCAGTCAACTTACCCAATCCTTTCAAATATGGTGACAGTAAATACCAAATATCCCTTCATTTTTTAATTAAATCATCACACATTGACTTTTTGCGATGGCTACATAGTTGTGATATTATCTTTGAACAAAATCAAATACAACCCTGTATATATGATGCATTAGCCTTGCCATGCCACTAGCACAAGTGTCATTGTTTGAACTGTTTGTGATATGGTTGGCAATCAATACGTTTCGACTGCAGATCCTTGTCCCATATTCATTCTAAATATGATACATTCCCTTCCACCTGAGTAAAAAACAATAATAATTAAACTATTTTTACAAAACATTATTGGAGATACTAAGATTGTGCCTGGAATAAAAAATTATAATTACTTAAATAGATGAAAGAGATAAATAGATGAAAGAGATACTAAGTTTGTGCATAGAATAAAAATTTATAATTATTTATATAGATAATTCGCTGATGGAGATGAAGTGGGGGCAATTCTTTCCCATCTTTCTATTTGTAAAGGTAGACTGACTATATTTTATGGTACAATTTAGATAAATTTGTTCAAAATTCAATGTGAGGTTTTCTCACCTATAATTATAATAATAATAATATAATATCTATTTTTAAGGTCACAGCCAAGCGAGACACCAAATTGGTGTATGAGACCCCCTTGTTTGTGGGACAAGGGACCCACCTCCGCGCAGCGATTTGACTGCTAAGTCTACGAAGGCATACATACTCTACCCCCCTCTGGTTTTGAACCTGTGACCTCTTCGGAAGAAACACATGCTCTTAACCATTAGGCCCACTCAAGCTGTATATAAATATGTCAAATTCATATATATATAATGTTGTAGTCCAGTGAATGTTTTTAAATGGATTTTGATGTAAAATTTTTAAATGGGATTTGATGCAAAATTATAGTAACACTAGAGTCTTAATGAATTCACTCTTTCCATTTCATTTTATTGTATTGTATGTAGGATAAAAAATAAAAAACTATTGCTCATATTAATAATATTAGTGATTTATTTAATTAATTTTGATATTATTATTATTATTATCTCCACTAATTTGAGCAAAGAAGCAAGTGCTTCACTAATTTTCTCAGTTAAATTAATAATTTTATAAATTTGAAAACACTTAGTAAGGTAATTTTTATTTTTTTAAGATATTAATTAAACAATCTCAATTGATTTTTTAACTTTTTAAAAAAATTAAATATCCAAATATATTTGAATTTCATTTTCCAAATTGACTTTTCTAATTTTATTTGTATTATGTCATCAATTTAAAAATGTATTTACACATACTTATTTAATTATTTTATAATTAAAAAAAAGTGATATAAAAATGAATTAAAAAAAAATACATTAATATAAATTATATTTTGATTTAATTATTTTATAATTAAAAAAAATGATATAAAAATGAATTTAAAAAAAAATACAAAAATACAAAAATATAATTTTATATTTTGATTGGATTAATATTTTTATAATATATATATATATATATATATATATATATATATATATATATATATATAAAATGAATTATATTTGGTGAAGATAGAAAATTATAAGAAATGTTTTTTTCTTCATAAAATATACATGCAATTAAAATTATATTTTTATGACTATCACCAATTAAAAATATATATGATCATATATAGATATATAAATATTTATATTAAAACATTAATGGTTTTTCAAAAACCTTTATACCTATGTATATTTTCCTCTAACAAAAAATTCCATAACGCTTGAAAATGACTCAAATTCATATAAACATATAATGTTTAAAGAATAATGGACATAGAGGTACAATGAAACTATTTTATTAGGAGAGAAAATGAATTAATGTACGATATAATGTTTATATTTACTATCTTTAAATTTTTACCTAAATACAATAAATATTATTATAATGGTATTTTTATATACCTCGAAATATTATTTTGAGTTCTAACCATTTTCTTTATATAACTCAATATAAATTAGAATATAAATAAAAACATATAAATATAATATAAATAAAGACGTATAAAATATAAGTAATACTTCATATGAGTAATCAAGCAAATTTTAATTAAAACTATTTTTATAGGAAATATTATTTATTTTAATTTATGTTTTAATGTAAAAATTATATACATCATATAGCACGTATCCTATCTATTGTTGTAAATAATAAATACAAAATAATATATATTTTTATTATTATTTAAATAATAATAATAAATATTTTTAATATTACATATAAAATAATAAATATTTTTAATATTATTTATATAGACATATTTTTTTAGAATACGATTTTTAAAATTATAATTTAATTATATGTAGTTATTTGTTGGAACAATTTGACCTATATTAATTTAGTACTAGTTATGATAAGGGTTTGAGATTTATCTCAAAAAAATAACTTCAAGTAACTTAATTGCCCCTCAAATGCCACCAAACCAACCCTACTACAACTCACCACGTGGAGAAAATGCTTCTAAAAATGAGCAAGCTTAGTAGGTAGAGAAATAATGTCACATAGATTAATGGTCCTTTTAACTTTTCCAAGATGTTGCATTGATCTCACCCAGTGCCAAAATATAACTTGTGAGGGTATTGAAAATTTTGAATATAACATCACTAACTTAGCCACCAAAAAACTATGTTGAGAAGTAACATTATTAGCAATGGCTTTACAATGTTTTATAATTTAGTGAAAAAATCACCAAGATTTAACAAAAAATTATAATTCAATAAAAGATTGGCCAAAAAACTATATATACATATTATATAATTGAAATTTTATTATACATATAATTTTGAGGGATTTCTTAAAATTTCCCCCCAAAAAACGAAAAAACTTGTATATAAAGGTTTTTCTTTTTTTCTTTTTTCTTTTTAATAATTTTTTTTAAATAATAATTAATAAATAAAGTTTTGGCCAGCATTACTTTTTAATTTTGAGCTCAATTTTTTTTAATTGGTATAAGTTGTGTTTCAATTAAATTGTAATTTTATTCTCAATAAAGTTTAATATCAATGATAATATCACTTTTCAATTTGAGAATCAATACAAAGTTTTCTTCACAATAGTATCTATTGTCAAAATCGGCATTTCAAACAATGTCATAATTTTAGCCACTCCAAAAAATGGGTGTTACCATAGTACCACTTTTTCATTTGAGAGTTGATTTTGGTGTTATTTTACACAAAAGTATGAGTTTTTTTTAGGACAAAGTTGTTGTTTGAATTCATGGTTTTTATTAATTTGGTAGCTATGTTTATATTGGTAGAAGATTGTATAATAGACTTGGAATACATAATACATTATTATAATGACCATCATCAAGTTGAATTGTTCTATGTCCTATAACACCAAGAGATCCATCATCATGAACAGATATTGTTTGGTGTTACATTCATTAAGAGAAACAAAAATGAGCTTTATCATAAGGCATATGATAATATGCTCTAAAATTAATAAACTAGTCATAAGAAGAAGTAGTAGATTTTACATGGAAGGATAAACTAGAAAAAGAACTTGCATGTTTATGAGAAGAAAAATTAGAATAAGAAGATTGATGTGCTTTGCATTTATGTATTCTAAGAACTCTAACTACTTAAAATGTTTGCATTCTTAATAACTATCTTACCCAAAAAAATCATAATGTCTCTTGGTCTTCTTACCTTTTAACTTTGTTCCTTTGTCACCATTAGAAGTAGAAGTTAGTTCAGAGTGTTTGGGACCCTACTTTTGCTTATTGTTGTAACAATGTTGATTCTTTGGATACTTAGATTTATCTTTTTATTGAACCACTAAGCCTTTACTAGATGTAGATACAATGTTTATTGCTCTCAGTGCAAGAGCTTATCTTGGTTTATAGTCAAAGATTCACAAAAAAAAAACTTCAAGTGGTGTATAGCTCCTAGCTTCTTTGGTGGAGTGAAACGTAAATTAAAAAATCAAATATGCACTACCAAATTTAATAAGAATAACATATATCAATCAATCATCCTTGTATTCTATGTTAAAATTCTCAAGTAAAAGATTGAGCGTTTTAAACTTAGATAGATAAACCTCAATACAAAAAATATCACTAAAATTTAAAAAATAAATTTATTTTCAATCTAATGGGCTCAAATCTCATTATGTTTACCAAATATGATTTCTACATTATTTCGAGCATGATCTGGTTTTTCAACTACTTGAAGATGTAATTATAAGTCACTAAAGATGGATAGTGAAATTAGTCCACAGGCTTTGTCTTTTTTACTATCCCATTTGTTTTTTTCATACCAGTAGCATGGGCAATTTGTTTTCCCAAAGTAATCCCATACAATTATTCACTTTGTCATACATCCTACATATGGGAGCTCTATGAAACAATAAGCAAAACATTATTGGGACTAATCACGTTAAAATAGGCAAGTAAGATGGCTTTAAAATAAGTTATATGTTTAGATGGAAGGATCTTGAAAAATTAAGTAAATTTTGAAAAAAAATGGACTAAGAATATCAATATTATGCCAAATTAGAAAAATATATAAAAATAACCAAATTTCCATGTAGTAGGTATAGGTTGGTGTACATGGTGATGGGTGCACAATACGATTGTTAAATAAAGGAAGTTTTCCCTTCCTTCCTCTAACTTCACCTAAAAGCCCATTTTGACAAACAAGTTGTTTTATTTGAAATGACTCACTTTTATAAAATAAGTGGGGAATCATTTGTACAATAAAACCAATTTATAAGTTAAAGTTGCATGTTAAAGTGATTTATCATTTGTAGCTCTCTTAAATCAGTTAAAGACCTTGTGGACACTACTAACATAAAGGGTGTTTATTTAATTATTATTAGGTAAAATTGAATCGGGGTTAGAGTTAAAGTTGACCAGGGTAAACAGTGGTGGTTTAGGGGCATGTAACATTGTGTACCCATGGTATTTCATGTAATGGAGCCTATAAAAAGTTCAGAAGACTTCAGTTTAATGTAGGCTAGGAAGGTGAGTGATGAAGGCTCACTTGGTTGGGTTGGCCAAAGTTTTGGCCAAAGCTAATGAAATTTCATTAGCTTGAGTTTTTCCGAAAAAAAAAAATTAAAAAAATTGATGCATTAATATTTAATGTCTATTCTTGATATTGGTTGACTTATTAATTTTCTCTGTAAATATGTTTTCTCTCCAGTTAATTTTTCTACACTTATATCAAAGCCAAATCTTAGCTTAAGAGGGACACCTTTGTTGCCAAGGGTTTACTTGATTAATGGATTGATAAATAAAGTTGGGAAGGTCTGCAATGACATAGATATGGCATCGAGGAGGGCCTTACTCGGTTGAAACCAAAGCCTCGAACTGAAGGCTAAGCTAAAGAGGGAGTAGAAGATTCTTCCTGCGGCCACGTCGAGAACATTGGTGAGTAGTGTTTTTGGCTAACTTGGAGCCTACGCATAGCATGGAAAACCCAGTCGCATGACCACCATGAGGAAGGATATTTCTAAGCCATTGTGATCCTCATGACCACCAGAACGAATTGAAGTCTATAGGAAGAAAAAAAAGAGAGAGAGATTTGTAAGGTAGCGGGGTATGACAAACAGGACTGTTACATTTTGGATGGCATTTCAAAAGTCTTTGGGATGTATGAAGTGTTTGGTTGTCGAATTTGATAGCCACGTTCAGATGGATATGGCCACGAGAGCAAGGGCACACCAGTATTTTGCAGTGTTGAGAGCAACATGGTTTCCATAGGTGGTCTGCCATTTCTAAGAGACTGATCTACAGATGGACGATTCTACCTATGTTTATTATATCTACACCAACAAGATAAATAACCACTCGCAGAAGGAAAGTTGAATTCTATGAAGGAAAATTGAGGACGGATCTGCAACACTGAATTTCATGGTGATTGGTGGACCGAAGCAAGGCAGGGTTGAGTTGTACAAAGGGAATATTACTTTGTATGTCATATTGTTGTTAGTTTGACAATGAATTAGTAACTTTGGGTAAAATGTAACTAGACAATTTTATACCGAATAATTAGTTATGTAACGACAGTCGATGATATAAAAACTATCAAATGCCCATGAAATGTGATGCACGGAGAATCATTGTTAAATAACAAATTCCAATCAATTCAGTTTCGTGTCATGGTCATTCTGTTGTGGTTTCTTTTTTTTTCTTCATTATTTTAGTTATTCGTACAACAAGTGGTATCAGAGCTCCGAGGGCCAAGCGATTGGTGCGGTGAGCGTGGGCGTTGAAGGAAAAGTGGCTGTGCGTTGCCGTGGAGGCTGTATCAGCATGAGACGTGAGGGCCGAGCGATTGGTGGCTGTATCAGCGTGAGGTCAAAGAGTGCATGAAGACCAGAACTGCATGCCTCTGCAATCCCGTGAAGACCAGAACTGTGTGCGACTAGCGTGGATACTCTGAGGTCCGGAGGCTGTAGAAAAACTCTGCCCGGCGTGAAACGTAGGCACAGAGCCTGCGTGATTCCAGAGTGAGATCTGCCCGGCGTGAAACGTAGGCACAGAGCCTGCGTGATTCCAGAGTGAGAACCTGCCTGCGTGCTGCTGCGTGGAGGTGCTAGAGGGCCTGCGTGATTCCAGAGTGAGATATGCCCGGCGTGAAACGTAGGCACAGAGCCTGCGTGATTCCAGAGTGAGAACCTGCCTGCGTGCTGCTGCGTGGAGGTGCTAGAGGGCCTGCGTGATTCCAAAGTGAGATCTGCCCGGCGTGAAACGTAGGCACAGAGCCTGCGTGATTCCAGAGTGAGAACCTGCCTACGTGCTGCTGCATGGAGGTGCTAGAGGGTGCTAGAGGTGCTGCTGCGTGGAAGTGCTAGAGGAAGGGTGCCGGAACTGTGGTGCTGTTACGTACCAGAGATCGCAGAATTCTGTGCTGATCAAAGCTGCGTGAAAGACCGGGTATCATTTTTCCTTTCAGCCATTGCTAAATAAATTCTGGGCTTGTTAAAGGTTTTTTCTTTGAATAAAAAAAAACAAAGAAAAAAATATTCAGCAATTGTTTCAGAATTTTTTTAAATAAAGGAATGTGTGAGTGAAATAGAAGGAAAAGAAGACAGATTTTTTTTTTTATTGAAGGAAAGGAGAAAAAAAAATTTAAGGGTTCTTTCTATTTGGAGAAATAAGGAGATATACACCTTAGTTGAAGGAAAACTTAAAAAAAAATAAAAAATGGCCAAGATGTCAAATGAGAAATTCGAGGTGGAGAAATTCACCGGAAAGAGCAATTTTTCTCTTTGGAAACTGAAGGTTAGGGATCTGCTTGTGCAACAAGGGTTGCACAAGGCATTGGATGGGGCAACTAAGAAACCTGCAACCATGACTACTTCAGACTGGGAGGACTTGGATGCCCGAGCTCTCAGTACCATCTGGTTATGCCTAGCGGATGAAGTTCTCTTCAACATTGTTGAAGAGACTACGACATTAGGATTGTGGGAAAAACTTTAAAATCTCTATATGACAAAGTCATTAACCAACATAATTTATCTGAAATGACAGTTATACAGTCTTCAAATGAAAGAAGGTTCAAACGTTGCAGAACATTTGAATGTTTTTAACACACTAATATGTCAATTAACAGATATGGAAGTTAAAATACAGGAAGAAGACAAAGCCATAACTTTGTTGTGTTCTCTGCCTGAATCATGGGATCACTTCGTAACTTCAATCAGCTTGAGCACTGCTGATTCTTTGAAGTTTGAATCAGTAGTGGGAGCTCTCCTGTCTGAAGAAGTACAAAGGAAATCAAGCACTGAAACAATTGTATCAGAAGCCACGGTTGCTAGAGGACGCTCAAAGGAAAGAGGAGAAAAACCCAGGGGGTCTTCCAGATCGAAATCGAAGGGAAAAAAGTGTAAGGCAAAAATGTTGGAACTGCGGTAAAATTGGACACTTGAAGAAGGACTGTTGGAAATGAAAGGAATCTGAAAACCCGAAGAACGAAGCAAATCAGGTCGATTCAGGTATGATAGACGAAGTTTTATCTGTTGAAGAATTATGTATGATAGATGAAACTTCACCTGAATGTAATGTCTCTCAGGGTTTAGATAGCTGGCTGTTAGACTCTGGTGCTTCGCATCACATGTGCCCACATAGAAATTGGTTTACCTCGTATGAAAATGTAAACGATAGTTCTGTGTTTATGGGTAACAATGTGTCATGTCAGACTGTTGGGATGGGAGATGTCAGGATTAAGATGTATGATAACACAGTTAGAACATTAACTAGTGTTAGACATGTACCTGATTTGAAGAAAATTTTGATTTCTTTGGGAGTGTTGGATTCATATGGTTATAAGTTTACAGGTCAGGATGACGTCTTGAAAGTCTTTAAAGGAGAACTTGTGGTTATGAAGGCAGAAAAGGTTGGAAATCTTTACAAGTTAAAAGGAAGTACTCAGATCAGTGAAGCAGTGGTTGCGTTAGAAAAGGAAGAAGCAGGTACTCGTCTATGGCATCAGCGTTTGGGTCATATGAGAGAAAGGTCTTCAGATATTGATGAAACGTAAATCTCTTTCTGGTCTGAAATCCTTAAATTTAGATTTCTGTAAACATTGTGTGTATGGCAAACAGTGTAAACAGAGATTTAAAGTTGGAAATCATAATAGTAAAGATGTTTTAGACTATATTCATTCTGATCTGTGGGGGCCATCCCCTGTTGTGTCATATGGAGGTGCATTGTATTTTTTAACGTTTATTGATGATTACTCCCGTAAAGTTTGGGTCTACATGCTAAAAAGGAATGCTGATGTATTAAATGTCTTTAAACAATTTAAAGTAATGGTAGAGAAAAGAACAGGCAAATTTATTAAATGTTTAAGAACCGACAATGGTGGTGAGTTCACTTTAGTTGAATTTGAACAATGCTGTAAGGATGAGGGAATTGTTAGACACAAAACTGCTGTTTATACTCCTCAGCAAAATGGTGTTGCTGAGCGTATGAATCAGACTCTTATGGAAAGAGCCAGAAGCATGATCAGCAATGCTAACTTGCAAAAGGAGTTGTGGGCAGAAGCAGTATCTACTGCTTGTTATTTAGTTAACAGATCACTTTCAGTAGCAATTGCTTGTAAAATTCCTGAAGAAGTTTGGACAGGTCAGTCTTGTGACTATTCACATTTGAGGATATTTGGCTGTGATGCTTATTCTCTCATTCCGAAAAATCAGCGTTCAAAATTAGATCCAAAGTCAAAATGTTATGTCTTTGTTGGGTATGACTATGCAGTGAAAGGATATAGGTTGTGGGATCCTACATTGCGGAAGATAGTCATTAATAGAGATGTAACATTTGATGAATCCTCTCTGTTAAAATCAAATGTTGAAAGAATTGAACAGGAACAGGTATCGCCGTATCAACAAGTTCAGTTGGGGACTAGACCTTTCGGTGACAGTCGAAAGGAAGGAGAGATTTCTGGAGAAAAAGGTGTTGAAGACACAAAGGAAGCCGTTGAAGCTTCTGAACCAGTGCAAGTTTCTGAACCAGTTCAGCAACCAGTCGCTCTTAGAAGGTCTACAAGGGAAAGGAAAACTCCCAAAAGGTATGAAGATTCTGCTTCATCTTTTGCTTTGATTACTGAAGATGGGGAACCTTCTTGTTATCAGGAAGCAGTAGATGATACAGATAGAGAGAAATGGAAAGCAGCTATGGAAGAAGAAATGGACTCCTTAGCCAAGAACAATACCTGGGATCTTGTAGAGATTCCTGAAGGGATAAGTGTTGTTGGATGTAAATGGGTCTTCAAGCTGAAACGGAAAGTTGATGGAAGTATCGAAAGGTATAAGGCGCGACTGGTAGCAAAAGGGTATTCCTAGGTTGAAGGTATAGACTTTCATGAGATTTTTTTCTCTAGTTGTAAAACTTGTTTCTATATGTACTGTGTTGGCACTAACTGCGTTACTTAATCTTGAGTTAGAACAGTTAGATGTTAAAACAGCTTTTCTACATGGTGATTTGAACGAAGAGATATATATGGAACAACCAGAAGGTTTTGTACGAGGTTGCAGTAGAAGATTAGTTTGCAAGCTCAGGAAATCATTGTATGGTTTGAGGTAGTCTCCCAGACAATGGTACAAGAAGTTTGATTCCTTCATGGTGAGCCAGAACTTTATAAGAAGTGAGTATGATCATTGTGTGTACTTCAAAAGTTTCAATGGCATATTCATTATCTTAGCTTTGTATGTTGACGATATGCTTATTGCAAGCAAAAGCATGGAAGAGATCAACAGGTTAAAGGCTCAACTCTCTAGGATGTTTGATATGAAGGATCTTGGAGCAGCAAAACATATCTTGGGCATGGAGATACACAGAGACAGGAAAAATGGTAAGCTTTGGTTATCACAGCAGAAGTATGTGGAGAAAGTACTTGAAAAGTTCTCTATGAACAATGTGAAACCTGTTAATGTTCCACTAGCTTCCCATTTTAAGCTTTCTTCGGTTTTGAGTCCTAGAGCTGATGAAGAAAAGCAGTATATGTCTCATGTACCATATGCAAATGCTGTAGGCAACTTAATGTATGCGATGGTATCTACAAGACTTGACATTTCACATGCAGTTGGAGTTGTCAGCAGGTTCATGGCAAATCCAAGTAAAGAACATTGGCAAGCAGTGAAATGGGTGCTTCGATATTTAAGAGGCACAAGTGACCATTGCATCGTCTTTAATGGTAGTGAAGGATCAGTCTGCGGATATGTAGATGCTGAATATGCAGGTGATTTGGACAAAAGAAGATCTACTACAGGTTACGTCTTTACTCTTGCAGGTGGAGCAATCAGTTGGATGTCAAAGCTTCAAGACACAGTTGCATTGTCCACTACCGAAGCCGAATATATTGCTGCTTCAGATGCCAGTAAAGAAGCAATTTGGTTAAAGGGTCTGCTCGATGAAATTGGAAGAACACAGGAGAAAGTGAATGTACTTTGTGACAGTCAAAGTGCTATTCACTTGGCTACAAACCCTGCCTATCACAGCAGAACCAAGCACATTGATGTAAGGTATCATTTTCTGAGACATGTGATCGATGGCGAAAAAGTAGCTCTTAAAAAGGTCCATACACGAGAAAATTGTGCAGACATATTCACAAAGCCAGTTACAGTAGAGAAGCTGCGATGGTGTTTAGCTTCTCTTGGATTGCAGGAAAGATGATGAATGGGCATGGGTAAGGGATTAGGAAAATTGTTGTCAAGGTGGAGTTTGTTAGTTTGACAACGAATTAGTAACTTTGGGTAAAATGTAACTAGACAATTTTATACCAAATAATTAGTTATGTAACGACAGTCGATGATATAAAAACTATCAAATGCCCATGAAATGTGATGCATGGAGAATCATTGTTAAATAACAAATTCCAATCAATTCAGTTTCGTGTCTTGGTCATTCTGTTGTGGTTTCTTTGTTTTTCTTCATTATTTTAGTTATTCGTACAACAATTGTATCTTCAGGGAGGAGATCCAGATGAGTGATCTGATCGTTGATGACAGTGGCAACGCAATGTTGCTGATCCGTGATGAGTGATCTGATTGTTGATGACAGTGGCAACGCAATGTTTCTGATCTGTGAGGAGATAAATATCTTTTGGGAAAAAAATATTTCATCAAGAGTGGAAATACCAACGTCCCTGCATGTTGGTATCTTATCAGAGGGCGAAGGAATGTGGACATCAGTATAGAGTGGCATCTAGTCTCCTTGCGATAGGTCAATAGGTGAGAAGGAGAGGTGAGAATGCACGGATGTTTCTGGCTAATTTTTTTTGGCACAAGTAGGTTGTTTGCTAGGGTGGTAGAGTTGTGGACCACTATGAGTAGGCAGAGTGCCATGAGGAGACAATTGTTAAGTGTAAAGCCAAATTTATGAATCATATGCAGGATTCTAGAACCTTCTACACCACTATTAGTTTCTAGATCTCTAGGATTCTAGATCCTTCTCCACCGCCATTAGTTTCTAGATCTCCATCTAAATCACATGCAGGATTTTAAATCCTTCTACGCCGCCATTAGTTTCTAAATCTCCATCTAAATCACATGCAAGATTCTAGATCCTTCCTCAGCCTCTATAAATTTGTAATTTGCCAAGGAAGGCAAGCCAAGGTCTAAGGCTATTACGTAATGCTAAGTGATTTCTGTTATCCAGTGATTGTTTTATCTATTCCGTTGTTTTTGATTGAATAATCTTGTTGTTTCTTCATTTCTCTGTCTCTGAAATTATTCTTTGCTATTGTCATCTAAGTCTCTGAGTATAAATCTGTTGTGTGCTATATATGCTCTAAACTAACAACTAGTATCTTGTCCATCTTTCATCTTGATCTATACATCTCCCACTCCAACAATACTTCAAAAATTATTATTCCCCAAATGCACTCTACCATAATCACTAGGATTATATGAAACAAAACTATCTTTGCATGGGGTTACATGGTGAGATGCCACAGAGTCAAGGATCCAATCAAATCTACTGCTAGATGTATTGTTGAAACAGGTCAGGCATGTACCAGAAATACACATGAGTTTAATCTTTATGGGATGACTGGATGATGAAGGCTATTTGACAAGCTTTGAAAAAGGAGGCTGGAAAATTAGCAAAGGTGCATTGGTCATGGTCAAAGGACCCAAGACAAGAAAATTATACACATTGAAGACACTGACAGGAAAATCAGATTTGGCTGCTATCACAAAAGAAGGAAATTCAACATATATGTGGCATAAGCGTTTGGGTCACATGAGCGAGAAGGGCTTAAAAATCCTTGTTGGTAAAAAATTCTTGCCAGGTTTGAAATCCTACAATTTTGATCTTTGTGAGCATTGTATATATGGTAGACAAAGAAGGGTTTCATTCCTTAGAGGTGGTCACGACAGAAAGAAAAATGTGTTAGAATTGGTACACTTATATGTGTTTGGGCCTGTTAACATCAAATGATTAGGAGGAGCATCATATTTTGTAACATTTATAGATGATGCATCCAATAAGGTTTGGGCATATCATATGAAAAGTAAAAATGAAGTGTTTGGAATATTTCAAAAATTTCATGTTGTTGTTGAGAGAGAGACTAACAAATTGCTCAAGTGTTTAAGAATAGACAATGGTTGAGAATATTGCTCAAATGCATTTAAAGAATATTGTAACAGGTTTGGCATAAAGCATTAGAAGATTGTGCCTGGTACTCCTCAACAGAATGGTGTCGCAGAAAGGATGAATCAGACCATTATGGAAATGGTGCGATGTATGTTGTCCAATTCTGGTTTGGAGAAGAATTTTTGGGCTGAAGCAGTCAGGACCGCTTGCTACCTCATAAATAGATCTCCAACTACAGCCTTGGATGGAGGTATCCCTGAAGAAGTTTGCACTGGTAAGAATTTGAATTATCCTCACTTGAAAATCTTTGGATGGGAAGCATTTGTACATATTCCCAAAGAAAATAGAGTTAAGCTAGATGATAAATCTATGAAATGCACTTTTTTGGGATATGCGGATGAAGGTTTTGGTTATCGTTTATGGGATCCAATCAAACATAAAATTATTGGAAGCAAGGATGTTATATTTAATGAGTCATAAATGTTCAAGAGGATTATGGGTGAATTGGAGGTCAAGTCGAAGGTTATTAACAAGTTTGAAGAGCAGCAGGAAAACATACCACCAATACAAGAAAATGAACAGCAATTCAAGAGCATGAAGAACAACAAGTGGAAAATGGTGAACAAGAAGAAGAAGGAATCTTCCAGGAACCTTTACAAGAGATTCAACCTAATAATGCACCACCACAGTTGGTTCGCAGATCTTCTAGGCCTCCTAAGCCTTCACAAAGGTATCCTCCTTCAAACTATATTTTGTTGACTAATGAAGGTGAGCTTAATTGTTTTCAAGAAGCCTGCAAAGTTGAGCACAATGAAGAATGGAAGAAAGCAATGGAAGAAGAAATGAACTCTTTGCTGGAAAATAAAATTTGGGAGTTGGTAAACCTCGCAAAAGGTAGAAAGGATCTACAAAACAAATGGGTTTACAGGATTAAGCATGAAGGTGACGAAAAGAAGGAGAGGTATAAAGCAAGGCTGGTGGTGAAAGGTTTTTCCCAAAAAGAAGGTATTAACTTCACTGAAATTTTCTCACCTGTTGTTAAAATGTCCTCCATTAGAGTCATTCTTGGTCTAGTTGCTGCTTTAGACTTAGAATGTGAACAGTTAGATGAAAAAATTGATTTCCTTCATAGTGAACTGGAGGAAAAAATTTATATGGAGCAGCCAAAAGGCTTCAAAGAAAAAGGCAAAGAAGGCCTTATTTGTAGGTTGAAGAAGAGTCTCTATGGGTTGAACCAGGCACCTCGACAATGGTACAAGAAATTTGATTCATTCATGTTGGAACATGGTTTTCAGAAGTTGGAAGCTGACCATTTTGTCTATATCAAGAGGTATGATCAAGGAAAGTATATCATATTATTGTATATGTGGATGACATGTTGATTGTTGGGCATGATAAGAATAAGATCAATAGGTTGAAGAAAGATTTGGGTAGCAAATTTGCAATGAAGGATTTGGGACCAGCACAACAGATATTGGGCATGCGAATTATGCGTGACAGGAAAAACAAAAGGTTGTGGTTGTCACAAGAAAAATATATCAAGAAGGTGGTTGATAGGTTTAATATGAAGGATGCCAAGCCAGTTGGTACACCCCTTGCAGCCCACTTCAAGCTGAGTACTGAATTATGTCCTAGTGATGACAAGGAGAAAGATGAGATGAGCCAAATTTCTTATGCTTCAGCAGTTGGCAGTTTGATATATCCCATGGTATGCACACGACCAGACATTGCATATTCAGTGGGAGTAGTGAGTAGGTTCCTTGCCAATCCAGGCAAACAACATTAGCAAGCAATAAAATGGATTTTGGGGTATCTAAAGGGTACTAGTCATTATTGTTTATGTTTTGGTCATGATGAGACAGTGCTTGAAGGATTTAAAGATGCAGATATGGTTGGAGATATGGACACCAGAAAGTCCACTATAGGTTATTTGTATACATTTGTAGGTGCAGCAGTGTCTTGGGTGTCAAGGCTACAAAGAATAGTAGCCCTCTCTACAACAGAAGTAGAGTACATAGTTGCAACAGAAGCTTGTAAAGAGATGTTGTAGATGCAAAATTCCTAGGAGAGATAGAAATAAAGCAGGACAAGTATGTGTTATCTTGTGATAGTCAGAGTGCCATTCACTCGGGGAAAAACCCAGCATTTCATTCAAAAACCAAGCACATTGACTTAAGGTAAAATTGGATACGACATGTGTTGGAGGAAGAACAATTATCCTTGGAAAAGATCCATACAGATAGGAACCCTGTTGATATGCTCACTAAGATTCTACCACGAAATAAATATGAGTTATGTAGAGGCATGGTAGGACTCGGTGTGACTTGATGACTCTTATTTGGCTTCAAATGGGAGAACAATGAGAAAGTAAATTGTTAGAAAGTTGTTGCAGTACCCAGTGAAATAGTGAACTCATGGAAGTCGATTTACTCATGTTGAGAACCATGAATTAGAGGAGATCTACTATGATTATTTCTTCATGTTGGATGTGGCTTTGAATGGTGAAAAGAAAATTGTCGTGTTGGGTGGACCTGCAGAATTTATTAAAGAGGCAATGAGAAGACCATAAGAAAGCAGCGTTGTGAACGGCATAATAAAATAGCATAATTGATGGACTCCGCTTATGGTGAGCATTGGAGCGATAACATAAAAAAAAGGTGGCTAGGGTATTGTTGGAAAGCTTCAGGGTCAAAGAGTGCCAAAGTGAGAGAGGATGTGTTATAATAACAAGCAAGCAAACAAAAACAAAATATTGATTATTATAATGGAGTCATAAAAGGTTTATTTTATGTAAATGAACATATTGTTGTAAGACGTAGTAAGGCATGCATACCTTTGGGTAATCACTGGTAAAATCTAGGTTAGACCTGGGTGATAGGGGATGTCAGAGTAACAAATATGCCAAGTATGAAACATTGAAAGAGTTAAGGATACAGTGAGCACGGTTGGGCTAACTCACTTGGCAAGGTTGGCTAGATTTAGATAAGAAACTCCAAGTCAAGTTTAAGGGGGGAATATTAAGTAAAATTGACTCAAGGTTAGAGTCAAGGTTGACCAGGTTAAACAGTGATGGTTTTGGGGCAGGTGGGATTGTGTACCCATGGTTTTTTGCCCATGGTATTGCGTGTAATGGAGCCTATAAAAGGCTAGGAAGACTTCATTGTAATGTAGTCCAGGAAGTTGAGTTGTGAAGGCTCACTTGGCCGTGTTAGCCATGATCTTGGTCAAAGCTAATGAAATTTCATTGGGTTGGGTTCCTCAGAGTTGGGGTTTTCTTAGGGAAAATATTTTGTACATTATGTATTTAATGTCTATGCTTGCTGCTAGTTCATTCATTAATTCTCTCAGTGAGTATGTTTTGCTCTCCTATTAAGTTTTCTACAATTATGTGCTCATGTGGGGTGCATTATGTAGGTGAAATTGGTCAATATATTAAGTAAAGAACTAAAGATCACACAATAGACATTATACATAATCGATCTCGCTTGTTAGCTTTAACTAAACACTCTAAGAATACTAAACAACATATATGCATTGAGGAGTCCAAGGTCCTTGCCAAAATCGATCACTACTATCATAGGAAGTTTAGGGAAGCCATTGAAATTGAAGAAAGGGCTAGCAATCTTAACAGGGACAATTGTTGGAAGATAAGAAAGAACTAGATTCCTTCCCTTACTTCTCGATTTGCCTCTTCCTAAAGTCTCTAGTTCCCTATTTTTTTCCTGTCATCGTTTCTCTTTTTGGTCTAATCTTGATCTTCCTTTTTTTCTTTTCTTTTTGAGACACATAGTAGATAATATATATATATATATATATATATATATATATATATATATATATATATATATATATATATATATATATATTTATATATTTACTTTTGTATGTGGCTCACAAACCTCAAAGATCGATGACCACTACTTCCATGAAATATTTGGATCAGGCAGATCCACCGAAGGGGATCACTTCCTACCAGCTCAACCATGGAGCCTTAACCTGAGAGTGTCGAGAGAATTGCACCTGTAACTTCTCAATAGCAAAGGTTGTAAATGTGTGTTTGTTGCTATGGAGTACCAAAGACCCCTTCCATGGAGTTGGTTGTTACTTACAAGGAACATACAAGTAATTGGTTGTTGTTAGTGGAAAAACATGGATAAACAAAGCATTGAAAATAATGGAAACAATGCATAGATAAACATAAACTAAAAACTACACTAGATAACACATAAACAATGCTTAATGAAGCAAACACATCAACAAAGTTTAGGAAAATGGTTCCCTTTATTGATTGTTGAATGTAGAAGAGATACAATAGATGAATAAAAGACACTTGGAGAGAATTATTTGAGCAATGGTGCTAAAAAATCCTCAACAAGGAAGTTCCTTTCTCAATCTCCTTGCAAGCTTCCTCTCTCTCTCAAAGAAGTATTTAAGACACTCTCAATGATGAAATCCTCTTCTCAATGAAATGCTTGATTTCTAGGGAGCAATTTTGACAACATAACAATGATTTACTTCTTCTTCTTTTTTAGCTCTCCTTGAACTTTTATTTATAGAGTTTCTTGGACACTCCTCTCCTCCTTGGCTCATTAATGTGGTGGTTCACCTCATAAATGAGATGAGAGCTACCATCTCCTTGCCTTTAAGGCTTCTTGGGGCTCAAGGCTCGAATTTTTCAGCCCATCATGTTAAGATTTGGAGTGTTTCTCAAGCAAGTTTGCAGTTTGAGGTGCTGACTGGATTTTTCGCGACTGTGCGACAATTGAAGGCTATTGAAGAAATAGTCACACGACTGTTAATTTCTAGTCACAACGCACCCACACAGTCCATTTTTTTAACTTGAACCTTAGGAAAGTTTTTAATTTTTAGTCTTCATGGTGCTTCAAGCTAAAAATGTAACCAATGTATGTGTTGATCACTGACTTTTTAAGGGCCTTCTAATGCGTACATATGAGTGTACGAATTTCACATGATAACAAATGCACTTTAATGACGTAAACTTCACCAATTGAAGTAACCTTCGAGAATATATATATAATACATTTATTAATGCATATATTACACATTTTACTAGTTATATTTCACCTTCACATATTATTATACAACCCTATTGTTGTAGATTTTGTTATTATTGAGTGTCCCTTGTTTATCATTTATTTAAATAATCTTGTCATATTGTGTTATAATTCTTAGATTATTATGTCAATAATATAATGTATTTTAATGCATAGTCTAAACAAGCCATACTTTAGAATTAATTGTCTTGATTATTTAAGTTTTACTCAAATATCATTTTTATTTTATTAATTGTTTTATTGTTTTGATTATTTAGGTAAATCTAAATAATATTTTTATTTTAGATATTCATTTCATTAAAATTTTTATTTTGACTAATTATTTTCCTTAATTTAATATTAACAATTATATTCTAATAATTATTTCCTTATATTAAAATATTATTTATTAATAAATATTATTTATTTAGTCAAATCTAATTATAACGACTAAATTTTTTTCTCTTCATCTATTTAACTTATTCCAAGTTTGTTCATCTTTTCTTGATGATGAACCACATTGGATGGTTCCAAAGAGGTCAGACAAAACTCTAATGATGTGATTTTTACCCTTTTTTTGGAGTTGTCTTTAGTGAAATCTTGGTTTGTGTTATTTAAACTAGTTTTTTTACTGTATATATCAATTGATCACCCTAAGAAACCCCTAGGGAATTTCTATTGTGCAACTCGTATTCTTTTACTTGTCATGATATAGATCACATGAGCCTAAATTCAACAAGTGCTACATAGTAGCTAGTAGATCACCTGATAATGCAATATACTAAAGCAAAATACTTGATCTGCTTCTACAAATAAACTTGCGGAAGCTTAATCGATTTTGAGCAAGAACAAATAGAACACATATAACAGAGAATGAGAAATCATTCACACATGAATGCAAAAGAATACTTTGGGGAAGGACTCAACTCAAAACCCCGATCTCTGTATTATCATATAAGTGGAAATATGTCCAGATTACACAAAGCTTTAGCTCACAAGCTATCCAGCTCTTAGTACAATCCCTCAATACAGCTCATAGACTGAATAGACACAACATATGTCTTCCCTCAATCCTCCAAGCCTCCTATTTCCTTGCGCAGTTTCTCTTGGGGTCCAACGCTGCCGCCTGTGTGAATTCTCACATCACACACTCATCAAAACTCAGAAATAACTACGCAATTCTCAAGGAATGAATTCCTTCCGCATGCAAGAGATATCCTCAATGGAATATTCTGGCAACTGATAGTACATTGTCCCATCATCTGATCTCAACTAGGTCTTTGATTGAACTGACATGCATGAGTGATTTATGAGAGAATATTCAATTATCTAAAGTGCAGCAGTTACATGCATGCATGCATTAACTAACTGAACTCACAATTAGTTCCACAAACTATTGGAACTAATCTAACTGGACTTAACTCAATTAATTGAGCTAACTAATTACAACTCAAAGTACAACTCATCTTGATCTCCTTAATCAAAGGATAACTTCCTCAATTAAAGGGGAAATTGTTGCATGTCTTCACATAGACTTCATGCTTGAATTTATACAACTAATTAACTCAATATGAATTAATTAATTAGTTTACAAACAGCTGCTAAGATCAAATTCGAATTTTAATTCTCAATTTTAGTTCAGGGACTAACTAAAATTGGAATATATCCCGAAATTCTATTTATAGCAGTGCTATTTTTAGCACTTCTATTTTTAGCATTTCTTGTTGCTATTTTCAACACTCCCTCTCAACAAGAAAGGGATTATCACTCATCCCAATCCTATCTCTGTGGAACTCGAATTTGCATTTTGACAATGCCTTAGTCAAAATATCTACATCCTATTCCTTAGTCGAAAAATACAGCAACAACATGATCCTCTTCACCACAGAATCTCGAAGATGATGATACCGGATATCTATGTGCTTGGACCTATCATGAAATACTGGATTCTCATAGAGTTTGATACAACTCTGATTATCACAGTAGATCACAGTTGGATCCATCCTCTGATCAAACAATCCAACTAGAATCTTCTGCATCCAAATGGCCTCACATGTTGCCTGACTGACAGCCATTTATTCAACCTCTGCTGAGATAAGTGCAATTGACCTCTGTTTCCTGTTGTACCAAGAAATTGCAGCTGAACCAAGGTTGAAGATTCCTCCTGAAGTGCTCTTCTGGTCTGATGGACTCCCTGCCCAATCTGCATCTGTGAAGCCCTGAAGTTTCACTCCCTTTGTCCGTCTGTACCATAATCCATACTAAGATGTGCCTCTAATGTATCTCAGCACATGCTTCGCTTCCTTCCAAAACAGCTTGGTAGGCTAAACCATAGCTTGACTCAGTTGGTTCACTGCAAAGCACAAATCTGGTCGTGTGTTCACTAGATACATCAATGAACCCACAAGTTGCCGATAAACAGTAGCAGCTACTACCTCACCTGAAGTAGCATCCTCCTTCCTCTAGTTACCAACTAGAGGAGTCTGCATGGGCTTGCACTTCTCCATGTGGCCTGAGTATCTCATTGGCATACTTGCCTTGAGACACAAATACTTCCTCGTCTTTCTACCACACTTCCATGCCTAGAAAGTAGTTCATAGACCCATGTCTTTCATCTCGAACTCTCTTGCAAAGTCCTCCTTGCAAGACTTGATCAACTGATCATCACCTGTCAATATCATGTCATCAACATAAAGAACAATGATCAATGGCTTACCTTCTACTATGATGTGGTAAAGGTTTACATTTTCTTCACTCTTGGTGAAGCCCAACCTGGTGAAATAACTGTCGATCCTGGTGTACCAAGCACGAGGTGCTTGCTTCAGCCCGTACAAATCCCTCTTGAGTTGGCACACATGCGACTCATGATCGAAGGTCTGAAAACCTTTCGACTGCTCAATGTACACCTCTTCCTCAATCTTCCCATTGAGGAACGTAGTCTTCACATCCATCTGATGGATCTTCCAACCCATCTAAGCTGATAGTACCAACATCGATCTGATATATGAGTGCCTTTCTACAAGAGCAAAAGTCTCATCATAGTTGATCCCATGGCTTTCTGCTCATCGAACTTCAGATCTCTGTGTATCACTATCCTCTAACTGGTAGGCAAGAACACCCGATAATTGTGGGGTGTATCAGTGTACCCCACAAGTATCCCCAACTTAGTTGTTGGATCTAGCTTCTTTCGAGCATCTTTGGTCACATGGAAATAAACCGATGATTCAAATATCCTAAAGTGACTCACATCTGGTCTCTTCCAGGAAAAGGCTTCCATTAGTGTCTTCATTCCCAGTATATGATGCAGGATTTTGTTCTACAAGTATACTGTTGTATTGCATGCCTCAACCCACAAATGAAGTGGTAAGCTTTAGTAATACAACATCGCTCGAGGTACTCCCACAATTGATATGTTCTTCTTTTCGGCCACCCCATTCTGCTGTGGGTTATGGGGTACCGTCAACTCCCGTTTAATTCCTTCTACTACGCAAAAGTCCTTAAACTATTGGGAGATATACTCTCCACCATCGTCGCTATGCAAGGCCCTTATTTTCTTTCCAGATTCTTTCTTTGCCAAGGCTTTAAACTCACAAAACCTTGAGAAGGTCTGATCCTTCTTCCGCATAAAGTAGATCCAACATCTACTAGAAAAATCATCAATAAAAATAGCATAGTACCTTTGTTTAGCGGTGGGGTTGTAGAGAATGGTCCACACACATCTGTGTGAACTCGCTCCAGGATTGCTCCAACTCTATTGTCTCGATCCTGAAAGGAAAAGTTCGCATACTTACCCAAGGTACAACCTTTGCATGTATCCATCTGCTCCAGTTTTCCCTTGGGAAGTTCTGTAGAAATCTGCTGCATGATCTTCAAGGCCCCATGGTGCAAGTGGCCTAATCTTCTATTCCATAGCTTGCCAACATCTTGGCTCTGCACCAACTCTGCTTTGGAACTCAATGCAGCACAATCGTCTACCTCCAGCTTGTAGAGATTCTTTACTCAAATCCCAATCCTCGTGGTCTATCCAATGCGATATGCCTCAGGAATACCTTTCCTTTACTAAAGACTACATCATAGCCTTTATCTTCCAGCATAGTGATAGACACAAGATTCTTCTTCAGACCCAGTACATACTTTACATCAGTCAGGGTGATAGGAGCTCCATGCTCCCTTTGAAACACAACCATACCTTCACCTGAAACACGGTACTTTCCGTCATCGCCCATCTCGATCCGCATCTGGAGATCCTTCTCCTCCAAGGCACTGAAAAGATTCTTGTTGCTGGTCATGTGGAATGAAGCTCCACTGTCCAGGTACCAAACACATCCCACCATCGATGAAACCATGCATGTGATGAGGGAGAAATCCAATTCGAACTGTGAGGCCAAGGCCTCACCATGTGATCCCTTCGAGGACCCCTTCTTGGATTTCTTCTGTGGACAATTCGTAGCATAATGGCCCACCTCATGACAATGAAAGCATCTCACTTTCGATTTGTCAATCTTCTTCCCACCATGGGAAGAACTGGATTTGGAATGGGATGCCTTCCCTTTCCCTTTCCTTGCCTTACTCGCTAAGGTTGTGTTTTCTTCATCATCTTGCTTTGATGAAGATCCATCTCTAGTGCTTCTCCTTATCTCCTCCTACATCAGATCCGACCAAAGTCATTCTCAATATGGCAGTTTCTCTCTTCCATTTACCGAGTCTTCGTAGCTATGCCAACTCTTAGGAAGACCAAGGAGAGCAAGACACACCATGTCATCATCGACTGTCATGATCCCTATGTTGAAAATAGCAACAAGAAGTGCTAAAAATAGCACTACTATAAATAGTAGTGCGGGTACCAATGTTGGACATAGCAACAAGGAATGAAAAATGGAAATGCTAAAAATAGCATTGCTATAAATAGTATTTCGGGATAGATTCCAATTTTATTTAGTCCCTGAACAAAAATTGAGAAGTAAAATTCGAATTTGATCTTAGCAGCTATTTTAAAATAATTAATTAATTCATCTTGAGTTAATTAGTTGTAGGAAATCAAACATGAAGTCTATGTGAAGACATGCAATAGTTTCTCCATTGATTGAGGAAGTTATCCCTTAATTAAAGGAGATTATGATGAGTTGTACTTTGAGTTGTGATTAGTTAGCTCAGTTATCTGAGTTAAGTCTAGTTAGATTAGTTCCAACAGTTTGTGGAATTAATTGTGGGTTCAGTTAGTTAATGCATGCATGCATGTAACTACTACACTTCAAATAACTAAATATTCTCTCATAAATAACTCATGCATGTTAGTTCAGTTAGAGACCCAGTTGAGATCAAAGGAAGGGACAATGTACTATCAATTGGAGATTATGATGAGTTGTACTTTGAGTTGTGATTAGTTAGCTCAATTATCTGAGTTAAGTCTAGTTAGATTAGTTCCAACAGTTTGTGGAATTAATTATGGGTTCAGTTAGTTAATGAATGCATGCATGTAACTAATGCACTTCAAATAACTAAATATTCTCTCATAAATAACTCATGCATGTCAGTTCAGTTAGAGACCCAGTTGAGATCAAAGGAAGGGACAATGTACTATCAATTGGAGGATTTTTCCTATATTGGAAAGTCATCCATGTAGAAGGAATTATCTCCTTCAGGATTGTGTAGTTACTTCTGAGTTTAGTGAGTAGTGTGAGAGGTGAATTCACACAAGTGACAGCATTGGACCCCGGAGAGAAATTGCGCAAGGAAATAGGAGGCTTAGAGGGCAGAGGAGAAGGTTTGTGAGAAGCCTTTGACTGTCTATAAGCATCAAAGGGATTGTACTGAGAGTTGGATAGCTTGTGAGCTAAAGCTTTGTGTAATCTGGACATATTTCCACTTGTAGGATAATACAAAGATCAAGGTTTTTAGTTGAGGCTTTCCCCAGAGTATTCTTCTATGTTCATGTGTGATTTCTTTCTCATTCTCTGTTATATGTGTTCCAATTGATCTTGCTCAAATTAATTAAGCTTCTGCAAAGTTTGACTGTAGAAGCAGATCTTGTATTTTTCTTTAGTATATTGCATAATCTGTTGATCTACAGTGGGAAATTCTACATGGTATCAGAGCTAGCTAATCTATAGAGAAATTTCTACATGGTATCAGAGGGAGGTTTATCAGAGCAAAGGTAATCAATATACAAAGAAGGGAGAAGTTTCAAGTTTCAAGTTCCTGATTATAGAATTTGAATTCTTATTGTAAGGACTCTGGACACCACATATCTCCACAATGGTATGATATTGTCCACTTTGGATCTAAGCCCTCATGGATTTGTTTTTGGGCTTTACCACAAAAGGCCTCATACCAATGGAGATATTTGTCCATCCTTATATACCCATGATCCTTCCCACTTCTAGTCAATGTGGGACTTTGGTCGTATACCCAACAATCCTCCCCTCAAACAAAGGACCATCGAGCCTCCCCTCGAACGATTATCCGTCCATCCACTCTCTACCAACCAGGATTCTCCGCTCCAATGCGTTGGAAGCACACGCCTTACATGGAGGAACCACCTACCTCGAGAGCTTGCTCTAACCAAGCTCATCCATGGATCCCATTGTGATATTACCGGAGCTAACCACCTTCGTTCGGTATTCCGAGGATTCATCCACTTGGCTAACTTTGAATCTGGCTTTGATACCACTTGTAAGGACTCTCTGGACACCACATATCTCCACAATGGTATGATATTGTCCACTTTGGGCCTAAGCCCTCATGGATTTGTTTTTGGGCTTTACCCCAAAAGGCCTCATACCAATGGAGATATTTGTCCATCCTTATATACCCATGATCCTTCCCACTTCTAGTCAATGTGGGACTTTGGTCGTATACCCAACATTTATCACATCTAAAATATCACCAATGGCGTTCAACAGTTTGAGGCTCGAGTATGCTCTTGATGGCAGCTCGAATTATATAGCCTGGAAGGATTGCATGGAAGCAGTATTAGAGGACAATGGTCTAAAGGACTTCACTAATCAAGAAGTCCCCAAGCCAGCAACAACTAATGCTACAAAATTGGCAGAATGGAAGAAATGTGTGGCTAGAGCAAGGAGAATCCTTCTAGAGTGAGTTTGAGACCACATAGTCTCGAGTCTCCATGGAAAGGAGGCATTGTTTTTGATGTGGAAAACATTGAAAGATCTATATCAGAATAGCAGCGATCAAAGGAAGTTGGCGCTAAAAGACAAGCTTCGGAAAATCAAGTGTGAAAAGGGTGAAACGATCTCTACATATCTGAACAAGCTCACCACCTACAGGGATAAGCTTGGAAGTGTAGGGATCACGACAGTAATGATGACATGGTGAGTCTTTCTCTCCTCGGTCTTCCTAAGAGCTGGCATAGCTACCAAGACTCGGTAAATGGAAGAGAGAAAATGCCAGATTGGGAACGACTTTGGTCGGATCTGATGCAGGAGGAGATAAGAAGAAGCACCAGAGATGGTTCTTCATCCAAGGAGGATGAAGAAAATTGCGCCTTAGCGAGTAAGGCAAAGAAATGGAAGGAGAAGGATTCTCATCCCAAATTGAGTTCTTCCCATGGTGGGAAGAAGTTTGACAAATTGAAAGTGCGATGCTTTCATTGTCATGAGGTGGTCCATTTTGCAACAAATTTTCCATTGAAGAAATCTAAGATGGGATCCAAGGAAGGATCTAAAGGTGAGGCATTGGCCTCACAGTTCGATTTAAATTTCACCCTCTTCACATGCATGGTTTCATCCATGGTGGGATGTGGTTGGTTTCTTAATAGTGGAGCTTCTTTCCACATGACCAGCGACAAGAGTTTGTTCAATACCTTGGAGGAGAAAGATCTCCAGATACTCATAGTGATGGGTAATGATGAAAAGTATAGTGTCTCAAGTGTAGGCACGGTTGTTTTTTAGAGGGAGCATGGAGCTCGCATTACTTTGACTGATGTCAAGTATGTACCAGGACTGAGGAAAAATTTGGTGTCGATCGCAATGCTGGAAGACAAAAGCTATGATGTATTCTTTAGTAAGGGAAAGGTTTTCCTTCAACACATCACCACGAGATAGGTGAAGCAGATCAGTTCACGAATCAAGACCCTGTATGCTCTTAAGGTTAAAGAAGCATGCAAAGCCTTGAGGAGCAAGGCAACTAATGGAGACTTGGTGGTTGAGAGGGAGAGTACATTGCCTCTCAACATGCAGTGCCAAAAGAAGTCTCAGAAAATTGTGGAGGAGCCACAATTGGTGAAGCAACTTCAGGAGGTTATGGAGTAGCCACAATTAGAGAAGCCGAGAGGAGACCGAGTGGAGGCATCCACTCATGCAGAGACCTCTAGTAGGGGGAAGTTTCGAGACATGTGGGCAGAGGGATCACATGCATCCATACCTCCAAGTCTGAGGTGGGGCGATGTGGAGTGACAGTCCCAAGAAGGCTGGAATAGGGGCAGGATCATTGAGGTACCCAAACTCTTTTATTAGACCTTGCTACTGGAGCCCCAATGAGGAGTAGTAGGATTGGCTGAGTGGGTAGAGGCAAATGCAGATGGAGCGGCAGAGAGAGCTATAGTGCAAGAATCCCAAGACAGTGTAGAGCTAGCAGGCTGCAACAATGCGAGAGGCACAGGAGTGTTGTACCAGTGTAGGATGACACAGAGAGGTGTGCAATGGTGTGAGATGCATGGAATGTTGTGGCAACTCAGAGGTCACAGAGGGATCACTTGTCAGTGACAGAGGAAGCTTCAACATCAAAGGATGTTTCTAGCCCAACAAGGAGGTCAGCTGGGAGATTTTTTGTTTCTAGAGTTGCTGGAGCATCAACACTTGGGAGAAGTGTTGCATGCAGAACATTCCAAAGGTTCAAGATTGGATTCGAGTTGAATGCCTTTCTTGTTGAGAGGGAGTGTTGAAAATAGCAACAAGAAATGCTAAAAATATAAGTGTTAAAAATAGCAGTTTGGATACCAGTGTTGGACATAGCAACAAGAAATGAAAAATGGAAATGCTAAAAATAGCATTGCTATAAATAGTATTTCGGGACAGATTCCAATTTTGGTTAGTCCCTAAACTAAAATTGAGAAGTAAAATTTGAATTTGATCTTAGCAGTTGTTTGTAAAATAATTAATTAATTCATCTTGAGTTAATTAGTTGTAGGAAATCAAACATGAAGTCTATGTGAAGACATGCAACAGTTTCTCCACTGATTAAGGAAGTTATCCCTTGATTAAAGGAGATTAGGATGAGTTGTACTTTGAGTTGTAATTAGTTAGCTCAGTGATTTGAGTTAAGTCCAGTTAGATTAGTTCCAACAGTTTGTGGAATTAATTGTGAGTTCAGTTAGTTAATGCATGCATGCATGTAACTACTGCACTTCAGATAACTGAATATTCTCTCATAAATAACTCATGCATGTCAGTTTAGTCAAAGACCCATTTGAGATTAGAGGAAGGGGCAGTGTACTATCAATTGGAGGATTTTTCCTACATATGAAACTCATCCATGTAGAAGGAATTATCTCCTTCGGGATTGTGCGGTTACTTCTGAGTTTAGTGAGTAGTGTGAGAGGTGAATTCACACAGGTGACAGCATTGGACCCCAGGAGAAACTGCACAAGGAAATAGGAGGCTTGGAGGGAAAAGGAGAAGGTTTGTAAGAAGCCTTTGATTGTTTATGAGCAGCAGAGGGAATGTACTGAGAGCTGAATAGCTTGTGAGCTATAGCTTTGTGTAATCCATACATATTTCCACTTGTATGATAATACAGAGACTGGGGTTTTTAGTTGAGGCTTTCCCTAGAGTATTCTTCTGTGTTCATGTGTGATTGCTTTCTCATTCTCTGTTATATGTGTTCCGATTGATCTTGCTCAAATTGACTAAGCTTCTGCAAAGTTTGATTGTAGAAGTATATCTTGTATTTTTATTTAGTATATTGCATAATATATTCATCTACAGAGGGAAATTCTACACCCTACACTTCCAAGCTCATCCCTGCAGGTGGTGAGCTTGTTCAGATATGTAGAGATCGTGTCGCCCTTTTCACACTTGATTTTCCAAAGCTTGTCTTTCAGCGCCAACTTCCTTTGATCATTGTTGTTCTGATATAGATCCTTCAATGTTTTCCACATTGAAAATGGTGTCTCCTTCCCATGAAGACTCGAGACTATGTGGTCTCGAACTCCCTCCAGAAGGATTATCCTCACTCTAACCACACATTTCTTCCATTCCACCAATTCTGTAGCATTAGTTGCTATTGGCTTGGGGACTTATTAATCAATGAATTCCTTTAGACCGTTGTCCTCTAATACAGCTTCCATTTGATCCTTCCAAGCTATATAATTTGAGCTGTCATCAAGGGCATACTCGAGTCTTAAACCATTGAACGCCATTGATGAAATTTAAGATGTGATAAGAATTCGAATTCTATAATCAAGAACTTCAACCTTCAAACTTCGAACTTCTTTGTATATTTTTCTTCTCTTTGATCATCTTTGCTCTGATACCATGTAGAATTTCCACTGTAGATCACCTGATAATGCAACATACTAAAGCAAAATATTTGATCTACTCCTACAAACAAACTTGCGAAAGCTTAATTGATTTTGAGCAAGATCAAATAGAACACATATAACAGAGAATGAGAAATCAATCACACATAAACACAGAAGAATACTCTAGGGAAAGCCTCAGCTCAAAACCCTGATCTCTGTATTATCATACAAGTGGAAATATGTCCGGATTACACAAAGTTTAGCTCACAAGCTATCTAGCTCTCAGTACAATCCCTCAATATAGCTCACAAACTGAATAGACACAACATATGCCTTCTGTTAGTCCTTCAAGCCTCCTATTTTCTTGTGCAATTTCCCCTGGGGTCCAATGCTGCCACCTGTGTGAATTCTCACATCACACACTCGTCAAAACTCAGAAATAATTGCACAATCCTCAAGGAATGAATTCCTTATGCATGCAAGAGATATCCTCAATGGAATATTCCTGAAACTGACAGTACATTGTCCCATCATCTGATCTCAATTGGGTCTCTCACTGAACTGACATGCATGAGTTATTTATGAGAGAATATCTAGTTATCTGAAGTGCAGGAGTTACATGCATGCATGCATTAACTAACTGAACTCACAATCTATTCCACAAACTGTTGGAACTAATCCAACTGGACTTAACTCAGTTAAATGAGCTAACTAATTACAAATCAAAGTACAACTCATCTTGATCTCCTTAATCAAGGGATAACTTCCTCAATCAAAGGGGAAACAATTGCATGTCTTCACATAGACTTCATGTTTGATTTTCTACAACTAATTAACTCAAGATGAATCAATTAATTATTTTACAAACAACTGCTAAGATCAAATTCGAATTTTAATTCTCAATTTTAGTTCAGGGACTAACTAAATTTGGAATGTATCCTGAAATGCTATTTATAGCAGTGCTATTTTTAGCACTTCTATTTTTACCATTTCTTTTTTCTATTTTCAACAATATCGATTGAGCACCCTAAGAACCCCTAGGGAATTTCTATTGTGCAACTCGTTTTTTTTTTACTTGTCATGATATAGATCACATAAGCCTAAATTCAACAAGTGCTACATAGTAGCTAGTACCTGCTCCTTAATTTAAATATAGCTAAATTGAAATTAAAAAACAATAAATAACTAAGATTGCATTTTGCAAAGAGATAAAATGTGAGAGATATCATTTTGTATAAATATTTCTAGTTTTTTTTTTTTATTAATAATATATTTATTTTTAAAATAATTAAAAAAACAATCTCTTTAATTTATTATAACTCAAATTTAAGTAAATAATTTTTATATAATTATATTTTTAAATTAATAATATTTTATATATGATTAAAACATATTTTGAATGCTAAGATAAAAAATTTATTGATGATGATGATGGTGGTTAACGTCCACTGAGACCAAACTTTGGTCTATTAGACCTAAAGAAACGAATTATTTAGTTTGATTTAAGATTTTATTCCTATGCTCAAAAAGCTTGGAGAGAAGCCTCCCGAGCTCACTATAATTTTGACAACGTAAAAAGCTAGCAAGGTCAGTATTGCAACAAAGATTTTGAAACTGAGATCTAATGTGTTTGTACGCGGGGTACTCTAAGAGGAAGTGATTTTCATCCTCGATGTTTGTATTCTCACAGAGATGGCAGAACCTTTCCATCCATGGTGTTTTAGGAACTGCCCAACCACCCATTTCACTATAGAGCTCATGAGAGTTCGTTCTAATCTTCGCTATATTAATTTTCTTCTTTGAACTAGTTAAAACAATGAGATACTTTTGATTTTCTAGGGTGGGGTTGATGACCTCCTTATAATATCTTAATTTTCTTTTAGCTGGTAAATCTTTCTCACACCACATTTTTCTTTGAACTTAGAAGTAACAATATATTTAATGTTATTAATGTTTTGCAATGCAACATTCTCGTCGATCTCCCAATGGTTTATGCAGGCCCTAGTGTCTATTTACCAACCTCGTTTGAGCCTTAAGTGGTTTTGGCTGGAATTTAAAGCTAGCTTAGGAAGTTTATGGTCTCTTACGTTATTGAGTTTATGCTTGTACAACAGAAGCCTAGTCATAGTTAGGCTCTCGATAGGGGAAAGAACCACTTCTATAAGGAGAAAAGGATAGGGTGTGTTGCTTTTAATTTTGAGGTTATATGTTATAAAACGCTTCTAGATTTGCTCAATATTTCTCTAGGATTCTCTAGAGATGCTACAACCCCAAACCTCACATCCATGTAAGATAACCGGAGTGACTAAAGTTTCAAAGAGGAACTTATTTCTATCCCACATTACGAGGTTTGTCGTTTTACAATTATTTTCAAGACCAATATAAGCTTTCCATCCCCCATTAATCCTTTTCTCAATGCTATAGTTCTAGTTGAGCTTGTGAATAATATCAATTCCTAGGTACTTGTAGGAAGACACTTCGTCCAAGTTACTATTGTCATACATAAAATTAGCATAAGTGTCCTTCTTGGATTTGGTAATCATAACTTTTGTTTTGTCAGTGTTAACAATCATACCCATGGTAGAGCATAAATCCTTAAGAAGTATAAGTTGCTTATCAAGATCAAATGGGCACCTTGCGAGAAGAACAATATCATCAACGTAGAGAAGAAGGATGATGACTATCCCAGCTAAGATCGTGCCAGCATATCTTGCTTCCTCTAAACAACCTTCTAGCTTGTCAATGTAAATGCCAAATAGGGTAGGGGAGAGGGGGAAACCTTGTTTAACTCCAATATTACACTTAATATCTTTCGACCACCCCTCATTGCTCTTTAACTTGGCAATTACATTCTCATATAACCTTATAGTGTCAGCTCTCAACTCGAAAGGAACCTTTAGCTCTTCTAATTTGTTCTAAAGGTTGTTTCTAGGAACCATATTGAAAGCCTTTCTAAAGTCCACAAAGCAACAAAAGAGATTGGATTTATCATTGCAACATTCCTCCACAATGATCCTAAGTGTAACGAGGTGGTCTGTCGTTGAGTGTTGCTTTCTAAAACCCGCTTGGCCTTTAGCCTACTTACCTTCACTTTCAAGCCATATGCTCAACTTCCTTTCCAAAATAATACCATATAACTTAGCTAGGAGAACGCTGATCATAATTGTCTGATAATTAGGGGGGTTATTTGTACCCCCACTTTTAAAAATAGGGATAATGAGGCTTTGATTCCATGGTTTAGGAAAACCTTGCTTAACCGCTTGATTGAAAAGCTTGTGAATGTTGGGGATGAGGACAAGACCTCCAATTTTTAAGATTTCCGCCTGGTAACCTTCAATGTCCTTAGCTTTCCCATTAGCCAAGCGATTAATCCCAGAATCAATCTCTTCTAATGAGAAAACTTCTTTCATCGTGAGCAGGTTTTCAAAGTTATCCATGACATTTGGATATTCATAAAGCTTTTTAAGATAGGAATTCGTGTCGTGTAAAGAAATTTTATTATTATCTTTAGTTTTCCTAGTTAGAATCTGCTCCAAAATTTCTTAGGAGCTACCTTAGAGAGGTGTAAGAGATTCTCTTGTCTTTTACGAATATACTGCCCTTTTTTCCTTTTAGTTAGGGCTTTGTAGATTTTTATCTTTCCAATTTTAAGAGATTCATCAACAACTTCCTTAATTTCTCTCCTCGCATTTTTACAATCTTTGTCAAAATATATATATATATATATATATTCTTTACATCTATTTCAGAATATCAAAAATATATTTTTGCTTTCGAAAAAAATAATAAAAATAATAATTTTAATTGGAAGATAAATTTAAATTAGATTTGTCATTATATTCCAAACATAAAAGGAAATACTTTTTTAAAATATATTATTAATATGTTTATTTTTAAAATAATACAAAATTCTAAAAACAAGTAAAAATAAATTTTCAAATTCTATAATAAATTTAGATAAATATTTTTTATATAAATATATTTTTAAATTAATAAAAAAAATTATATATGACTAAAGCACAAACATGTATTGGTAAGTGTGTAAATGGGAGGGCATAAATGAACATATGCATTTGAGAGTTCGACCCAGAGAAGGAAAATCCAATGATAAAAACTTGGATGTAACAAAATAAAAAATGGTTTACTAAATGGGGTATTTGCTTGAACGCATGTCCCATAAACAGTAAAGAGATAAAAGCTTTTGTTATGGAAAAGTTCCACAAACGTACTTGGGATAAGGAGCTAGGAAGAAAGAAAAATTACTATATTGAAGTGTTTAATCCCACTCATAATCATCAACCAAGAGCATACATAGAGGCCAATATCACTTGGAGATCCAAAATTCTTATTGATGATCATGGTTAACGTCCACTGAGACAAAACTTTGGTCTATCAGACCTAAAGAAACAAATTATTTAGTTTGATTTAATATTTTATTCCTATGCTCAAAAAGCTTGGAGAGAAGCCTCCCGAGCTCACTATAATTTTGACATCGTAAAAGGATAGGAAGGTTAGTGTTGTGACAAAGATTATGAAACTGAGATCTAATGTGGTTGTACACGGGGCACTCTAAGAGGAAGTGGTTTTCATCCTCGATGTTCCTATTCTCACAACGATGGCAGATCCTTTACATTGATGGTGTTTTAGGAACTGCCCAACGACCTGTTTCACTATGGAGCTCATGAGAGTTCGTTCTAATCTTCACTATACTAATTTTCTTCTTTGAGCTAGTTAAAACAGAGAGATACTTTTGATCTTCTGGGGTGGGGTTGATGACCTTCTTATAATAACTTAATTTTCTTTTAGCTACTAAATCTTTCTCACATCAAATTTTTTCTTTGAACTTAGAAGTAACAATATTTTTAATGTTATTAATGTTTTGCAAAGCATCATTCTCGTTGATCTCCCAAAGGTTTAACCAGGCCTTTGTGTCTTTATACCAGCCCCGCTTGAGCCTTAGGTGGTTTTGGTTGGAATTTAAAGCGAGCTTAGGAAGTCTATGATCTCCTATGTTATTGATTTTGTGCTTGTACAACAAAAGCCTAGTCATAGCTAGGCTCTCAATAGGGGAAAGACCTACTTCGATAAGGAGAATAAGATAGGGTGTATTGCTTTTAATTTTCAGGTTATACGTTATAAAAAGCTTCTAGATTTGCTCAATCTTTCTCCAAGATTCTCTAGAGATGCTGCAACCCCAGACCTCACATCCATATAAGATAACATGAGTGACTAAAGTTTCAAAGAGGAACTTCCTTTTATCCCACATTACGAGGTTTGTCATTTTACAATTATTTTCAAGACCAAAATAAGCTTTACATCCCCCATTAATCCTTTTCTCAATGCTATAGTTCCAGTTGAGCTTGCGATGAATATCAATTCCTAGGTACTTGTAAGAATACACTTCCTCCAAGTTATTATTATCATACATAAAATTAGCGTAAGTGTCCTTTTTGGATTTGATAATCATAACTTTTGTTTTGTAAGTGTTAACAATCATACCCATGGTATAGCAGAAATCTTTAAGAAGCCTAAGTTGCTTATCAAGATCAGATGGGCACCTTGCGAGAAGAACAATATCGTCAACATAAAGAAGAAGGATGATGACTATCCCAGCTAAGATCATGCCAGCACAACCTGCTTCCTCTAAATAACCTTCAAGCTTGTCGATGTAAATGCCAAATAGGGTAGGGGAGAGGGAGCAACCTTGTTTAACTCCAATATTACATTTAATAATTTTCAACCACCCCTCATTGTTTTTTAGCTTGGCAATTACATTCTCGTATAATCTTATAGCGGCACCGCTAAACTCGAAAGGAACCTTTAGCTCTTCTAATCTATTCAAAGGTTGTTTCTAGGAACTGTATTGAAAGCCTTTCTAAAGTCCACAAAGCAACAAAAGAGATTGGATTTATCATTATGACATTCCTCCACAATGATCCTAAGCATAACGAGGTGGTCTGTTGTTGAGTGATGCCTTCTAAAACCCGCTTGGCCTTTAGCCCGCTTACCTTCACTTTCAAGCCATATGCTCAACTTCTTTTCCAAAATAATACCATATAGCTTGGCTAAGAGAGGGCTGATCATAATGGTCCGATAATTAGAGGGGTTACTTGTATCCCCACTTTTAAAAATAGGGATAATGAGGCTCTTAGTCCATGGTTTAGGGAACCCTTGCTTGACTGCTTGATTGAAAAGCTTGTGGATGTGGGGTATGAGGACAGGACCTCCAATGTTTAAGATTTCTGCTTGGTAACCTTCGATGTCCTTAGCTTTCCCATTTGCTAGGTGTTTAACCCCAAAATCAATGTCTTCTAATGAAAAATCTTCTTTTGTTGTGAGCAGGGTTTCAAAGTTATCCATGACATTTGAAGATTCATAAAGCCTTTTAAAATAGGAATTCCAATCGTGTAAAGAAATTTTATTATTATCTTTAGTTTTCCTAGTCAGAATTTGCCTCCAAAATTTCTTAGGATCTACCTTAGAGAGGTGTAAGAAATTCTCTTGTCTTTTATGAATGTACTGCCTCTTTTTCCTTTTAGTTAGGGATTTGTATATTTTTATCTTGCCCATTTTAAGAGATTCATCAACAACTTCCTTAATTTCTCTCCTCGCACTTTTACAATCTTTGTCATACCATGGGTTGGTTTTTCTATTTCTTTTATTATTTGAAACTTCAATTGAGAACTTGTTAATATAATATGAGAGGGTTGTAGTAAAATTATAATAGAGATCTTCTATGTTGTCTATACCAGATAAAGGAAGAAAATTAGTTTTTAATTCATTTAGAAAGAGATCGTTTTTATTTCTATCAAATATTAGTTTCTTTTGGCTATAAGGATTATTTTCTATGGGATCTCTATGCATGACAAAATTGAGAGTTATAAGTAAAGGCCTATGATCAAAGTCAGGCTCGTGGTCGTTTAAGATATCAAAATGTATTATTTCGTTGTATAAAGGGAGATCGGAAATAACATAGTCTACCACACTGCTACCAAGCCCATGGATGTAGGTCAGCTGGTTAGAATTGGGCCACTTCTTTAGACCGTTGCAAATTATGAGATCCTGAGCACTACAGAGCTTGACTAGCTCTGACCCAAACAAATTCTCCCCGAGGCCTTCAAAGCTCCTTTTGTACCTACTAGTTGTAATATCCCTCCCCTTAATAATAAATAATAAATAATACAAAAATAATAATTAATAAATAACTTAATAATAAATAATAAAAATTAATAAAAATAACAAATCATAAATGTTAATGATATTAAAAATATATACAAGAAAATAAATAAAAATAATAAAAATAAAAGTAGTAATAACGATACTAAAACTCTAAATAAGAATAAATAGAAATAAAACAAGAAAACTATCAAAAAGAAGAAAATAAAACAAGAAAGCTAAAAATCAAAAGAAAAGTAAAGAAATAAAACAAGAAAGCTAAAAATCAAAAGAAAGTTGCATGTAGACACATGGAGTGTGTGCATGTGGTTCCCCTTCCAATGTTTGTTCTATTTAATAGATGGTAAGGAAGATGAGAGGCATTCCTGCATTCCATCATTCTGAGATTCTATCTTTCATTCTCTTGGGAGAATGATATTCTAAGACTTAGGAGTCATTGGTAGTAGTACGTTGATTGAGGGCTCGGGGGTGGCCAGTTGTAGCAAATCCTTGCACAATTGAGCCTACGATTGGGTGGAGAGTTGTCCCCAAATCCTTGTTGCGGTAAGCTTACTTCTACCACTGGTAAGCACAGGTAAACACTATTCATAGTTTGAAGTTATTTTATTAATTACATGTTTAATTGGCTAGGTAAGTGCCACTCTGATTTAAATTTAATGTTTATTAGAAGGTTAATTAGATATTTATCTTCGGATTGTTACATATGGTATCAGAGGTGGGTTTCAAATCTGTGTGACCTATAGATAAAATTTGACAAATGACAAGTGATGATCTAGGAAAATGTTCCAAGGATAATAATTGTTTAACTTTTTGAAAAAGAAATACATGATTTAGACTAATGAGAAAACATTGAGCATGAAGTGTAGGAAGAAATATTGTTGGAAATTCTATAATGAGACTTTGAGAAGGATTACATATAAATTGGCAAAAGAAGTGAGAATCAACTAATAAAGGGTGCAATTGAATAAATTTCACTCACGAGAGGATTGATGATATATTGTTACCTCATACAAAACAACTTACTAGTGCGCGTCATTAGTATTGAAAGAAGTTATTGCCAAATACATTGGGCATACCAAATCATTCATGGAAGATAATGATGGTAGTGGTTCCAATCATTTCAAAGTCTAAACTGAATATTTAATGAAGTGGAAGATTCCCTATTCGAACTTGAATATGGATGAATCTACGATAAAAGAGATCAAGTGGAAACTTGATGAGATAAGCAAATATTTTTAGGATGAATAATGAAAATTATGCAACTGATTAATAAATCACGAGGGGCAACAAATCCTTGTGCAAGTAAATTAAGCATGATATAAAATCAATTCATGATGAGTACCAAGGGATTTTAATTTTGATTTAAATAATGATTGTATGACGAGAGATTAAGACTCAAGATGATGAGGCTCATGTGAAATTTAACGATGTACTTAGATGATTATACCTATGGTGTAAATGGTCAACTTCCTAGTTGAAAGAAGTGGAAATGATTATTAAAAAAAACCAATTGGTATCTTGATGAAAACATAACACTAATAACACTAATGAGATAACATAGATCCTATATAGATGTTGAATAATCTTAGTTCATAGTTGAAGGTTTGTAACGTAAATGAAATTCATTTTTCTGATGAATCATGATAAGAATGCTTATAGAGTATTATTCTATATTTGATGTTTCTCATATCGACAGTGTTTCATGATATGAGGGTATGAGGGTGATCATGCACATGCGGTTCATATTTATATAGTTGTTACAATATTGATGATGTGTCCTTATGATGATTATGATATGCATAACGTGGCATAGGAATTATAACGCTATAATATGAGGTTTATTGACATGCGATTCATTTATTATGTGAAGTCATGATATGTCTTTGATGCAAATACGTTGATGATCTAACTTATGATGGTACTTCATGAGGTAAAGCATGCGATAGTTGCGTACAGATTTATGACATACATGAACATAAAGTTTGTTATTATTCATAATGTTGTGATTAGCATTAATGAATGTTGTCATGTTGACATGCAAGACTTGGCATGTGGATTATTTTCTATGATACTACGATGGTATGGTTAATGCATTGGTTGTATGTTGAGGTGTGATGATTCACAGGACTCCACAAATGGGCTGAGAGGGCCGGTTTATTTGATGATCTCGTGCGAGCCCATACGCACAAGGGAGAATAAGTAACACCATATGGGTTGGGGAAAAAAATCAATCAACACTACATATGCCAGTGGTTCCTTTGTCTTGTGTATAGCTCTTGATGGATAGCTCTTGAAGAGCTATGGGACCATCTTGAGGAGGCTAAGTGCTTGATGTTCTAGGTTAGGTGCTTGTTATTGGATTGGGATGCCGAATTCTGGAAGGGATGTAAAGGACTTCGATGCCTGGGGCTGTGCACCTTAGTAGTTGTGGAGTGAGTGGACCAGCCTTGCGAGATGCCCGGGGTCATTGAGTACCGGACCGGATGCCTACCTTGGGGCAGATGAGGTTTGAGTCAGGCACGAGCCTTGGGGCCAGGACTAGGATACAAACCGTGTTAGGCTTAGCCTGGTGCCGAAAGTTGGAAAAGGACAGAGATTCCTTGAGATTTCCCGGGGTGTTGGGGACTTTCAATGCCTGTTGGTTATACTAGTTCAGCAGAGGGTGTTGGCAACATGAAGTAAATAAAATAATAAATAATAAATAATTCAACTTAACTTCGAGATGAAGTTCCTTAAAGTGGGAGAGTATGTAATATCCCTCCCCTTAACAATAAATAATAAAAATAATAAATAATAATATAATAATAAATAATACAAAAATAATAAATCATAAATGTTAATGATATTAAAAATATATACAAGAAAATAAATAAAAATAATAAAAATAAAAATAGTAATAACCATACTAAAGCTCTAAATAAGAATAAATAGAAATAAAACAAGAAAACTATCAAAAAGAAGAAAATAAAACAAGAAAGCTAAAAATCAAAAGAAAAGTAAAGAAATAAAACAAGAAAGCTAAAAATCAAAAGAAAAGTAAAGAAATAAAACAAGAAAGCTAAAAATCAAAAGAAAAGTAAAGAAATAAAACAAGAAAGCTAAAAATCAAAAGAAAGATGCATGTAGACACATGGAGTGCGTGCATGCGGTTCCCCTTCCAATGTTTGTTCTATTTAATAGATGGTGAGGAAGATGAGAGGCATTCCTGCATTCCATCATTATGAGATTCTATCTTTCATTCTCTTGGTAGAATGGTGTTCTAAGACTTAGGAGTCACTAGCAGTAGTACGTTGATTGAGGGCTCGGGGGTCGCCAGTTGTAGCAAATTCTTGCACAATTGAGTCTATGGTTGGGTGGAGAGTCATCCCCAAAACCTTGTTGCGGTAAGCCTACTTCTACCACTGGTAAGCACAGGTAAACACTATTCATAGTTTGAATTTATTTTATTAATTACATGTTTAATTGGCTAGGTAAGTGCCACTCTGGTTTAAATTTAATGTTGATTAGAAGGTTAATTAGATATTTATCTTGGGGCTGTTACACTAGTTAAGGACTAATTCTCATCAACTCTGTTGTGAAATAGGGCACTGGAAAAGGCCAAAGGAAGTGTGGGAGGAAAGGGTATGCATTTTCTGTTCTTTCGGAAAAATGGAAACAGAAAAAGTGAAACACGGCCCTAGAAAAGGCTAAAGGAAGTGTGGGAGGAAAGGGTATGCATTTTTTGTTCTTCTGGAAAAGTAGAAACAGAAAAACATTTCATTTTAGAATGTGAGGCCTTCAAAGAGAACAAGGAAAGTTATGTAGATATGCTAGTAGCGAGCTCTTGGGATAATCTATTTAGTGAAGGGTTTGTCGAGAAGCTGGGAGCATTTATTGTGAAGCTTCATAGAAAAAGGGTTGAATACATCAAGCAGATGAAGAAGCACTCTATCCCATACGCTATCTTTAGCCTCGTGGACGTTAAAATAATTTCTTTCTTTCTTTCTTTCTTTCTTTTAGGAGGTAGGAAGGTGGAAGGGAAGAAAAAAATGAAGGGGTAACTAAATATTTTTACTTAGTCCTAATGGTGGTTTTCTTCACTGTTCTAGGTTGTTGCTTTATGTCACTGATTTGTTTAGCTGCACTAACTTCAACTGGTATGATTGAACACTCTAGAGCATATACAACATGTAATTTAAATTTTTAATAAACTTACCATTTTTCCTTGGGAAAAAAGCGTGTAAAATCTAAACATTACAATTTAAAAAAAAATTTGAAAATATGTTTAAAAGTGTGTAAACTATTAGATTTAAAAGACAAATTGTGTCTTTTCACTTTGTAAAAGATATTTGAAAAAAAAGAATCCATTGTAAGATTTGAAATCCAAACATTTTGTAAAAAAAATTCAAAATATAATCTAGGAAATTATAAACCTCATTGTTTTAAGAAAATGTAACAAACCAAAAATAAGTAAAGCAATAATAATAATGAAATACAGAGTTATAAAATATATGTTGTATATTAATTTTCCATTATTCTATTTTTTATTTCTTTAGAATTTTATTTAAAAAATTAAAATAATATTAGTTTTGAAGCTACTTGGTTTTAGTTTTATTATGGTAAAAGGCTAATAAAGGATCATGCAAACAAACTAATCCATTTATGTGGGAAACAATGCACAATCATGCATTTTCAAATATGTAAAAAATAATGGTAGAAAGCTAATCAACAAACATGCATTTTCAAAAATGTAAAACTCTCAATACAAAAAAAAAAAAAATTAAGATAATACCAATTTCAAGTTTGTGTTGTTTTAATATTATTATGATAAAAATATAATATAAAAAAAAAATAATATCAATTTGAAGTTTGTATTGTTTCACGATCAACATGTTAAAAGACTAATATCTAAAAAATTAGATATTTTGCAATTCTAAAAATTTGAAAAAACAAGTGTACATTTTTTTGTATATTGCTAGACTTACAATAAGAAATAAAAAAATAGGATGATACCAATTTCGAAGTAAAACTTCTATATATTGTTAAACTTACACTGCAAAATAAAAAATCAAGGTAATACCAATATTGAAATTTGTATCTCTTTCAATATTATTATTGTAAAAATATAATCAATATTCATGAACAAAAACTAACATGTTTAAAACTTCTATGTGGTTTAACTTAAATACAAAATTTTAGTATTAGCTCTTTCCCATTTTGTAAAAAAATATTTTAAAATAACTTTTGATTTTAAAATTTAAAAGACAAAATTGAACACTTTAATATAAAAAAAAAAAAAAAAAAACGCTTTCTAAGAAATCATAAATTTCACTATTTTGAAAAAATGTAGCAAACCAATAATCTATCAATTTGTTGAAATCTAGTTGAAAAAGCCAACTAAAATTTCATCTACATTGTGGTTGAGCTTTTATAAAAAATGTGTTGAAAACTATAATTTACATAAAAACTTGTTAACTAACTAGAAAAATAAAAATAAAAACAATTAGCTAAAAATCAATTTTGTTTCTCTCATATACACACGGTAACACCATTCAAATATTGAGCTTTCATGATTTTGTTAACTAACTAGAAAAATAAAAATAAAAACAATTAGCTAAAAATCAATTTTGTTTCTCTCATATACACATGGTAACACCATTCAAATATTGAGCTTTCATGATTTCGGGCTATATGCTTTGATTAAATTATTCCATGCTTACTGTGAAATTGAAATAAAACTCATCACCATATAAAATGAATAATTTCTATTCACTAAAAGCAATGCCAAGCAAGAAAAGATTTTCGCCGAAGATTCTCTCTCTAAATTGATATGGATCACAGAAGCCTGAACTCTATCAGAAAAGATCTTCTCATCTAAACCATCTCTGCCTAGATATTTCATCCAAAACTATTTTTAAAGCAAAGTTACTCCCTATCCATTATTTAAATGACAACTTTTATGAGTAATAACGACTAAATTTCTACAATACTTTTACAAAAATTCCACCTATTAATGAGATGATGGCAACACAATAGTGGTTGGGCACAAGTGCCTTTGTTACCGCATGGGATATTATTTCACTTGGGGGATAGTCATCCATGTGAAAATCTTTAGCCGTTGTTAGAGTTCAAGGAGGGACCTCCAAATATTAAGAAAATAAATAATGATTAATTGAAATCTGCAATTGAACAATAATTGAAATAAATAAATAAAAATTACAAAGATTGCCAACTTCAACTTCACAAGTTGTCATTTTACAAATCTATAATATTTGAATGTGTGCAATAATGGCAATAGGTCTTTAAAATTTGAAGTAGAATGAAGAATGGGATGTGTATATATAAGACAATGAAGAAAATTACATTCAAATTTTGTTTAAATTTTATTAATTTCTTATTTTTAGAATTGTTTTTCACCAATTTAATTATATTCATTGAAATAGAATTTTTATTGTATAGTTCTTGCTTCGAAAATTATAGAAAGGTGAAGGGAAAAAAATAAATCTTAAAAAAAAAAAAAAAAAAAAAAACAACTATGATTCAAAGAATCGATGTTGAAAAAAGAGAAGAAATAAAAGACCAAAGAAAAAGACAAAACAAACAAACAAACAAACAAAAATATTGCAAAATGTTTTAAAAATATTTTTTCCTCCCTAAATTTTGCCATAAAATATGGAGAAAAAAGTATAATTAAGAGAAAAAGTAAATAAAATAAATAAAAAATTAGTAAAAAGAAGGTCATTTTAAATTGAAAATATTATGAAAAAAATTATAATTCATGAAAATAGAAATAATAGAGAAAAGAAATGAAAAAATCAAAAAGTTAAATAAAATAAAAATAAAACTTAAAACAAAAATTAGTAACTAATAGAAATGGAAGTTACTAAACAAGTCATAATGAGTCCTCAACCAATCACATTACAAATAAATAAATTTAAATAATAATAAAAATAACAAAGAATAATTCTTGATGATGATGATGATGATGATTAAAGTCCAATGAGACCAAACTTTGATCTATCGGACCTAAATAAATGAATTATTTAGTTTGATTTAAGATTTTATTCCTATGCTCAAAAAGCTTGGAGAGAAGCCTCCCGAGCTCACTATTTTGACATCCTAAAAGGCTAGGAATGTCAGTTTTGCAACAAAGATTATGAAACTGAGATCTAATGTGGTTGTACGCGGGGCACTCTAAGAGGAAGTGATTTTCATCCTCAATGTTCATATTCTCACAGAGATGGCAGATCCTTTCCATCCATGGTGTTTTAGGAACTACCCAACGACCCGTTTCACTATGGAGCTCATGAGAGTTCGTTCTAATCTTAGCTATATTAAGTTTCTTCTTTGGGCTAGTTAAAACAGATAGATACTTTTGATCTTCTAGGGTGGGGTTGATGACCTCCTTATAATATCTTAATTTTCTTTTAGCTGCTAAATTTTTCTCACACCACATTTTTTCTTTGAAATTAGAGGTAACAATAATTTTAATATTATTAATGTTTTGCCATGCAGCATTCTCGTCGATCTCCCAATGGTTTAACCAGGCCCTCGCGTCTTTATACCAACCTCGTTTGAGCCTTAGGTGGTTTTAGCTTAAATTTAAAGCTAGCTTAGGAAGTATATGGTCTCCTAAGTTATTGAGCTTGTGCTTGTACATCAGAAGCCTAGTCATAGCTAGGCTATTGATAGGGGAAAGACACACTTCTATAAGGAGAATAGGATAGGGTGTATTGCTTTTAATTTTGAGGTTATACGTTATAAAACGCTTTTGGATTTGTTGCAACCCCAAAGCTCACATCCATATAAGATAACATGAGTGACTAAAGTTTCAAAGAGGAACTTCTTTCTATCCCACATTACGAGGTTTGTCATTTTACAATTATTTTCGAGACCAAAATAAGCTTTCCACCCCCCATTAATCATTTTCTCAATACTATAGTTCCAGTTGAGCTTGTGATGAATATCAATTCCTAGATACTTGTAAGAAGACACTTCCTCCAAGTTACTATTGTCATACATAAAATTAGGGTAAGTTTCCTTCTTGGATTTGATAATCATAACTTTTGTTTTGTCAGTGTTAACAGTCATACCCATGGTAGAGCAGAAATCCTTAAGAAGTCCAAATTGCTTATCAAGATCAGATGGGCACCTTACGAGAAGAACAATATTGTCAGCATAGAGAAGAAGGATGATGACTTCCCAGCTAAGATCGAGCCAGCACAACCTGCTTCCTCTAAACAACCTTCTAGCTTGTCGATGTAAATGCCAAATAGGGTAGGGAAGAGGGGGAAACCTTGTTTAACTCCGATATTACACTAAATATCTTTCGACCAACCTTCATTGCTCTTTAACTTGGCAATTACATTTTCATATAACCTTATAGTATCAGCTCTCAACTCGAAAGGAACCTTTAGCTCTTCTATTCTATTCCATATGTTGTTTCTAGGAACCGTATCGAAAGCCTTTCTAAACTCCACAAAGCAACAAAAGAGATTGGATTTATCATTGTAGCATTCCTCCACAATGATCCTAAGCATAACGATGTGGTCTGTTGTTGAGTGCTGCCTTCTAAAACCCGTTGGCCTTTAGCCTGTTTGCCTTCACTTTCAAGCCATATGTTCAACTTCTTTTCCAAAATAATACCATATAACTTGGCTAAGAGATGGTTGATCATAAAAGTTCGATAATTAGAGGGGTTATTTGTATCCCCACTTTTAAAAATAGGGATAATGAGGCTCTAAGTCTATGGTTTAGGGAACCCTTGCTTGACCGCTTGATTGAAAAGCTTGTGGATGTGGGGGAAGAGAACAAGACTTCCAATTTTTAAAATTTCCGCCTGGTAACCTTCATTGTCCTTAAATTTCCCATTTGTCAGGCGTTTGACCCCAGAATCAATGTCTTCTAATGAGAAATCTTCTTTCGTTGTGAGTAGGGTTTCAAAGTTATCCTTGGCATTTGGAGATTCGTGAAACTTTTTAAGATAGGAATTCCAATCGTGTAAAGAAATTTTATTATTATCTTTAATTTTCCTAGTTAGAATCTGCCTCTAATAAATTTCATAAATTTTTAGTCAAATACAAACTAATACCCAGTAAAATACAATTACCTTATACAGAAGTATAATAAATAAATAAATTATATATATTAATGTATTATTTAATTAGGTAAATATTTTTATTATTATTTAAAAAATTCATAATAACATATTTATTTAAAAAACCAAAATGTTATTTAAAAAATCAAAATTATTTATTTAAAAAATCAAAATTAAATGATACATTCTCCCTCTGCATCGGTAGAAACGCTACCGTCTCTTTTATCAAAAGTATTGAAATGGGACTCGATTCAACGTTCGGCTCATAGTGTCTGATACTTTATGAATTCGGATCATGTGCTTCAATTATTACTGGAAATGTGGAAAGTAACTGACCATGTGGGACAGCTGTTCCATGAAAAAAGAGAGGAATGAGTTGACCAGCCCCGACGCCCGATAAGGATGAGGTGTTTTGTACCACGATCACTGCGACGCCGCCCTTCGTGGATCGATCCCTTTACATTTTGTTTCAAATTTAACCGTCAGTTTTGGGCGAGTCCGGCAAGATCCAAGAACATGTAGAATCGATAAAACTGTGATTTGGAGGACGGAGCAGTTTGTGTATTGAAATTAAAGTGCGATCAGGGTAAAGGCCTTTGATGTGTTGGAGGATAGGGGGATAATTTCTAGCTTAGATCCTTAATTATAGGCTTTTGCCTCGTTGTTGGCAGTTTTCCTCTTGTGCCACAAATCAGCATTACAGGCGATTTCGATAGCCAAAACTTTAACGGTTTTCCCGTCCATTCTCTGCGACTTTGGCTGCATCAGAACGCGTATTTCGCATTTTAAAGCGCCGGAGTCGCCTTTATTTTTCGATCTCAGTAGTTCTGACGGTCCAAAATCAGTGAATTTTTTAAATATCGGAAAAATTGAGGTTAGCGGTCAAATTTGGATATATTCAAGCGCATCAGCACCTGTAAGAAGTATAACGAGCAGATATATCTGGAATTTTGAATTTTTTTAAACTGTATTCGCTTATACTGAGCGCTTTAAGCTTCGTTGCGGTAATTTGTGGCTTAATTTTCCAATTCCGTTCAATGTAGAAGAAATACATTCCTTTCGCATAATTTACTTATTTTATGCTTTATTTTGGACAATACGACTTTTCTATTGAGCTCATTTTTAGGCAAACAAACCTGCAGTTCTTTATTTTTTTTCCTGATCTACTGTCAGTATACATCCTCAGCATTTCGGATTTTCTGTATGCATCCTGGAATCTTTGGAATCGTTGAGGTTGAAGTTATTGAGCTCATTTTTAGGCAAACAAACCTGTAGTTCTTTATTTTTTTTTCCTGATCTATTGTTAGTATATATCCACAGCATTTTGGACTTTCTGTAAACATGCTGGAATCTTTGAAGTTATCCTTGTGTTGAGTAATGGTAGAATAAACACTGTAGCGGTCAATTTGTTGGATCTGGTTGAGCAACAGGTGTGCCAGTATTTTATTTTAATGTAAGAAAAATAGATCCGCTTCCTTCTTTTCCATATAAATTGGAAATTTTAAGAAATCTATTTATTTTAATCCATTTTAATGAAGCATTCAAGGCTTTATAGAATTTTTATTCTTTAGAATCTGGTCACAAAGGTTTGAAGATTTTATGATTTTTTGTTCTTTGATTGTGAAGCAGCTATGGCTGATATTTTCTCGAGATCCCATAAAGATTATGCGAGTCTTGAAGAGGTATCCAGGAGGGATTTAGAGGCGGGGTATGATGTTGACAGGGAAGGCATTTACACAGAAGAAAGTCTAAGCCAGTTCTTTGAGGAAGTTGAGGATGTGAAAAAGGATATGGAATCAGTGAAGGGACTGTTAAGGAAGCTGCTCGATTCAAATGAAGAAAGCAAAACCATCCACAACGCGAAAACCATAAAGAATTTGAGGGACAGAATGGATAAAGATATTGCAGCAGTACTTAAAGAGGCTAAGTTGATTAAAGGGAAACTTGAAACTCTTGATAAGGCCAACATTGAGAGCAGGAGATTACCCGGTTGTGGAGAGGGGAGTCCTACAGATCGAACTAGAACATCAATTGTGAATGGATTGAGAAAAACACTGAAGGATTTGATGGCAGAGTTCCAATTGTTGAGACAAAGAATTGTAGCAGAGTACAAAGAAACAATAGGAAGCAGATACTATGCTGTCACAGGGGAGCAGGCACATGAAGAAACAATAGAAAACATGATATCAACAGGGGAGAGTGAAACCTTCCTTCGAAAGGCCATCCAAGAGCAGGGTCGTGGCCAAATCCTTGACACCATCCACGAGATCCAGGAACGCCACGATGCTGCCATGGAGATTGAAAGAAATTTGCGCGATTTGCATCAGATTTTTCTGGATATGTCTGTGCTTGTAGAAACACAAGGAGATCAACTTGGTGACATTGAACAGCACGTTTCTCATGCTTCTTCCTATGTCAACCATGGAACTCAGCAGCTTGAAGCTGTCAAAACGCATCAAACAAATACTCGGAAATGGACATGTATAGCCATTATTTTGATACTGATTATCATTATTGTTATTGTTGTTCCCATTGCAATTAGTCTTTCTAAGTGTAAAGCACTAGTGAACAGTATTTGGAACCGTGCATACCAGTGGTTAAGGATGAAAGAGGCTCACGGGAATTTGTTTCCTGATTTGGTATTTACTTAATCCATGCGTCTCTGAGCTTCGTTAAGGTATAGCGCGACAGAACCCATGTCTAAGGTTCATAATAAAAATAGAATAGCCATTTTCTGATTTGTCCAATTATGGTGCAATATCATCATTCAGTTCGCATTCATCCAAGGTATTTTGCCAGAACAGCTTGACTTCTGATCATGCTTGTGTATCTGTTACGAGAAAAAGGATTGCATTTCTAGATAGGGTTAGGTTGAATTTAACCTGTCAAAGTTTTGAAAGAAATGGTACAATACCCTCCTAAGACGGAGTTCCTATGAATTGGCGTATCAGCTAGTATATTCTACAGTTCTTGGAGACAGATTCTCCAGCATCTTATAGAAAGTTCCAAAAGGAAGAAAAGGTTGTAATGCATTTGACCCTCGATTATATAATGGAAGGTAATGCTTGTAACGATGCCCAGATTTTAGAAATGGTCATTTGTAAAATTCTGATATCATCTATCAGGTAATTGAGAACATTGTGCTTTCTGCTGAGAATGCAAAAGTTAGTGTCCAAGTATATTAGCTGGCGTTTGGGAGATTCAAATGTTGCTATGCATAATCTAAGCTTTCCACTTTGTATTGGAGTACAAAACCCCACAATTGCCTTAAAGGTAGACAAATTTCTGTGATGAAAGTGCACTTGTGATGAAAACTTGAGCCCGTTGATGAGAACCCCAAATTGTCTCACTATTCAGGTGAAATCTGCACACGTCTTAATCTCCTTTTCAATTATAATGAGAATCCAATTGGTAGGGGTCAGTGATTTGATGGGAGCAAAACGAAGCACAAAGACGAATTATAGCAGAGACAACATAATCCAATAATAGAACACAATTCAAAGATCAAACAAGACTGGAGAACAGAAATCACATTTTTATTACATACACGCCTTGGCCTTGTTGCATTGCTTAGACAGAGGAGAGATTACAAATTTATAGATGGGGGAAGCTCTAGAATTCTCTAATTTTCTCATGTGGAATACATGATTGCATAGTGAAGTCAGTGGAAGGTGTAGTAAGTTGGGGGCGGTGGAGTGTTCGAGAGTTGGCATCGGTTGATGTTGTCAGTGGTAGTCAGCATCGATGTTTTCATTGGGTTTCACATTTAACATTATCCCACTTGAAACCAAATGAAGAGTCTTGAATCAAGTCACACTAAGTCCTACCATGCCTCTACATAACTCATGTTTATTTCTTGGTAGAATCTTAGTGAGCATATCAACACGGTTTTATCTGTATGGATCTTTTCCAATGATAATTGTCCTTCTTCCAACACATGTCGAGTCCAATGATATCTTAAGTTAATGTGCTTGGTTTTTGAGTGAAATGTTGGACTTTTCGACAAATGAATGGCATTCTGACTATCACAATATAGCACATAATTGTTATGCTTTACTCCTATCTCTCTTAGGAATTGTTGTATCCACAACATCTCTTTACAAGCCTCTATTGCAGCTATGTACTTTGACTCTGCTATAGAGAGAGCTACTATTCTTTGGAGCTTTGATACCCAAGATACTGCCACAGCTGCAAATGTATATAAATAACATGTAGTGGAATTTCTGGTGTCCATATCTCCAACCATATTTGCATCTGTAAATCCTTCAAGCACAGTCTCATTATGACCAAAACATAAACAATAATAACTAGTACCCTTAAAATACTTCAAAATTCATTTTACTACTTGCCAATCTTGTTTGCCTGGATTGGCAAGGAACCTGCTCACTACTCCCACTACATATGGAATGTCTGGTCGTGTACATACCTTGGCATACATCAAGCTGCCAACTGTTGAAACATAAGGAATCTTTCTCATTTCTTCCTTCTCCTTGTCATCACTAGGAAATAACAGAATACTCAACTTGAAGTGGGTTGCGAGGGGTGTACCAATTGGCTTGGCATCCTTCATATTAAACTTGTCAAGCACCTTCTGGATATATTTTTCTTATGACAACCACAACCTTTTGTTTTTCCTATCACGCATGATCCTTATGCCCAATATCTATTGTGTTAGACCCAAATCCTTCATTGCAAATTTGTTGCCCAAACCCTTCTTCAACCTATTGATCATATTCTTATCATGCCCAACAATTAACATGCCATCCACATATAACAACAATATGATATACTTTCCTTGAGCATACCTCTTGATATAGACACAATGGTCAACTTTCAACCTGTGAAAACCATGTTCCAACATGAATGAATCAAATTTCTTATAACATTGTCGAGGTACCTGTTTTAACCCATAGAGACTCTTCTTCAACCTGCAAACTAGGTCTTCTTTGCCTTTTTCTATGAAGCCTTTTGGTTGCTCCATATAAAGTTCTTCCTCTAATTCACCATGAAGGAAAGCAGCTTTTACATCTAGTTGTTCACATTCTAAATCTAAAGAAACAACAAGACCAAGAATGACTCTAATGGATGACATTTTGACAATAGGTGAGAAAATATCACTGAAGTCAATGCCTTCTTTTTGGCAAAATCCTTTCACCACCAACCTTGCTTTATACCTCTCCTTTTCATCACCTTCATGCTTAATCCTATAAAACCATTTGCTTTGTTGAGCCTTTCTACCTTTTGGGAGCTTGAAAATATAACTGAAGTCAATGCCTTCTTTGTGGCAAAATCCTTTCACCACCAACCTTGCTTTATACCTCTCCTTTTCATCACCTTCATGCTTAATCCTATAAAACCATTTGTTTTGTTGAGCCTTTCTACCTTTTGGGAGCTTTACCAACTCCCAAGTTTTATTTTCTAGCAAAGAGTTTATTTCTTCCTCCATTGCTTTCTTCTATTATTTATTGTGCTCAACTTTACAGGCCTTCGAAAACAATTAGGCTCACCTTCATCAATCAATAGTATATAGTATGAAGGGGGATACCTTTGTGAAGGCTTATGAGTCCTAGAAGATCTTGTTGAAAATAACAACAAGAAATGCTAAAAATAGCATTGCTATAAATATTAGTTTGGGTACCAGTGTTGGACATAGAAACAAGGAATGAAAAATGGAAGTGCTAAAAATAGCATTGCTATAAATAGCATTTCGAGATAGTTTTCAATTTTAGTTAGTCCCCGAACTAAAATTGAGAAGTAAAATTTGAATTTGATCTTAGTAGTTGTTTGTAAAATAATTAATTAATTCATCTTGAGTTAATTAGTTGTAGAAAATCAAACATGAAGTCCATGTGGGGACATGCAACAATGATCCCATTGATTGAGGAATTTATCCCTCAGTTAAAGAGATAAGGATGAGTTGTAATTAGTTAGTTCAGTTAACTGAGTTAAGTTCAGTTAAATTAGTTCAAATAGTTTGTTGAACTAATTGTGAGTTTAGTTAGTTAATGCATGCAGGGATGTAACTGCTGCACTTCAGATAACTGAATATTCTCTCATAAATAACTCATGCATGTCAATTTAGTCAAAGACCCAGTTGAGTTTAGAGGAAGGGACAATGTACTATCAGTTGGAGGATATTTCCTATATAGGAAACTCATCCATGCATAAGGAATTATCTCCTTCATGACTCCACAGTTACTTTTGAGTTTAATGTGTTGTGTGAGAGGTAAGTTCACACAGGTGGCAGCATTGGACCCCAGGAGAAACTGTGGAAGGAAATAGGAGGCTTGGAGGGCAGAGGAGAAGGTTTGTGAGAAGCCTTTGATTGTCTATGAGCAGCAGAGGGATTATACTGAGAGCTGGATAGCTTGTGAGCTAAAGCTTTGTGTAATCTGGACATATTTCCACTTATATGATAATACAGAGATCGGGGTTTTTAGCTGAGGCTTTCCCTAGAGTATTCTTCTATGTTCATGTGTGATTGATTTCTCATTCTCTGTTATATGTGTTCTGATTGATCTAGCTCAAAATCGATTAAGCTTCCGCAAGCTTGTTTATAGAAGTCGTTCTTGTATTTTGCTTTAGTATATTGCATTATCAGGTGATCTACAATGGGAATTTTTACATGGTATCAGAGGAAAGGTGATCAAAATGAAGAATAGTATACAAGAAGGGAGAAGTTTGAAGTTTGAAGTTCTTGAATATAGAAATCAAGTTCTTATCACATCTCAATTTCACCAATGGCGTTCAACGATTTAAGACTCAAGTATGCCCTTGATGGCAGCTCAAATTATATAGCCTGGAAGGATCACATGGAAGCAGTATTAGAGGATAACAGTCTAAAGGACTTCATTGATCAAGAAGTCCCCAAGCTAGCAGCAGCTAATGCTACAGAATTGGTGGAATGGAAGAAATGTGTGGCTAGAGCGAGGAGAAACCTCTTGGAGGGAGTTCGAGACCACATTGTCTCGAGCCTCCATGGGAAGGAGACATTGTTTTCAATGTGGAAAACATTGAAAGATCTATATCAAAACAGTAGTGATCAGAGGAAGCTGGCGCTAAAAGACAAGCTTCGAAAAATCAAGTGTGAAAAGAGCAACACGATCTCTACATATCTGAACAAGCTCACTACCTACAGGGATGAGCTTGGAAGTGTAGGGATCACAACAGCCGATGATGACATGGTGAGTCTTGCGCTCCTTGGTCTTCCTAAGAGCTGGCATAGCTACCAAGACTCGGTAAATGGAAGAGAAAAACTATAAAATTGGGAATGACTTTGGTCGGATCTGATGGAGGAGGAGATAAGAAGAAGCACCCGAGATGGTTCTTCATCCAAGGAGGATGAAGAAAATTGTGCTTAGCGAGTAAGGTGAAGAAAGGGAAGGAGAAGGATTCTCATCCCAAATCAAATTCTTTCCATGGTGGGAAGAAGTTTGACAAGTCAAAAGTGCGATGCTTTCATTGTCATGAGGTGGGCCATTTTGCTACAAATTGTTGACTGAATAAATCCAAGATGGGATCCAAGGAAGAATCTAAAGATGAGGCATTGGCCTCATAGTTCGAGTTGGATTTCACCTTCTTCGCATGCATGGTTTCATCCATGGTGGGATGTGGTTGGTTTCTTGACAGTGGAGCTTCTTTCCACATGACCGGTGACAAGAGTTTGTTCAGTACCTTCGAGGAGAAGATCTCCAGATACTCATAGTGATGGGTAATGATGAAAAGTATAGTGTCTCAAGTGTAGGCATGGTTGTTTTTCAGAGGGAGCATGGAGCTCGCATTACCTTGACCGATGTCAAGTACGTTCCGGGACTGAAGAAAAACTTGGTATTGTCGCAATGCTGGAAGACAAAGGCTATGATGTAGTCTTCAGTAAGGGAAAGGTTTTCCTTAGACATGTCACCACGAGACAGGTGAAGCAAATCATTTCACGAGTTAAGAACCTGTATGCTCTTGAGGTTCAAGATGCTTGCAAAGCCTTGAGGAGCAAGGCAACTGATGGAGACTTGGTAGTTGAGAGGGAGAGTACATTAGCTCTCAACATGCAGCACTAGAAGAAGTCTTAGACAATTGTGGATGAGCGACAATTGGTGAAGCAGCGTTAGGAGGTTGTGGAGCAGCCACAACTAGAGAAGCCGAGAGGAGACCGAGTGGAGGCATCCCCTCATGCAGAGACCTCCAGTAGGGGGGAATTTTGAGCCAAGTGGCCAGAGGGATCACATGCATCCATACCTCTAGGTCAGAGGTGGGGCGATGTGGAGTGATAGTCCCAAGAAGACTGGAATAGGGGTAGGATCATTGAGGTACCCAACCTCTTTGATTAGACCTTGCTACAGGAGCCTCGACGAGGAGTAGCAGGACTAGCTAAGTGGGTAGAGGCAGATGCGGATGGAGTGGCAGAGAGAGCTACAGTGCAGGAATCCCAAGACAGTGCAGAGCTAGCAGGCTGCAACAATGCGAGAGGCACGAGAGTGTTGCACCCTGCAAGATGGCATAGAGATGTGTGCAACGGTGCGAGATTCATGGAGTATTGCAGCAACTCAAAAGTCATAGAGGGAGCACTTGTCAGCGGCTGAGGAAGCTTCAGCATCAGAGGATGTCTCTAGCCCAATAGGGAGGTCAGTTGGGAGATTTTTTGTTTCTAGAGTTGTTGGAGCAACAACACTTGGGAGAAGTGTTGCATGTAGAACATTCCAAAGGTTCAGGATCGGGTTTGAGTTGAATGCCTTTCTTATTGAGAGGGAGTGGTGAAAATAACAACAAGAAATGCTAAAAATAGAAGTGTTAAAAATAATACTACTATAAATAGCAATTCGAGTACCATTGTTGGACATAGCAACAAGGAATGAAAAATGGAAGTGCTAAAAATAGCATTGCTATAAATAGCATTTCGAGATAGATTCCAATTTTATTTAGTTCCTAAACTAAAACTGAGAAGTAAAATTCGAATTTGATCTTAGCGGTTGTTTGTAAAATAATTTATTAATTCATCTTGAGTTAATTAGTTGTAGAAAATCAAACATGAAGTCTATGTGGGGACATGCAACAGTTATCCCATTGATTGAGGAATTTATCCCTCAATTAAAGAGATAAGGATGAGTTGTAATATTGAGTTGTAATTAGTTAGCTCAGCTAACTGAGTTAAGTCTAGTTAGATTAGTTCAAATAGTTTGTTGAACTAATTGTGAGTTCAGTTAGTTAATGCATGCATGCATGTAACTGCTACACTTCAGATACCTGAATATTCTCTCATAAATAACTCATGCATGTTAGTTCACTTAGAGATCCAGTTGAAATCAGAGGAAGGGACAGTGTACTACCAATTGGAGGATTTTTCCTTAGGAAACTCATCCATGCAGAAGGAATTATCTCCTTCAGGATTGCACAGTTACTCTTGAGTTTAATGTGTTGTGTGAGAGTTAAATTCACACAGGTGGCAGCATTGGACCCCAGGAGTAACTGTGCAAGGAAATAGGAGGCTTGGAGGGTAGAGGAAAAGGTTTGTGAGAAGCCTTTGACTGTCTATGAGCAACAGAGGGATTGTACTGAGAAATCTCTGTTATATGTGTTCTGATTGATCTAGCTCAAAATCGATTAAGCTTCCGCAAGTTTGTTTGTATAAGTAGATCTTGTATTTTGCTTTAGTATATTGCATTATCAGGTGATCTACAGTGGGAATTTCTATAGATTTGTGAACCAACTATGGTGGTGCATTACCAGGTTGTATCTCCTATAAAGGTTCCTGCAATATTCCTTCTTCTTGATGTTCATCACTTTCCACATGTTGTCCTTCCTGCTCTTGAATTCGTTGTCCATTTTCTTGCATTGGTGGGATGTTTTCATGTTGCTCTTCAAACCTGACAATAACTTTCTTGACCTCCACCTCACCTACAAGCCTCTTAAACATCTCTGACTCATAAATATAACATCCCCGCTTCTAATAATTATATGTTTGACTAGATCCCATAGACGACAACCAAATTCTTCATCTGCATATCCCAGAAAAATGAATTTCATAGATTTATCATCTAACTTAGTTGTATGCTCTTTCAGAATATGTGCAAAAGCTTCACATCCAACGATTTTCGAATGAGAATAATTCAACTTCTTACTAGTCCAAACTTCTTCAGGGATGCTGCCACCCAATGTTGTAGTTGGAGATCGATATATAAGGTAGGCAAGTTGTCCTTACAACTTCTGCCCAGAAATGCTTCTCCAAACCAAAATTGGACAACATAATCCTCACTTTCTCCATAATGGTGTGATTCATCTTTTTTGCAACACCATTTTGTTAAGGAGAACCAAGCACAATCTTTTCATAATTTATGCCAAACTTATTATAGTATTCCTTGAATTCATTTGAGCAATATTCTCCACCATTATCTGTTCTTAAACACTTGAGAAATTTGTTAGTCTCTCTTTCAACAACAACATGGAATTTTTGAAATATTTCAAACACTTCACTTTTACTTTTCATAGGATAGACCGAAACCTTCCTCAATTCATCATCTATAAATGTTACAAAATATGATGCTCCTCCTAATGACTTAATTTTAATAGGCCCAAACACATTTGAGTGTGTCAGTTTTAACAAATTTTTATTTTTGTCACGGCCACCGCTAAGGAATGAAACCCTTATTTGTCTACCATATATACAATTCTCACAAAGATCAAGATTATAGGATTTAAAACATGGCAATAAATTTTTACCAACAAGGATTTTTAAGCCCTTCTCGCTCATGTGACCCAAGCGCTTATGCCACAGATCTATTGAATTTCCTTCTTTTGTGAAAACAACCAAATTTGATTTTCCTATCATTGCCTTCAATGTATATAATGTTCCTGTCTTGGGTCCTCTGGCCATGACCAATGCTCCTTTGCTAATTTTCTAGCCTCCTTTTCCAAAGATTGTGGAATAGCCTTCATCATCCAGCCATCCCATAGAGATCAAACTCATGTGCATTGCTGGTACATTTCTAACCTGTTTCAAAAATATATCTTATCCATCCTTCATCTTGATCTGGACATCCCCCCACTCCAACAATACTGTAAAAATGATTATTCCCCAAATATACTCTACCATAATCACCATGATTATATACAACAAAACTATCTTGGCATGGGGCTACATGGTGAGATGCCCTAGATTCAAGGATCCAATCAAAGCTACTACTAGATGTATATAAACATGCATCCTCTACTGAAACAGTAAACAACACATTACCATCTGTGACTACATTAGTAGTCTCATGTTCATTTGTGTTGGATGAATTATGATATGTACTCGATAGTTTTTTATCCTTTTGTCCTTTCTTCCAGACTGGAAATTATTTCTTCATGTGCCCAGGTTTGCCACAATGAAAGAAAATGAGCCCACCCCTCCTTGATTTCGATCGACCTCTAGATATTGAACGCCCTTGTCGGCCTTGATTAATTCTCCCGCCACGATCAGTTAGAGCTAGAGTTTCTCCTCCCTGGTTTTTCGTAATTGACTTGCATCGCAACTCCTCATTCATTAAAATGTTGCTGACATCATCAAACTTCAGGGTCCCTGCAAGTGTTGAAGTGCTCATAGCTACTATTAAATTTTCCTAACTTTCTGGCATAGAACATATTAACAAATAGCTTTAATTTTATCATTTAGAATGATTTTAATAGAGGAAATATGACTAATAATAATATTGAAATCATTCAAGTGCTCAGCGATTGAAGCACCTTCCTTCATCTTGAGATTATAAAGTTTCTTCATCAAGAACACTTTGTTTGATGTCATGTTCTTCTCATATAAATCATAGAGCTTCTTCCATAATCCTTCTATCATCTTTTCTTCAAACACATTGAAATATACATTCTTTGCTAGATATTAGTATATTGTCGCAATCGTCTTTAAATCTAGCTTATTCCATTCCTCATCTGTCATCAATGAGGGTTTCTTTGTTACACCCTCAATTGACAAATATTAATAATTCAAATTCATTCTATCCTCCATTTGTGATTTCCATAAGGAAAAATTGTCCCCACTCAACTTCTCCATGTGTTGTTGCTTCCATAATAAAATTCACTCCCCAAAAAAACAACTCCACTTAAAAAAGTTGCTTAATTATTACACCTTTTTTTTTTTTAATAAAACAAAGGCCAAAATAAATTTCCTTTAAAATTTTCACCATATAACCAATGATAATTTTTTTTGAATAAAAGCTTCTTCAAATAAAAAATGATTTTAATAAATCGGGATTTGAAAAAGTAGAATAATGATTCTTATTTCAAAGTCCTTTGCATTTTCTTTTAATACTTCAAAGGAGGGGCCTTCAAAAAAATTGCTACAATGCTTCAACTCAAGACAACGACAAGGCTCAAAGCCTTTCCTCCCACTCTAATGAGAATAAAGCTTTTAAAATGATTTAGCAAATCAATGCATGAAAAATCATACAAGTCAAGACTATATTGAAAGATCCATACTAGACATGGTGTCAAAAGGCCATTGAAATAAATTTAAGGAAAATACCGAACCATATCTCTAACCATATCTCCATCTCTCTTCGGTACATACCATAGCATACATCAAGCTGCCAACTATTGAAGAATAAGGAATCTTGCTCATTTCTTCCTTCTCCTTTTCATCACTAGGACATAACTCAGTACTCAACTTGAAGTGGGTTGCAAGGGGTGTACCAATTGGCTTGGCATCCTTCATATTAAACTTGTCAAGCACCTTCTTGATATATTTTTCTTGTGACAACCACAACCTTTTGTTTTTCGTGTCACGCATGATCCTTATGCCCAATATCTGTTGTGTTGGACCCAAATCCTTCATTGCAAATTTGCTACCCAAATCCTTCTTCAACCTATTGATCATATTCTTATCATGCCCAACAATTAACATGCCATCCACATATAACAATAATATGATATACTTTCCTTGATCGTACCTCTTGATATAGACACAATGGTCAACTTTCAACCTATGAAAACCATGTTCCAACATGAATGAATCAAATTTCTTATAACATTGTCGAGGTGCATGTTTCAACCCATAGAGACTCTTCTTCAACCTGAAAACTAGGTCTTCTTTGCCTTTTTCTATGAAGCCTTTTAGTTCCTCCAATTCACCATGAAGAAAAGCAGATTTTACATCTAGCTGTTCACATTCTAAATCTAAAGCAACAACAAGACCAAGAATGACTCTAATGGATGACATTTTGACAATAGGTGAGAAAATCTCAGTGAAGTCAATGCCTTCTTTTTGGCAAAATCCTTTCACCACCAACCTTGCTTTATACCTATCATTTTCATCACCTTCATGCTTAATCCTATAAAACCATTTGTTTTGTTGAGTCTTTCTACCTTTTGGGAGCTTTACCAACTCGCAAGTTTTATTTTCTAGAAAAGAGTTAATTTCTTCCTCCATTGATTTCTTCCATTCTTTATTGTGCTCAACTTTAAGGGCCTTTTGAAAACAATTAGGCTCACATTCATCAATTAATAGTATATAGTTTGAAGGAGGATACCTTTGTGAAGTCTTATGAGGCCTAGAAGATCCGTGAACCAATTGTGGTGGTGCATTACTAGGTTGTATCTCCTATAAAGGTTCCTACAAGGTTCCTTCTTCTTGACATTCATCACTTTCCACATGTTGTCCTTCCTGCTCTTGAATTCGTTGTCCATTCTTTTGCATTGGTGGGATGTTTTCTTGTTGCTCTTCAAACCTGTCAATAACTTTCTTGACCTCCATCCCACCTACATGCCTCTTAAACATCTCTGACTCATTAAATATAACATCCCCGTTTCTAATAATTATATGTTTGACTAGATCCCATAGATGACAACCAAATTCTTCATCTGCATATCCCAAAAAAATGCATTTCATAGATTTATCATCTAACTTAGTTGTATTTTCTTTGGGAATATGTACAAAAGCTTCACATACAAATATTTTCGAATGAGAATAATTCAACTTCTTACTAGTCCAAACTTCTTCAGGGATGCCGCTACCCAATGTTGTAGTTGGAGATCGATATATAAGGTAGGCAAGTTGTCCTTATAACTTCTGCCCAAAAATGCTTCTCCAAACCAGAATTGGATGACATACTCCTCACTTTCTCCATAATGGTGCGATTCATCTTTTTTGCACCACCATTTTGTTAAGGAGAACCAGGGGCAATCTTTTCATGATTTATGCCAAACTTATTACAGTATTCCTTGAATTCATTTGAGCAATATTCTCCACCATTATCTGTTCATAAACACTTGAGAAATTTGTTAGTCTCTTTTTCAACAACAACATGGAATTTTTGAAATATTTCAAACACTTCACTTTTACTTTTCATAGGATAGACCCAAACCTTCATCGATGCATCATCTATAAATGCTACAAAATATGATGCTCCTCCTAATGACTTAATTTTAATAGTCCCAAACACATCTGAGTGTATCAGTTCTAACAAATTTTTTATTTTTGTCATGGCCACCTGAATGAAACCCTTCTTTGTTTACCATATATACAATGCTCACAAAGATCAAGATTATAGGATTTAAAAAATGGCAATAAATTTTTACAAATAAGGATTTTTAAGCCCTTCTCGCTCATGTGACTCAAGCGCTTATGCCACATTTCTGTTAAACTTCTTTCTTTTGTGAAAACAACAAAATTTGATTTTCCTATCATTGCCTTCAATGTATATAATGTTCATGTCTTGGGTCCTCTAGCCATGACCAATGCTCCTTTGCTAATTTTCCAGCCTCCTTTTCCAAAGCTTGTGGAATAGCCTTCATCATCCAGTCGTCCCATAGAGATCAAGCTCATGTGCATTTCTGGTACATGTCTGACCTGTTTCAAAAATATATCATGTCCATCCTTCATCTTGATCTGGACATCTCCCACTCCAACAATACTGCAAAAATGATTATTCTCCAAATGCACTCTACCATAATCACTAGGATTATATGCAACAAAACTATCTTGGCATGGGGCTACATGGTGAGATGCTCCAGATTCAAGGATCCAATCAAAGCTACTGCTAGATGTATATAAACATGCATCCTCTACTAAAATAGTAAACAACACATCACCATCTGTGACTACATCAGTAGTATCACATTCATTTGTGTTGGATGACTTGTGATATGTACTGGATAGTTTTTTATCCTCTTACAGTCTGGAAATTATTTCTTCGAGTGCGCAGGTTTGTGACAATGAAAGACAATGAACCTACCCCTCCTTGATTTCGATTGACCTCTAGATATTGAACGCCCTTGTTGGCCTTGATTAATTCTCCTACCACGATCAGTTAGAGCTAGAGCTTCTCCTCCCTAGTTTTTCGTAATTGACTTGCATCGCAACTCCTCATTCATTAAAATGTTGCTGACATCATCAAACCTCAGGGTCCCTGCAAGTGTTGAAGTGCTCATAGCTACTATTAAATTTTCCTAACTGTCTAGCATAGAACACATTAACAAAATAGCTTTAATTTCATCATCTGGAATGATTTTAATAGAGGCAAGATTACTAATAATAATATTGAAATCATTCAAATGCTCAGCCACTGAAGAACCCTCGTTCATCTTGAGATTATAAAGTTTCTTCATCAAAAACACTTGGTTTGATGTCATCTTCTTCTCATATAGATCATGGAGCTTCTTCCATAATCCTTCTGTCGTATTTTCTCCAAACACATTGAAGTACACATTTTTTGATAGATATTGGTGGATTGTCACAATCGCCTTTCGATCTAGCTTATTCCTTTCGATGAATGAGGGTTTCTTTGTTACACCCTCAATTGACAAATATTGATCTTTTAAAATCAATCTATCCTCCATGTGATTTCCATAAGGAAAAATTATTCCCACGCAACTTCTCCATGTGTTGTTGTCTCCATAATAAAATTCACTCACCAAAAAAACAACTCCACTTTAAAAAATTGTTTAATTATTACACTTTTTTTTCTAATAAATCAAAGACCAAAATAAATTTCCTTTAAATTTTTCACCATATAACCAATGATAATTTTTTTTTTTTTGTTTTTTGAATAAAAGCTTCTTCAAGTAAAAAGTGATTTTAATAAATCGGGGTTTGAAAACGCAAAATAATGATTCTTATTTCAAAATCCTTTGTGTTTCCTTTTATTACTTCAAAGGAGGGGCCTTCAAAAAAATTGCTACAACACTTCAACTCAAGACAACGACAAGGCCTTTCCTCCCACTCTAATGATAATAAAGTTTTTAAAATGATTTAGCAAATCAATGCATGAAAAATCATACAAGTCAAGACTATATTGAAAGATCCATACCAGATGTGGTGTCAAAAGGCCACTGAAATAAATTCAAGGAAAATACCGAACCGGACTCAAGCACGTAAAATTGGTGACGACCTTGGTTTCCTTTGAGATGACGGCTTTGCAGTTCCACTAGAAGAGCAAACCTTTCAGCGATCTGAATCTTTTGGAAATAATTGTTGGGTTCTTGTTGCAGCGGGTGAGTGACCGACATCGATTCCTTGAAACTTAACAAAGAAACCTTGTTGCTATCCTTACTGCAGACAGCAGCAGCTGCAAACAAGAATATGAAAATCTCTATAAAATGGTGGTTTCTTTAACTCTTCAGCCTTTCCTAGCCATAATCACGAGAAATCGAATCCTCTAGCTCACGTCCACTAGCTTTGACACCATTTGATGGGAGAAAAACAGAGCATAGAGACAAATTATAGCAGAGACATCGGAATCCATTAATAGAAAAAAACTAAAAGATAAAACAAGAATGGCGAACAAAATCCACACTTTTATTACATACAAGCCTTGATCTTACTTGCATTGCTTAAGCAAAAAAGAGATTACAAATTTATAGATGAGAAAAGCTTTATAATTCTCTAATTCTCTCATGCGAAATACATGACTAAACAGTCAAGTCAGTGGATGGTGTAGTAAGTTGGGGGTGGTGAAGTATTGGAGAGTCAGTGCCGAATGGTGTTATCAGTGGCAATTGGTGCTAGCGTCTTCATTGGGTTTCACATTTAACATGATTTGTGTACTTGCCTTAAGATTGTCTTCAGTGTCATAGTTATGTTTGTCTTGGTGATGTCAATATGCATCATAGTCTTTCACTTTGCTTCTATTTCGCCTATGTTGGAATCTTTAAGCTTATGGTTTTTTATTTCTTTCAATTGTGAATCCAACAACTGTTTCTTTTGTTTTAGTTGAGTACAGTTGTCACATACAGGATGACAACCATTAAAGCTTCCTTTATAGTTGGGTGTACCTAATTATACCATCTACCAGTATTTTAAGGTCTAATACAACGTAAACTCTTAAACCTGCTTGAGTGGCTGCCAAATTTTCTGCAGTCAGAACCTTATTCATCTTCTCTTCCTAAGTTTTGATGTCCAAAGCCTCAACAAGTGCCATATTGCTGACAAACCTGATCACATTCCCTGCACCCGACATCCCACAACTTGATTGCATGTGTCCAAGCAGAGCAAATAAGACATGCCAACTTTGATTGCAGTTTTCCCAGCAGAGCGTAGAACACATTTATTATTATTGAAAATTTCCTCATGAATGTTGACTTTATATAGTGCTTTCACATCATGAAATAAATTAATAATGGATTTACTACTTTTACATATTATTGATCCGAATTGGATCCATGAAGAATAATCAAAGCACCATGACTGTATCAAATCAGGACAGAATTTAAAGAATTATGAGCATAGAGCACAGGAAGACCTCCGAATAGTGACAGTTGGCAGCAAGAGAGGAATGACGAGGACCTCGGTCAAAGCACGCTGACCGAGGCCCATGGAGACTGCGCAGGAGGCGAAACTAGCACCTGGGAAGCCCGGATCGGGAAAAAGAGACAATTTTTTATGCTGGGCAAAACCCCTCAAGAAGGAAAAGTCCCAAGTGCTCGGTTGCATGGAAGCCGGGAAAATCGTGGGGGAAAACGCTAAAGGCTAAAGGCGGGATCCGCACTCCAAAACTGGCAGTATATCAGGGGCACCCTTGGGCGGTAAGTGGATTTGGAGAAAAACAAGCGATTCCACGCAGCGTTCGACGCAGGGCAGGGAGAGGAGAGAGAAAGCCACCACTCATCGCGCGCTAATGGTCGAGCAAGTCAACTGCACGAAATGAGCAAATGGCGTCGGATCTGGGGGCTTTAAATCTAACAGCTGAGAATGCGCCCAATGAAAGAATCGGATTTGATAGGGGATTGAGCCACAATGTATAAGGATATGAGGTCCAATTTGACCGCTGAGGTGGCGAACGAGTCATTTCCCAATGTAACCAAAGAACTGAATCGACGAGGAAAAGCTGGTGCAGTTTGTAGGAGGACAAGTGGCCACTCCCTATGAACTGTTGATGAAGACACAGAGACAAGTAACTCCAAGTGAGCAGCAGCAGGCGATACGACGGGGACGGAAGAGGAAACAAGCAGTCATGAGATAGAGTGACTTTAAGCCATCAACACACAGAGAACAGAATAACAGGAGAGGAAGACGAAGACAGAGAACGAAGAGACAGTGAAACAAAGAGCAGAACGACAGAGAGCTGAGCTGACTTGCAGCATAAGGCAACATTGAGCCATCCCTGAGAGGATCTATTAGGGAACTGAGCACCACATTGGGCTTCTCCCATTAAAGACCAGAGAGGTCAAGAGCTGGTAAGGAAAAGAGTATGTGCACTTTAGTGGCTTGGGGAATCCAAGAACCACCCTGCCAATCAATTCTATTTTAGGAGACTCAGATTGAGCTCCCCATTGTAATTCTCTGCTTTAAAGACACAATAAAAGAAGGCCGCCACTGAAAGCTGGACCGGAGACATAGCCCTGGAGGATAGGGTGAACTCCTTATTAATTGTTGTGTTCTTACATTTTCTTACTGTGTTTCTCTGTTGTTTTCAATATTTCTAGTGTCTGTGTATTTTGCAATCTAATCGATCCGTTGCCTAAAATAACATGGACACACACCAACACATGAGTCTGTAATACCTTCATTCATTAATTAATTAACTGAGGTCACTCCAAGGTGATTTTTAGATCAAGTAGTATAAGAGCTCTAGGCTGTAAAAGCTAGACAAGCTTGTGTTGGTTTAGCTGTTGAATGCTAACTAGATCAAAGCTCAAGTTAAGAGAAGGAGAGTTGGTTGAAACTAATCTTGAAATTGGGAGAGTCTATCCTCAGAAGACAATGTCAGAAGAAGGTTTTCTAGGGCCAGACCCTCAATTCATAGATAGTTTCCTAGCCATAAAGTCCATGGTAGAAGAAATGTATAGGGACTTTAGAAAGCATAATGAGGAAGATTCATCAGGCTTCAAGAAAGACAAAGGAGAAGATGAGTCTCACTTCCATGAGCACTCAAAAGGAAAAGGGAAAGAGGAAAGCTTTCTCACACCTCCTAACAGCCCTGAACACAAAAAGAAAGCATCTTTGATCAAACTAGATGTTAAACTTGATTTGCCTATATATGATTGAGAGTTGAATGCAGAAAAGCTGCACAATTGGATTAGACAAATTGATGTTTATTGCAGAGTGCAGAGTATTGACTCAGACAAGAGAAATATTCAGTTGGCAAGCCTATGCCTAGGAGGCACTGCCTTGGTTTGGTAGGAAGGCAGAACCCAAGCTGACATGAAAAGACATGGTAAGACTATCTCTGTCTGGAGTGAATTTGTTTCTGCAATCAAAAAGCGGTTCTATCCATTGGCCTACATGCAACAAGCCATGATGAGTTGGCAAACTCTTCGACAGTTGAAAGGGAAAAGTGTGCAAGGGTACGCTCAAGAATTTAGAAAGAGAGCATTGATTCTAGGCATCTCACTAGACTCACCAGAGACTCTATTGATGTACATTGGTGGTCTACATAGCTACATGAGGCATACCATCCTCATGTTTAATCCCACTAGTATAGATGAGGTATCTGTACAAGCTACTCATCTAGAAGCTAGAGGAAAGAATGGAAATCCAGAAGTTGTGGGACCATCCCAACCAATTGCAAGCAAGAATAAGGAGAAAAGAAAGCATAAATTAAAGCAAGGAGGCTAATACTGCACATAATAGAAAGGCTTCATGCACTCATTGTAAAAGGGATGGGCATGATGATGAGAATTGTTGGATTCTGCATCTAGAGTTGAGACCTAAGAAGTTCAAAGGCAAGAAGAAGAAGATTGTTGTAGCTATCCAGAAAGATTTGGGGTCAAACTTAGGAGATGAAACAACCATTGTAGCTACAGATATACAAGGTAAGAATTCTGAAGCATCTACTAGTAATTCTGCACAATCTGTTATTGATGAAGAGAATGAGAGAAAAAGACATGAGCTTTTCCATATTCGATTTATTTCCAAACATCAAAAGATTGATACTTTGTTGATAGTGGCTCACAAGTAAATTTAATTTATGAAGCAATTGTAAAGAAGTTGGGATTAGTAACTACACCTCACAAGAAACCATACCTACGTTTGTTTAATATATTTTTTGAATCTATACATAAAAATTTACCAAAAAGATATAGCATGTAAGCAATATGTTTCTCAGAAGTGATGAATACTAATATCTGCAATAGTGAGGAAAACTAATAGCTGCAACCTATTCTGCATAACTTTTTAAGATCTAAGAATTATACCTTAAACATGAATACGCTTTTAACAGAACATATAAAACTATCACACTCAAGAAAACACAAAGGTGGATGTAAAATCAAAGGAATTTATAGATTATTATTTCTAAAGGTGATTTCAAACCTTTAACGCTACATGAAAATGAGTTAATGTGAATATCAATGTGTAGAAACTAACTATTTTGTAACCTTTTTAAAAATGCTATGGTAAGTAAAAGGGAGACATTACAAGTTAGTAGTTTTTATATCTACATTGGAATATAGCTCCACCACCCTCACTACCATCATTTATAGCTAATTGAATTAGAAAGGAGAGATTGCTACAGTTATGAGAACAATCACCCTTTCATGATACATGGTGGATCAAGCCCATTGAATGTCCTGGAGTGTCCATGTTAAAGGAATTTGTGAACTCCCACAACAATCTTCACTGGACTATTATTTTATTGATTCCTGAACAATTTTGACGGCTTCGATGGTGAATGTAGTGACATCTACAATTAACTCTATCTTACAACCAGAGTATTTTGGGTTTATAAATCAAACCTCACTTTTATATAGAGGGTTAAATTATTTAGTAGATAAAATAACTTTTCAATCTAGACATAAAAATATAAAATGATGGTATATCCTTTACTATTTATACATCTACAATTAATTCTATTTTGATTATTTTGGGTTTATAAATCAAATCTCTATTTTACATGGAGGGTTAAATTATTTAGTAGATAAAATAAATTTTCAATCTAAACATACAAAAATATAAAATGATGGTACATCCTTTACTATTTATATAGAGATTTATTGATAGTCTCTATTATTACAATAAGAAAAATTTCTATTAGTTTATCTAGGTAAAAAATAAAATAAAAATAAAATTATAATAATCATATTCATAATTTTATGTCAGATAGTTTCTTCATTTGAACATTCAAGGAACATGGATTTGGCTGAATGCTTATCAAATTAAACCACAGATAGTCGAATAATTGTGTTCACTAGATGTCAAATCAATAAGGAAGAATTGAAAAATTGATCTCTCCATTGCAATGGTTGTTTAAATAGTGATGGAAAAACTTTCATATAAACCCCAAATTCCTATAAACCCTGAATTCCTAAAAAGCCATGATTCAACATTCCATGAAGTGCAAGATACATTTTACTAGAAAAATAAATTCCAACAATTTTGGGTTAATAGAAAAATATAATAGAGTGAAAATCGATTCCATGAGGAGAAACAAATCCAAATAATTAGTATTCCAATAAAATTAAAGTGAAATTATTCTAGGTCGCGCTGCTTTGCTCTGAGTCTGCGGCCTTCAAGCCTCCTATTTGCCATGGCCCCTTCGAATGCAACCTCGGAGGCGGAAGCTGCCCAAATGGCCTTCTACGCCTTGGTAAAATCCCTTCCGCCCCAACATCCTCATCCTGCAATTTCAAAATTTGTAAAGAAGTTGGATGGATTACAAGAAGTAGTTCCTCCTCTTGCCCTTCCTTGTACGTCGGCTATTTCTCTAGCAGAATGAGGCCTCATCGGGAAATTCATTGGCCTGTGGCCCTCCCCAAAGACAGTACAAAGGTGGATCGAGCGGAACTGGGCTGACAAAATCAGCGGAAAAATCTCTATTCGCTTCTGTGGGAAAGGATACTTCACCTTCCACTTTGAATCAAGAGAAGACAAGGATCTAATATTCAGGAACATACCGTATTTCATGGATTTCAGAGGATTGTATCTAAACAAATGGACTCCATACTTTGATCCTGAACTTGATGTCCTTAGTGCAGTCTTGGTCTAGGTCCGGTTTCCTCATCTCCCTCTCCATTATTGGGGAGAGGAATCAGTTAGAGCCATCGGTAATGTTGTTGGGAAGTTTATTGATTGCAGCGAGCCAAAGGAAAACATGCAATCTTGTGCGCACATATGTGTTGAAGTTAATCTCAGTAAGGGTCTTCCGGAAGCTATCAAGCTCAAAGTGGATGACTGGATTCACATCCAGCAGCTAGAATACGAACAGATCCCGTTTAAATGCAAGGTATCTCACGAATATTACCATTTTTCCAACCGTTGCTCTAAGTTAGTTGATGTTGAAAATGCTACACAAGATGAGCAATGGGAAAATGTAAAAAAAAGAAGACTGCCTCCGTTCCTAAGGCAAACCCTGAAGTTGCTTCTCCCAAGACTAATCACTTAGCTCCCCCCTCCACCTCCTCCCTGGATCCTCTCCTTAACATTTTTACCACTGCTCCTCACTCTGAGACTCCTTTGGAATCATCTAACCCCTTTGATGCCCTTTCCCTCCCTGAAAATGACCCCCCCATCCCCATCCCCCTTTCACAAACTTCTCCCTCTTCATCTCATGACCCTCCCCTTACCCGCACAACCAGGGGCTCCTCCAAAGAGCATGGTGTAAATATGGAAACGCATAAAAAACAAGGACCAGGTAGAAAATCCATAAAGCAACAGAGGGATGAAAATGCCCAAAAATACATAGCCATGGGTACATAAAACCCCATAGAAACCTACATTCTGGGGCAAAATAACAAAGAAGTAGCACACAGGGAGCAGGGAGGGCGAGCAACTTAGTATACTCCATACTCAATGATGAAGGTCCTATCTTGGAATAGCAGGGGAATAAGGCACACCTCTAAAATTTCTGCCCTGAAAGACCTGATAGCTCATGAGAAATGGGGAATCTTAATGCTTCAAGAAACAAAACAAGGACATCAAGAAATGAAAGGAATCATTGATCAACTCACGCAGTATGAAGGTTACATTTATGAATAAAGGGATGCCTCCAACAGAATCACCACCATCTAGAACCAAAGTACTTGGACATGCATATCTAATACAATAAGTCAGTATTGGATTAAAGTCACTCTAGAGAATCAATCAGATAACAAACAGATAGTCATCTACAATATCTATGCACCAAATCACTTCAGAGATAAAGAGCAATGTTGGGCTTCTCTCAAAATAAACATAGATGATGAAGATAATAGTAATATTATTCTTGGCGGAGATCTTAATCTCATACTCCACTCCAATGAGAAGAGAGGAGGTATTTTTACCCATGATCCCCACATAACAAAGCTGGAAATTATCATGCAGGAACGTGATTTAGTTGACGTTGTTCCAAAAAACCGCAGATTCACTTAGAACAACCATAGATTGGGCAAAGATAACATTATGGAGCAGCTAGACAGGATTATGATAAAATGTCTATCTTCTTTCCATTTATTCCACTGCTTACACTGTTGCCCTTCCCTATTCGAAATTTGATCATTATCCTATAGTCCTAGTACTTGAGGCCCACTGCCCCTTGGGGCCCATTCTGTTTAAATTTAGATCACTTTGGAGCAGCATTCCCACTGCAAATCAGATTGTCAAACTCACATGGAGTCAGCACATAGAAGGATCACCGGGATTCATTTGGGAAAGAAATTTGAAGAGGAACAAATGTTCCTTAGAGGATTTGGCAAAGAATTATTACAAAGGACCGGAGGCCAAAGCTGAATTAAAAAGCGAATTAGAAAGGGTCCATAGCAAAATAGAGGAACAAGGACTCTCTCAAGAATATAGAGCATTAGAAGGCGATCTCTATTTCTAGCTTTATCGTGCCAATAGAGATGAAGAACAAAATTGGAGAATAAAATTGAGACAACTTTGGTTGCAAGGAGGGGATAAAATATTTTCCTTCTTCCACAAGCAGGCCATAGTTAGGAAAATTAGGAGTAATGTCACCTCCATCACTGACGAGGAAGGCCATCTCCAAATTGCTCAAGATGCTATTAAGAAGGCTGCCTCAGAGTATTATAACGTCCTCCTAACTGAGACAAAAGCAGTAGAAGACTACTCAGATCTTCTTTAGCACTTGCCCACGGGAATCAGTGAGGAAATCAATGCAAGCTTAATCAAAGAAATTGAAGAGGATGAAATTTAAAATGCCATCTGGATGCTCCATCCAGACAAAGTCCCTGGGCTAGATGGTTTCCCCATTTGTTTTTACAGAACTTATTGGGGAACTATAAAAAAGGACCTTGTCAAAATGATAATATGGGCTCAGCGCAAGTGAAAAATCGGAGGATACACTAATGCCACTCATCTTGCCCTTATTCCTAAAGGGAATAGACCCTCATCCTTCTCTCATTTCCGACCCATTTCTTTATACAACTCTTCTTATAAAATCTTGACCAAAATCCTTGCTTCGCGCCTCAAACCTCTCCTTCCCTCTCTCATTTCTGAAAACCAAGGAGGTTTCTTGGCCAACAGACAAATATCCGACTCCATCCTTCTAGTCCAAGAGGCCATTCATTCCAGCCAAACTAGAAATGAAAAAGGCTTCATCCTAAAACTTGACTTAGCCAATGCCTTTGATCGAGTTAGGCACTCCTTTTTATTTGTTGTTTTGGACAAATTGGGATTTTCTGCGCCCTTCATTGACCTTGTCAAAGCATGCATTACTGGCCCCTGGATCTCCCCTCTCATTAATGGTAGACCAGGGCCTTCCTTCCAAGGATACCCCCTCTCTCCTTACCTTTTCATCTTGATGGCTGAATCCTTCAGTAGGGCCTTGGACTACAATCGTTGCATGGGACTTATTACTGGGATCAAATTTGGAAATGGAGTAAAGAACATAAACCATTCCCAATTTGCTGACGATACACTGTTAATGGGAGGAGCCTCCAACATCATAGCTCGTTGATTCAAATCCCTCTTAGATAAATATATGAGCTACTCTGGAGGTTTGGTCAACTACCTCAAGAGCTGCATCTATGGTTGGAACACTTTTACTTAAAATCTGCACAACATTGCCAACACTTTTGGAGTCCCTTGCAAGTTGGATTGGGGGCACTTTTCCTACCTGGGCATGCCAGTGAGTGCTGGAAATTTGAAAGCTGCAGTCTCAGACACTATTATTGACAAAATGAAAAGGAAAGTGTAGTAATGGGACACCTCTTGGCTTAACCTAGCAGGGCGCCTAATTCTTCTAAAATTAGGTCTCTCCTCCTTACCCTTATATCAATTCTCACTCCTGCAAGCCCCAACTAGTTTTCATCACAAAGCGGAGGCCATCCTCCATCACTTTCTTTGGAAAGTGGGGGAAAATGAAAGAAAGAAATATAACCTTATAAACAGGAAACAAGTTATTCAATCTCAGGAGCAAGGAGGGCTTGGAATTAGATCATCAAAACTCCTAAATCTAGCCTTTGGTAACAAGATTGTGTGGAGGCTCATTAATGGAAAGCCTGCTTGGTGGAAGAAAGTGTTAGAAACCAAATATCTCAATTCCCCAAGGTAGCAACTCTTGGATCATGAGATCCCTAGTAGATCTTGTTCTAAAATCTGGGGGCTATGTAAGAAAGCAATCCCCCTCCTTGCACAAAACATTTCCAAGGTTCCCAAGGGTGGAAGTAATATTAGAATTGGAGCAGACAAGATAATGGGCCAACAAACCATTAGCAGCAGACCTAGTACTCAACATATCTTATCCTTTCTTAACAACATGGGGATTCATAATTTGGATCAGATATCTCAGTGGGACGCCTAGTCTCAGATTTGGAAAGGATGGACCTTCCCAAATATACCCATTGAAATGGAAGCAAGCCTCTCCAATCTTCAAACCCATCTTCATGGCATTGCCCCCACCAAATGCAACAATGATGATGGCTTTCGTTGGGACCCCTCAGGCTCCAACTACATAGTCAAAGCCGCTTACCAACAGATCTGCAGCAATGAACACCCCATGCCCATTTTGACGCAGTGGAAAATAGCTTGGAAAATGGAAACCCTCCCAAAAATAAAATTCTTTATTTGGGTCCTCCTAAAAGGGGAAGTCCTCACCTTTGAGAATCTAAAAATACGTGGGGTAATTGGCCCATCTCGCTGTCCAAATTGTCAAGCAGCTGAAGAAACCATTCAACATTTGTTCATAGATTGCCCCTTTGCCATAGCCTGTTGGAGAGAAGCTTTCCAGAACATCAACCTACCTTGGGGTACCAACAACTTTGTTGCTGAAGCCTTGCAATTATGGAAAAGAAACTACCCTTGGCAGCATAAGAAAAATAACGTTGCACATATAGTATGGAATTATTTACCATGCTCTCTCTTGTGGAACATATGGTTAGCTCAAAATTACATGGTCTTCAAGGACAAAGAAACTAGCATCAGGAAGTTATACAATAAGGCATGGAGTCTCACATTGGAAGTAATGTCTGCTAAAATTCAACGGAAACTTGAGACATCTTATCTCTATGTGGAAGAAAGGAACTTCATAGGGTATTTGTTGGACAAAAACAACAACGCTCATAGTAGGAGTAACACCAACAACAACAACTCTAACTACAGTTGGAAAATTAGAATGAAAGATGAGGAGTTTTCTTTATGGCTCAGAAACTACAACACCCATTATCTTTTCTTTGATGGTTCCTCTAAATCTAACCTAGGAATGGCTGGGTTGGAGGAATCATCTGTAATGCCAATGGAGACATCATAACTGCCTATGAATGGGAACTAGGCAATCTATCCAATAACAGGGCCGAAGTTCTTGCCCTCTACCAAGGTCTCCTCCAACTTCAAAAACCTGGCATACACATAGCAATGATCATTGGAGACTTGGATATTATCATTAGCTTGATGGTACACAACCCAAGCACCTCCAATGATCCTACAACAATCAATCAGTAAATGCCAAGATCTTCCCATCAGATGAAAGAAGCTCGATTCTATCATGTACTCCGCACTCTCAACAAGGAGGCAGATACGCATGCAAACAAAGCCTGCTTCCACCCTATTGGCATCTTTCGTTGTAACGCCTCTGAGTCACAATGTTTTCTGCCATAATCAGAAATAAATCACCTCATAGATTATCTGCAGAGTAACACCAACCACAACAACAACTCTAGCTACAGTTGGAAAATTAGAATGAAAGATGAGGAGTTTTCTTTATGGCTCATAAACTACAACACCCATTATCTTTTCTTTGATGGTGCCCCTAAATCTAACCTAGGAATGGCCGGGGCTAGAGGAATCATCTGTAATGCCAATGGAGACATCATAACTACCTATGAATGGGGACTAGGAAATCTATCCAATAACAGGGCCGAAGTTCTTGCCCTCTACCAAGGTCTTCTCCAACTTCAAAAACTTGGCATACACATAGCAACGATCATTGGAGACTCGCCTATTATCATTAGCCTAATCGTACACAACCGAAGCACCTCCAATGTGATCCTACAACAATCAATCAATAGATGCCAAGCTCTTGCCCATCAGATGAAAGAAGCTTGATTCTATCATGTACTCTGCACTCTCAACAAGGAGGCAGATACGCATGCAAACAAAGCATGCTTCCACCCTATTGGCATGTTTCGTTGTAACACCTCTAAGTCACAATGTTTTCTGCCATAATCAGAAATAAATCACCTCACAGATTATCTGCAGAGGTGTCCAGTTCAATCGGATCCCTCCTCGTTGACATTTGTATTATTCTCATGATTGATTTAGCTCATGGATCACCTAAAATCTCCTCTGAATCTATTGCAGAAGATATCAATGTCATAAAATCTCTGAATTCAACCCAAATACTCAGCCTCCATCTTTTCTCACAAGCGCTCCTGCTGTCTTCATACCATTCTCGTGAACTATCTCTCAATTTTCATGTGAATGCATTTCCATACCTCCTCGATTCTCTGGCCAAGCACTTGTATTTAATCATGGTCCCCCTCGATCTAAATCACTCCTCCCTCTTCTGCTCTTGCATTCCCCTTCTATGTGTTCGCATCTCCCTCATCATTCTTCATCCCAATCTTCCATCCCTTTGCTTTTCAAAGCCCCCTGCTACCTCTCTATCCCAGATCTCTACCCATTGGAGCTGCTACAGGCTTTTGCGACACTCAGGTTCAACAATTTTCTCTCAAAGCATGGTAAGAGCTGGAGAAAATTTGCACACAACAAAAGGTCTTGGATACCAAAATTGACACTCAGGCTCAAATTAACAAGGAGAAACATGAGGCCAACCTGAATCTATTCCATCATAGAGTGTCTTCACTCCAAGGAAAGTTCAATGACGTCTCAAATAGGTGCAATCATGTCAAAAAGTCCGTTGATATTCTAAAGTATATTTTGGAAAAAAAATAATGCTCCAAGTACCAGTTCAGAAAATGCAAGAAATAGAGATGCTGAAGGCAACCTTGAAGAATCCAAAACACGTCAAATCCACCACATAAGCATTGATTAAGCATGAATTGCAAATACTATCTTTTGTTATTTCACTTTGTTCGAGTCTATACTAGCTCAATTTTTCATACAGTTAAGAATGATGGAAGCAAAAGGGATTTTGTTCTCAATGTTGTCCTCCCCTGCTTTGCTTCTCATCTACACTGCACTGTAACAATGAAGCTTAGTCTCCCCTATCTTTTTTGAATATAAACAACAATCGACTTTGTGAAAGTGATTTGATACTTATGACAAAAGTCAATCATTCTTTTCGATTTAAAGGTTGCTGCATTGTCAGTGATCAACTTATTTGGACATCCAAAACGAGACAAAATGTTGTTTTCAAGAAATGAGATAATTACCAAATCGGTGGCCTGCCTTGTAGGAATTGCCTCAATCCATTTGGTGAAATAATCCATCGCTGTGAGGATCCACTTATGCTGTGCTGAAGAAGAAGGATGAATCTCACCAATAAAATCCAAACCCCACTGCTGAAATGGAGCGCTTACTTCAATGGGCTTGAGTGGTAAAGGCTGCAACTTCCACTTACCTTGAAAAATTTGACATTCGTGACAACTAGCCACTGTTTTGTACACATCAACAAATAGACTTGGCCAATAATACCCCACTCTCAAGATTTTATTGGCTGTTGTTTTCCAAAAAATATGGCCTTCGCGATCTCCCTTGTGACAATCTTCCATAACTTGTTTTGCCTCTTCTTCTACTAAAAAATTCAGCAGGACACCACCGGGATCTTTCCAATAAAGTGCACCATTCATGATACAAAATCTTGTAGCCTTCAATTTCAGTCTCCTACTTTTATTCTTAGCCATTTCGAGAGGTGATGACAGATTTTGGAGTACATAAACAATGTTCGAATACCAAGGAGAAAGGAGGAAAATTTGATCCCTGAGTGGGCATATTTTCTTCATCTTCCTCGGACATAGCATCAATTAGATTAATGTCCAAGGTGTGTAGATTTGACTCAGCCATTAGTTTAGCTAGCCCCTATCCTTTAATGAGCTTTTTCGGTTTGATTTCCACGTCATATTCCAACGAGGCAGTAATCCATTTGCCTCTCCTTCCCTCTGGATCTATTTTGCACTAGAACATCCTCAACAACAGCATTAGGGACATAAGCTACGATGTGAGAATGCAAAATATAAACCCGAAAATCTTTTAATGCTTTTACCAACGCAAGGGCCTATTTTTCAATAATATTATACTTCAATTCCGCATCCCTTATGGTTTTGCTGAAGAATGTAATTGGTTTCTCGAGCTGGTCTCTTTTCTTCATCAAGACTGCTGCCATAGTATGATCTGAGGCAAATGAAAACAAAATAAAATCCTAAGTATAATCTGGGTTGATCAAAATCGGAGCTGAAGAAAGAGCTAATTTCACCAAATTAAAAGACTTAACTACTTCCTCGGTCAACCTTACTGCACTATCCTTTTTTAGCATGTTTGTGATTTCTCTTAAGTGTTCTGCAAGATTGGGCACAAAGTGACATAAGAAATTTATCTTACCATTGAAGGATTGGATTTATTTCTTACTTCGTGGGAAATCAATCTTTTGAATGACCTCCACCCGAGTTGGATCAATGTGGATACCCTCCTTTGAGATAATATGCCCAAGAAGCTTGCCTTCATCCATGGCAAACAAGCTTTTATTTGGATTGAGCGAGATGCCATACTTCCTACACCGCTGAAAAACAATATTCAAATGATAGAGGTGCTCTTCATCTATATTAGAGAAAACTGTTAAGTCATCAAGATAAGCAACTAGAAAAACATCTTTTTCATTGGAAAATGCTATATCCATCGCCCACTGAAAGGTTGCACCAACATTTTTCAATCCAAACGGAATCTTTGCATAATGAAAAGTTCCCCACAGAGTGGGGAATGCTATTTTGTCACGATCATCCTAATGGACCAAAATTTGGCTATAACCTGAATAACCATCGAGTAGTGACATCCGTGATGCTCCAACTACTCTCTGAAGTATGTGATCCATCTTGGGCAATGGATAGTTGTCTTTCAAGGAAACTTTGTTTAGTTTCTAAAATCAATGCATAACCGGATCTCACCTATTTTCTTGCGGACGAGCACCAAGTTTGAAATCCAATCTGAAAATCTTATGGGGATTATGATACCAGCTTTATACAACCTATTGACTTCCTTCTCGATTGAGGCAACAGCTTTGGATTTATTCTTCTTAGCTTTTGACGAAAAGGCTTTTGATTTGGCTTGATTGGGATCACATGCTGAATTATGCTCGTGTCATATGCCTTCAAATATGAATAATCCCAAGAGAATACATTAGTAAAAGAGGATAAAAAATTGATATAATTTTCTTTTACCTGTGGGGGCAATGCCTTTGATAATTTCACCATCTTGGGATTTTCAGCGGATCCAATGTTCACGTCCTCAACTCCTTTTTCGGTTGGCAACAAGGTCGGTTTTCTAGCCACATCATCCTGATCGAAGAGCTCCTCTAAAGGTATTAGACCTTTAGGAATGATATTGTCCTTAAGCTGCAAAACTTCCATCTAATTGACTTCCATATTCTCATCACCATCATCATACTCCACACCAATAGAAGTGTCCTTGAATTTACCTTTATGTTGCAGAAATTCATCGATCTCGTCATCATCTTGGAACACTTGCCAATACCTTTGATTGTCAGGGATAGCTGGGCGATGCTTCACATTAATCTCAAACTTGTTGTTTGAATTCATCGGAATTTTCAAATTACTTGCTGCTGTTGCAAGTGAATTTGCAATGACATTCTGAGCACGGGGCACACAAGTTATAGTATAATTAGAAAATACTTTCAAGATATCCAACACTGCATTGCGGTAGGCCTGCATTTGAGGATGCTTAGCTTGGTATTCACCTTTCACCTGCTTAATAACTAACTTGGAGTCGCCATACACTGAAATCCTTTTAGCATTCAATTTTCTAAGAACTTTCAAACCAGCAATCAAAGCTTCATATTCAGCCTCATTGTTTGAATAGTCAAAAGCTAGTTTATAAGAGCAGACCCTTACATTGCTTGGAACTTTGTTTGGGGTGAAAACAGGGCTGTGTATCCAAATACCAATTCCAGCACCTTCCCTTCCTACCGTGCCATCAAATTCCATGCTCCATAGGCCCGTTTCATCTTCTTCCAAATGCTAAAATTCCTTTCCTTTTCCTTGCTATCCATCAATATGTTGCTGTTGTTGGACTGCTAATTGCTCAACGGTACCATCAAGTCTTTGCTGTTCTTGTCTTAAGACTTCTTTGAAATTTTCAGTGATCTCAGAAATGTCTTCTACTTCCACTATTTGACTATTTACATCATTAAAACTATCTGAACACAAAACAAACGATTCTAGATCAGTATGTACATAGTTGATTGGATGATTTACTGGTTTCTCCTTGCTAGTGATCATGTACTTCATTTTTTGTTCCCGGTATAGTTTCCTCATTTGACCAAACACGGGAATGGTAGCATAGGAGAAATCAAGTTGCATTGTCCCTTTAATCTTTGCTCCCCAAGATCTGGAAAGAAGAATGTCAAATCTAGGAGGTATATCTGCCTTCCACCACATCCATCAAAACATTTTTAGCTGGAATCTGATCCAAACTAACCACCAAATCCTTGATAAGACCAATGCACCTTACTCTACTAGAGTTGAAAGAGTAAAGGTCATGGTATTTTCTAGTGATGTCCAATCCCAATTTCTCCATGATGGCTTTCGGCATGAGATTATGAGAGGCTATGGAATCAAACATAGCATTATGTAATACAAAGTCATGCACCCTGAGACTGATATAGAAAGGAGCAACATCATTATCTTGGGACTGACCTTCCAATGCTGGCCCAAAGATCAGCTCAGGACTGTCATCCTCCACATTTAACATGTCGGATGTTGGATCTAAACTCAAAATTTTGGACACCTGACTTTTATAATTCCTGTTCTTCATCAACTCTGTCAAAGGAATGGATATTTTCAACTTAGAAATTTCATTTTCTAAGTTAAAAACTAAAACTTTTTCTACCTCTTTTGCTAGAATATCCTTCTTTTCCATTTTCTCCTTTGACACATTTGGCTGATTTGGTCTTTCACTTGCTGATGTTGTTTTTCTGGTGCTAGGATCAATTGTCTCTTTTCCCTTTTTCTGCACATTGGGAGGATCATTCTTTGACGCAGCTGCCTGCCGCTGCTGAGCTGACAAAGCATTCATATACCCTCTTTAGTATTCATTGGACTCTTCCTCAGGAACTATCTCATTTGCCAAAATGAAATTCTCATCCCTTTGTTCAGCTAGATTCTCGGAGTACTCCTCATCTTCAGTGATGAAAATTGGCATGTCATCAGGTGTAAAGAAATTATTTTCTTCTCCAATCACATTCTCCTCCTCTTCTGATTCCGAGCCATGTACAAAATTCTATTGTAGAGGTGTCTGCACTTGCTGCTGTGCTGCTTGATCTTAGGCTCGCTGCTCTCTTTGTTTGATCCTATATTGGGGCTGCTGCTGGCCACGGAAGTTAGGATTTCTGATTTGTGGTTCAGACTTGTCAAGTTTCATTCTGTCAAGCATCTATTCCACCTTTCGAAGCACTTGATTTGACGAGGAAGACTCTTCTTTTATTGTGACTTTCTTCTCAACTCTTACTCTAGCTCTCTTGGCCAGTAGATTTGCTTCAACGCTAACAGAAATCTTCTGCATGTCTTCCAAAGTAGCTGGATCTATTTCTCTTAATTGATAAGCCATATCGGTATCAAAACCGTCCAGAAACTTGATCAAGGCTAACCCCATGGGTGGCTTTATATGACCAGGGATTGCATTGTAAACTAAATTGAATCTAATATAGTAATCTTGTACAGACTCACTAGCGTTCCGCTTGATGTGCTCATATTCGGAAAGGATCTGAAGGGGATTTTTCTTCACTTCCCAGCGGTCTAAGAATTGTCCCTTTAGATTGGCCAATGTAGTGATGCTTGCGGCTGGCAAGGCCCTGAACCATTTCCTTACTTCACCACCAAATGTTTGCACAAAGAGTCTCATGGTTACATTTTCTGCATCAATCTCATGGAGATCGAAGAAATCTGGCATTCTGTCCACATGTTGCTGAGCTGTGACACTATGGGGAGTGCCATCGAACAAAGGAATTTTGCTTTGATAGTCGGTGGGCATATCATCCAAATTTTGAGGCAATACAAGAGGTGCAAAATGGCTGGCCATTTCTCTTGGTGGATTTGCAATTGGTCTTGGTGATGTTGGGGTAGTGGGTGGAGCTGATGTATGGGAGGTATGAGTAGGTGTATGCGGAGGGGAAGCAATCTTGGATATTTTAGGAGTAGAAGGAGTAGATGGAGGCGATACTACTGCAGATTTTTTATCAGAAACAGTAGGCTACACAGGAATGGTAGGAATGAAAGGAGGTTTAGTGGGAATTCTTGAACTAGACGCAATTGTAGATGACCCAAGGGTTGCAGAAGCAGTCTCTAAGAAATCAACAATATTAGAAGCCACAATTGAAGTCTGGAGTTGATTCAAGATATAATCATCAATAGATTTATTGGCCCTTTCAGTTTCAATATTTCTAACAAACTCAAGATTTAAGGCAGTTGAAGCAACAACACTTTCAGATTTGGTTTCAAACAAAGACAACTCAAACTGCTCATCAAACTCAAGATCCTCAAGATACTCAAAACCAACAGGACACGATTGAGCTTTGAACACGGGAATGATAGAACTTCCTTGGCAAAGGATTCTTGGAATAAGATTGGGATTTTCGTAGACAGGAGGGGGATCAGGATCCAGATTTGCTCTGGTATGTCTTCTGGAAGCTAGTGTGCTATTATTTCCAAGAAATCAAATGGACATTAACAACTTGTTCAGCCTATCAAATCCTAAACTTATCATCCAAAAGCTTAGAATTATCAGATGTACTGGGGTGATCTGTAAGTTAGATACTCCATTTATAATACTAGACTGAAGATTGATTGAAGTAGCATTTATCTACTTGCGCTAATGCAAAACAAAAGCGTTTCGAAGGCTACCTGGCTAATCTTCAGGCTCTGTCTGTAGTTTATAAAATGAAGAACACTAATAAACAAACAATTCACTCCCCAATATGGTTTCCACTATGTTAGTGCCTAGATTTACCTCAGGTTGAAGAGGTAGGATCCAGGGCCAACATCAAACCACACTCAGCCTAGTAGCTAGCCCTACCAGGTCAGGAGAGGGCTCTCTCCGAGTCAATGTCAGCAAATTATGATCAATGAGGGCTTGAGATGACTGAAATATCTTCTGATATTAGGCTAGGTATGAGTGAAAGAGAGTTTGATTTGATAAAATGGAGTTTTGTTGGCTCAGATGGAAAGATAGATTTTGGGTGCGGGGATTGAGGCTCAGTCTTGCAGGGATCTCAATGGGGCAAGGTAGGCAATTGTTTTTGGCACTTAAAATTGAATGAGATGGAGGGATTAGATAGGTGAGGAGTTGAAGAGGGCAAGAGAAACCATGGATCCTCTCCAAACAACTGAAAACATCAAATAACTAAAGCAAACTTCAAGTAGAGCACTGCAATTTCAATGGATTCTACTTACACTCTTGTTTGTTTAGTTCAAAAGAAATAAGATAGATAATGGCATACAATCACATAAAAAAATTCAAAATTACAAAGAGAAGCACTGTACCAAGACAAATTGCCACATGAATCCCAAAGAGTGCTACAAATCCTGGTCTCAATTCCTTAGCCAAAATGAAAATATGAGTGTACAATGAAGTCCCTTTCTTTCTCAAGAGTCCAACCCTGCTATTGACTGAAAAGCAACATAATATAGACAAACATAGCTCATATTTTCCTCTAGGGGTCGAGCTCACATGTTTAGGAGATGATCCAACTGATTCTAAACTAAGAACTAGAAATTAGGCAACATAACAACATGCCTCTAGAAACAAGGGAATTGATTCATTCAGTTTCAAACAACCTTTAAACTGATGAATCTACCTCTACAAGTGAAAATCTAACATATTTACATCATGATCCATCAATATTCATCAATTTACATCACAAATTTTCCATTAGGGAAGTAAAAAAGTCAAACTATGCAAAGCTTGGCGAAAAACAGAGCAAAACTTGGTCAAACTGGCAATTTTTCCTCTATGCACTGCGCCTTATTTTCTATGCATCATGCCTGTTTGGACCCACTTTTGGAGGCCTTCCTAATGTCCAAATGAGCTCTAGGTGTTCTTGTTGGAAAGGTATGCCTATCTACTTTCCAACCCAAGTGGAATTTTTCAATTTGGCCTCCATTTGCCTCTCCAAAAGTCCATTCTCCCAACACTGCTTCTTGTGTGTCAAAATAGGGGTAGTGAGGTCATTTTTGAGTGCTTTTGACCCTTTTGAGGGCTCAAAACCTGCCCAAATTTCTTGGCCATAGGTAGAAAATCATAAATTTTCATGCCAAATCCAAAAATGCTGAATTTTTGTGATTTATAGGCCCCTAGTAAAAGCGAGCGCCACGTGGCGCGGCGCATAAGGCAGAAAAACTTGTTTTTGTGCCAAAAAATTTCCAAAATGCAACAATTGCTCCTATTTTTTTGAAATTTGGGCTAAGACCTCTCTATCAAGAGCTATTTTGGGCTAAGGAAGCCTCAGCCAATATCCGAAGTCGATCATGCTCCTTTTGCCTCTTGGATGCCTTCTTCAATTTTACTTTCAAACTCTTGATTCTCGCCTTGCAAACTTTGTTTCTCACCATGTAATGAAAAACCATGTGCCTCAAAAAGTTTTTCTCCTTGTTGGCCTTTTCTAGCTTCCTTTCCAAGTGGATATTGGTTCTTTCAAGCCATGACTCCCTATCAACATTGATCTCTTGCTCCAATGAAGTGAACTCCACCCTCCTCCTTTGGGAAGCTTGGCGATTCTCCCGAATGTTTTGCAACTCCATAATCACCTGCTGGCCCTGAAGCTACTTATTCCTCTGCTCCAGGTACTGTATATTCCATTGGGTTGTATCCAAGTTTGTAGACAAGGTATCAATGTCTACCTGCTGTGATTGAATGATTTCTCTAAGATTTGTGCTTTGCGGGCCCATATCAGTATCATCACCCTCAATGAGGATGAAATCAGTCTCCCACTCACCTGATGGTCCTTCCTCCTGTAGTGGCCTCTTGCCTCGGTCTTGAACCTACTGTGATGATGATGGAAGTGAGGCCCCTTCCACCCCGTGGGGAGATAACACTCGCTTGGCTGCTGCAAACAATCGTCTAGTGCCCTTCTGATATGTAATGAACACCGACACACTAGCGGTCTGTGTCTCATGGTCCTCATGCTGATAAGAAGGTCCACCTGTCTCATGTAAAGCCTTTGAAGGTCCCTGTTGAGCTTTGAAAAACTCACAAGAGATGAAGTCCTCCCAAGTGATGCCCTGTAAGCCAAGCTGATGAACGACCACAGTTTTGATGAGACCAAAATGGTAAATATTGCTGAACTGCTGCTGTGGAGTCTTGTGCTGCATAAGGGTGGTCATGTTCTCTATGTTTTAGCACATGAAGTAAGGGATGTTCACATGTGTACCCAAGTAAAGTGCATTAGCAGCCTGATATGATAAGCATATAAGTGGGAGAACCGGCCCTCACAGCTGAAATACTTCATGACCAGTTTCATTAAAGGAGCATATTCATCTTTGAGGTACTGAAAAGGAAACACTCTCTTGAGCTGTCTCAAAAAGCTGGGCTTGATGTACTATTCATAATGTTGCCAGTCAATTTTCTGCCTCTTGTTCCATGGCTCTCCAATGTTGGGAATGCCAATTTCTAGTGAAATGGATTCTGGTGTTAATGTGAAAGTGACACTAGCTAGAGTGGCTTGATCACCATGTAAATGCAGTACAAACAAACGAGCCAAATCATGATGAAACTGAATGCTAGCAACCTTCTCACAAAATTCATAACATGAGTGATGTTGGAAACAAGAGATGGCAAGAGGGCATGCCTATAATTCAACAAGAGTGGTTGGTTCTTCTCTAATGTGTTTGCCACCTCTATGAGGCCTCATGGGTGCATGTCCCTCTGTTGCAGAGTCACTGTGGGTTTCCTCTTCATAATCATATGAAGGATCAGATGCCATGTCTGCTAGTAGATAAACTGCCTTGGAGAAGTAGGTGTTGATATGTGAAACTATCTTGAACTGTCTTTGGTGATGTGTTTTGACCTCTGCCACCAAGGGAAAATAGTGAAATGAGAGACTGTGGAGGGTAATTTAGGGAAATAGGGAATTAGGGAATGATGTAGGAGGGGCTAAGGTTTGGGAATTTACATTTGGGATTTTAGGAAAGGGAACTTGGGATAGGGGAGGGGATTAGTGAATCTAGGGGGTAGGGAAACTTAGGGAATAATGAAATCAATGAAAAGATGGGTAAGGGAGTGATGGAGGAATTTAAAGGATTGAATTGGTAGCAAAACAGTCAATCAAAATCCTAGTCAGCAATTTTCTTTGAGGAATTTCAAATGGTAGGGTTTGATTCCTTTAAACAATCACCATTCATCAACCACCATGGAACAAGCACCAAACTTGGATAAAAAACAATGATGGAGGCTCTACCTACTTGTAACAAGACAAATCCGTGCGTTTTGGGCGATTGGAGCAAGTTCTGGTAGTTTTCATGCTCTCTGGTTGTGTGCGCCGCACATCCAACCCAACGCGCCACGCCTAGCGTATGTACCGCGCCCGTGCAAAATAGAACTAGAGTCTGAGGCCCAATGCCCAGTGCGCGGCGCCGGTGACACAGAGTGATTTTCACCCAAAATTCTCACTTGCTCACCACAACATCTTTGCTCTGCTTTCTCTTTGCTCTTGGAGTGCAAATGAGCTTTAAAAATTTGGAGACATGTTTTGTACATGGAGCTTTTGAATTTTAATTTTGCCAAACCCACTTTCATAATGTTTTTCAAATGACTTTATTTTCAAACTCTGTTTTTTGGACTTTTTCACTTCATTTGAACTTTGTGATGAATTAAATGACCTGAGCTCTGCTTGTTTTGCAGGTGTTGGAGCTACTGGGGCTAAGGAAAGAAACCAGTGTTGCAGATGGAGTGATATACAATGAAGAAAACAAAATTTCATGATTTTTTTACAATAAAGGCAAAATACTCTGTTTTTTCATCAAAAGAGAGTTTTGAGGAAAAACACATTTTCGAACACTTGGTGATGAAATTTATTGATGTTGAAACCTCCTCATGGCCTGCTGGTTTTTAGTAGACACTTTGAAACATTTTTTTACAAAACCCTAATGAAACCTTAGACCTAATTGACAATGAAACCCTAAAGACAACCTTTGCAATCTTTAAGATAAAAAGAAGACTATATATGCTTTTTAATGAACAGACATGAACTAGCAGGTAAATGACATGAGGGAAATTGTAGGAAAGCCACTACCATTAGACGATCTATGTGCCTAATGGAATGCAAATGACTGGGCAGGACACCTAATATGAAATGCAACAAGAGGATTTGATCTTTGATGGAGGGATGAAGGTACCGACACTAACATTGGGCTTGTTGGGCGCGGGATCACCCAAGGGAAGTTTTGGGGCTTAGAGCCCAGATTTTGGTCAAAAATTGTAACTCTGATGTAAAGACTCCACATTTTTTGGGCGTGGAGCATGTAGTTTGTAAAAGAGTCATAGGGTTGTCCGCATTCAATTTTGTTAATGTAATGCTGCATGTAGAAATCTATCCATGGTCCGTGGACCATGGGATTGTATAAATAGAGCGAGGCTCGAAGTAGTTAAGTCAACAATCAAAGGATGAAGAGTTGAGTCATATCTGAAGTGTAAGGTCTAGTTGTGGGTTGTAGATTAGGGGAAGGCTCTGCAGCTGAGTGCATAGAGGCCTCGTAGTCTGCAGCTGAGTGCACGGACCCCTGCAGTTGAGTGCATAGGGCGAGTTGAGTCTGTAACATTTGGATCATTAATAAAGGGAAGTTTCATATCCATTCTGTGTATTTATTTCCTGTTTTATGCATATGTTACATTGAATATACATCACACTTTTAATGCTTATATGATGCGTGAATATGTATGAATGTGTTGATTAAGTGAATGCAAGATAGAATATATGTTTAAGCGAAGTTAACTAAGATCTTTAAGAAGATAATTAAGATATGCGGTATAGTTTGAGGAGGTAGCGCAGGTTGCTGCCATAGCAACGTGAAAGCATCTCAGCCCCTAGTCAGGGCTACGCAAAAGACGATTATAACAGATCACAAAGGTATTAAAGGTTAAAATAGTTCATGAAGTAACCTGCACAAGGGTAGGCACAGTGGACTAAATCGACACCTCAGACATCTCAAGGGTGTGGAAACTTGGTTCCAGCATCCCCCCATACTGCTTTAGGTGAGACTTCAGTCCAGATTCTGTGGGTTGATGCCGAAAGGGCTAGTAGTGTAGGGATTTGTCTAGTTAAATAACTCTGAACTTGGGTCAAGCCCCATTCAAGCCAACATAAGTGATCAGTCAACTTCTCCATTACTCATCTATGGCTACACTTCCAAAGTAGCTTGCAATAGATGTGCACAAAAAACTCTCGTGGTGTCCAAGTCCAATTCATGCCAGGGAATGAATTGTGAGCATAGATTACATCTAATAGATATGCATGCATGTAAAATATGGCATGCCCATCCTTGGGAGGATTTAACTTAGGCATTTTTTACATGGGTCTTACACTTTCAAGCCAACAAGTATGACCATTTGAATGGTCTCCCTTCATTCACAACCTGATTTAGAAAGAAATCCCATCCTTCAAGAAAGGTCTCAGTGCTCTCCTAACCATATATTTTGTAATAGAATGATGAAGAGTTGATATGCCCTCCTGAGAGACTTTTTCTTGTAGGTATTATTAGGTGTTTGATGGAAATTTGATGCCTCTTTCACCCAACTCTTAACAATATCCTTTGTACTCAATTAGTTGTATGTTGCATATAAATAAGAATTCATAAGCGATTTTGGATGAGGCAAATGATACATGAGTCGATAATATGCTACTAGAAAAGAAGCAGGACTCTATTCGTTCGTATTGCTAAGAGTCATAATTTTTGGATCTACATGAGTCAATATCTAGATGACAACATCTACACATGGGAATGTTGGGTACTTGTATGCAACCTTTTCTAGCCCTAATATTTGGACATTAACATATACTTGCCAGTCTTCCAGATCTACTTTGAAGCTTCATGCTATGAAATATTCATTCAGTTTTTTCCATGTGATATCTTATTCCTTTTCTACAAATAATTGAGTATCAGAGTATACCGAAAAATTCAGTCAAGTATTCTCAACTGCATCCCTAGTGCTGCTCTCAGTGGTATCCTTTGAAGGAGATCTCTTGAGTGCCATGATAACAGTGACTTATGAAGAGAAATGCTGAAAACCTGCAATACTTGTGGGAGGGAGAAGAACTCATGGCAGACATGAATTAACTGCAGCAAAATAACTTCCTAAGCTAGATTAGGCAACAAACACGTGAATTGATGAGGAAAATTGCACAATTATGGAGATGAAGGGAGAGAGACTGGATGAAGGAACTATGCATTGTGTATTATCAACAGTCAGCGGTGGAGCTTGAGGCTAGAAAATTCATAATGCATAGTTCAACTTGGGAAGACTGAGGGAGAGACTACACATTGTGCAATCTTAGTGGCCATGGGTGAGGGCTTGAGCCCTGGAACTGTGTAATGCGCCATTGGGCCATCCTTGTACTATGAATTACACAATCTGAGAGGTTAGGCTGACATCCTAAGCTGGGCAATCCTTGCACTATGAATTACACAATCTGAGAGGCTAGGCTGACATCCTAAGCCTTGGACTTGCGCAATGCCTAGATAGACAAGACAAACACTGACTAGGGAGGGGTAGATCATCCTGAAAAGAGTGTGGGAAACTGGCATGTCTGAATTATGGTATGAATTTGAGTGTATGTCTGACTAAGTATGAATAGATAAATGAGAATCAAGTGCATAAAATCAACTGCAAAAGGACAAACAAACATGCATGGAGAGTCGCTGAAACGACGACCACTAATGGGAAAAAACAAGAAAACTAATGTGACACTTGTAAAAGGCAAATGACAGACCAAACCAACATTTTTACAAGCTAATATAAGTTAAAATTCTAGTAACGATGAATAGAAACAAGCAAAAAAAAACCCTTAGAGAAGCAAAATGACAAAAAGCGACAAAAGGTGACAAAAGAAAAACTCACTCAGAAAAGTGCCACAAAATCCATCGAAGGCTCCTTGATCTCCTTGGTAATGCTAGAGCTCAAAGATCGAATGTGAAAATTATCTCTATAGGCTTCTATTATATATATTTATCTTGATTAGGGTTTATGATGTGCATGCCTAAAATTAAGGAAAAAGTGACACTTGGCGAAAAGTTCCCAAAATAGTAAGTGTTCCACCTTCGGGAAACTAATTATGATTACCTATTATATAGGGATGTTATTTTGGTTTTTTGTTTTTTTGTTTTAGGGAAACTTGGCATGCACACTACCAAAGAGGATTGTGCAGTTTCCAAGGACTGAGAAACCTTTTATTTGAATGCATTGCGCAGCTTTTAAGCTCAATGAAGGGTTTGCTCAACTTCTAAGCTTAGTGTTGGGCTTCCATCCAGAACTGTGCAGTTCTTAAGCTCAAGGCTAAGTTGCCATTTTGGATTGTGACGTTTCCATCATCAAGGTTGGCTTACCCTCCTAGATTGCATAGTTTCTGGAGGTTTTGACGCAGTGAATGTTCGCTATGCCAACAAGGGGAACTAACCTGATTGTAGACCCCAATTAGATCTGATTTTGTTTGGAATGGCTAGTTCTGACAGGTTTTAGAGGATCCCATAAACTGTTATATGTGTTGAAATATTGCTTCTTGGAGGAAGACTTCAATTAAATCAACAAACGAAACAACTAACCTATATGTATCAAATCCTATCTACACTAATTCTAACTACTTATGCTAGTCCTAACTATTCTAATCTATCCCATAGGAGCATAACAAAAGGAAGTTAAACATCATATATAAATTCCAAGTCCTAATGAATCAATTACTGGTTCACTGATGAACAAGGCTGTATTAAATCTTAATTTCAATCTAATTACTTATACATGAATATACATTCCTTTCCATACAAATAAAACTTGAACTGATGTTTAACAAGGTCTCGAATCAGAAATCGCTCATGAATTAACCATGATAACAATTCATATTTGAATAACCAAGGCTAGTCACGAACTGTCTGTTACTAATATGCACAAAACAAATCACATTTATATTTATGCTAGCAATGACATCCTAATTATAAACTGTAGAAATTTTGAATAATAAACACATATTCAATGGAGATTATCCCGATCATGTACTATTGCGGAATACATACACAATACATAAGCTCCTCTACGTTGATCATCAATATAGTAGCATCAATAACAATAAAACATCAAGAGCACTCAGACATTAACACAGTATGTAAGCCGGGGAAAGCATCTCGCTGAAAAACCCCACACTATCTGTATATTAATGATTGAGAACACTTAACATTACAAAGTACAATGCTTATCACAAGCAATCCAGTACCAGCTCCACCTGTTACACACAATACAACTCAGATCTGATCTCCAAATCTATTCCACTGCTTGTCTGCCTCCACAGCTCGATACCTGCTCAAGAATGAATGAGAATAGTTTACCAAACTCATATATACCTCCAAAGAATCACTCACACTGGGAAAGATGTGAGCAGAGGCTATAATCACTTGGTATTGGCCAATTCATTGGCATACTCAATCCCTTTGATTGTGAAAATCCTCATGCACAACTATAGTCACAATTGATAGCAATTTGATCCTCTAACACCTGTCCCTGCTGAACTGAACATGCACTGACATGCAACTGAGTTAACTGATGTATTCTATAGTTGCATTATGAGTTAATAATTAGTTTAACAACTCATCATTAGTCTATTTGCAGTTAGACTAATTACAACTAGTTTAACCAAGTCAAACTAAACACAACTCCATCAACTCTACAATCAACTCCACCAAACTCAACTGATTGAGTTCTAACTGAAGTCATGCATGCAACAACTCAACTGAACCACAAAGAAAACACATTTCCTTCTGACAGCTACATGTTCCACATCTGTAGCTTAAACTGAAGTGCTCCAAGAGAATAAGATCGAGTTTATAGTCCAAAGATTATTATGAGACAATAATATTTGACTTTTCTATTTTGGACAGCCAGTCCAAAAATAGACTTTGATCACTCCTGCTGTGATCACTCCTACTGTGGTCACTCCTTCTGTGATCACTCCTGATGTGGTCACTCCTGCTGTGATCATCCCTGATGTGATCCAAAAATAGAACTTGCGCCATAATTTTCCTACGGTCCCACTTAGTGAAAGCGACTCTTTTCACTAAGCTCCATCATCTTGTTGCAATCTCAACACTCCCTCTTGACAAGATATGGATTATCAGCAATCCCTATCCTGCCTTGGTGGTACTCGAATTTTCTCCTGGTGAGAGCCTTCATCAGAATATCAGCATCCTGATCCTCCATTGGAATGTATGAAAGTAACATGATCCTTCGCTACACACAATCTCTGATATGATGATACCTGATGTCTGCATCCGTTGGACTCCCTGCCCAATCTGCATCCGTGAAGCCACATAGCTTCACCTCATCCTCCTACCTATACCACAATCCATATCCCGATGTGCCTCTCAAGTAGCTCAATACATGCTTGCCCACCTTCCAGAAGAGCTTGGTAGGTTTAACCATAGCTTGTGAAAGCTGGTTAACTGCATAGCATATATCGTGTCGTGTATTAACCAAATACATCAGCGACCCCACCAACTACCGATAAATAGTGGCATCCACTTCTTCTCCTGAAGTGGCATCCTCCTTCCTCCAACCTCCAAGAATAGGAGTATCAACAGGCTTGCAGCCATGCATATTGAACTTCTCCAGTATCTCCCGAGCATACTTGCCTTGAGAAACAAATAGTCCACCACTGCGCTGCCATATTTCCAATCCTAGGAAATAGTGAAGGAGGTCCAAGTCCTTCATCTCGAACTCCTTAGCAAGATCATCCTTGCATGAAAGTATCAACAGCTCATCACCTGTTAGAATCAAATCATCAACATACAGTACAATGATAAGCAACTTACCCTCCACCAAAATCTGGTATAGGTTAGGATCTGCCTCGCGCTTGGAGAATCCAAGTCCTGTGAAATAGTTGTCTATCTGTGTGTACCAAGCACGTGGTGCTTGTTTTAACCCATACAACACTCTTTTGAGCCTGCACACATGCGACTCGCTGCTGAAGACCTCAAAGCCTTTGGGCTGCTCAATGTACACCTCCTCCTCAATGACTCCATTGAGGAACGCGGTCTTCACATCCATTTGATGAATGTGCCATCCCATCTGCACTGAGAGAGCAAGAATCATCCGTATGGAAGAATACCTTGCGACAGGTGCAAAGGTCTCCTCATAATCGATCCCCTCTATGAAAAGCCTCGGGCAAAAAATCTTTCCTTGTACTTCTCCACACTCCCCTCAGCTGCCTGCTTAACTTTGTAGATCCATATCAAACCCACCACTGATTTCCCTTCTGGTCTAGGAACAATCTCCCATGCACTATTTCTGACAATAGAATCATACTCTTCCACCATGGCGTCTACCCATGCGGGATCCTCCACAGCTTCCTCAAAAGAGGATGGCTCAGTCATAACACACTTTCTCATAAGAGTCATGTATCCAGTGTACCGATCAGGTGACTATCTCTACCTGCGTTGGGCTATAGGTGGTCCTACAACTTTCTCTGCATCTTGAGCCAGTCGCTCAGCTTCTGTCAAGCGCTTTTGCCCTCTGATGGTTGGTGCTGCATGAGTGGACTCTTCCACTCCATGAACCTCATCCTATGGCTGATCCACATCCTAAAGCTCATCCTTAGGAACTAATAGCTCCTCATCTGCATGCAAGTGTAGCTCCCTCTCAAGCGAACACTTCATGGCTTTCTCCTCCTGAAATTTTATATCCCGTCGCACAACAATTTTACCATTGTCTGGAAAATACTCACGATAGTTGTGGGGCGTATCAGTGTACCCCAAAAATATCCCAACCTCTGTGGTCGGCTCCAACTTCTTCCTGGCATCCTTCATCACATGCATGTAAACGTTAGCACCAAAAATCCTCAAATGAGAAAGATCAGGGTTCTTACCAGAATAAGCCTCCTCGGGTGTACTCATGCAAAGTATCCTATGAGGACAACGGTTTTGCACATAAACTGCTGTATTGCATGCTTCCACCCACAAGTGATGGGGTAGGCCCTGATCATGCAACATCGCCCGTGCAGCACCCACTATCGTTCTGTTCTTCCACTCAATTACCCCGTTCTACTGTGGGTTATGGGGAGCTATGAGCTCTCTTTGTATCCCTTCTGCCTTGCAGAAATCCTTGAACTCGTCCGAGATGTATTCACCACCATTATCGCTCCTAAGAGCCTTCACCTTCTTCCCCGACTCCTTCTTGACCAGTGCTTTGAATTCACAGAACTTTGAATATGTTTCGCTCTTCTTCTGCATGAAGAAGATCCAACACTTACGAGAGAAATCATCAACAAAAATCACATAATACCTGTGTTTTGCTGTCGAAGCAACTGAGAAAGGTCCACACACATCTGTGTGAATTCTCTCAAGGATCGTCGTGGCGTGACTATCCTTTTCGTGAAATGTGGCTTTCACAAACTTCCCCAAAGTACACCCCTTACACTGATCTGATTGCGTAAGTGTGCCTTTAAGAAGCCCTGTAGTGATCTGTTGCAGTATCTTCAAGGCTCCATGGTGAAGGTGACCCAATCTCCTGTGCCACAACTCACCATCATCCCGGCTCACCAATCCTTCTGTCTTGCGTGCCATTACTACGCATCCATAGACATGCAACTAATAAAGGTTCCTTACTCGAACACCTATCTTCTGGGTCTCACCAGTTGTCTTGCTGCGCAGGAAAGCTTTTCCCTTGCTGAAAACAACATCATACCCCTTATCTTCTAACATCGCCACAGAGATGAGATTCTTCTTCAATCTTGGAACATGCATGACTTCCTTCAATATGAAGGGTTTACTAGACTCCCTCTCAAATGAAATGGTACCGATACCGGTCGCACTGTATCTACCATCATTGCCCATCTCGATGTGCACTCCAAGATTTTTGTCCTCCAGATCAGAAAACAAATCTCTATCTCCTGTCATGTGAAAAGACGCACCACTGTCTAAGAACCACACCGATCCCATCACACTTGAAACCAAGCATGTGATCAATGAAAAATCAAGCTCAAACTGTGAGGCTAGAGCCTCTCCTGCTGAAGATCCAGCAACCTACTTGTTCTTCTTCTTCTGCGACAATTAGTGGCATAATGTCCGTGCTGGCGACAGTGAAAACACTTCACCTTAGACATGTCCTGCTTCTTGCCTTTTGCACCAGACTGAGAAGCTTTCTTGCTCTTCCCTTTCTTTGCTTTGAAAACCAAAGCGCAATTTTCTTCATCAGCTCCCTTTGACGAAGATCCGTCCCTGGTACTCCGCCTGATCTCCTCCTGCAAAAGATCTGACCACGGTCTTTCCCATCCTGGCAATTTCTCACGACCATTGACAGAGTCCTGATAGGAATTCCAACTCTTCGGAAGACCAAGGAGATTCAACCTCACCAAGTCCTCATCATCGACAGTAACCCCCACACTTCCCAGCTCATCTCGACACTGAGTGAACTTTGTGAGATACTTGGGCATACTGTCACCCTTCTCACATTTGATGTTTCTGAGTATCTTTGAGCGCCAACTTCCTCTAGTCGCTCTTACTTTGGAATAATTATGTTAATGATTTCCACATCAAATATGGAGTAGCCTTTCCATGGAGGTTGGACACAATGTGATCCCTCACGCCCTCCAACAGAATTCTTCGACACTTTGCTATCTTCTTTTGCCAAGCCTCAGCTTCAGCAGCATCAGTAGGTTTTGGGACATCCGCATCCATGAACTCCTTCAGCCCATTATCATCTAACACTGCCTCCATCCTGTCCTTCCATGAAATATAATTTGTACTACCCTCAAGGGCATACTCCAATCGCAATCCTATGAAAGACATCTTAGTTTTGGCACCAAGAAAACACTGCTGCAAATTCGAATTTCACTAGCAGCCAACTCAACCGCCTCAGATCTGAGCTTCGTGAGAAAACAATATTTCTCGTATAGAGATCAACTGTATGGGCATTCACAGGATATTTCACCTTCCAAAAGAAGGATGAATCCAGAGGCTACCTTGCCTGATTACAGACTCTGCCTGAAGAAATAGAATGTAAACACTTCCTGAATAGTAGATCTGATGATCAACAGCTTCGATACCATGTAGAAATTTTGAATAATAAACACATATTCAATGGATATTTTCCCGATCATGTACTATTGCAGAATACATACACAATACATAAGCTCCTCTACGTTGATCATCAATATAACAACATCAATAACAATAAAACATCAAGAGCATTCACACATTAACACAGTATGTAACCTAAGGAAAGCATCTCGCTAAAAAACCCCACACTATATGTATATTAATGATTGAGAACATGTAACATTACAAAGTACAATGCTTATCACAAGAAATCTAGTGCCAGCTCCACCTGTTACACACAATATAGCTCAGATTTGATCTCCAAATCTATTCCACTACTTGCCTGCCTCCACAGCTCAATACCTGCTCAAGAATGAATGAGAATGGTTTACCAAACTCGTATTTACCTCCAAAGAATCACTCAAACTGGGAAAGACGTGAGCAGAGGCTATAATCACTTGGTATTGGCCAATTCATTGGCATACTCAATCCCTTTGATTGTGAAAATCCTCATGCACAACTATAGTCACAATTAATAGCAATCTGATCCTCTAACACCTGTCCCTGCTGAATTGAACATGCACCGACATGCAACTGAGTTAACTGATGTATTCTATAGTTGCATTATGAGTTAATAATTAGTTTAACAACCCATAATTAGTCTATTTGCAGTTAGACTAATTACAACTAGTTTAACCAAGCCAAACTGAACACAACTCCATCAACTCTACAATCAACTCCACCAAACTCAACTGATTGAGTTCTAACAGAAGTCATGCATGCAAAAACTCAACTGACCCACAAAGAAAGCATACTTCCTTCTGACAACTGCATGTGCCACATCTGTAGCTCAAACTGAAGTGCTCCAAGAGAATAAGATCCAGTTTATAGTCCAAATATTATTATGAGACAATAATATTTGACTTTTCTATTTTGGACAGCCAGTCTAAAAATAGACTTTTATCACTCCTACTGTGATCACTCCTACTGTGGTCACTCCTGCTGTGATCACTCCTGCTGTGGTCAATCCTGCTGTGATCATCCCTGTTGTGATCCAAAAATAGAACTTGCGCCATAATTTGCCTGCGGGCCCACTTAGTGAAGGCGACTCTTTTCACTAAGCTCCATCATCTTGTTGCAATCTCAACATAAACACATGAAAGGAGAGGTGAATGAATCTGAAAAAGGATCTTTCTCGACCAAATAGTCTTCTTTATTCACAATAAATCAAAAGCTATTTTGCCCCCAAAAAAGTCCTCCCTTCATCTTTGGAGGTAATACTTATGTAGAAGGAACTGACCCTCGGACTTCCCATGACTTTTCACCTCCCTCCTCTTTTCAGTATACAAATTAAAATATACAAGCATCAAATCAATCGGTGAAACAACTGACACGTAAAGGCCACATCTGCTGGAATGTTTCATTTCCTGGGGAAAAGAATAGATGACGATTGAAAGGACGAGGTATGCGTGTCATTTCTTCATGATAAGGCTCGAGACTGCATAACCTTCAGAAGAAACAGGTAAAACATGGAAACATGACTGCCAATGCCTAAAGTTAGATCTTTAAATAAAACACATTCGCATATATAAACTCTTCGGATCGCTCATGCATCTTTTATCCAGAGCCATACTTGATGCTTATGCATCTGTTCTTCGACCTTGCTTGCCTTCTCTCGGTCCTCGCTTGCAGAGATAACCAACATCAACTATGCTTATGAAAATATGATAGAAGTGCTTAAAAAAACAAATCTTGCCTTCATTAAAACGTTTATAACATCAAAAGGAACAAGTGTGAAAGAATCGGCCCCTAGTTTTTAATTCATACATTGATTAAGTCCTACAAGCATAAACTCGATTTACATTGAAAATCATCACATAACACTGAACCAAATATGAAATCTAGACTTGAAATATTATAGATGTGAACCCATACCCTATTGGGTTAGCGAAACAATATCACATCACATCGTTTTAGTGGAGAGGAACTGGGCTTATTGAACTGCCGAACTTCGATATTGCGATGGTGGAAGCAGACTTGAAATCACATTATGCTACACTTAATAATCTCGGCGGGTCCGTCAGATTACGGAGCACCATGTGCATGGGCTTTGGGTTCTGCCAATAGCGATATGCGATAGGCTGGACCTGAAAATATATATGCTGCGGTTATTAGTCCCAACGAGTCTCCCATATCACATATTGCCTTATTTATAAGCCCAAAACTCTTTCGATTGCAATTTGCGATTGGGAAAGCGGACTCGATAAGTATATGTGTTGTGTTTAATAATCACGGCGGGTCCACCATATCATATCGTTCTTTATGTATATGCCATGGACTCCACCAATTGTGATAGGCGATGTAGCAGTAGACCCGATATATATATGGATGCAATTAATTGTATTTGGAGTTCGGAAAGTTGTTGCATATTGGATGCAAGAGGGGAATGCGTAGTGTGATTGTGGAAATTGTGATATTGCGACAACAATAAAGGCAGGCATAGGGAAATGTGTAAAGACTGAAAAGGCATGGAAAGGGTAAGTTAAGGATGTTTACAGAGTATTTCCATTTCAAAACCGTTGAGATAGAAATAAGGATGCGATAGAAGGTTTTGCGGGTTGGATCCCAAAACAACCATAGTAGAGAGTGGCAGTTGGTGAAGGTTTAGGAGGATTGAAAAGGTCCCGATGAAAGATATGAATGAAAGGCTAGAAATGGTTATAGATGAATCATGCATCAAAGATTTGTTAAGGGGGGCCTAACCATTAAGAATTGAAGATTTGACTTGGCAAAGAGTTAGAATCCCTGAGATAAAAACAGATCATTCGAAGAAGTGAAAGATCAAACTTCTAGGGGGTCCATTCAAATTTGATACTAGAGCATGTTTTAATAGGGTGGTGGTTGTGGCCACAATAGGAGGCAATGCTAATAGTGCTTCAAGGTCAAGGCAATAGGATGCTTGTGACTTAATAAAGTTTAGATCAGGGTAAAAACAAGCAAAAAAATCTCAACATGAATACTTGATGATAGCGAAAGATTAGCTCCCATGGACAGAAAATCAAAGCATGGGAAACATTTTGGAGGGTGGTTGTATGGATCTTGACTTGTGTAAAAAATATCTAACTCTTTAGTAATTATTGTTCATCTCATTGATTTCCATATATTTTTATACCTTGCTTAAGTTAAAGATATAGTCCTTACCATTCTCTTCATCGGTGACACACTACAAATAAAAGTCAAAGTTCAGTTGTTTCGGTTAGGGATGAGGAGTATATAGATATACAAGTGAAACATGATTGTCAAAGTCTTAATTTTCATCTTTGGTATTGCTCCACTGCTAGCAGGCCTAAACAAAACCCCGATGGAGTCACTTCATGGACACAAACATTGCTCTGCTACTAGCGAGCTTGGACAATACCTCGATGAAGTTGCTTAATTCACCTTTCTGCATAGGAATCATTTCTTGTATTTCACTTATTATTATTATTATTTTTCCTTTTTTGTTTTATAGAACTGTATATAGGAACTTATTGATTTCATGAGGTGGAAGAGGGATGTCGACTTATTGAGAGTAGAAGAGGTTTTCGCTTCAGAGGAACGGTTTTATACACCTCTAAAATAGCATTCACTTCTTATAGTTTCCTTACTTCCTTACTCTACTCAACTTAGTTGACCAGATAAAACCGAATAATTATAACAAACTGATTAGAGTAGGAGTTACTAGTTATATATTTAAGCATCATGATTCCACTATTATTTTCTTTGATAAAGAATGTATTTTCCATCAGGGTATCATTGACTAAAGGTTGCAAGATCTACGCAAAGAGAGGGAATGAATAGATAACCAAGAATTTATAGTAGCACAACTTCCTCTTGGACTTTACCATGCTTTCTTCGGGAACCAACATGATCTCACAAAAAAACTATTCTAAGATGGAAAGGAAAGAAAATAAAAGGAGTGATACAGAAAGAAAATCAAAGAAAAACAAAGTAAAGAGAACAAACAAACTAACCCTACTCCTAAAAAAACCAATAATAGGCCAGGCTTATGTAAAATGAAACTTCCAATGTAACCATCGACACATAGGCTGACGTATATGGGTGAGGGAATACATATCAAGAAAGATATTCAAAGATATCAACAAACAAGAAATATAGAATGATACATGCTATAAATTTCAAAGATTAAAAACACACTAAAAAATATGTTAGGAAAGCATATGAAAGAAATTCTACATATGCATTAAGTTTTTTGTGCACATCACAACACCAAGACATGTGAAAGAAATATTTCGAACTTGTAATCATGAAAAAAATACAGAAAGATAAAAAATTATGCTTCACAACAAAGCTTGTTAGGTATGATTCCTCCAATCATTTTTGAGATATAGGATTGTGAAAAACTGATGGAGGATGCGATGATTCTGAAACAAGTTGATTTTCAATTCATGTGATTGAGTGATCAGAATCTGTGAAAGATAAAGTATTATCCTAATCAAGATTTGAACCTACCTCAAGATTGTGAGAACCTAACATAACCATCAACATGGATTGAAGTGCCTCGAAAACTTGTGGTGGTTCCAAGAGATTGACTGATAGACCATCAAATATTGGTGACTTAGAAAGATCAATAGTAGAAAAATTAGAGTCATGATCAAATGAAAGGATGAATAGATAACAATTGTTATGAACATAAATTTTATCATCGAAAACATAGGAATTCTCATGATGTGATAAATCGTAGAGAGGGAAAGATTGAAAAAATAAATTTCACCCTTTATTTCTTAGGAATGGTTAGATGATGGATCAGAGAGATTAGGAATATAAATTTTCTCCTCTCCATACTCAGATGTAAAACTGACATTCCACGAGTCCTAGGTATGGTCGGAAACTGATTCTTCGATATATTCGACAAGAATGACATAATTGCAGAAAATGTCAGGATAATGAGGGAGAGGAGGAGGGTGAGAAAGATTGACTTTTATCGAAGATTCTTGTTCAAGAAGAGAATCCCACACATAATTATCACAAATGACATTGCAAGTTGGCTAGTCAACACCAAATCCATTATGAGTTTGATCCTCATGAAAATCAAAAGAAACAGTTGGAACCGATAACACATCGCAATCAAGAGGACCAAAGGAATCGACGAATGGGGGATGCAAAGAAATAACATCACCAAAAAAATTAGAGTCATAGTCCCAAATTGCGTTTAAATTATGAGTATGTGGGGTTGGAGAAGATGGTCATAAATAAACAAATGAATTCACAAGTTCCCAACTTCAACTTGCGTAATGGAGTTGTTTGATGAGGGGAAGACAAAGATTTTATTGGAACAAAAACTTCCTTCATCGTAGATTTAGAAGCTCTAATACCAATGTATGTTGGGAGACTTTCGAAAGATTCATATTCATTTAGATTCATCAAAATGTGAACAAGAAATTAAAACGTATCTTTCATTAAATTTCAATCAATATCTTCCTTATAAAATTCGTAACAGAATAAAATTATCATAAAAAAGATTAAGCAATTCATTAGGTGCTTTTCGTAAACACATGATTTTTTTGAAAACATATTTATAATCATACTTATCAAAGGTGTGGTAGAGATTTTTCAAAATATGTTTGAAATACTGAATGGAAGATGTTGAAAATGTGTAACACCATTCCTTTATGCATGCTTAGAATGTGAGAATGAAAAAATTGCAAACAATATGCTCAAAAATGGTTTGTTCCATCCTCACCATCAAATTTAAGATGTGACAAGTCATTAATTATTCCGCATGCACTTTCAGATTTGCGGTTATGAAAAAGCATGTCAGTGTTATGATTTGGGAAGAAGCAATTAAAGATATGGAGAGTTCAAAAACAGACTTCACAGGCTCAACTTGTCATCTAGCCCTCCTTCTAGTGCTAGAAACTTTGACGGTGCTAGACCCACCCACGTTCATGGGGTCTCCCCGATATGAAGTCCCAATTAGACCTCACATCATTTGGTGTGGGAGCCCCATTCGGAATATGGCTCGATTTCCAAAGCAATGGGTGTTACTGATGTGCCTTGGACGCAATAATGCATAGAGTGGTGTACTTGTGACTTTGGTGAAACATGTGTGTGGCTTTGCAAAAGGTCAAGTGTATCGCATGAAGGGTTCTAACACATGGAAAGGGAAATAAAGTGAGCCCCTTAGAAGCCTGTAATAGTATGCAGGTTTAAAGGAACACATGAGCATAAAGACATCACAAGTTATCCTGCAAAAGAGTTCATAAGTTAACCGTGATGGAAATATACAATAAAACTCATAAACAACATTCATACTAATGCAAACAAAATAGTTCATAAGCATTGGTGTAAGTGAAATAACATATATTTCAAACATAACAAGAATAGTCCTTAAATAATGAATCCATACAGGTGAGGATAGTTTTAGGTAGAGGAGGAATGACCTGTTGTAGAGTTTTATGAACCCAACGTTTCATACTACCAAGTGAGTCCATCATCAGGGGAGAATGCGTCAATAGATATTCTTAAAATCATAATGACACATTCTCCCCTGATGATGGACTCACTTGGTAGTCCGAAACGTTGGGTTCATAAAACTCTACAACAGGTCATTCCTCCTCTACCTAAAAGAATAGTCCTACTAAATTCACAACATATGCATGAAAACATGATGAATATGATATTTTATTAAAGTGAAAGTTCCAATCATACATATACCTCTGATGGACCACTAGCCCCAATAGTGGAACATGAATTCAACACCTACTCCTCCAAAGAAATATACTCCCTCTATGCTACCGAGAATCCAAGGTTCCCAATAAACTCCCAAGCTCTTGATTCTAAGCTTATGCCTAGCCAAAGGCTTGGCTCCCAAAACCCATTTACATGAGTTATGAGGGTCTATTTATAAAAAAATGGGTGAATCTTCACTTGCCCTTTATGACTCTTGGACTCCCCTCATTACTCTTCAACTTGTTTACAATATAACTATTCAATTACATCATGACTCTTCACATTCCACAATTGACACTTGGAATTTCACTTACAAATTAATTACAAAATAATATTAAAATACACTCGTACCCATATAAAACAAAATTGGGTAAAACCAACTAGACATCCTAATAGGACAAAACAAGTTAAGCTTGAGTTTGGGGAAGTCCAGCTCAACAACTTCCACTTAGTGCTTCTTGATCACGTAACGGTGCCAAGCTTGGTACTGTACGATGACATACCCAAAATGTGTGATGGTGTTTGGCTGGAGAGGACTCTAGCCTCCATGGAATCTAGGTACAATGATTTGGAACCAGTTTGAACTTCCTTTCAGAGTAGGAGAAACATTGTGTTGACTTGGATAGGACCACCAATATATTTATGCATGTTCTATCTATTCACTTCTAGGTCTTCCTTGGTGGAAATATATCTAAACTGCTCCAAGTATTCTTCAATCCCCTACCTAACTTGGTTCTAGTGTTTGGCTTTAGTGAGTGAGCCAATTTATGGGATCGTGTGTGATTTCAACAAGAAATCCACACTTTGTATAGTCATGCATATAAGGCCTGAATTTTATCAATGAATGAGGATAGTTGTTTGTTGTGTGGGATAAGCATCTAAACTCTTGCTTTCTCCAACTCTGCTTTTTGCTTTGCCTTCTTACCAAAATCAAGCAGTGCCCCTTTGTATTTCATTGACCATTCATGCATGGTAACAATATATTTTTGCACAGCCCTGAGAGTTTTGACAAAATATTTACACTTTTGTTCCAAGCCATGCAAGTGGACAATTTCCTTATGCACTGTGACAAGCTCCTCATAAATATTTCGCATGGTCTCTCCCAAAGTTGATAATTCACCAAGTATTGCTACCTTTAGTTCTTCAAGATATACCTATGTGGGAACTATGTAATTGATCTTTGTGCAAATTTGTTTGACTTCTTTCCTTGCAGCCTACAATTTTTTTCCATTTGTTTTTTCTTGTCTGTCAAATAATTAGTGTTTAACTTTGCTACTCCGGTGAAGGCCAAGTTGGATATGACTATGGTATTTGGATTTCTTCTGGTGTCTGCCACATTCACCCTTTCTCTCATGAATGTAAGAGATGCTTGGTCATTCGAAAAATGTTTCTTCCTCGCTTGTACAATCTTTTTCTAAAGCTTGTCATAAGTTAGATTGTATGTATCCATGAATGAACCTTCATCAAGAGTAACAATTTCCTCTCCCTCGCTTGGAAATTTCTCAACTACTTGAGGATGGGGGGAGTGAATGGTGACTTTCTGTGTGCTTGGAATTAGATCAATATCTTCATTTTTTGGCTCTAGTTCCACCTCTACGTCTTGTATCCCAATCAAGTCCTCAATATCCTGAGAAAGATCTTTGTCCTACATCTGTTTTCTCTAATCCTCAAATTTTCAGTTCTTCTCTTGCTCCTTGGCTTATATTCGTGTTGTTTCTTTTGTTATTACTATTCACCTCTCTTCTTGTTCTTGATTATACTTTTCTTCCTCCTACCTATTCTGATCTTTTTCCTCCCTCTGCTTCTATTTAGCTTCATGTAACCTTTGTTTCCTTTCATTCTATAATGATATGGCTGCTCTTGATCCCCTACTGGGATATGCGCAACCTTCCTCTTACCCTTTTTGTGCACTGGGTTCATTTATGCTAAAACTGCCTCTATAGTAGCTTCCTTCTACGGAGTAACTAGTGATATGCCTACGAAGCTAACTAACTCATGAGACTTGGATGCATTATAATAATTCTTCCATTCTTCCTCATCATGCATGTGAAAAGTCTCTCTTGGCCACTAAAAATGAATTCTCGCACAATGGTGTTTTTAAAAATTCCTTCAATCATATGGATTTAGATTTTGATGACCGAATAAATTTTTTCTATCACTTTCCCTTTCGTGTCCATAACTTTTAAGTTCTTGATTTCATACAATCCAACCTACATAGAAAGAGCAAGCCAAGGTGCTTTCTTCTTCCTACTCAGAACTACTGACAACCCTATGGAGAGATGATACGTAACTTTTTGCTTGACCAACTTATTAGTGAAATATCTTGGCAAAATATGCGGTGACTTCTATCTACCCAACACTCTTAGGAAAGTGACATCCATTGAGGCAAATCAATATGATATCTATGATACCTCTTCCATGTCCCCATTTGACATGCAAGGTGGTTCTTCCTCAAAGATCAAATTGTATAATCAAATGAGGAAGTGATTATTAATCTCCTCCATTACTCCTTTGTGGTTGCACTCCAAAAGTAGCTTGCAATTGAATTGCACGACAAACTCTCATCATGTCCAAGTCAAATTCATGCCAGGGAATGAATTTTGAGTGCATATTGCATTGAGTATATATGCAGCCATGTAAAATATGGTTTTCTCACCCTTGGGAGGATTCAGGGCATTGGCTACATAGAACTTCAGATGTCAAGCCAACAAGTCTAACTAGTTGAATGGTCTTCCTTCATTCACAACCTGGTTCAACAAGGCTTCCCACCCTTCAGGAAAGGTCTCGGTGCTTTGTTGATCATGGATTTTGCAACATAGAATGATCAAGAGTTGATAGGACCTTCTGAGATACCTTGTCTTACAAGTATTGGTGGGTGTTTGACAGAACTTTGATGGCTCTTTCACCTATCTCTTAAAAATATCTTTTGTAATCAAGTTGTTGGATGTCGCATATAAATAAGAATGCATGAGCGATTTTGGCTCAGGAAAATGATACATGAGATGATAATTTGTTGCAAAAAAGAAGCAAGCCTTTGTTTGATGGTATTATTGAGAGTCATAGTTGTTGTATCTATATGATTCAATATCCAGCTGACAACATCTGCACATGGGAATTCTAGGTACCTGCATGCAACCTTATGTAGCCTTGATATTTGTACATTAACATATGCATGTCACACTTCCAGATCTACTTTGAAGATTTTTGCTGTGAAATCTTCATTCAATTTATTCCATGTGATATACGATTCCTTTTCTACGAATAATTGAGTATTTGAGTATACCGAAAAATTTAGTGAAGTAATCTCAACTACCTCCCCGTTGTTGCTCTCAGTGATATCCATTGAAGTAGATCTCTTGGGTGTCATGATAAAATTGACTCATGAAGAGAAATTATTAACACCTACAATACCTGTGGAAGGAAAAATCACTGATGGTAGACATGAATTAGCTTTAGAAAAATAACTTCCTAAGCCAGATTAAGCAACAAACACATGGAATGATGATGAAAATTGTGCAATTTTGTAGATGAAGGGAGAGAGGCTAGCTGAAGGAACTACACATTATACTGTCTTAGTAGCCAGTGATGCACTTGAGGCTAAAAACTACACAATGTGCAGTTCAACCCAGGAAGACTAAGGGAGATACTATGCATTACGCAATATTAGAGGCTAGGATGATAGGTTGAGCCTTGGACTTGCACAATTCCCAGCTAGACAAGGCAAACACTGACTAAGGGAAGGGAAGATCTACCTGGAAAGAGTGTGGGAAACTGGAAAATTTGAATGATGGTGAAAATTTGAGTGCAGACCTGGCTAAGTATGGATAGATCGGTGAAAATAAAGTGTATAAAATCAACATGCAAAAGGAAAAAAAACATGCATGGGGAATCGTTGAAGCGACGACTGATAATGGGAAAAAACATGAAAATTAATTGATCCAAAATGGATCTTGGATAGACTTCTAAGTCTAAAGTGTTCCTCACAGAGGAAAATGAAAGTCCAAGGATGCTCTTGGAAATGATCCCATTGCATAGATCTTCTTGTTCTAAATCTAACGCAACTTGAATGGACCAAAATGGACTTTGGATGATGAAGTTATCACATAAAGAAGATTGCCTTTGTCCTTTGGAAAAGGAGGCATTTCTTATAAAAATGGACTTAAGGCCTTCTTAAAGGACATCACATCGGAAAGCCTCAAAGGGCAAATTAAGCCAAAGGCATGAAGGATTCGCGATGAGCGATATGTGATTAAAGCGATCGGTGATATCGACGATCGACGATCGGGTGATTAGAGGAGCAGAACCTAGACCCCTATGACAATGTGATTGCGATGAGCGATATTGGCGATCAGCGGATTGGTGATCGACACACCCAAAAGGGAAGGACCCATAGCACTATAATATGCCAATATGCGATCAATGATGGCATCGATATACGACAGTGCTGACTTGCAATTGCGATGATCGGATCGGTGGATTGACGTCGACGATATGAGATTGCATTGCAATGTTCCATGGTATATGGAAAGAACCCTTGGGCCATTGCAATTGCGATTAGCAATCAGGACCTAGACCCAGTAAGGATTATAGATGCGATTGCACAAATTTTGAGTTCTGATTTTTGGATTTTCTATGTATTCCTTTGTATTTGGGTTTTTTGACCTCCTACCTATGCGATCTTGATTTGTGATGACAGGACAGACCCGATGGGTTTATAGATACGATTCTAGAATATTTTAAGTCTAGCTAAAATTCAAATGATGTGTTTTTAACACGTCTTCCTGTGTATTCCGTTATGATGCTGTTTTTGGGTTTTCACCTGAAGAAAGGCCCCAATTCCTTTATAACTGCCCCTGATCATTGTGCCATGCTGCAAGTGGGAATTTTGTAAACAATGATGCGTTTGTAACGTGTAGAGACATAGAGATAGAAGCCAAAGGGCTAGTCAAAGAGGTAGTGGAATGATCACGCATAGAGAAATGGACAGGAAGCCGCAGAGGTGGAAGAATGCCTCACTAAAGCCAGAGAGCACGATTGAGAGGTAGTGCAAAGAGTTTTGGGAGTCACTTGGAGGTCGAGTGAACCAGAGAGCTCAATTGATAGTAGCAGAGATTGTTGAATCCACTAGAAGGTTGCTAAGGGGCGCTTAGAGGTCGAGCGATCCATTGATGCACGCAGAAGCTGCGAGAGGGCAGAGAGTTTTGGGAGTCACTTGGAGGTCAGGTGAACCAGTGTTATAGACATTTTTGGGCCCTACAACCCCAAGTATGAAATGTCCATAAATCAAGGGCTCCTAAGTCCCTAAAAGTGTTTTTCTAACCCCTAAAGGAGCAAGGTCAATAGATTATAGCTTCTCCCAGAAGTTCTCCATGAAAAACTACTCAGAATTGGTCAAAACAGGATCATTTCAGCTGCTCCACTAGCTAAGTGCGTTGCATTGCACCTAAATACACTATGTGGGTGCGTTTCATTTCAAAAATCCCTTCTATGGGGTGCGATGGGCGAGAAATGACAAATGGCAGTGTCATTCCGCGAGGTGGAGAGGCAATGGAAGCTTCCAGAATCTTCTCCTATGACACTTGTCTCACTGAATTTGACCAAGGATGAGTAAGGGACCCTCAGTCTCCAAGTGGAAGCAAGAACTATCAGAGGGAAGACACTAATCAAATCACAAGCTGACTCATCCCCCTTACATATATCTATATATGGATCCCTCATCCCAGAGATCCAGAGGCTGGAATTCTGCATATTGTAAGGAATTGCTGTTGGTTTCTTGAGACAAAATCAAATTGTTGGGTGATCTAAGCTTTGTATGAGGTGAAGAGGGGCTTCTTTGCTGAGAGGTTGATGCTGGGTCAGAATCACTGGTTGTAACTCCTCTTGGCTCATTCTTGTTTATCAATAAAAGCTATTCTAGTTTTCCTCCATACTCTTGTGTCATTCATATTTGTTGCATTTGTATGGTCAATTTACATCTGATCCTAGATTATTTATGATTATAGATCCATGTCTTTATATAGTGTTATGCTACTGTGATCTTACAGGTACTTGGTGAAGCTGGGCGTGCAAGGGAGCAGGTAACTAAAGACTATCAGAGAAGAGAGGAATCGAATCAGGAGATTAGCGCAAGACAGAGGTTGGTCTTCTTGTTCTTCTCTATTTATAATTCATAAAGGAAAAATGAAAGTAGCTTTTCTTTGTTTGTTTCTAAGGCAGCTGTCACACCTTAGTGGGATAGAGCAGTTCTATATAGACACTTTTCGCTATAACAAAATGGCGACTCCACTGGGGACGAATTAGTTTGTTTGTTTATCTTCCTTGTTATCTATTTCATAAACATACAGATGGAGCCTGAAGTCGTGCCAGGTAGCTTTCGAACTGCATTTGCTCTACAAATGCAAAGTAGATAAATGCCGCTTCAGTCAATCTCTGGGATCTGTTTATGATTTAAACAACTGATTCACAAACTCTCTGATTTCCCTTGTGATAGTTCTTAGAACCTCCTTAGATCTACCTCTGATTGTTTCATTACTGATTGCTTTTTGCTTGGCCAAAACCCAAGAACTGAACTGCAAACTATGACCCGGAACCCGAACAGAGTCTCGTTTATGGCCCAGCGCAGGTACTGTTCAGAGATTCTGAATTTCAGCACACTTCCCGAGTGGACAAGCTGCGCCGCATTTCAAATTCTCTGTGTTACAGGTGCGCTGATCAGACTAGCTCTGTGCAGTTTTGGTTTCTGTGATTCATTCTTTCCAGTTCTATTCCTGAATTTTGATGCCTGTGATCAGTATATGTCTGTTTGAAACCCATTTTCCTTGTTGTTATTCTGCCTCCTTTGTACAAAAGAACTGTAAATGTTTTTGTGTGTTTGTTAAGTAATTTTCAGTTCTCCTTTGCAAAAGTAGCATAATCGTACTGTCGTCCTTTGATTTGAAACTGTCGCAAGTGTCGATTTCGATCATAGGAAAGAGTTTGATTGCTGTAGATAGTCGATTATCCTGTTACTATTGTTTTTGGTTTGAATTTGTAATTTTCTAGTGTCAAAAACAAGTATTCATTTCAAAATCATAAGGTGTTGTGATCGTTTCCATTTTTGATTTCGAAAAGAAACTTGTTGATAATTGTCGCTTCAAAAGAAATTCAGATTTGTGCATCAACTTTCTTTTTATCATTCATATACTAAGAAAGTCAAAAATGAATACATGCATGTGCATTTGCATATAGACATTCTTATTGGTTTGATTTAGGAAACTGCATTTAGAGTGTGCTCTTTGCTCTTTGTGAAAAGATTCTGTCTTTATTTTCCCTAGTAGCTAGGATTTTCATTGCACAAAGAAGATAAAAAGTTTGTTTATCATCTTAGATTGCATTTTAGGAATTATATCTATACATCACGTGGTGACCCTGAAAGGCAAACTTCATAAACAAGATCAACTCTAAAATAAATTGAATGAATCTAACAACGCTTTGCAACCTAATGTAACATCTAGAGGTCTAGGATAGAGACGTGTTCCGGCATCGTAAAACGTGGTAACTATCGCTTTCACTATTGGTTGGGTGATTCCTCCACTGTGAGACGACAAGTGCCAATATGGACTTGTGCTCCCACGTATCGTCGAGTATATTTTGGGAGACCACAATAGGCTTAATCCTTTATCCATAGGAAGCCGTGTCTACCACCCTATCGATCGCAATGCACTGAACACAGCATTCGGGAAGATTGACTACCGTATCGTAAAAAGTATTCTGCAGTTTTACGATTGGTTTGGTAATCCCTCTACCTAGATCTCCAGAGCAGTCCCTTTCGTTCCTTTTCAGACTCCTTAACGGAAAAGGTCCATCTGAGCACTTGTCACTTCAGGCTCATTAAAAATCGAAGGCGACTAGAGTCATCTTTTGTTTTTTCTCGACTCTTAAAAATTGAAAAAACAAGTTGTGTCAAAGCGTCTAAAATTCATTTAATTCGGAAACATACTTCCCCTTTATTTTTAGTTGGTCGAGTAATCCGCAATCGTGGAAGAAAGTCAATTGAAACCCCATTGTTCGCGGAGGCTTACGAGTCAACCATCTTTGTCTTCGGAATCGAAGCTAGTACGGACAAAGCGAACTCGTTTAACCGGTTCCAAATCTCCTGTTAAAGTTAGAACAAGTGTTCCAACGACATCAGAGACTCCGGTTACTCCAAACATTTCTGTTATCCTTGCCTCAACAGAAGAAGTTCAGCAGCCACAGAAGGACAGTAGTACTGATCCTAGTCTGAGAGTAAACACTCATGTTACCGAACCAGTTCCAGTTACAACCGGTTCGGAGAGTCTTGCTCCTCAAACATCTGCCGCTGCCGATTCCATACCTTCTTCGACACCAGAAATATTTTACGGACCTGACAGTCTACCCCTTCCACCTGGTTTGATTGCCATAGAAGAGATTGTGGAAGATCCTCCATCTAGTACTCCATCACAATTTTGAGTCGGGATCACCCTGTATCCTTCTTCATCAAAAGTTAGTCTACCGCTAGCGGAAGCTCCTGTAGAATCGCTAGGTAATCTTTTGGATAGACGAGAAATGTCTGAACAACCATCAACATCTAGGACTGTGTCGTCTGACACAGCGACGGCAGAACTCCCTGCTATCACTCCAACAATGTTCGTCGGTATACCATCTGTCCCAACTAGCTCTCAACCGCTAGAAGGAGCCGACTCAGGGGCCATTTCGACAGTATGGTCTATTCCTGTTTGTTCATTCGGAATAATATCCGGAAACTCTTATGTTGAGTCTCAACAAATTGATCCATTAGGAGGTCAATTTGGGCAAGCCGGCCCTCAAGGGCAAGCCATTCCCTTGAGTTCTGGATTACCACCGTATGGGGGGCAGTATATGCTTTCTTTATCCCCTCCGGGAGGATATCCATACGGGAGTTCACAACAACATTCGGGTTATACTGGAATTACCTCAAGCGGTTGGGTACCGATACTACCTCAACAACCAGGAATTGTATATTCAATGCAATAATGCTTACCTATGTCAAATATACCAACTACACCTGCTATTGTGACGGTGTCGCAAGTTCAAGCGCCGCCTGTTGTATGCCAACCTCAAGTTTCTCAGGTTGTAATGCAACAGCCCCTTCACCCTGCGACTCAACCACAATCGCCGACTGGTGGAATGACACAGGTTCAGACGGGTACAATTACCCCTCATCTTGGTCAAACAGTTAGTATTGGGCAACATCACATGGCTTCACAACCATGGCTAGTGCAATACCAACAACCGCAGTTCCAACAAGTATACCAAGGTTCTGAGCAACAAATCTTTGCAAATAATGGGCAGCCGTATATTCAAAACGGTCAAAATCAACCATTTTACAATGGTTATGCCCACCAACCTTACCAAAGTTACCAACATCAAATGCATTATGCCGGTATGCAAAGACCAACTGCTCAGGCAATACCATCTTATCCTGGGTATGCTTCACCTAACCTGAATCAATAGTTACCCTTTGTGGCAACTTTAGAGTTACCTGATTTAAATCGGTTAACAAACGATCCAATCGCTTATGCCCCTTGGTGGCCAACAATTCCGCATAAACTTCCATAAGATATTCCTAAATTTAATAGAAATCCGGGTGAAGATCCGTCGAATCATGTGATGACCTTTCATCTGTGGTGTTCATCAAACACCCTAAATGATGATTCGATAAGACTTCGCCTCTTTCAGAGGACGTTAACGGGTCCAGCGGCAAAATGGTACATCGAATTGCCTAGAGCTTCGTTCGATAACTTTAGTACCTTAGCCACAACATTTTTAACCCATTTTCAGTTACCAATAAGGTACGAAACAGGAACGGAACTCCTTACCAACTTCAAAGAGACGACGACCACTCACATATCTGATCATATACATGAGTGGCGATGTCGTCGTAGAATGGTAAAAACATATGTTCCCGATCAGCTCTTAGCTGAATGGTTTATCAAGTCATTACTACCTTCCATCACGGAAGATGTGGCAAAGGGGGGAGTCGTAACGGAAGAGCAAGTTATCGCTCGTGCGCAATATTTGGATTTGATTTACACTCAGTCCGGCATGCTCTACGATAAAATACCTAACGCCCCTAGACCAGAATTCTCAATTCCTCCTCCTCCTAAATCAAACAATGACTCTCATGCTGGCGATGGCGTGATTGGCACAACAGACGCGAAATCGACAAAGGCTACATCCAAAAAGGCCCGTAATATTTTAGGTCAAAATGCAAAAGACGAACTTCTTGCATCGGAAGTAAATGCCGTATCGACAGATAAAGGCAAAGAAACCAAGCAACCAGGGGGCAAGAAGAAAGGCAAAGGGAAGAAGAAGAAACAGGAGGAATCATCTCCTGAAAAATCTTCTACAAACCCGCCTGGAAATAGGAAACTAAAATATCCATGCCTGATATGTGATGAGGATCATCGGACACCAGATTGTCCACACAGAGTTGAGCTTAAAAAATTCTTCAAGGATTCAAAAACCTCGGCAGTGTTAACTGATCCATTTCCAAATCCAGGAACAAATCTGGTTGCTAGTGAAAATGCTTCCCCATCTCAAGTGCTAATGTTGTCGGTTTCAAAACAGAAAAATGATGCTTTGATATCGACAAGGAACAAAGATTATGGGAATCCACAGCTGTCGAACAACAAGGAGAAAGATCAACCTAGTAGTTCGACAACAACTTCGACAGAAGTTGTGACACCCATCATTCCTGAATTGACAATAAAACCGCCAAAGGGAGGAGTACACAAGTCGACGTTTAATCCCCGCGATAGAGCGGCACAACATTATAATATAGTGGAATATTTGGCCCAATCGCCATCCGCTATGTCGACTCTTGAGGTACTACAGAATTGCCCATCCCAAAAGCAGGCTTTATTATCATCTATCGGTGGGGTAGACCCAAAGGATTCTAATCTTGTATCCTTTAACCACAAAGGATACGATCCTCAATTACCAGCTCAACTAGCTTTCCTTATTCAAGTCAAATCCCTCAACAAAACTGTTCATCGAACAATTATTGATGAGGGAGCATCAACATGTATTATGTCGATGAGTTGCTAGAAAACTTTAGGATCTCCAACCTTGTCGCGATCTTCGATGACATTAAAAGCATTCGACGGAAGAACATATACCCCATATGGTATTCTAAGTAACTTGAAGGTTGAACTAGGAGGGAAAACAGTAGAAATAGATGTCGAGGTAATCGACGGAAATCTCGATTACAATGTCCTACTGGGAAGACCATGGATATATGCCATGGCTGCTGTTGTGTCGACCTATTTTAGGAAGATTGCATTTCCCTTTGAAGAAGGGATTACAATCGTCGATCAACAAACCTTCCTCCTCAATGGTTCTCAAGTTACGGGAAGCATTTCAATGATCCATGGAAGCCCCCATTCGCTTCAAAATATCGGAGTAGGCCTACTAAAAGACCCTACATTAATGGGAACTTTTGTACTTCCACCTCCCATCAATCTGGCGGAAGTAGCATCGGTAGGAACCTGCAATATGATATCTTCGATCCGAAAGATATCAGAAAACGATATAAACATGGATCATGTAGAGGTATTGCCTCCAAGCCCAATTGAAATATTGTAGCAATCAATGTTTCTAGCATGGGCGGCAAACCCAAATCAATGCTCGTCAAGTGTTTGGATAGATAGGTCTGAGGAATATGGTACCCCTTCAGATCCTTGGTCGCGAGTGCATGTCACTGACGAAGGAATTGTTAAATCAATGGTAATTGAAGGGGCACCATGGGATGATTACCACCATCGTTCCCTTCTTCCGGATTGTGAAGAAAATATTCCTGATGACCTTTGCCATCCTTCAGTTTTTGATTTTCTATCAAATACTGTAAACATGGTGGATTCCGAGACGATAGCCATAAATATCTCGACCAAAACAGATATTGTAGAGAATATTTATGTTGGCAAATGTTGTTCTCCTTCAGAACTGGAAATATATAACGCTCTTTTTCGTGAATTCAGAGACGTCTTTGCTTGGTCATATCAAGAAATGCCAGGCATTGACTCGAGTATAGTTGAACACGAAATTAAGATGTATCCAGATGTCAAACCAGTACGACAACGGCTACGGCAGGTGCACCCCAAGAAAGCCGCTGCCATTAAGGCAGAAGTTGAAAAACTTCTCCATGCTGGTTTCATTTACCCGGTTCCTTTAACCGATTGGGTATCGAATATTGTTCCTGTTATGAAAAACCAAGGAACGATTAGAGTGTGCATCGATTATAGGGATGTAAACCAAGCTTGTCCAAAAGACAACTACCCTACACCCTTCATTGACCAGATAATTGATGAATGCGTCGGATGTGAAATATTTTCATTTATGGATGGATTTTCCGGGTATAATCAAATAAATATCCGCCCACAGGACCAGTCGAAGACTGCATTTATTTGTCCGTGGGGCACATTTGCATATCGAAAATTACCCTTTGGTTTAAAGAACGCAGAGGAAACATTCCAGAGGGCAATGAATTATGCCTTCCATGACATCAAAAACATCGTTCAACCATATCTCGATGACCTTCCGGCTCATTCACGAAAGCGGGCTGATCATCCGCAGCATTTAAGAGCGATATTTCTACATTGCCGACACTACAAGATACGACTCAATCCACACAAATGTGTGTTCTGTGTCAGTTATGTTCGTTTACTTGGCTTTGTAGTCTCAAAGGACGGGATTCGTCTCGACCCATGTAAGGTTCAGGCAATCATAAATTTGCCTCCACCTTCAAATTTGCTTCAAATTCTGAAACTCCAAGGGAAAGCAAACTTTCTGAGGAGGTTCATTTCGAATTATACCAAACTTGCTAAAGGTTATACACGTCTTTTGAAAAAGGAAGCACCCTTTGTCTGGGATCAGGTTGCGCAAGCTTCCTTTGATGCTTTAAAAGAATCCCTAATGAAAGCATCATTAATGTACGCTCCTGATTATTTAAAAGACTTTAATCTGTATCTGGCTGCAGCAGATACAACCATTGCAATGGTTTTAGTCCAAGAAGACAACGGAATTGAACATCCTATATATTATTTAAGTAAGAACTTAAATGATACGGAAAGCAAATATTCTTATGTTGAAAAGCTAGCGCTCGCAGTTGTTCAAGCGATACAGAGATTTCGACACTATGTCCTCTTTCGAAAAACTACCATTCTGTCAGATTGCAACCCCATGACTTATATATTGTCGCGACAGTTGCTGGGGGGAAAATATTCAAAATGGATAGCAATCCTACAAGAGTTTGATCTGGAATTTGTAAAATCCAAGTCAAAGAAATCTCTGGTTTTCGCAGAATTATTATGCGATCTCCCATCGTCGTCCAACAATGAAACATCAGAGGAAACAATCGTGGATGAATCCTTGTTTATGATATCTTCAAGCAATTCGTGGTATGGAGAAATAATCATCTATCTCCAAACCCAAAAGTATAGGCCAAACACCTCTCGCTTTGAACAAAAACGTATTCGATACCAATCAAAAGACTACATGATCGTCGGTGATACACTTTACCGTCGTGGTGTCGATACAGTTCTGAGAAGGTGCCTCACCCATGAGGAGGCCGAGAAAGTCCTGAATGATTGCCATTTAGGCGTGTGTGGGGGGCATCAATCCCATTATGCTACAGCGCAAAAATTTTTACAAGCAAGATACTTCTGGCCAACAATGTTCAAAGATTGGATAACCACAGTCAGAAGTTGCCATGCCTGTCAAATTTTCGATAGCAAAACCAAAAGACCACCCGCACCTCTACAGCCAATAGTTGTTGTTGGGCCATTCACCAAATGGGGCATCGATTTCATGACATGTAACCCCACCTCGACCGGGGGGCATGGGTATATCATAGTCGCAGTTGACTATTTTACCAAATGGGCCGAGGCGATGCCTACATTAGATAATACTAGTGAAACAGCTGCCCTCTTCTTTTACATTGGCCAATCATTCACCTCCATTTGATTGTTTACCCATTTTGAGGAACAGCTGCGAAGAGTGATCTCACTAGCCATCCTTGTAACACTGCCGTGATTGGAAAATTCCAAACCTTACCTGGAATCAGTTGCTACCCAATTTTATCACTCGTTCCTCAAAAGACGAGTCTCGTTTAAGCTCTTTTCAACTGACTCGTAAAATATGAAAAGATTGCTGAGCTATTGGCTTCTCCAGCTCGTTAAAGGGACAGGAAGTGCTATCCCTCCTTTAGATTCTAATCTTTTTAAACCTGAGGGATTATTACACAAAAAGATCGAGCGCTTGTTTTGTTCGGCTCGTTAAAAGGATCAAATATTCATCCCTTCTGTATTGTTTGATACTTTTTCGGACTTAAGGGATTAGATGACGAAAAAGGAATTTTGGAGTTTCCTTTACGTTCCTTTTCAGACTCTCTAAAATTGAAAAGGACCGAGTTGTCTTTGTCGTTAAGCTCGTTAAAATTTTAATAGCGACAAACTTGTCTATAGACGAGAACGAGTTTCACTATCGCTAGGCTCGTTAAAACATAGCGATGGGTTTGCTCAAAGGGAAAATTATAGAAAAAGCATATGTTATCGTCCTCAAGCTTGACAAAAATAAAGAGGTACTGGTCAGCAATGACTGGGGAAAAATTGGGAAGAAAACTTGAAGAAACTTTGTTGGTAGCAAGTCGCTCTTGAACATGACACTTTCACTCCGCATCCAAGTTGGGTTGGGTTGTTTCATTCACCGGTCACATCACCATGGTCCCATCACACCATCCACATTTGGGGTTAATGCTACCAATCCATCATGCCAGTGTCTCCGATATGTTCAAGAGAAGTCATTCAGAGAGTTCACCTGTGTCTCACCCACTACAATACATTTACCTCCATTTTTCATGACCGCCACCCTGAACCTTATATCACCAGACCGTTTTCACCTCCATTAAAATCATTTGCTCCGTTCCGTGTCATTGATGTGGGATTCATTAAGGCCCTCCTGTGATGGATCACTTCTTGTAAACATCAACTCATTATCCAAGAAGTCGATCTAGGAACACCCCTTCAGTACTTTGAAGCTTGCATACCTCAATGGCAAGTTTCTCACTTCCGGCGACAGGTTTACATCAATGGCCTTTGACCGAAAGATTTTGCGTGGTGTTCGACGCCAAGTTCTTTATTCACACCACGTGAATTGTACTGCAGTACCTTGAGGGTCATTATCATTATCGGTGATTCCTCTCGCGCTTGTTAACAGTTTACATCATTGACTGGTAATCAAGCGATGTCTTTCCATGTTCGACTTCAGAACATTTCTCACATGGATCGACTTGTACTTCGAGTGAAGATCGAACGAGATTGAAGACCCCGGATCTAGTTTCATCCATCCGGGCTGCGATATATATTCAGGGAAATAAAGACATCAAATGTACATCATTGCTGCACAGATAATCGTCCAATCAAAGGGATGATGGCTCTGCCAGAATCATCAGTATACACTCAGACGATTGTCTGTCCTATGTACATGAAAATGAATTTATAAATCTGAGCATGGGAATGCCCGCCTCAGCTAGATCATGAAAGTATTATGAAGATAATGTATTGTATTGTATCTTATTACAGGTCTCCTCCCCGCATTGAAAGAACTTCGGATCCTCATAATAAAGCATTTCACCCGACATCAAAATATTAACGACCTCATGCTTTAGGGGGCAACTGTTATAGACATTTTTGGGCCCTACAACCCCAAGTATGAAATGTCCATAAATCAAGGGCTCCTAAGTCCCTAAAAGTGTTGTTCTAACCCCTAAAGGAGTAAGGTCAACAGATTACATCTTCTCCCAGAAGTTCTCCATGAAAAACTACTCAGAATTGGTCAAAACAAGATCATTTCAGCTGCTACACTAGCTAAGTGCGTTGCATTGCACCTAAATACACTATGTGGGTGCGTTTCATTTCAAAAATCCCTTCTATGGGGTGCGATGGGCGAGAAATGACAAATGGCAGTGTCATTCTGTGAGGTGGAGAGGCAATGGAAGCTTCCAGAATCTTCTCCTATGACACTTGCCTCACTGAATTCGACCAAGGATGAGTAAGAGACCCTCAGTCTCCAAGTGGAAGCAAGAACTATCAGAGGGAAGACACTAATCAAATCACAAGTTGACTCATCCCCCTTACAGATATCTATATATGGATCCCTCATCCCAGAGATCCAGAGGCTGGAATTCTGCATATTGTAAGGAATTGCTGTTGGTTTCTTGAGACAAAATCATATTGTTGGGTGATCTAAGCTTTGTATGAGGTGAAGAGGGGCTTCTTTGCTGAGAGGTTGATGCTGGGTCAGAATCACTGGTTGTAACTCCTCTTGGCTCATTCTTGTTTATCAATAAAAGCTATTCTAGTTTTCCTCCATACTCTTGTGTCATTCATATTTGTTGCATTTGTATGGTCAATTTACATCTGATCCTAGATTGTTTATGATTATAGATCCATGTCTTTGTATAGTGTTATGCTACTGTGATCTTACAGGTACTTGGTGAAGCTGGGCGTGCAAGGGAGCAGGTAGCTAAAGACTATCAGAGAAGAGAGGAATCGAATCAGGAGATTAGCGCAAGACAGGGGTTGGTATTCTTATTCTTCTCTATTTATAATTCATAAAGGAAAAACGAAAGTAGCTTTTCTCTGTTTGTTTCTAAGGCAGCTGTCACACCTTAGTGGGATAGAGCAGTTCTATATAGACACTTTTCCCTGTAACAACCAGAGAGCTCAATTGACAATAGTATAGATTTATGAAGGCCACTGGAAGGTTGCTAAGGGGTGCTTGGAGGTCAAGTGATCCATTCATGCACGTAGAGACCGAGAGAAGCTCAGAGAGTCGAAGAGCCAGAGCCAAGAGCCAGAGCCAGACCCAAGAGCTAGAGTGAGAGCTAGAGCCAAGAGAAAGAGGCAGAGCCAAGAGGCAGAGCCAAGAGCTAGAGCTAGAGTCAAAGTCGAGAGCTAGAGTGAGAGCCAAAGCCAGAGCCAAAGCCAAAGCCAGAAATGCTGAGAGCTTCAGAGCTAGGGATAAGATGGTGTTGTAAGCCCATTATTTTCTATGTAATCCAATGGAGTTGAGCATGGAGCTTTTAAAATAACTTATGCCATAATCCCAGAGATCCTAGTTGAGTTGACTAGAGCTCAAGGAGACATAGCCCAAGAGTTTTGGGTGAACTCCATATTAATATTGCTGTTATGTTTGTTTGCTTGATCGCTGCACTGTTTTACTATTACATGTATTTACATATCAACATAAGCAACAAAACTTAAAGAACTTAATAGTTAAAGGAAAACTAAAAGCATACACCTCTTTCAAGTAGTTTTTAATTTTGCAATTGGTTAATCATAAGGTCTTGGGAATAATTAAGCTTTGGAAGTGTGAGAGGTTCTTATAAGCTGACAAGAAGCCTTTAATGCCCCATTTTTAGTTCAGATGGTATCATAGCCTGAGATTGGTTAACCCCACCTTTAGGAAGGTGATATCAAAGATGGTTATACCAAAACAAGTGGTATCAGATTAGAATGCTTAATTGACAGAGCAAAGATTGCTTGTCTGAAATGTGTTTAAACAGTCAGAGGTTGATTGTGTGCTTGTTTGTAGACTCACTATTGTTTGAGTTTGCAGAGGTGAAGGGAAAGCTATTGATAGATCAGTGCAGGAGAGTACAAAAAGGAAGAAGGGTTGAAGGCGTTCTTCTTATCCCAAAGGACCTCAATGTAATCCTTGAAGCATAAGAGGTTTATTGCAAAAGGTTGCTTGAATAAGCTCTTTGTTAATCTTGTTTGAAGTTCTTTTGTTCATTTTGATAATGACTACTTCTACAAGTGAGTCCTCAAATTCTTCTTTCTTCACAATATTCTTTGATGAAGACAAGAAGCAAGACTTGTTCATCATGATGGACAAGGTGAGAGAAATGTATGAGGAGAGAAGGAAGAGCAGCATACTTAGAGAGCAGTTGAAGTACGTGGAGGAAGAGAAGCAGTTGCTTTCTGACAAATTGCAGGAAATGGAGAGGAAACTTCATATTGCAAATATCAACCTAAAAAGGATGCATGAGTTGGAGACACAACTCTTTGTTGCCAAAGAAGCCTTGGTTAAGTATCAACTTGAAGAAGAGGTAAACAATTATTGTTTGTCTTCAAATTCTTCTAAGAATGCTTATATTGGTTCTTTTGAAAAACATACCAAAGGCATAGGTTCCAAGTTAATGTCCAAGATGGGCTATGAAGGAAAAGGCTTGGGTAAACATACACAAGGTATTGTTGAACCAATAATGGTTGAGGAAAGGCCTAAGTATTTGGGACTTGGCTTTGGACAGTCTTATAGAGAAAGTTCCAAAGCTACCATGAAAGCCATTGAAACAGTTCCAAGAAGGAGTTTCATTTCAGGTCTTCTACCTCAACAGTGTGAAGATTCTATTCATGGAGAATGCAATAGCTTGAAACATCATTTACAAGATGTAGGTTGTTCATAAGAATGCACTTGAACCAGAGAGTTTTGGAAACTCTAAAAGCCTTGAAGAGACTGATGGTATTCCAAAGGGAGCCACTTCTTCATTTGATTCACCTCTTCAAGGAGGAAATAAAGGTGAAAGAGAAAGGTATAAATCTGGTTCTTACCATATTCCTTTTGATTATGAGAAGCATGATAAATTTCCATATAAGCATGGGAAAAGCATTGCAGGTTCCTTTTGTTGTTTGGATAACAATAATGTTTCTAGATTTTGGAAGAGAATGGACACATACATGAAACTTTTGAAACAAAGGAAGCAAGAAGCCAAAGGTCCATTGGAAAAAGAAAATCATGCTATCAAGAGGATGCATATGTGTTGCACTTACTTCCATAAGTAAGGACATCTTGCTGAAAGGTGTTGGACTTTGAATCCAACAATGCTTCCACAAAACTTAAATAAGGTGGAAAGAGAAAATGGTAGAAATGGAAAGGAAGATTCCATGAATGATGTGTTTTAGGATGATTCACATGTGGATGCTGATGTGTAGACAAAGTTAGCACCTTTGAAATGGATTGGTAAGAAATGGTTAGAGTTCTTATCCAATTAAAGACTGCATGTCTTTTGATTTGATGCATCTATTTGCATTTATTTGTTAATGGAATGCAAGTTGCAGGATTTTACCAAGAAGGTGAATGGAAAAGTTGAGTAGGAGACTCACTTTATTGCTGCAACATTATATTTCATTTCAGCTTCGAAAGTACAGTGTGCTTAAGTGAAAGTTGAAGGATGAAATGCATGCATAAGCTTGATATGCATGAACAGAAGGATGCTGATGATTTCCTTGTATTTAAACATGTATGTGTGAGGCTGAAAGAAGAGGGTTCTATTACTCTCATTTACTATTCAAATCAGTATGTCAGTCTCTGGGAGACCAAAAGTTATTTTTGTGGGAAGGCGTGATCCAAAATGTATCTTGGAAAGGCTTCTAAGTCTAAAGTGTTCCTCACAGAGGAAAATGAAAGTCCAAGGGTGCTCTTGGAAATGGTCCATTGCATAGATCTTCTCATTCTGAATCTACTGCAACTTGAATGGACTAAAATGGACTTTGGATGATGAAGTTATCGCAGAAAGAAGATTGCCTTTATCCTTTGGAAAAGAAGGCATTTATTATAAAAATGGACTTAAGGCCTTCTTAAAGGAAATCGCATCGTAAAGGCTCAAAGGACAGACTTAAGCCGATCGGGTGATCAGAGGAGTAGAATCCAAACCCGTACGACAATGTGATTACAATGAGCGATATCGTCAATCGGGCGATCGATGGATCGACGATGGGCACACCCAAAAGGGAAGGACCCGTAGCACTGTGATATGCTGATATGCGATCAGCGATGGCGCTGATATGCGACAATGCCGACTTGCGATTGCGATGATCAGATTGGCAGATTGGCATCGACGATATGAAATCACATTACGATGTTCCATGGTATATGGAAAGAACCCCTGGGCCGTTGCGATTGCGATTAGCGATTGGGACCTGGACCCGATAAGGATTATAGATGCGATTGCACAAATTTTGAGACTTGTATTTTTGGATTTTCTATGTATTCCTTTTTATTTGGGTTTTTTGACCTCCTGACTGTGCGATCGCAATTTGCGATGACAGGATGGACCCAATGGGTTTATAGATGCGATTCTATAATATTTGAAGTCTGCCTAAAAGGAAAATGATGTGCTTTTAACGCGTCTACTTGTGTATTCCATTATGCTATTGTTTTTGAGTTTTCGCCTGAAGAAAGGCCTCAATTCCTTTGTAATTGCTCTTGATCATTGTGCCATGCTGCAAGTGGGCATTTTGAAAACAATGATGCGTTTGTAATGCGCAGAGCCACAGAGCCAGAAGCCAGAGGGCCAGCTGAAGAGGCAGAGGAATGATCATGCACAGAGAAATGGATAGGAAGCCACAGAGTTGAAAGAATGCCCCACAAAAGACAAAGAGCATGATTGAGAGGCAGTGAAGAGAGTTTTGGGAATCATTTGGAGGTCGAGTGAACCAGAAATCTCAATTGATAGTAGCAGATATTGCTGAAGGCCAGTAGAAGGTTGCTAAAGGGTGCTTGGAGGTCGAGCGATCCATTCATGCACGCAAAGGCTGAGAGAGGGCAAAGAGTTTTGGGAGTCACATGGAGGTCAAGTGAACTAAAGATCTCAATTGATAGCAGTAGAGATTGCTGAAGGCTGCTGAAGGGTTTCTAAGGGGCGCTTGCAGGTCGAGAAATCCATTGATGCACGCAAAGGCTGAGAGAGGCTTAGAGAGCCAAAGAGCCAAAGTGAGAGCCAGAGCTAGAGCCAAAGCCAGATCCAAGAGGCAGAAGTAGATCCAAGAGCCAGAGCCAGAGCCAGAGCCAAGAGCCAAAGCCAGAACCAGAAAGCCTGAGAGCTTGAGAGCCAGGGATAAGATGGTGTTCTAAGCCCATTGTTTTCTATGTAATCCAATGGAGTTGAGTGTGGAGCTTGTAAAAGAACTTATAACATAATCCTAGAGAACCTAGTCAAGTTGACTAGAGCTCAAGGAGATGTAGCCCAAGAGTTTTGGGTGAAATCCTTATTAATATTGCTGTTAGGTGTGTTTGTTTAATTGGTGCACTGTTTCACTGTTACATGTATTTACATATCAGCATAAGCAACATAAATTAAAGCACTTAACAGTGAAATGCAAACTAAAAGCATACACCTCTTTTAAGCAGTTTTCAATTCCGAAATTGGTTAATCATAAGGTCTTGGGAATATTTAATCTTTGGAAGTGGGAGAGGTTCTTGTAAGATAACAAGAAGCCTTTAGTGCCCCATTTTTAGATCAGGTGGTATCAGATCTTGAGATTGATTAACCCCACCTTCAGGAAGGTGATATCAAAGTTGGTTATACCAGAACAAGTGGTATCAAATCAGAATGCTTGATTGACAGAGCAAAGATTGCTTGTCTGAAAGGTGTTTAAATGGTCAGAGGTTGATTGTATGCTTGTTTGTAGACTGACTATTGTTTGAGTTTGCAAAGGTGAAGGGACAGCTATTGATAGCTCAGTCCTGGAGAGGACAAAAAGGAAGAAGGGTTGAAGGGATTCTTATTATCTTGAAAGACCTCAATGCAATCCTTGAAGCACAAGAGCTTTGTTGCAAAAGGTTGCTTGAATAAGCTCTTTGTTAATCTTGTTTGAAGTTCTTTCGTTCATTTTGATAATGACTACTTCTACAAGTGAGTCCTCAAGTTCTTCTTTCTTCACAAGATTCTTTGATGAAGACAAGAAGCAAGACTTGTTCATCATTATGGACAAGGTGAGAGAAATGTATGAGGATGGAAGGAAGAGTAGCATACTTAGAGAGCAGTTGAATTCCTTGGAGGAAGAGAAGTAGTTGCTTTCTGACAAATTGCAGGAAATGGAGAGGCAACTTCATATTGCAAATATCAACCTAAAAAGGATGCATGAGTTGGAGACACAACGCTTTGTTGCCAAAGAAGCCTTGATCAAGTATCGGCTTGAAGAAGAGGTAAAAAATTCTTGTTTGTCTTCAAATTCTTCTAAGAATGCTTATATTGGTTCTTTTGAAAAACATACCAGAGGCATAGGTTCCAAGTTAATTTCCAAGATGGGCTATGAAGGAAAACGCTTGGGTAAACATGCACAAGGTATTGTTGAACCAATAATGGTTGAGGAAAGGCCTAAGTATTTGGGTCTTGGCTATGGACAGGCTTATGGAGAAAGTTCCAAAACTGCCATGAAGGCCACTGAAACAGTTCCAAGAAGGAGTTTCATTTCAGGTCTTATACCTCAAGAGTGTGAATATCATATTCACGGAGAATGAAATAGAATGAAACATAATTTGCAAGATGCAGGTGTTCATAAGCATGCACTTGAACCAGAGAGCTATGGAAACTCTAAAATCCTTGAAGAGACTGATGGTATTCCAAAGAGAGTCACTTCTTCATTTGATTCACCTCCTCAAGAAGGCTATAAAGGTGAAAGAGAAAGGTATAAATCTGGTTCTTACCATATTCCTTTTGATTATGATAAGCATGATAAATTTCCATATAAGTATGGGAAAACCATTGCATGTTCCTTTTGTGGTTTGGATAACCATAATGTTTCTAGATGTTGGAAGAGAATGGCCACATACAGGAAAATTTTGAAGGAAAGGAAGAAACAAGCCAAAGGTCCATTGGACAAGGCAAATCATGCTGTCAAGAGGATGCATATGTGTTGCACTTACTGCAATAAGTAAGGACATCTTGCTGAAAGGTGTTTGAATTTGAATCCAGCAATGCTTCCACAAACCTTGAAGAAGGTGGAAAGAGAAAATGGCAGAAATGGAAAGGAAGATTCCATGAATGATGTGTTTTAGGATGATTCACATGTGGATGTTGATATGCAGACAAAGGTAGCACCTTTGAAATGGATTGGTAAGAAATGGTTAGAGTTCTTATCCAATTAGAGATTTCATGTCTTTTGATTTGATGCATCTATTTGCATTTCTTTGTTAATGGAATGAATGTTATAGGATTTTACCAAGAAGGTGAATGGAAAAGTTGAGTAGGAGACTCACCTTATTGCTGCAACATTATATTTCATTTCAACTTTGAAAGTACATTGTGCTTAAGTGAAAGTTGAAGGATGAAATGCATGCATAAGCTTGATATGCATGAACATAGGGATGCTGATGATTTCCTTGTATTTAAACATGTATGTGTGATTAACTTGAATGGTTGATTGCTTTAGCATGCATGTAATGCAATATTCACTTGAGAAAAGTTGATTTGGTCTCCAAGATGGAGTTAATGATGAAGTGTTTCATCTTTTGAAAATAATCCTTGAGATCTATTCTACATGCTTGACTTGAAGGGTCATTTGTTTTAAAGGCATGTTTTGTGGGCTTTTTATCTAGTCCGTAATTTGTATGCAGATGTAAGACATGGAGATGTTCATAAGATGTGAAAATCTATTTCTTTTGTTGAAGAAAGAGTTTATGCCATCTAGTTGTCGTCTGTATTTTTGTTGTTGTTAACAGTTGTTGTTGGTATCTTATCAAATAGGTACAAATGAAAATTTTGTGAAGCAGATGTAACTTCACATTTGTTTGAGCCACCTTGGATCAATGATCAAGGAAGAGAGGTTCAAACTACATTCTGTGATCAATTCACTAGGAGTTTTGCGTGAAGTCGAGGAAAACAATTCTTCCGAAGAGGACTAGCACATCTAGGAAGGAGAGTGGTCAAAGTATTTGGTTCAGAAGCACTATGCAAGGCAAGTGTATGGAAGCTGAAAGAAGAGGATGCTGTTACTCTCATTTACTGTTCAGATCAGTATGTCAGTCTTTTGGAGAGCAAAAGTTCTTTTAGTGGGAAGGCGTGATCCAAAATGGATCTTGGATAGACTTATAAGTCTAAAGTGTTCCTCACAGAGGAAAATGAAAGTCCAAGGATGATCTTTGAAATGGTCCCATTGCATAGATCTTCTCGTTCTGAATCTATTGCAACTTGAATGGACCAAAATGGAATTTGGATGATGAATTTATCACAGAAAGAATATTGCCTTTGTCCTTTGGAAAAGGAGGCATTTCTTATAAAAATGGACTTAAGGCCTTCTTAAAGGAAATCGCACTGGAAAGGCTCAAAGGGTGGACTTAAGCCAAAGGCATGAAGGATACCTGATGAGCGATATGTGATTAAAGCGATTAGCAATATGGGCAATTAGGAAATTAGAGGAGTAGAACCCAGACCCCTGCGACAATGAGATTGTGATGAGCAATATCGGTGATCAGGTGATCAACGGATCGATGATCGGCACACTCAAAAGGGAAGGACCTGTAGCACTGTGATATGCTGATATGCGATCAGCGATGGCACCGATATGCGATAGTGCCGACTTTCGATTGCGATGATCGGATCAGCGGATCGGCGTTGGCGATATGAGATCACATCGCAATGTTCCATGGTATATAGAAAGAACCACTAGGTTGTTGCGATTGCGATTAGCGATAAGGACCCGGACTCGATAAGGATTATAGATGTGATTACACAAATTTTGAGATCAATATTTTCAGATTTTCTATGTATTCCTTTGTATTTGGGTTTTTGACCTCCTGCCTATGCCATCGCAATTTGTGATGACAGGACGGACCCGATGGGTTTATAGACGCAATTCTATAATATTTGAAGTCCAGCTAAAAGGAAAATGATGTGTTTTTAATGCATCTGCCTATGTATTCTGTTATGCTGCTGTTTTCAAGTTTTTGCCTAAAGAAAGGCCCCGATTCCTTTGTAACTACCCTTGATCATTGTGCGACGCTACAAGCAGGTATTTTGTAAATAATGATGCATTTGTAACACACAGATCCATAGAGCCAGATGCCAGAGGGCCAGCCGAAGATGCAAAGGAGTGATTAGGCACATAGAAACAGATAGGAAGCTGCAGAGTCAGACGAATGCCTCACAAAAGCCAGAGAACATGATTGAGAGGCAACATAGAGAGTTTTGGGAGTCACTTGGAGGTCGAGTGAACCAAAGAGCTCAATTGACAGTAACAAAGATTGCTGAAGGCCACTGGAAGGTTGCTAAGGGGAACTTGGAGGTCAAGCGATCCATTGATGCATGCAGAGGCTGAGAGAGGGCACAGAGTTTTGGGAGTCACTTAGAGGTCGAGTGAACTAGAGAGCTCAATTGATAGCAAAAAAGATTGCTGAAGGCCGCTGGAAGGTTGCTAAGGGGTGCTTGGAGGTCGAGAGATCCATTGATGCACATAGAGGCTGAGAGAAGCTCAAAGAGCCAAAGAGCCAGAGTGAGAGCCAGAGCCAAGAGCTAGAGCCAAGAGCCAGAGCCAAAGCCAAGAGCTAGAGCCAGAGCCAGAGTGAGAGCTAGAGCTAAGAGCTAGAGCAAGAGCCAAGAGCCAGAGCTAAATCTAGAGTCGAGAGCTAGAGCCAGAGCCAAAAAATATGAGAGCTTCAGAGCCAAGGATAAGATGGTGTTCTTGTTATAGCTCCAAATCTCACTCTTATGGTTTGTGATGCTACACCCATGGCCTAGGGCAACCCATCCTTCCAGACCTGGTACAGGGATTATCTCAGCAGTGTGATATTTCTCTCTATTCTCCCCTCCCTTAGGCCTTCCCATTGAAGGAGGGGTTGCCCTAGGCCATGAGTGCATCATCACAAACCATAAGAGTGAGGTTTGGAGCTATAACAGTTCTAAGCCCATTATTTTTTGTGTAATCCAATGGAGTTGAGTGTGGAGCTTGTAAAAGAACTTATGCCATAATCCCAGAGAGCCTAGTTGAGTTGACTAGAGCTCAAGGAGACATAGCCCAAGATTTTTGGGTGAACTCCATATTAATATTGTTGTTATGTGTGTTCTTTTAATTGGTGCACTGTTTTACTGTTACATGTATTTACATATCAGCATAAGAAACAAAACTTAAAGCACTTAACAATTAAAGGAAAAATAAAAGCATACGCCTATTTCAAGCAGGTTTTAATTCTGCAATTGGTTAATCATAAGGTCTTGGGAATATTTAAGCTTTGGAAGTGGGAGAGGTTCTTGTAAGCTGACAAGAAGCCTTTAGTGTCCCATTTTCAGATCATTGATGCGACACTTGTGAAAGATGAATGACAGACTAAGCCAAAACTTATATAATAAAATATAAGTTAAAATGTTAGCAATCATTAAAATAAACAAGCAAAACAAAACTTACAGAAGTGAAACGACATAAAGAAATAGAAAAAACGGCAAAAGTTGACAAAATAAACACTCACACAAAAAATTGTTGCAAACTCCACGGAAGGCTCCTTGATCTCCTTGGGAATACTAGAGCTCCAAATTCAAATGTGAAAATGACCTCTAGAGGCATCTATTATATGTATTTAGCCTGATTATGGTTTATGATATGCATGCCTAAAATCAAGGAAAAAATGACACTTGGTAGAAAGTTCTAAAAAAATTAAGGGTGAAATCTTTGGGAAAATAATTATGATTCCCTATTATCTAGGGATGATTTTTTTCTCCTTTATGATTTTCTGGGGAAACCAGGCATACACACTATTAAAGAGGATTGTGCAGTTTCCGAGGACTGGGCAACTTCTTAGCTCAGTGCATTGCACAGTTTCTAAGCTCAAGGAAGGGTTTGCATAGTTTATGAACTTAGTGCCAGGCTACCATCTAGAACTGCACATTTATGGGGCTCAAATATAAGCTACCATTCTGGATTATTCAGTTTGCATCAAGGTTGGCTTGCCCTCCTATATTGTGTAGTTTCTGGAGGCAAGCCCAAAAGTGCTGCAAGGTCAAGAAGGCTACTTGTAACTTTAGAAAGTTTAGATTAGGGTCAAAAAAAGAAAACACAAGCTCAACATGAAAATATAAGTGTTGATCTTAGCATGAATACTTGATGGAAGTGAAATATTAGCTCTTGTGGATAGAAGGGAGGCTCCAAAATCAAAGCATGTGAAAAATTTTGGAGGGTGGTTGTAGCACCTACAACACTTGGTAACACACTGGTAGAACTCCAAATCTTTGTATCGATCTTGATCTACACCTATGAAACATATTTCACTTGTTATAATTTCATCCCCTCCTTACTCTACCTAACTTAGCTGAATAGATAAAACTAAACGATTTTAAAAAACCGATTAGAGTAGGTGTTACTAGTTATAGATTTGAGCATCGTAATTCCACTATGGTTTTCTCCAAGAAAGAATGTATTTTCCGTTAGGGTATGATCAAATAAAGGGTGCAATATCTATGCAAAGAGAGGGAATAAAGAGATAACCAAACATTGATAGTAGCACATCTTCCTCTTGGACTTAACCATGCTTGCTTCGAGAACCAACACAGTCTCATGCAACAGTTATTCTAAGGGAGAAAGGAAAGAAAAGAAAAGGAGTGATACAGAAAGAAAATCAAAGAAAAAAAACAAAACAAAACAAAAAAAACTACTCCTACTCCTAAACCAACCAAGAATAGGCCAGTCTTACATAAAATGCAACTTCCAATGTGTTAACACTTCTTAGTTTTCCCAAGGATGAGAAAGGAAACCAAAGAGGTAACCACAAACCAACCTTGGACTTGATAGCTAGCCCTTCCAAATCAGAGAGGGTTCTCTCTAAATCAACCTCACAACCAATGAAATTGATTAGAGAACATTAGAGTTTTAGGCTAGTTATTAGCTCAATAGAGTTTTGATTAGGGTTTTCTAGATAAGAAGCACAGGGTCTAGGAACTAGGCCAAGTAGGTTAAAATATCAGTTGTAGACATAGAATGAGGCAAGGTAGGTGTAATCAGTAACATAATTGGTTTGTCATTGTAGTATGGTTATTAGGAAAGAAGGAGAAAAATGAGCATACATGTATGAATTCATTTGTTTCGGAGGATGAAAACACTTATATGAAAATCTTAGACAAAACAGAGCATTCAAGACAATGTATTATTCTTAACAACTTAAGAGATAATCATGAGAAGAAACATAGATGGTTGCCAAAAAAATTTAAAAATCAAATGCATAAGAAACACTGGAGAAAACAATGCCACTGAGCACAACACATGAATCCCATAAAAATAGCTGCAACTGTATATTATTTATGCCAATATCAAGTACACTAGTTCAAAAGTATGAGCTTCCAATATCCAACCCTTCCTTTGACTTCATTTTGTCTACATATAGATGAAAAACAAGTTTTCCCCTCCAAGGGGTCGAATCCTTCTTCCTAGGAACTGATTACATGATTCTCTCTAACTAATGCCAAAACCTAGGGGAGTTAGAAACCACTTCCCCTTTTAAACTAACTGATTGAGTTTGTCTCTCAAAGCCTTTAATTACAAGATTCTTTACTATTTAACCCCTAACAAACTCATTTACATAAGATGAAATCATAAGGTAACCATTTACATCAATCTAGCTTGACCTTTCTATTGGGTTGTGTTATATTCTTTCCACGACTAGCCCACATAGTTAACTGGGGGGTTAGAAGGGGGGTGGAGCCACCCCTTCATTGCGCCGATTGCGTAGCAGGGGGAGTCATAGGGGGTTTTAGGGGTGAAGGTAACCCCAATCTATGGGGACTAGGGCACCTTATTGGAAAATTTTAGTTTTCGACCCTATATTAGGTTGGGCAGACCTACCTATGGTTTTGTGCATGTTTTTCACACATGGTTTTGGATGCGATGGTTTTCGGTCCACAGTTTTGGACACGATGGTTTTCAGTCCATGGTATTGGATGCTTCAGCATGTATAAATATGTATTGTAACATTGAAAGGAATATAATGAAAAAATCAATCTGGTAGTCTCGGTTTTGGGATCAAGAGGAAAATCTCTGTGTATACGTGTTTTATGTGTTATGCTCTTGCATTGTTTATTTTTTGTGTTCTAGAATTCGTATGCAGGTAATTTCTATATGGAGTTAAAACCTACACTTTCACCATTACAAGTATTAAAACAATCAAACTCACAAAGCACAACAAATTAGAAGAAGCGCAACAAGTCCTGCAGAAGCACAGGACAACTTTGGAGGATGATTTGGAGGCCTTCTCAAGTTTTTGCTACAAAAGGTATGTATGGAAATATGAAAATGTATTCTACACAATGGAGTCACTAAGACTTGAAAAAATTTGCTTCACACCCTTCAAAAATTTTCTTGAAGTTAGACTTTCCAAAAGCGCAACGAGTGCCCTGAAAAAGTGGCAGAAAGGTGAAAAATAGGCACTATTTGGTGATTTTCTGAAAATTTATGACTCTTCATGCATCCTAAGGTACTTTTCTGACATCCTTATGCCTTAAGTGTCTACAAATGCTTGAAATTATGCATTTGGACATCCTAAGAAAAAGCGCAACAACTACTCATTGCGTTTCTATAGACTAATTTCCATGTGTGCACAAAAAATTTCAAAATTTTCAAAAATTTGTTTCCTTGCTTTCTGTCATGCCTTCAGACAACTAGTGATGCATCAGCTAAGAGGTCAAGGTTATCCCTCTTCTTAAGCTTCCTTAGGGTTCTCTTGAGCTTCTTCTTCATGTTCTTAACCCTAACTTTGCAAACCATGTTTCTAGTGTAGTAGTGTTTTGCCATATTCCTTTGCATGCCACTATCTTTGTTTTCCTTCTTCAAAAGCTTCTCTAGGTGCATATTCACTTTCTCAAGCCAATACTCCTTGTCCTCTTCAATTTCAATAGCTAAGGAGTCATCTATGGTGTTTAGGGTTTTAGGAGTAGAGGGATTTTGTTACAGCGAAAAGTGTCTATATAGAACTGCTCTATCCCACTAAGGTGTGGCAGCTACCTTAGAAACAAACAAAGTAAAGTCTACTTTCGTTTTCTTTTATGGAAAATAGATGAGAGAAGAATAGGAGACAAACCTCTGTCTTACTTGGTTCCTTATTCAGTTCCTCTCTCTCCTGATAGTCTTTTGCTACTCGCCTTCTCGTATACCCAGCTTCATGGAGTACCTGTAGGATCACAGCAACATAAAACTATACAAGAACATGGATCTATTATCATAAACAATCTAGGGTCAGATGTAAATTGACCATACAAATGCACAAAACATAGATTACACAAGAGTATGGAAGAAAACTAGAATAGCTTTATTGATAATCAAGAAAAAGCCAAGAGAGTTACAACCAACTGTTCTGACCCAGCATCATCCTCTCAGCAAGTGAGCCCTTCTTCACCTCATACAAAGCTTAGATCACCCAACACTATGTTGTTGTCTCAAGAAACTAACAGCAATTCCTTACAATATGCAAAATTCCAGCCTCTGGATCTCTGGGATGAGGGATCCATATATAGATATCTGTAAGGGGGATGAGTCAGCTTGTGTTTTGATTAGTGTCCTCCCTCTGATAGTTCTTGCTTCCACTTGGAGACTGATGGTCTCTTACTCATCCTTGGTCGAATTCAGAGAGGCAAGTGTCACAGGAGAAACTTCTGGAAGATTCCATGCTTTTCCACCTTGCAGATTGACACTGCCATTTGTCTCTTCCCGCTCATCGCACCCCATAGAAGGGCTTTTTGAAATGCAACACACCCACAGAGTGTACTTAGGTGAGATGCAACGCACCCTGGCCATGGAGCAAGTGCAATGATCCTGTTTTGACCAGTTCTGAGCAGTTTTTCATGGAGAACTTCTGGGAGAAGTTGTAATCAGATGACCTTGTTCCTTTAGGGGGTGGAACAACACTTTTAGGGACTTAGGAGCCCTTAGTTTATGGATATTTTATGCTTGGTGCTGCAGGGCCCAAAAATATCTATAACAGTTTCCCCCTAAAGCATGAGGTCATTAATCTTTTTGATGTCGGGTTAAATGCTTTATGATGAGGATCTGAAGTTCTTTCAAGCTGAGAGGAGACCTGTAATAAGATACAACACAATACATTATCTTCATAAAATTTTCATGATCTAGCTGAGGCGGGCATTCCCATGCTTAGCTTTATAAATTCATTTTCATGTACATAGGACAGACAATCGTCTGAGTGTAGACTGATGATTCTGGTAGAGCCATCATCCCTTTGATTGGATGATTATTTGTGCCGTAATGATGTACATTTGATGTCTTTATTTTCCTGAATATATATCGCAGCCCGGATGGATGAAACTAGATCCGGGGTCTTCAATCTCATTCGTTCTTCACTCAAAGTACAAGTCGATCCATGTGAGAGATGTTCTGGAGTCGAACATGGAAAGACATCGCCTGATTACCAGCCAATGATGTAAGCTGTTAACAGGTGCGAGAGGAATCACCGATAATGATAATGACCCTCAAGGTACTGCAGTACAATTCACGTGGTGTGAATAAAGGACTTGGCGTCGAACACCACGTAAAATCTTTCAGTCGAAGGCCATTGATGTAAACCTTTCACCGGAAGTGAGAAACTTGCCATTAATGCATGCAAGCTTCAAAGTACTGAAGGGGTGTCCCTAGATCGACTTCTTGGATAATGAGATGATGTCGACAAGAAGCGATCCGTCATAGGAGGGCCTTAATGAATCCCACATCAATGACACGGAACTAAGCAAATGATTTTAATGGAGGTGAAAATGGTCTGGTGATATAAGGTTCAGGATGGCGGTCATGAAAGAATGGAGCATAAATGTATTGCAGTGGGTGAGACACAGGTGAATTCTCTGAGTGACTTCTCTTGAACATATCGGCGACACTGACATGATGGATTGGTAGCATTAACCCCAAATGTGGATGGTGTGATGTGACCATGGTGATGTGACCGGTGAATGAAACAACCCAACCCGACTTGGATGCGGAGTGAAAGTGTCATGTTCAAGAGCAACTTGCTACCAATAGAGTTTCTTCAAGTTTTCTTCCCAATTTTTCCCCAGTCATTGCTAACCAGTACCTCTTTATTTTTGTCAAGCTTGAGGAGGATAACATATGCTTGTTCTATAATTTTCCCTTCGGGAAACCCATCTCTATGTTTTAACGAGCCTAGCGATAGTGAAACTCGTTCTTGTTTGCCACGGACAAGTTTGTCGCTATTAGGTTTTTAACGAGTTTAACGACAAAGATAACTCGGTCCTTTTCAATTTTAGAGAGTCTGAAAAAAGGACGTAAAGGAAACTCCAAAATTCATTTTCGTCATCTAATCCCTTAAGTCCGAAAAAGTATAAAACAATACAGAATGGATGAATTTTCGATACTTTTAACGAGCCGAACAAAACAAGCGCTCGATCTTTTTGTGTAATGATCCCTCAGGTCCAAAAAGATTAAAATCTAAAGGAGGGATAGCACTTTCGACCGTTTTAATGAGTTGGAGAGGCCAATGACTTGCCAATCTTTTCATATTTTACGAGTCAATTGAAAAGAGCTTAAAGGAGACTCGTTTTTTGAGGAACGAGTGATAAAATTGGGTAGCAACTGATTCCAGGTAAGGTTTGGAATTTTTCCAATCACGGTAGTGTTACAAGGATGGCTAACAAGATCACTCTTCGCAGCTGTTCCTCAAAAAGGGTAAACAATCAAATGGAGGTGAATGATCGGCCAATGCAAAAGTGGAGGTGATGGATCAGAACACGACCAAGGCTTTAAAGGCTGAAGTATTATATTCACGATGGTTATTTACCAGAAATTGGTTCATTTTTTAATGAGCTTAAACTCTGGAGGAACATGTGCTCATTGCTTATGTTTATTTTTTAACAAGCATGAAGTCCGCGTTAAAACTGCTCGATTAGATTTTACCATAAATAGCTTTGTTCTTTCAAAGATCGTACTGCACGTTCAATTGCTTCATCAAACTTAGTTAGAAACGAACAATATGTGTTTTAGAAAATGAGTTAGGACACAAATAGTTTACTCGAAGTACGTAAAAGTAATTTAAAAGTGCTTTTTTACCTCTCATTTTACCATTTCATTTGAACTTTGGTTTGTTGGAGCTTTGGAGGTGTTTTCCCCCTTGATTTTCATCAGCTGATTCCAGGGGATCCTGTGGACAATTTTCGGCGCAGTCTGGACCAGGTAGGAGCTAAACCTTAGCTCTTTCTTTTCATCCTTTCCACTTTGCATTCTGAGCTTGATTTCTTGTTTTTCTGAGCCCCTGGGGTTTTGGAAAAACACTCTGGCTCCATCACACCCTTCATGTATCGAAAGGTGCATTGGATATCAGCCAGTCCACTAGCTATTTGACATACAATGCACCCAGAACACTACTGTAGGTGCGATGGGCGCAGAGAAGAAAGTCTATGCACAGTTTTTAATGGAAATTTTTGCTTGTTTCTCACCAAATCAGGATCTAACTCTTCTCTTGTTTGCTTTCAGAGATTCATTGGAGCAAGATGACCATTACATGGCGAGAACATGAGCATGAAGAAGATGATCTACTTGCTTTACATGATCCGGTTACCGTGAATGCATAACGGAATTGTGGCTTGTTGAAGTTTTTCCACATTTCTAGCATGAGACAGCAAATCAAATTGTTGCAGTATTTGCTCAATGATTGGGATCCTACCAGCCAGGCATTCCAGATTATGGGCAAATCCATCCCCTTAACTGTAGTGGACATCTATTTTCTGACCGTCTTATCGAGGTGGGGTGCCCACATCTCTTTATCAGGTTCGGGCCGTGGGGGTGAATTTGTGAGAGATTATGTTTGCAGGTATTGCAGAGAAGGATCTCAGCCGAGTAAAGACGGAAAGATCATCATCTGAGATGTCACTGACAGGTCCTTGAGGACCATTCTGTTCACTTTTGGTAGGATGGCCGGTGGTGCGGCTCTTCATGTGGCCAACCGATATTATATGCAGTACGCCCTGGAATGTCTCGAACCGAAGGTGTTCAACTGGTGTGATGCAGTACTCCTTGTGATGAAAGAACAGTTGACCAAGGTGAAAAGCGAGAGGTTGAAGAACTTTGGATACGGTTCTATTTTAATCGCCTTTGCCTTGGAAAAGATACCACTGATGCAGTCGCAGTATATTGCACTTGGTTTACCTCCACCGACTAAACCACGTATGCAGAGATGGGTTGACCATATGTCTAGGCATGCTGGTCAGTCTCAGATTTCTTTTTCTGATACCTTCTTAGGGTGGTTTGATCGTCAAGAGATGGTTTATTCCGAGTATCCATATGCTGGCATGGACTTCCGGGGTGACCCAGATTTGGTACTACCGGCTGGCGAACAGTGGGGTGCCATTGGTAAATTATTTGACCATATTCCTGTTTATTGTTTCTCTTTTATAATGTCCTTGTGCTTAATTCTATCAAGACTAATCATAACTCATGTGTTCGCACAGATGTTGGTCCCGTTCAGCCAGTAGTACGCCTGAGAGTGCCAGCTGCCATCCCTGCAGGAGAGGCTGTGGGAAGGGCCATCCTTCGCGACCTTGATGTGGCCGAGACTCTTTCAGCATTACAGGATCAGGTCGAGGGCCTCACTCTCGGTATTCCAGATGTGAGGACTGACGAGCTGCCTTTGAGGTTGCAACGACATACTACTGGTGTGCCAAGTCGATGGACTAGGCTTCTACGCATGATTGCGCAAGCGGTGACTTGTTATCATGAGCGTCATTAGACTAGGGTGCCCCCTAGGTTTTGAGTTTTGGGTCATTTGACCGATTTTGTCTTGGTTATAGAACATTATGTGTAAACCATAAAAAGTTATCTATATTTTTTATTTTCAGAGTTTTATTTTGGTTAAGTGTTATGATCCAAATGCAAATATTAATGAAATGCTTCTTTTATAAATGTTGCAAATGTCTATCTAACACATAATTTGCTAATGAGTCGGTTAATGTGTTTAATTTTATGGAAATATGTTGATATTGAATAAAATCGAATTGCCTTTCCAAAATTTTAACCCTTAGGAACATGCGATAAATAGTTGGATTTCGGACAGAGTAGATATCATTGAGTTGTAGTATGACGAGTTATGAGTCTAGCCTGACAATCAGTCAGCGTATGCATTAGAGAGAAGTTCTATCAACGCACTATACTCAGTGATATTATTCGTTGATTGACCAATACATACCCCTCTGAAACTTACTAACTCGCCGCTTGGATGAAAAATGGCCCAGGCCGCAGAAGATAGGTTTCGCGAACTACGACTTGCTCCGTCGGCATATCTAACCCATGACTCCAATAGGTTCGACATCTGCAATAAATGTAAAAGTGGATTACTTGACCAAAACAAATAGTTTAGCGAAAACAAAAACGTAACAAAAGCAGATAGGTTACTATACTGAATCACGCATAGTAACGCTTAAGGTACAACCCGTTGCGAGGTTAATCCAGTGGAATCCCATCATAATCTATCAACTCGTAGGCTCCTTTTGCTAACACTCTCTTAACAATATAGGGGCCCATCCATAAAGACTTGAATTTACCTGCTCCCAATTTATCGGATTCTTGGTCATAAAGCAAGACCAAGTCACCTTCTGAGAAGACACAGGGTTTGATATTTTTGTCGAACTGCGCCTTGACTCGTCTCTTATGGGCTTCGTTAGCCAAAGCAACATCACGACGGGTTTCATCCAATTGGATTAGTTCCAAGAAACGAGTCTCCTCTTCAGAAGTTCTGGGGAGAAGGTCGATTGCGAGTTTGAGGGACGAGATTTCACATTGAATTGGTAAGATTGCTTCTAGGCCATACACCAGTTGGAAAGGTGTAAACCCAGTTGCATTTCTTACTGATGTTCGGTATGCCGACAAGGCTGAGTATAGGATCAGGTTCCAACTCCTTTTGTGAACTCCAATCATCTTTTGCAGCATGCGTTTCAGGACTTTATTGATCGCTTCAACTTGTCCGTTGGCTTGCGGATAATATGGAGTAGAGCTGTCATGCGATAACCCTATTTTGGCAGCTCATTCGATCATCATGTGATTGCGAAAATGAGATCCATGATTTGTGACTATAGCTTGTGGGACGTCGAATCTGGCGACTACATGATTGAAAAGGAATAGGGCAGCTATTTCACCAGTGTTATTTAATGTAGGCATCGCCTCGGGCCATTTGGTAAAATAGTCAACTGCGACTATTATATACCCATGCCCCCCGGTCGAGGTGGGGTTACATGTCATGAAATCGATGCCCCATTTGGCGAATGGCCCAACAGCAACTATTGGTTGTAGAGTTGCGGGTGGTTTTTTGGTTTTGCTATCGAAAATTTGACAGGCATGGTAACTTCTGACTGCGTTTATGCAATCTTTAAACATTGTTGGCCAGAAGTATCTTGTTCGTAAAATTTTCTGTGCTATAGCATAACTTGATTGATGCCCCCCAAGCGCCTGAATGGCAATCATTCAGGACTTTTTCAGCCTCCTCGTGAGTGAGGCACCTCCTTAGAACTGTATCGACACCACGCCAGTAAAGTGTATCACCGACGATCATGTAGTCTTTTCATTTATGTGCCCCACGGACAAATAAATGCAGTCTTTGGCTGGTCCTGTGGGCGAATATTTATTTGATTACATCCAGAGAATCCATCCATAAATGAAAAAATTTCACATCTGGCGCATTCATCAATTATCTGGTCGATAAAAGGTGTAGGGTAGTTGTCTTTTGGACAAGCTTGATTTACATCTCTATAATCGACGCACACTCTAATCGTTCCTTGTTTTTTCATAACAGGAACAATATTCGATACCCAATTGGTTAGAGGAACCGGGTAAATGAAACTAGCATGGAGAAGTTTTTCAACTTCTGCTTTAATGGCAGTGACTTTCTTGGGGTGCACCTGCTGTAGCCGTTGTCGTACTGGTTTGACATCTGGATACATCTTAATTTCGTGTTCAACGATACTCGAGTCAATGCCTGGCATTTCATCATATGACCAAGCAAAGACATCTCTGAACTCGCGAAAAAGAGCGTTATATATTTCCAGTTCTGAATGAGAACAACCTTTGCCAACATAAATATTCTCTACAACATCTGTTTTGGTTGAGATATTTATGGCGATAGTCTCTTCAATGTTGGACAAGTTTCGCTCGGAATCCACCGTGTTTACAGTATTTGATAGGAAATCAAAAACTGAGGGATGATGAAGGTCATCAGGAGAATCTTCTTCACAATCCGGAAGAAGGGAACGATGGTGGTAATCTTTCCATGATGCCCCCTCAATTATCATTGATTGAACAATTCCTTCGTCGTTGCAATGCACTCTCGACCAAGGATCTGAAGGGTTACCATATTCTTTAGACCTATCTATCCAAACGCTTGATGAGCGTTGCTTTGGGTTTGCCTCCCATGCTAGAAACATTGATTGTTACAATATTTCTATTGGGCTTGGAGGCAACACCAGTGTATGATCCATGTTTATATCGTTTTCTGAGATCTTTTGTATTGAAGATATCATATTGCAGGTTCTTACCGACGCTACTTCCGCCAGATTGATTGGAGGCGGGAAAGCAAAAGTACCCATTAATACAGGGTCTTTTAGTAGGCCTACTCTGATATTTTGAAGCGAATGGGTGCTTCCATGGATCATTGGAATGCTTCCCGTAACTTGAGAACCATTGGGGAGGAAGGTTTGTTGATCGACGATTGTAATCCCTCCTTGAAAGGGAAAGGCAATCTTCCTAAAATAGGTCGATACAACAACTGCCATAACATATATCCATGGTCTTCCCAGTAGGATGTTGTAATCGAGGTTTCCATCAATTACTTCGACATCTATTTCTATTGTTTTTCCCCCTAGTTCAACTTGCAAGTTACTTAGAATACCATATGGGGTATATGTTCGTCCATCGAATGCTTTTAGTTTCGTCGATGATCTCGACAAGGTTGGAGATCCTAAAGTTTTCCGGCAACTTATCAACATAATACATGTAGATGCCCCCTCATCAATAATTTTTCGATGAACAGTTTTGTTGAGGGCTTTCACCTGAATGAGGAAAGCTAGTTGGGCTGGTAACTGTGGATCGTATCCTTCATGATTAAACGATACAAGATTGGAATCCTTTGGGTCTATTCCACCGATGGCTGATAATAAAGCATGCTTTTGGGATGGGCAATTTTGCAGTACCTCAAGTGTCGACATAGCGAATGGCAATTGGGCCAAATCTTCCACTATATTATAATGATGTGCTGCTCTGGCACGAGGATTAAATGTCGATTTGTGTACTACTCCCTTTGGCAGTTTTATTGTCAGTTCTGGAATGACGGGTGGCACAACTTCTGTCGAAGTTGTTGTCGAACTACTAGGTTGATCTTTACCCTTGTTGTTCGACAGCTGTGGATTTCCATAATCTTTGTTCCTTGTCGATATCAAAGCATCATTTTGTTGTTTCGAAATCGACAACATTAGCACTTGGGACAGGGAAGCATTTTCATTAGCAACCAGATTTGTTCCTGGGTTCGGAAACGGATCAGTTAATACTGCTGAGGTCTTTGAATTCTTGAAGAATTTTTTAAGCTCAGCTCTGTGTGGACAATCTGGTGTCCGATGATCCTCATCACATATCATGCATGGATATTTTAGTTTCCTATTTCCAGGCGGGTTTGCAGAAGATTTTTCAGGTGATGATTCTTCCTGTTTCTTCTTCTTCCCTTGGTTTTTCTTCTTGCCTCCTGGTCGCTTGGTTTCTTTGCCTTTGTCTGTCGAGACGACATTTACTTCCGAGGCAAGAAGTTCTTCATTTGCATTTTGACTGGAATTCTTACGGGCCTTTTTAGATGTAGCCCTTGTCGATTTCGTGTCTGTTGTGCCAATCACGCCGTCGCCAGCATGAGAGTCATTGTTCGATTTAGGAGGGGGAGGAACGGAAAATTCCGGTCTAGGCGCATCAGGTATTTTATCGTAGAGCGTGCCAGACTGAGTATAAATCAAGTCTAGATATTGTGCACGAGCAATAACCTGCTCTTCTGTGACGACTCCCCCTTTTGCCACATCTTCTATGTAAGGCGTAACGTATCTCACCCGAAAGTAAGTGAGAGGGTATGAATGAAAGGGGTAATGAATGAAATATACCGAGTATGCGGTTATGGGGTCTTCTCTTTCGGCAGCGGTAAGGACTGACTTCTCTGTGGTAAGTACTTCCCTTCTGTTGTCTGATGGGAACATGCAATCATCGTTTCTCACGTATGGCAAATTGGCTCTCTCTTCTGGTGGGAATGGTGGTAGCATGGGTAGATCCAACAACAGATAAAGGAGGAGATCAAGTAGCAAAGGTAGCAGCAGAGCAAGCACCAGTATATATGTTTTCTATAGAAGATCTAAAGCTAGCAGTAGTATCCATTGAAGCAATTAAAGCAGTGAAAGATTTAGTTTCTATTTCATAGAGGCCTATTTGCTAACTGAAATAAGCAATCCACACTCCTCGGCGATATGATTTACAACCTTCACCCTTGGCTTGGAGATGGAGTGATGGAAGGTAACAAAGACTTAATAAACCATTCAGCTAAAAGCTGATCGGGAACATAGTTTATTACCATTCTACGACGATGTCGCCACTCATGAATATGATCAGATATGTGAGTGGTCATTGTCTGCTTGAAATTGGTAAGAAGTTCTGTTCCCGTTTCGTACCTTATCGGTAACTGAAAATGGGTTAAAAAGGTTGTGGCTAGGGTACTGAATTGTCAAACAAAGCTCTGGGCAATTCGATATACCATTTTGCCGCTGGACCAGTTAACGTCCTCTGAAAAAGGTGAAGCCTAATCGAATCATCATTTAGGGTGTTTGATGAGCACCACAGATGAAAAGTCATCACATGATTCGACGGATCTTCACTTGGATTTCCATTAAATTGAAGAATATCTAACGGAAGTTTATGTGGAATCGCGGGCCACCAAGGGGCGTAAGCGATTGGATCGTTTGTTAATGGATTTAGATCTGGTAACTCTAAAGTTGCCACGAAGGGTAACTGTTGTTTCAGGTTAGGCGAAGCATACCCAGGATAAGATGGAATCGCCTGAGCAGTTGGTCTTTGCATACCAGCATAATGCATTTGATGATGGTAACTTTGGTAAGGTTGGTGGGCATAACCATTGTAGAATGGTTGGTTTTGACCGATTTGAATATACGGTTGCCCACTATTTGTAAAGATTTGTTGCTCAGATCCTTGGTATACTTGTTGGAATTGCAGTTGTTGGTATTGCACTATCCATGGTTGTGACGCCATGTGTTGTTGCCCGATACTAACCGTTTGACCAAGATGAGGGGTAATTGTACCCGTTTGGGCCTGTGTCATTTTACCAGTCAACGATTGTGGTTGAGTTGCAGGGTTAAGAGGTTGTTGCATTACAACCTGAGAACCCTGAGGTTGGCATACAACAGGCAGCGCTTGTACTTGCGACACCGTCACAATAGCTGGCATAGTTGGTATATTTGACACAAGTAAACATTGTTGCATCGAATATACAACTCTTGGTTGTTGAGGTAGTATCGGTACCCAACCGCTTGATGTAATTCTGGCATAACCTGAATTTTGTTGTGAACTCCCGTATGACTGTCCTCCTGGAGGAGACGATGAAAGGGTGTATTGCCCCCCATACGGCGGTAATCCGGTGCTCAAAGGAAAGATTTTCCCTTGAGGACCGGACTGCCCAAATTGATATCCTAAAAGATCAATTTGTTGAGACCCAACATAAGAGTTTCCCGATACTATTCGGGATGAACAAACAGGAACAGACCATACTATCGAAATAGACCTTGAGTGGGCTCCTTCTAGCGATTGAGAGCTAGTTGGGACAGATGGTATGCCGGCGAACATTGTCGGAGTGACAGCAGGAAGTTCTGTCGTTGCTGTGTCAGATGACACAGTCCTAGATGTCGACGGTTGTTCAGACATTTCTAGTCTATCCAAAAGATTACCTAGCGATTCTACAGGAGCTTCTGTCGGCGGTAGACTAATTTCTAATGAAGAAGGATATAGAGTGATCCCGACTCCAAATTGCGATGGAGTACTAGATGGAGTATCCTCTAGGATCTCTTCTATAGCAATCAAACCAAGTGGAAGAGGTAGACCGTCAGGTCTGTAAAATATTTCTGGTGCCGAAGAAGGTATGAAATCTGCAGTGACAGATGTTTGGGGAACAACACTCTCCGAACCGGTTGTAGATGAAACTGGTTCAGTAACACAAGTGTTTACCCTCAAACTAGGATCAGTACTACTGTCCTTCGGTGGCTGCTGAACTTCTTCTATAAAGGCAGGGATACCAGAAATGTTTGGAGTAACCGGACTCTCTAATGTCATTGGAACTCATGTTCTAACTTTACCAGGAGATTTGGAACCGGTTAAACGAGTTCGCTTTGTCCGTAATAGTTTCGATTTCGGAGACAAAGACGGTTGACTCGCAAGCCTCCGTGAATGACGGGGTTTCAATTGACTTTCTTCCACGATTGCGGATTACTCGATCAACTAAAAATCAAAGGGGAAGTATATTTCCGAATTAAATGAATTTTAGACGCTTTGACACAACTTGTTTTTTCAATTTTAAAGAGTCGAGAAAAAACAAAAGATGACTCTAGTCTCCTTCGATTTTTAATGAGCCTGAAGTGACAAGTGCTCAGATGGACCTTTTCCGTTAAAGAGTCTGAAAAGGAATGAAAGGGACTGCTCTGGAAATCTAGGTAGACGGTTTACCAAATCAATCGCAAAACTGCAGAATACTTTTTACGGTATGGCAGTCAATCTTCCCGAATGCTGTGTTCAGCGCATTGCGATCGATAGGGTGGCAAACACGGCTTCCTATGGATAAAGGATAAATCCTATAGTGGTCTTCCAAAATATACTCGACGGTACGTGGGAGAACAAGTCTGTATTGGCACTTGTCGTCTCAAAGTGGAGGAATCACCCAACCAACAATGAAAGCGATAGTTACCACATTTTACGACGCCGAAGCTATTGAGATTGAAAAGAGGCTAAGCAATCTCAATAGAGATGATGGCTGGAAAATCAGTAGGCGCTGGATTCCAACACTCTCTTCTTAGTCGGTTTTTCTGCCTCCTCCTTGTTTTTGAACTCTTATTTTATATATATATATAGATAGATAGATATATATATATATATATATATATATATATATATATATATATATATATATATATATATATTTTATTTTATTATTTATTTATTTATTTATTTATATATATATAGATATATATAAAGACTAATTTATATCAATATATATAATATATTACTAATATTATTAATATATTAATATCAAGACTATATTATTAATATATATTATATTTAATAAATAATTAAATAAATAAATTACCTATATTAAGACTATATTATTAATATATAATAATAAATAATTTAATTAAATTAAATAAATTACCTTTTCTAACTAACCATTTAAATTATTTTATTTAGTTATATATTTTTAACCCTAATTTTATGATTTTAATAAAAATATATATATATATGTGTGAGAGAGAGATTATTAATAAATAAACTAATAAATTACTTTTATTCTCGTCCCTAACAACCTATTATTATAATTTTAATTAAAATATATATATATATATATATATATGTAATTTCAATCGAGGGTGGCATAAAGACACAAGGGCCTGGTTAAACTATTGGGAGATCAATGAAAATGATGCATTGCAAAACATAAATAACATTAAAGATATTGTTACTTCTAAGTTCAAAGAAAAAATGTGGTGTGAGAAAGATTTAGCGGCTAAAAGAAAATTAAGTTATTATAAGAAGGTCATCAACCCCACCCTAGAAGATCAAAAGTATCTCTCTATTTTAACTAGCTCAAAGAAGAAAATTAATATAGCAAAGATTAGAACGAATTCTCATGATCTCCATAGTGAAACAGGTCGTTGGGAAGTTCCTAAAATGCCATGGATGGAAAGGATTTGCCATATATGTGAGAATAGGAACATCGAGGATGAAAACCACTTCCTCTTAGAGTGCCTCGCGTACAATCACATTAGATCTCAGTTTCACAATCTTTGTTACAATACTGACCTTCCTGGCCTTTTACAATGTCAAAATTATAGTGAGCTCGGGAGGCTTCTCTCCAAGCTTTTTGAACATAGGAATAAAATCTTAAATCAAAATAAATAATTTGTTTCTTTAGGTCCGATAGACCATTGTTTGGTCTCAGTGGACGTTAAACAACAACAACATCATCATCATCATCATCATCTATGTATAATATTAACAATAATTATTAAACAATTTAAATAAATAATTATCTTTTTAAACTAACCACTAAAAGTATTTTATTTATTATTTTTTAATCCTAACTTTTATCTTAATAACCTAATATTATAACTTTAATATATATATATATATATATATATAAATTATTAATAAATAAATTAAATTAAAGTTTTTAAAACTAACCATTAAAAATATTTTATTTATCTATATATTTTTACCTAATTTAACTTATTTCCATAAATAATGATAATAATAATAATATTAAATTAATAAATAATAATTTGACTACTAATATTATTAATATATTAATATCAAGACTATATTATTAATATAATATTAATTATATTTAATAAATAATTTAATTAAACAAATAAATTACCTATATTAAGACTATATTATTAATATATAATAATAAATAATTAAATTAAATTAAATAAATCACCTTTTCTAACTAACCATTTAAATTATTTTATTTATTTATATTTTTAACCCTAACTTTATGATTTTAATTAAAAATATATATATATATATATGTGTGTGTGTGTGTGTATATATATATATATATATATATATATATATATATATATATATATATATATATATATATATGATGATGATGATGATGATGTTTAACGTCCATTAAGACGAAACAATGGTCTATCGGACCTAAAGAAACAAATTATTTATTTTGATTTAAGATTTTATTCCTATGCTCAAAAAGCTTGGAGAGAAGCCTCCCGAGCTCACTATAATTTTGACATTGTAAAAGGCTAGGAAGGTCAGTATTGTAACAAAGATTGTGAAACTGAGATCTAATGTGATTGTACGCGGGGCACTCTAAGAGGGAGTGGTTTTCATCCTCGATGTTCCTATTCTCACATATATGGTAGATCCTTTCCATCCATGGCATTTTAGGAACTGCCCAACAACCTGTTTCACTATGGAGCTCATGAGAATTAGTTCTAATCTTTGCTATATTAATTTTCTTCTTTGAGCTAGTTAAAATAGAGAGATACTTTTGATCTTCTAGGGTGGGGTTGATGACCTTCTTATAATAACTTAATTTTCTTTTAGCCGCTAAATCTTTCTCACACCACATTTTTTCTTTGAACTTAGAAGTAACAATATCTTTAATGTTATTTATGTTTTGCAATGCATCATTTTCGTTGATCTCCCAATAGTTTAATCAGGCCCTTGTGTCTTTATGCCACCCTCGATTGAGCCTTAGGTGATTTTGGCTGGAATTTAAAGCTAGCTTAGGAAGTCTATGATCATCTATGTTATTGATTTTGTGCTTGTACAATAGAAACCTAAGCATAGCTAGGCTCTCTGTTACACAGTAATTTGTCACTGTCTCCCTGTCAGTCACCCTACTGTGTCAGGAGTTCACAATAATCAAGTTCATGCCTTCTAAACTGGCCAAAAACCCACTTTTCTAAAGTTTTCCTCATCAGCGCGTCTGTTTCTAAAATACCCGCGCTGACTGGCGCTTCATAACAGACCGTGTGCGCTACCAGCGCGGAAGCACACGACTTCTCTGCGCTGATCGAATTTCATGACTAGCGCAGCCTCTGTTTGTATTGACCCGCGCTGACATGGCCCTTTCCATTATGTCTTTGCGACGTCAGCGCGCCAGACCAGTTATGCACCCACGCTGATCCAGTTTGGGCGAATTTGTTCCAACAGCCAGCCTTCCAGATAACTCCAGACTTGGTTGTTGGCCTTGTGAGTATCGCCTCCCTTCTATGACATGTCTGTTCGACCCTTTGCAACTACTTCCCTTGAAGATAAGCTCATCCTTCCACCATTTAAGGAGACTCCTTCTCCTATATAAACCTCTACCATTACCATGAGCAGCTAGTTTGGAATAGCTTGGATTGTGTGGAGCTTATAGTGCTCAGATCGCTGCTACTATAGGTAGTTGGTGTGATAAGTGTGGAAGTGTTTGATAGCTTAGGGAAGGTTGTGTTGTGTTTCTTGTGTGAGAGAGAGAGTTTCTTGTCTTGGGAGAATCATTTCCAAAGGTGAATGCCTAAGAGACTTGCTGACTGGCCCCTCTTGAGAAGGATATCGACGTCAGAACACTTGGTTGTACTCTTCTCTGTTATTGATTAATAATAGATGACTACTATTATTGTTCCATTCTCATTTGTCTCTGCAATGGTTAATGTGAATTACATCCTTTCTGACTGATGTATGGTTGCTTTTATTAGATTTCACGCTTGTGTTTGTTTTCTCTTCGTGTGTGCAGGTATCTATTCGCGGAGATCGCAGAGGATCGTGACCAGCCAGAGCGAAGGAGCGAAGGTGGCATCTCTTCATCAAACAACAGCGCTGGAATCCAAGTAGGTGTTCTTTGCCTACCTTTTAATTGCAATTAGGAACTTGCATAGTAGCATTGACTGATTGTTGCTAGACCCACTCTGGGCTAGTACGGATCACCTCTATCCGTAGAGGGGATTTGCCTCTCCAACAATTTGGCGACTCCGCTGGGGAGTTCAGCCTTTTTGTCTCTTGTCTCCATTTTTGTGTTTGAGTTTGGTTGTTCTCTCTTTTCAAAATTGGGGATTAGTTCTCTGCTTTTAAACTTCCTGGGTTAGTCTGGGAGGTGTATGAATTGTTTAGAGAGTTCTGGCCTTGGTTTGGGAGTTCTTGGCTTGTTTTTGCCTCTTTTTTAACCTCAGCGCGATTTATATCAAAACAGTTGCGCTGACAGCGCATAGCTGTTTCTTTAAACTTGTTGTCATTGCGCTTGTACGTAAAACAGTCGCGACGGTTCTGAAATCGAACCAGCGCGCTTAATCCGTGTCCTTCCGCGCTGACAGCGCCAAGTTGCTACGCGTGACCTAGTTTCAGCGCACAGTTGCTGAACGCTACCCGCGCTGATCCTGTAAAATTGAAATGGTCTCAGTTTTACCTCCTGAGCCTGTTGGTTTGGCTATCTCCAGCTCTTTCTACTGGGTTTGTGACTTGATATTCATTGTTTGAACTGTTGCACACTTGCTTGCAAAGCCTTGTCGAACGAATTTCATTTTTGCGTCCTCTGACCTAGTGCCATCATCCAGTTTCCACTAGACCAACCTTGTTTTGTTCGATTGTTCACTTGTTCGCAAAAGTTCGTTGTTGCTTTCCTTTGCTACTGCGTAAACCTTCCTTTTCGCTTTCTTTGCTTGGTTGTTTAGGTGATTGTCCTCGAACCAGTCCTTCGGTTTTTTCGACTACTCTTCGCCACCCAGACATAGATTACAATTGCTTGGGTTCAACCAGCTCTTTTCACGCTTGTTGTGTGTTCCATTGAGTGATTTTTGTTTTCTTTACTCGGTGTTGTTGTCTCTCAAAATTCATTGTAAGTGCATTGTGCCATTGAAAAGAAAATCGAACTAATATCTTTCGCATTCGATAGTTAATCAAAGGAAAGAGCATTTTGTTGATTTGCATTCTCAAAAGAAAAGTCTCATTTCTTTGTCATTAGCTGCATTAGATTGTTTGATTGATTGAGTTCGTTTTGTTTGATTGAAAGCTCTTAACCTTCTCATAGTTAGAATTCATCGAACGAAATGATGTTCTTTGGCATATAGCTTGCATCTAGGTAATTGTGAGAGATCACACGATAGGGCCTGAAATCGAAACTTAATTTCAAGATCAACCATAAAATGAACTGAATTAACCTAAAAACGCATTGGAACTAAACGCAAACATCTAGAGGTCTAGGTTAGAGACGTGTTCCAGCGTCTTTAAACATAGTCACTATTGTTTCACATTACGGTTGGGTGATTCCTCCTTCTGTGACTCGATAGTGGTCTAACACGGACTGTGCTCCCACGTACCGTCGCGTATATAGGGAGACCCCACTAGGCTTTTATCCTTGATCCATAGGAAGTCGAGTCTGCCGCCTTGTGAACCGTAACGCACCGAACACAGCATTCGGGAAGATTGACTGCAGTACGGAAAGTCCTTGGCTCTCATACGATTGCTAAGGTGTATAAGCAGTTTTACGGATCGCTTGGTAAACCCTTTACCTAGAGTCTCCAGAGCAGTCACTTTTGATCCTTTTCAGACTCCCTAAAAGAAAAGGTGCCTGTGAGCGTCTTGTCACTTCGTGCTCATTAAACATTCGAAGAAGACTGGAGTCATCTTTTCGTCCTTTTCTCGACTCTTGAAACATGAAAAGGTCAAGTTTGGTTCCTGTGTCTTAAAAATTTATTCGGCCACGATAATATTACCTGGTTAGATCTCGTGTGCGTTAGCTTGAGTAGGTTTCATTTTCGTTTCCTATGGCAACTTTTCCGGGATTCGCTAACCCAGGTTCCCCCTCTGATGGGAATCCAGGTCAATTCCCTCCTCTTGGGAATGTTGGTGCTCCGTATATGGCGATGTTGTCCCTACCAAGGTTAACTGTCGGGTTGCCTGTGTGGTTGTTTTCAACCTCTTTGGTCCCTATCATATCGGCTGTTAGTCCATCAGTCCCTCCACCTGAACAACATCATGTTGATCCTAAGGTGGATCTCTCCCCTTCGACGCCTACTTCTACGTTGTCCTCTTATACTTCGCCTGGTGAAAGTCTCGATTCGCATAACCAGGTGGCTAAGAAGAAGAAGAAGAAGACCAAGAAGAAGAAGTCTCATAAGGGAGATCTTACACACACAGTCCCCCCCTCAAGTCCAGCTATCCCCTCCAGTATACCTGAAGTCGGGTCACCTTCTGCTCCTCCGCGGAAGGTCAAGTTTCCTTGTCGATTATGCAGGGAGGATCATCTTCTTCGCGATTGTCCTGGCATTCCCAGGGTATTAGAAATATGGTCTCACGATCCGGCCCACCCCTCATCGTCCTCTGGAGCTCACGGCGATGCTACCTTATTAGTTGGGAATGGCAAGGGAAAAGGGAAGATTCGAATCCCTTGTAGACTTTGTGAGGGAAATCATCCCCTTCACCTTTGTCCACTCATGGATAAAGCCTCCAGTGTCTTGGAAAGTCTCCTAGCTCCCTCACCCCAGCTTCCCATTGGATATCAACGTCTTTCTACAGTTGCAGATTATCCGCCTCCCGACAAAAAGATTGGTTCACATTCTTCTCTTGTCCAGGCCCCTCTTCCCGAACTCGGCTATGTCCAGGCTGTTCCAGACCAACCATTGGTTGGAAAGAGTGTCGACTCGAGCCCGCCGCTCACTCACTCTGTTTCGGAAGAGAATCATGCTCACGTTCTTCTCGTCTCTTCAAATTCCCCGGAGTCCCGAAATGACTCTCCTAACCCAGCTGCTCCCGAAGGTTCTCCTTCGTTCCCTTTAGCACCTGGGGGAAATCATACGATTCCCCCACCAAGTAGTCTGGTCGCTTCCTTTGATTGGAATCGCCTGATCGCCGGTCGCCTTCCATCCCATATGCCTTTCCAGATCACAGTACATGCCTGTGCTAAGGCAGTACCCGACACTGTTTTGGATGAAGGGGCGTCTGTCAGTCTTATGTCGTACACTACTTGGCAAGCCTTAGGTTCCCCGCAGCTTGGGCCAGTCACTCAGAATCTGTTGGCATTCGACGGAGGAGCCTGTCCATCTCTAGGAGTTCTCTCGAACTTCCCTATTACTTTGGGAGGAAAAACCGTCTATATAGACGTCTTGGTTACCCAAGGTGTTTTAGACTTTAGTCTTCTCCTTGGTCGCGACTATGTTTACGCCATGGGGGCACTTGTTTCTTCGCTTTTCCGTGTGGTTTGCTTTCCACATGATGGAAGAATTGTAACTATCGATCAATTGTCGTTCGCTAGTCCCCCGATGCCTCCTGCGCAGTTGTCCCCCCCTCCTAGTTTTTATCCACCAGTTGTATCTGCCCCACCGCAGATCAACTACGTGGCCACCTACCCTATGCCCGTACCCAGTGATGACACCGTCATGCATAGTGTCCTGGGGGCATTGGGCCCTGACTTCCAAGATGTTTCCCTTCCACTGGGAGTGGCAATCTTGGAAGCCCCGACTTTCTGATGAAGTTCGGACGGAGCATAGTTCACTTTCCTATGTCAAGCTCCCTAAAAAATGAAATTGGGACTGGTGGAGCATAGTTCCTTTCCGGTGTCAAGCTCCTTAAAAAATGAAACTAGGTCTGGTCGGAGCATAGTTCACTTTCCTATGTCAAGCTCCTTAAAAAATGAAACTAGGGTTATGAGGATAGTTCTTTTATTGTGTCAACCTCATTAAAAAATGAAACAACTCCCTTTCCAAATCGAGTCTTTTGATTACGACCTCGTAAAATACAAGTCGAGTCTTTCATCGATCTCGAGAGTGAACCTTCATTCCATCCACTTTGTTGAATGCAATGAAGCTTGGGGGGCATGTACCTTGATTTGCGTTATTATGCTGGGGGCATGCGAACTTATAACAAGCATAGTTTTTCGTTTCAAGCTTGTGTAAACATGAAACTGAATCCAAGCAAAGTTCTCCATGGTTCAAGCTTGTGTAAAAATGAACCCATACCCGATTTACATCTCGTGATTGCCATTTTTTTTATCCGCTGAATTCTGCTAGATGAGCCTTGGTTTTTCTCATTCCATTGCTACCATCTCTTTGGCCGATCATATGCTCTCACTTGGTTGTTTATCCTTTCCTGAGGAACCGCAGCGATGAGTGGTTTTGTTAGCCAGCCTCTTGACCATTACATGTTTTGAGCAGTTCCACCATTGCCGGAACCAGTTGCTACCCTTTATACCACTTGTTCCTCTAGGACGAGTCGCCTTTAAGCTCTTTTCTGACTCGTAAAATATGAAAAGATTGCCGAGTATTTTTCCCTTTTTGACTCGTTAAAGAGAATAAAAATGGAGGTCTGCTTTCAGCTCTTTTCCGACCGTTTAAAGACGAAAAGATGGCCGGGTTCCCTCTCGACTCGTTAAAAGGAACGAGAGGCGGTCGCTTTTAAAGCTCTTTTTTCGACCGTTTAAACTAAAAAGATTGCCGGGTGTTTGTCGTTTCGCACTCGTTATTGGCTCCAAAACGACGTGCTTCTGACCGCTTTTTTACTTTTTCGGGTCGAAGTCACTACTTACGAAAAGTACTCCTCGATCATTCTGGTCGGGCGGTTCTTTCGAGTATTGTTTTATACTTTTTCGGGCTCGAGAGACACAACTTTACGAAAAAGGACCCCCTTGGAGTTTTCTTTTCCGCTGTCTTTTCAGACTCTCTAAACAAGAAAAGACGCCGAGTTCTTCCTTTGTCAGACTCGTTAAAACTTAATGACATCGGACACCGTCGAAATGACGCTTTTCAAGCATATGCTATCCCCGTCAAGCTTGTCATCCAAAAATAATCGGGGTACCTGCCAGAAATGGTGGGGAAATGGAACTGTAATAATTGTCGTGTCGGCAGTATGTCGCTCTTGAACATGGCACTTGTCTGCTTTCGTGTCTGGGTGGGGATTTTCTCATTTTGCTCTACACTAGCCTCTGTGGGTTTGGGTTATCCTGTTTTGACCTCTCATCTGCCCATTGCCTTGTCACCATGACCTCTGCTCATTTGATGTCAAATACTGCCAAATCCGTTGTCGTGCCGCTGATATGTTCAAGAGAAGTTGACCTCTGCAAGAAACCTACAACCTCTTTCTGGTACCTCACACAAAATATCTTATCCTTCTCTGTCTCGTGTCGATGATGTGGGAAACATCATGGCCCACCTTCGATCAAGGTTACTTCCTGTCGACTTCAGCTCATTATCCAGGCAAGTGACCTAGAGACTCCCTTCAGGTGCCTTAGAGCCTGCATGCCTCAATGGCAGGTTCTTCGTGTTCGACGTGAGGTTTTCATCATTGGCCTCCGATCAGATGATTCTGCGGGTGTTCAACACCAGCTCATTGATTCACACGCCGCGGATTGTACCTATAGTACCTTGAGGACCATTGTCATTATTGGTGGTACCTCTCGCGTCTGTTAACAGTTTTCATCATTGACTGGTAATCAGACGATGTTCATGCATGTTCGACTTCAGCTCATGTATTCACATGCTTGGACTTGTACTTTGTTCGGGTTGGGATGGAGCGCAAGACCCTGGTTTTTATATGTTACGAACCAGGCTACTATTTTGTGGATTGTTATTACATGACTCATTGATGGATGGCTGCGCCCATACCTGAGTCTTTGGGATGGCTGCGACCATACCCTCTTGTCATCATGGTCTCTTCAGCTGGGTGGCTACGTCCATACCACAGACCTTCTTCGTATGTCTTTTGGATGGCTGTGCCCATGCCTAGACTACATGTAATCGAGATATCAGTTGTACATTCATGCAGGTCCTTCCTGGTGGTGTTCCAGTTCAGCAGTTTTGTAAAGCATTTCACCCCTCCCACTCTCTCGGGCTTCATGCTTTAGGGGGCATCTGTTACACAGTAATTTGTCACTGTCTCCCTGTCAGTCACCCTACTGTGTCAGGAGTTCACAATAATCAAGTTCATGCCTTCTAAACTGGCTAAAAACCCACTTTTCTAAAGTTTTCCTCATCAGCGCGTCTGTTTCTAAAATACCCGCGCTGACTGGCGCTTCATAACAGACCGCGTGCGCTGCCAGCGCGGAAGCACACGACTTCTCCACGCTGATCGAATTTCATGACCAGCGCAGCCTCTGTTTGTATTGACCCGCGCTGACATGGCCCTTTCCATTATGTCTTTGCGACGTCAGCGTGCCAGACCAGTTATGCACCCGCGCTGATCCAGTTTGGGCGAATTTGTTCCAACAACCAACCTTCCAGATAACTCCAGACTTGGTTGTTGGCCTTGTGAGTATCGCCTCCCTTCTATGGCATGTCTGTTCGACCCTTTGCAACTACTTCCCTTGAAGATAAGCTCATCCTTCCACCATTTAAGGAGACTCCTTCTCCTATATAAACCTCTACCATTACCATGAGCAGCTAGTTTGGAATAGCTTGGATTGTGTGGAGCTTATAGTGCTCAGATTGCTGCTACTATAGGTAGTTGGTGTGATAAGTGTGGAAGTGTTTGATAGCTTAGGGAAGGTTATGTTGTGTTGCTTGTGTGAGAGAGAGAGTTTCTTGTCTTGGGAGAATCATTTCCAAAGGTGAATGCCTAAGAGACTTGCTGACTGGCCCCTCCTGAGAAGGATATCGACGTCAGAACACTTGGTTGTACTCTTCTCTGTTATTGATTAATAATAGATGACTACTATTATTGTTCCATTCTCATTTGTCTCTGCAATGGTTAATGTGAATTACATCCTTTCTGACTGATGTATGGTTGCTTTTATTAGATTTCACGCTTGTGTTTGTTTTCTCTTCGTGTGTGCAGGTATCTATTCGCGGAGATCGCGGAGGATCGTGACCAGCCAGAGCGAAGGAGCGAAGGTGGCATCTCTTCATCAAACAACAGCGCTGGAATCCAAGTAGGTGTTCTTTGCCTACCTTTTAATTGCAATTAGGAACTTGCATAGTAGCATTGACTGATTGTTGCTAGACCCACTTTGGGCTAGTAGGGATCGCCTCTATCCGTAGAGGGGATTTGCCTCTCCAACACTCTCAATAGGGGAAAGACCTACTTCTGTAAGGAGAATAGGATAAGGTGTATTACTTTTAATTTTCAGGTTATAAGTTATAAAACGCTTCTGGATTTGTTCAATCTTTCTCCATGATTCTCTGGAGATGTTGCAACCCCAAACCTCACAGCCATATAAGATAACAGGAGTGACTAAAGTTTCAAAGAGGAACTTCTTTTTATCCCACATTACGAGGTTTTCTATTTTACAATTATTTTCAAGACCAAAATAAGCTTTCCACCCCCCATTAATCCTTTTCTCAATGATATGGTTCCAGTTGAGCTTGTGATGAATATCAATTCCTAGGTACTTGTAAGAATACACTTCCTCCAAGTTATTATTGTCATACATAAAATTAGCATAAGTGTCCTTCTTGGATTTGATAATCATAACTTTTGTTTTGTCAGTGTTAACAGTCATACCCATGGTAGAGCAGAAATCCTTAAGAAGCCTGAGTTTCTTATCAAGATCAGATGGGCACCTTGCCAAAAGAACAATATCGTCAGCATAAAGAAGAAGGATGACGACTATCCCAGCTAAGATCGTGCCATCACATCTTGCTTCCTCTAAATAGCCTTCGAGCTTATCGATGTAAATGCCAAATAGGGTAGGGGAGAGGGGGCAACCTTGTTTAACTCCGATGTTACACTTAATATCTTTCGACCACCCCTCATTGCTCTTTATCTTGGCAATTACATTCCCGTATAACCTTATAGCGACATCTCTCAACTTGAGAGGAACCTTTAGCTCTTCTAATCTATTCCAAAGGTTGTATCTAGGAACCGTATCGAAAGCCTTTCTAAAGTCCACAAAGCAACAAAATAAATTGGATTTGTCATTACGACATTCCTCTGCAATTATCTTAAGTGTAACAAGGTGGTCTATTGTTGAGTGATGCCTTCTGAAACCTGCTTGGCCTTTAGCCCGCTTACCTTCACTTTCAAGCCATATGCTTAACTTCTTTTCCAAAATACTACCATATAACTTGGCTAAGAGAGGGCTGATCATAATTGTTCGATAATTAGAGGGGTTATTTGTATCCCCACTTTTAAAAATAGGTATAATCAGGCTCTCAGTCCAAGGTTTAGGGAACCCTTGCTTGACTGCTTGATTGAAAAGCTTGTGGATGTGGGGGATGAGGACGGGACCTCCAATTTTTAAGATTTCCGCCTGGTAACCTTCAATGTCCTTAGCTTTCCCATTAGCGAGGCGATTAACCCCAAACTTAATGTCTTCTAAAGAGAAAACTTCTTTTGTTGTGAGAAGGGTTTCCAGATTATCCATGACATTTGGAGATTCATAAAGCTTTTTAAGATAGGAATTCCAATCGTGAAGAGCAATTTTATTATTATCCTTAGTCTTCCTAGTTAGAATCTGCCTCCAAAATTTCTTAGGAGCTACCTTAGAGAGGTGTAAAAGATTCTCCTGTCTTTGACAAATGTACTACCTCTTTTTCCTTTTAGTTAGGGCTTTGTATATTTTTATCTTGTCCATTTTAAGAGATTCATCAACAGCTTCCTTAATTGCTCTCCTCGCACGTTTACAATCTTTGTCATACCATGGATTGGTTTTGCTATTTCTTTTATTATTTGAAACTTCAATTGAGAACTTGTTAATAGAATATGAGAGGGTTGTAGTAAAATTATGATAGAGGTCTTCTATGTTGTCTTTACTAGATAAAGGAAGCAAATTAGTTTTTAATTCATTTAGAAAGAGATCATTTTTATTTCTATCAAATATTAAGTTCTTTTGGCTGTAATTATTATTTTCAATGGGAACTCTATGCATGACAAAATTGAGAGTTATAAGTAAAGGCCTATGATCAGAATCAGGTTCGTGGTCGTTTAAGATGTCAAAATTTATTATTTCATTGTATAATGGGAGATCGGAAATAATGTAGTCTACCACACTACTACCAAGTCCATGGATGCAAGTCATCTTGTTGGAATTGGGCCACTTCTTTAGACCGTTGCAAATTATGAGATCTTGAGCACTACAGAGCTTGACTAGCTCTTACCCAAACAAATTTTCCCCGAGGTCTTTAGAGCTCCTTTTGTACCTGCTAGCCAGAGTAGGGTCTTCATCTAACCAAAGAGGATTAAGGTTGGAATGATTGCTTGGAATAATAGCTTGGTTGTTTGAAGTTCGAGCATTAAAGTCACCTATTAAAAGGATATTACCGTCATTCCTTAGGTTAGAAATATCATTCTCTAAACCATTGTAAGGGTTAGTTTTATCTAGATTCTTCTTCTTATAGAAGTTAGAGTTGATGGGGGGCAAATAACATATTGCTATGTAGGACTTTTTATTATTAATGTCTTTGATCTCTATCCAACTATATTCTGAGATCCTGATCCAACTATATATATATGTGATTATTAATAAATAAATTAATAAATTACTTCTTAAGCTAACCATTGAAATTATTCTCGTCCTTAACAACCTATTATATATATATATATATATATATATATATAATATGTATTATATTAACAATAATTAATAAATAATTTAAATAAATAAGTAAATTATCTTCTTAAACTAACCACTAAAAGTATTTTATTTATTTTTTAATCCTAACTTTTATCTTAATAACCTAATATTATAACTTTAATATATATATCTATATATATATATATATATATATATATATATATATATATATGAATTAATTAATTAATTTTTAAAACTAACCATTAAAAATATTTTATGTATTAATATTAAAAATAATAATAATATTAAATTAATGAATAATAATTTGACCTGGGTCCTAAGGTCAAAATTAGTCGTTGGTCGATTTAGCCGTTGGAGTCTCTGCTCAGACTATTTAACATGCTAAGTTGGATCTGTTTCTTCAACTTGTCCTGACGATGAACCACACTTGTTGGTTCGAAATGCGTCGACAAATGTCTATCTACATGTGATTTACGCCGAAGTTATTCTTTCAACATATTTTCTTATCAACTACTTTGTATGTAATTGTACGAATCTTGTTGAATGCATTTTGTTGGACTAACCCATCACTTTAATTTGTGGACTATTCTGCATTTTAGCTTGTGATGTAATTCCACTCGTTTGTTCCTTTCAAGCTGTGTACTATTACACGCTTCTAAGGGTTCACTTCCTTTTCCCCTTCATGAATTAGAACCTTCATGCATTGCACTTGACTCTCTGCAAGGTCACACACTTGCTATTAGCTAAAATTATCATACTTATCGATGCGTGCTACCATGGTCAAGGCATTACACTACCACCTGCTTTTGGGACTCCTACTCCAAACGGTTTGAGGTCTTGTTGGGAATTATTAATGGGGAGATCCCCTGAATAGTGGTGGGTCGAGCACTATCAACATTTCTGATGCTAGAAGGAGGGCTAGATGACAATCTAAGCCCTTGAAGTCTGTTTTGAATTTCTATACATATTTCATGACTTTTGTCCAAATCATAACCCCAACATGTTTCTCTAACTTTGTTGATTTCGATGCGCTGGCAACAATTATAGATGAATTGTCCAAATCATGACCCCAACATGTTTCTCTAACTTTGTTTAGGCACACAATTGCTTTTGCTAGCTTATGTGACAGGAATTATGTCTCCTCATATGACATTTCTCGTGGGTTGTTTGCTTTCACGTTTGAAGGGAGCACTAAGAAATGATGTCACACATTACCCTCAACCTCTATACACTCTTTTAATCACTTGCTTAGAGAACTATTTCGTGCTTTCATTCTTTATGACCGTAAATCCCTTAATAAAAAAAATTTAAGTTGCGAAAATCACCTAACGTTTCTCTTCAAGATTTTCACAATCGTTTTCTTCATTACTATTATGAATTTCTTAAAGGTGAAGTTGACTGGGAATTTTTGGAGGAAATATTTCAATATATTGTTCACATTTTTGAGAATCCACATGAGTTAAAATATTTCGAACCTCTCCTAACATACCTCGATGTTAGAGATATTACATTTGAGATTAACAAGGTTGATGTCCCAAGTGACCCTCCATCCCCTTCTCATTAAATGGCTATAGATCCGCAGGTTGAGGTGGAAGAAGTTGAGAATCCACCTGTTGATCTTTCACCATCTCCTCCTACCCCACCTATTCAGGATTTCTGTGCAAATTTTGACAGTAACCACGATGGTTGTCATGTTTTTTTATGTCCTCGTCATCCCTCCTTTATTTCCTTTGATCCTCTGTATTTTGGTGTGTTGTGTTCATTCGTCTTGGATATCACATGTGATGTTCATGAGGATCAAGTTCTGGACAGAGTTGGTGTTAAAGAATCAACCTGCACTATCATTTTTTATGAGTATGTGTGGTATTCTGAACAAGAATCTGTGGTGAAGGATGACCTCCTTTTGTCCGCACATTGTCCGCTTTATCCCGACATCTTCCACAATTCTACCATTTCCATTCGATCTTGTGAAAATTCATTTCCGAATCTTTCACTCACAAAAGAAGTGGGATGCCAGTATTGCATTTGATTGCAGAGAGGATAAATCTTTGTTCCCGAATCCACCCAATCTCTGATCTTACCTTTTCGGAAACATAGACGGTGAAATTTATCATTTTCTATCACCCTCTCTTTATGATTCACCAAATCATGTGGACGTTGTTGTTCATCATCTTGAAATTTTTTATCATGCCTGTCATGATCTTTTAATTCATTCATTCGATCATGATTATGATTTTCCTATTGTTAATCTTTCTATGCCACTAGTCTTTGATGATCGATCTTTTGATGAACGAGAAACTCCTTAAGCTGTCAAGGCACTTGAACCCAAGCTTACGGTTATGTCAGGTTCTCTTAGCCTTAAGGTTAGCTCCAATTCTAATCATAAATCTATTGAATCTGTCCATGCTCCTCATCACTCTTTTCTTCACATTGAAAATCAATTTATTTCACTGTTTTCGCATCCTCCACCAGAATTACATGATCCTATCGCTCATGCATTGGAGTCGTCGTACATAGAAAGCACTGTTGCGAAACATAATTTTATTCTTTCATTATTTTTTCTTGTATTTCAAGTTCAGAAGTGTGTACATACTTGTCTTCCATGCGCAATGTAATAAGACACCATGATACATTTGCAGGGTGCCTTTCATGTACTTTATGTTTTCACTTTTGTGTGGATGCATACAAGCTTCGAACGTTTTAGTTTGCATTGTTTTATATTTCTTTTCTATTGATTTGATTGCATATCTTTCTTGTAAATCATGCCCTTGCCTACATAGACCAACCAATGCGCCAACGGGTGCATTGGATGTATCACTTTACGTGAGTTGGCCTATGCTATGCTTAGGTTAGGAGTAGGAGTAGTGTTTTATTTTCTTTTTATTTTCTTGATTTTCTTACTTTGTTTTTCTTTGTCTTGATTCTTTCCTTTATTTGTTTTCTTTTGCACCCATAGGTTAGTTTTCCCATGAAACTGTGTTTGGCTTCTTAGGAAAGTAGGGTGAAGTCTAAGAGGAACTTGTGCACCTATCAACACTTGGTTATTTTTCTATTCCCTCTCTTTATGTGAGTCTTGTATTTCTTCTAGTCAATGATACCCTGATGGAAAATATGTTCCTTTCAGAGAGAGTCATGGTGAAATCATGATGCTTGCACTCTTAACTAGTACTGCCTACTTTAATCAGTTTTCTATATTCGGTTAACCCTTGTCAACTCAGTCAAGTAGAGTAAGGAGAGGGGGAAAACCTTAAAACGTATGTCAGAGGTATACATAAATATACTTCTTTGAAGGAAAACCTCTTTTTCTCTCAATAAGTTAGGATCCCTCTTCTTCATCATGAAATAAATAAGTGCCCATGCACAGTTCTTTGAAAAATGAAAAAAAATGAAAAAAATAAAATAAAGGGTGAAAGAAGAAAAATGCTTCCTGCGCAGAGAGGTGAGGCAAGTAACTTTGCTCATGTGTTGTCTAGGCTCGCTGGCAATGAAGCAATGCTTGTGTTCCTGGAGTGACTCCATCGAGGTATTGTCTAGGCTTGCTGGCAGTGGAGTAACAGTAGAGATGAAACTAAAACCATGATTTTCTATTTTACTTGTGAATCTTTATACCCCTCATCCCCAATTGAAACATTTCAATTTAAGTTTTCTTGGTATGTGTTCTTCTGATAAAGAGAATGGTAGGGACCATATCGTTAACTTAGGCTAAGTGAAGAAGTTATTATAGTCGGATAAATGAACAATATTTTCACAAGAGTTAGACTCAATTTGCATGAGACAAGGTCCATACAGAGAGTTGGAGTTCTACCAGTGTGTTTCCAATGTTGTAGCTGCTACAACCACCCTCAAAAAAAATTTCTATGCTTCGTTTTGGAACCTCCCTTATAAACCACAACAACTCATCTTGTACTGATTCAGGTACTTGTTAGGATATTCCGACACATAGGAAATAGTTAAGTACAACTTGGTCTAGTTTAGAGTTAGGTATAGAGTTAGGTAAAGTGTGTTTCTTTACCGTTGTACATTTTGTAACTTACAATCCAACGGTCACGATATGTAGTGATCCGACGGTTCATTCTCTCCTCGATATTACCGACAGTTGATCCGTGGCTTGACACCCGATTGGTCCATGAGTTCTATTTAAAGCGCATGGAGGGTCATTGTTCGGGTAATCCGTGCATGAGAGAAGCTTATGTAAATTTTCATTCTTTGATTAATAAATTGCCTGTAGTAGCCACGTTGGCGCAGGCCATGGACTGTTTCCCTCTTTGAAGGTTTTAACCACGTCAAAAATACTGGTGTATTGATCTGTGATCTAGTTGTGAGCGGTGTCCTTTTGGTATTCTTTTTGAGGAACTTACCCTGTAAATTCCTACATGGTATCAGAGCTATTTGAGGGTCGCGTCCGTTGGTGATCCAAATCTGAAGCCGGTAGAACTGCATCCGACTGTCGTTTCCTAGATCTGCTGTTTCTGACTGCTTTCGGGCCGAGAGGACTACTCTGTTGCGTTCGGAGCATCTGTTCCAGTGAGGAACCCCTTTCGTTTCACGCGAAAAGGTTTCCGGTAGCCCTAGCTGCGTCATTTTTCAGATCAGGAGGTATACAGTGTTTATTTGCAGTTTACTGTTATTTTCTCTCTGCTTATTTCGGTTTCAGTTTATTTAGCCTTTTTTAACCGGATCTATACCTTTCATTTCTGCGTATGCTCTTTGCCCTGCGACTCTGTGCGATCTGGGCAAATCAGAAACAGAAAGGAAGGATTTTTCTCATGCGTATGCTCTTTTCCCTGCACCTTAGTGTGATCTCGGAAAATCAGAAACATTGAGAAAAATATTTAGTTTTTCAGCTAATGCTAACTTTGAGCCGCAAGGTTCATTTTTTTTAATATATCTAGTTTTTTGGCTAAAGCTAACTTCGAGCCGCAAGGTTCGTTTTTCTTTGCATATTCGTGTTAGGTTTTGTGTTTTGTGTTTTGTAGGGAAAAAGAGCTTTCTCAAGGCAAGCACGCAAACCAAGGCCCCCCCCCCTCTCTCTCTCTCTCTCTCTCTCTAATTTTTTGTATAGATCAATTGGTTCAAAGCTATTTTAAGAGAGTAGAGGTCTTGGGTTCAAGTCTCCATTTTGTGGGGGCGGATTTTTTCATTCCCGCACATTCGCGCACTTTGCCGGCAACTTCAACAAATTTTTGTTTTTCAAAAAGCCATAACTTCTTCATCCGGAAGCCTTTTTCAGAGCCGTTTTTTTTAAAAGGTTCATTTTTTTTAATATATCTAGTTTTTTGGCTAAAGCTAACTTCGAGCCGCAAGGTTCGTTTTTCTTTGCATATTCGTGTTGGGTTTTGTGTTTTGTGTTTTGTAGGGAAAAAGAGCTTTCTCAAGGCAAGCACGCAAACCAAGGCCCCCCCCCCCCCGCTCTCTCTCTCTCTCTCTCTCTCTCTCTCTCATTTTTTGTATAGATCAATTGGTTCAAAGCTATTTTAAGAGAGTAGAGGTCTTGGGTTCAAGTCTCCATTTTGTGGGGGCGGATTTTTTCATTCCCGCACATTCGCGCACTTTGCCGGCAACTTCAACAAATTTTTTTTTTCAAAAAGCCATAACTTCTTCATCCGGAAGCCTTTTTCAGAGCCGTTTTTTTTAAAACAGCCTAATTTTTCGATATCTATCCATTGGAACACTTACTTTCAGCATCTTCAGCTTCAGTTTTTTTTAAAAATGGAAAGTCCATGCCAAGTCATTCTTGACAGCACTAACTACTTCCAATGGATAGCCTACATGGAAGATTTACTTAGAAGTAAAGGTCTCTACAGAATAGCCACAGACCAAGAGAAGAAACCAAAAGATGAAGACAAGGCTGCAAAATGGGAAAATAGACAAGATCAAGCACGTGGTTTGATAGGGATGTCTATTTTTCCTGATCTTAGATTCCATATTGCAGAACTTGAGACTCCTCATGAAGCATTGGAAAAACTCACTAAAGTTTTTGGGATTAAAAATGAAATTAGAGCCCATCAACTTGAAAATGAGTTGCTTACATTGGATCCTAATAATTTTTCTTGCATTGAAGATTTCTTGTCCAAATTCAAGACCCTTAGATATCTTTTGGAAGGTGTTAAGGTTAAGAAAGAAGATAGTAACCTTATTTATTCCATCCTTACTAAGTTGGGACCAGCCTACTCTGTATTTGTTTCCACCTTCCATTCTACAAGGGAAGCTTTCATTTGTCAAGGAAAAGACTACAAGGCCCCTTCCTTTGACTCTTTTTGTGATTCTTTAATAAGAGAACAAGAAAAACTCTTACACCTTGGTCTTCTTAATCTTGGAAGCTCTTCCACGAAAGCGTTAGCCGCCCAGCAGCAACCAAATTCAAGGAATCCTAAGAATTCATATCCTCAAAAGAATGGTCCTAAACCAACTCAGCCTCAAAATGAAAGATCATTTCAGCAAAATGATAAGACCAATAAAAACAAATGGAAGAAGACTGATAGACATTGTAACTTTTGTAATCGAGATGGCCACTTAGAATCTAAATGCTTTAAGAAGATGGAAGCCTTGGAAGCCGCAATGAAGAAACATAACATCCATGTGGAGCATACTTCAACTTCAACTTCCGGAATGGCACTTTCTGCATGTCGTTGTCAATCATCTCAGTCTGGTTATGCATTAAATGTATCTTCTTCCTCTCTTTCTCATGAGTGGCTCATTGATTCTAGAGCCTCTTATCACATGGCCAAAAACCAAGCCATGTTTTCTTCTTTAAATGATTGTAACACCAAAAATATATATGTTGGTGATGATAGATCTCTTAATGTTGTAGGGACTGGAACTGTTCATCTAGACAATGGTCAGTTTAATGATGTATTATGTGTTCCAACCTTATCCTGCAACCTTCTATCTGTATATCAGATAACTCACTCAGGTGAAGGTAAAATTGTTGAATTTTCACCTCATGATGTTGTAATCAAGGATCTAAAAGATCCTAAACAGATTCTAGCTACTGGTCTTGCTGATGATTCCACAAGGTTGTATAAGTTTCACAACTTTGGGTCATCAAATCTTCCCTCAGTATTTTTTGCTCATAATGATGAAGTGAGAAAACTTTGGCATGAGCGATTTGGTCACTTAAACTATCGCTCCCTTCAGCATCTATGTAAAGAAAATATGGTGACAGGTCTTCCTATGGTATCTTGCAGAGATGGTGTTTGTTTCGGATGTGTACTCGGAAAACATCATCGAGACAGTTTTGAAAAACGTGCCTCTTGGCACGCCTCGGCCCCTTTACAGCTTGTGCACGGTGATTTATGTGGTCCACTTCCTATTGTTTCATTCTCTAGCTGCAAGTATTTCTTAACTTTCATTGATGATTTCTCCAGACGCACTTGGGTATACTTCTTAAAACTCAAGAGCGAAGTATTTAACACATTTTTGGCCTTCAAAGCCTTTGTTGAAAAACAATCTGGACATCAAATTCTTAAGCTAAGAACTGATAATGGTGGAGAATATGTTAAAAACACATTCATCAACTTTTGCACCGAAAATGGAATTCAAATGCAACATACTGTTCCATACACTCCACAACAAAATGGTGTAGCTGAAAGGAAAAATCTCACCTTAAAGGAAATGGCTAATTGTATGCTGCAATCTAAAGGAGTCAGTCTTAGTTTTTGGGCCGAAGCAATTAATTGTGCAAATTATATAATCAATCGCACTCCTACTAAGGTTCTAGAGAATATCACTCCAGAAGAAGCTTGGAGTTCCATTAAACCAGATGTAAGTCACTTTCGTGTTTTTGGAAGTGAAGCATGGGCCCATATTCCAGATGAAAAGCATAAAGCTTTAGAACCTAAGAGTGAGAAATGTACTTTTGTTGGATATTCTGAAGATGTAAAAGGTTATAGACTTATTCCATTTAAGTCCAAAAATGTTATCATTAGAAGAGATGTAAAATTTCATGAAAATAAATCGGCCTGCGAGCCTAGTCCGGCGGATGTGCCACCTCTTCCTATCTCTTCTACTTTTGAAAACATTTCTTCTTCAGATGATGAAAGTGAGGATGATAATCCTCCCCCACCTTCTCAGGATCCTCAACTTCCAAGATGGGTCCGTGCTACTCGGGATGCAGCAGGTGATCTTGCCGGTGATCGTACAGATCAGCGACGTACACGTTCTCAGTTTGAAAGAGCCTCTTCTTTACTGGCTCAAGCTCCAGTAAATCATGATCCTGACACTTTTGCAGAAGCTTCAGGCCATCCACATTGGGAAGTAGCTATGAATGAAGAATATCATTCATTTTTGGCAAATGATACATGGGATCTTGTTCCTCTCCCAAAGGGACGCAAACTTGTTAGATGTAAATGGGTTTACAGAACCAAGTATGGACCAGATGGGAAAGTTGATAAACATAAAGCTCGTCTTGTTGCTAAGGGCTTTTCACAGGTTGAAGGCATTGACTATACTGAAACCTTCTCCCCTGTTGCCAAAATGAACTCTATCCGCCTTGTTCTTTCCCTTGTTGCCTCTTCAAAATGGGAAGTCCATCAGATGGATGTTAAATCTGCCTTCTTGCATGGGGACTTGCAGGAAGAAATCTATATGGAACAACCCATTGGCTTCATACAAACAGACTCCAGCCTTGTTTGTCGACTTAAGAAATCCCTTTATGGTCTCAAGCAAGCTCCTCGGGCTTGGTATGCCAAAATGGATAGCTTTCTTTTAGAATCTGGCTTTTCTAGGTGTTATTCTGACAATACTGTCTACACCAAGAAAGTGGGCAACTCTCTTATCATCCTTGTTCTTTATGTTGATGATCTTATTCTTACTGGTAGTGATCCCAACCTTATAAACCATGTGAAGTCCAGCCTTAAAAAGAAATTTGAAATGACAGACTTAGGACACTTACACTATTTTCTCGGTCTTCAAGTCTTGCAATCCAAGGAGGGCATTTTCCTTTCCCAGTCCAAGTATGCTTGTGATATTCTTCGTCATTTTCACATGGAATACTGTAAGCTAGCCCCTTCTCCCTTTTAGTCTAGAATCAAACTTTCAGTCTCTTGTACTTCTCCTGAAGTTGATGCTACCTTATACCGTCAACTTGTAGGAAAACTCTTGTATTTAACCCATACTCATCCTGACCTTTCCTTTGGTGTTGGCCTTGTTGCTCGTTTTATGCAAAACCCCCGTGAAAGTCATTGGAAAGCAGCTAAAAGAATACTTCGTTATGTTCGAGGTACAGTACAGTTTGGGATTCATTACAGTGCCAAAGCAGCTCCTCTATTAGTTGGTTTCACTGATTCTGATTGGGCTGGTGACCCTGATGATCGGAAGTCTACTGCCGGTTATGTCTTCACTCTTGGTTCAGGACCTATTACATGGGCTTGTAAGAAACAGACTGTCGTTTCTCTTTCGTCAGCAGAAGCAGAGTATCGTGGTGCCGTGGAAGCTAGTAAGGAAGCCCTGTGGCTTCGTCAGATCCTATCAGAGTTTGGCTTTGAGCAGCAGCATCCAACCACACTTTGGTGTGATAATCAAAGTGCCATTCAGCTATGCAAAGATCCAGTCCAGCATCAGCGCAGCAAACACATTGAACTACACATGCACTTCATCAGAAAGCTCATTCATGACCATGTTCTTGAAGTGCAATATTGTTCAACAGATGATCAGGTTGCAGACATCTTCACAAAGGCTCTCACAGAGGCGAAGTTCACTAAACTTCGATCTATGCTTGGAGTTCAGGAAGTTGTCACTAAGGGGGGATAGGCTCTAGTGCCTCCTTCCTTCTCCTATTGTGTCATATTTGTAAATCCTTCAATCCTATCCCAAGTTGTTCTTAAGGGGGGATGTTAGGATATTCCGACACATAGGAATAGTTAAGTACAACTTGGTCTAGTTTAGAGTTAGGTATAGAGTTAGGTAAAGTGTGTTTCTTTACCGTTGTACATTTTGTAACTTACAATCCGACGGTCACGATATGTAGTGATCCGACGGTTCATTCTCTCCTCGTTATTACCGACACTTGATCCGTGGCTTGACACCCGATTGGTCCATGAGTTCTATTTAAAGCGCATGGAGGGTCATTGTTCGGGTAATCCGTGCATGAGAGAAGCTTATGTAAATTTTCATTCTTTGATTAATAAATTGCCTGTAGTAGCCACGTTGGCGCAGGCCGTGGACTATTTCCCTCTTTGAGGGTTTTAACCACGTCAAAAATACTGGTGTATTGATCTGTGATCTGGTTGTGAGCGGTGTCCTTTTGGTATTCTTTCTGAGGAACTTACCCTGTAAATTCCTACAGTACTTGTGTTTCGATTGAGCCTCATCCTTTGCATCTTGGCTTGTTTTTTATTACAAGAATGCAACAAATTATAGATATAACCATAAACAAAGAGATGTAGAAGAAATCAAACTTCATTTCATTAATATCAAAGAACTGAAATATGCTTACTCACATAATGGAAATAAACTCGCTCGAGCGATGGTAGCTTATCTCTAAGAAGAGATGTGGTGGCCACATTCCTCTAAAATCTATTACAATAAGGCTCGGAGGCTTATTTATTATTGAGAAACAATGGAAAAACATAAAGATCCAAAAAACTAACCCTAGGAGATGAAGCACCAAAACTATGGGCCCCATTTGGGTAAATTGGCACATCAACTTCTTGGGGTCGTAACTTTGGCATACGACCTTCAATTGACGCACACAATACCTCGTTAGAAAGATCTATCCAATTATTACAACTTCCGTTTGGACACAATTTTTATGCTGGCCTCTATTTTCGCAAAAAAAAACATTGTTTAGGGCCTCAAAACAGCTCTAGAAGTTCAGGACCTAAAAAAACTGCCAAAAATAGTAAATTTTGCTATAATTAATGAAACTAAAAGACTAAAAGAGATAGTGGTGGGGCTCCAAGTGGAATAGACAGGTGGTCACCCATATCCAATTGGATCAATCCTCCCCACTTAGGAATCATTGGTCCCCATTACATTGAGTGCCTCCATGAGATGGAGAAACTTCTGTTGGTGTGAATTGTTCTGCAATGTTTGATGTATCCAGTAATGGTGGGAAGCATGGCTGAAGGTGGTCCACATTGAACACTAGGTGCAAGCCAAGGAATGGGGGATTTCTGAGCTCAAAAGAATTATCTCCCACAACCTTGGTAATTGTGCAAGGACCATATCGGAGTGGTCTGAGTTTCTGATGGGCTCTGGCAAGGCGTTCTTTTTGCAAATGCAACCAAAATTTGTCGCCCACCTAAAACTTGTGTGGCACCCGATGTGGATCAGGTCGCTGCTTGTACCAGGTATTTTCATAATGGAGTGGCAATATATCATCCCATTGGGTAGAGGTGCTCCAAGAGTCAGATTGAATGAATGCTTGACCTAACACTGCAATGGTACCCTTGTGGGTGAGGAGAAGATGTCCCTGTATTCTTTCATGACCGTATCCACCTGCTTCTCTTGCATGGAGGAAGTCTTCCCGGGGGCCATGGACGTGGCTATGATCTTACCCTTACGTTGCGAATCAAAAAGAAAATAAATTTCCTACTCCAGGAGATGATCTTACTACATATCTTAGCAGGATCAAGGAGGTGGCAGTAGGTGGGGCTACCTCTGGTATCCTGTATAATCTATTACCCAAAGAAATAATCATAGAGAGAGGTGTAGAATCATATAAAACATGTTGCTTCCATAAGTATGGTTGTCCTAATAATACATCACAAACATCAAGAGGAGCAACATCACACAATTCCTCATCTGTGAAGGGATTGATGTTGTAGGGAAGGCGACACTTTTGGTTGACTCAGAGATCTCGTCCTTGGTGAAGCCACCCAATATTGTATGGTTGTAGGTGTGGTGTAGTTAGTAGGCCCAACCGCTTCACGATCTCTACTGAAATGAGGTTCTTTTGGCTCCCACTCTTGACAATGAATTACAACGGTGAACCCCTCACCCAGAATTGTGACTGGAAGAGACACTCCCCCTCATCTGGATCTTTGAGCTCATTCTTCTAGATCTTGGCGGTGACAATAATGGTGCTAGGCTCTGCATTAATAATCTACTTCCCTTTTTCATTCCTCTTGTTGGCTTATGACTCAGAGTTGGAACATGCATATGATTCTGATGCCTTCAACTCAGCCACCAACGATTGCTTAGCCCAACACTCACTTGTGTTATGAGTGAGCCTCTTACGGAACTCACACTTCTTTCTTGTGTCCTTGTTTGATTTTGTGGTGTTGTTCTTTTCTTGCGGCTTCAACAGGTTTTCTTGGGTCACCCCGCCTTGGATTTGTCCTTTATTCTCTGGTTTTGGGGCATCTTTCCCTTGCTTCAGATTCACAAATCCAAAGTTTTGCTTCTTTTGTTTAAACTTTTTCTCAATCTTGACAACGTATTGGTACATCATGCCGAGCGAGGAGATGTACAGGAACTCCATCTCATCCTGGATGTACCTATGTAGGTATCCACTATATTTAAGTACCAAATTCCACTCAGAATCCTTGATACCCAACTTTGTGCAAAGGGTATGAAAAATATTGGTAAACTCTGTTATGTCTTGGTCCTTTCCTTGTCGCAGCATGGTCCACTTTATGTATTTATCCTCATAGCTCCTGATAGGTTATTACTTCTCCTTGATGGCATCTCAGAATGAATTCCAAGTTGTTGCAATTGAAAATAGTGAGGACTCCCTTTCATCCTTCTACTCAGAGTAGGTTTCTCACCAGTCCTTAATGCGGGGGATGGATTTGAGAGGTGAAAAAATAATTTTTTCCCGTCCAGAAAAATCATTGATAGAAAAATATAATTCTAGCAGATTCAACCATTTACCTACAGTGTCTACATCTATTTGACCTTCAAATATGGGGATGTCAAAATTAACTTGTACCTTAAAAGGTGTAGTGCTTCCAGAGTAGTTGTCGGAAGTAGATGCGTTGCCTTTGGGTAGTTGCTGAAGGATCTGGGAAAATCTTTCCATCATAATGTTCACTTGAGGGCTTCTTCAAGAAAGATTTTGAAAGGATCTCTTGCCCCCTCATATTTCTTCTCTTTCGCCATGGGAGGCCATCAGGATTTGTGAGGCTGGTCTTGCAAAGGTTTGATGGGTTCAAGCCCTAACTCCTTATATCCCAACCTTGTTGGGGACATGCAAAGAAAAATAGAGAAAGAGAAGACCTCTATGATACCAGTGATCCAAATTTAAATAAGGACACAAAAAATTACAGATATAACCTTAAACATGGAGATGCACCAGAAATTAAACTTCATTTCATTAATATCAAAGAACTAAAATATGATTACATACAAAATGATAATAAACTAGCTCGAGCGATGGTAGCTTATGTCTGAGAAAAGACGTGGTGACGACATGCCTCTGAACTCCATTACAATGAGGATTGGAGGCCTATTTATTATTGAGGAAAAACGGAAAATCATAAACATCCAAAAACCTAACCTTGGGAGATGAAGCACCAAAACTATGGGCCCCGTTTGGGTAAATGGGTACATCAACTTCCGAGGGTCGTAACTTTGGAATACGATCTTCGTTTGACACGCTTAATACCTTGTTAGAAAGATCTATTCAAGTATTACAACTTCAAACTAGCCAACATTTGTGGATGACCTCTTTTGGCCCTGATGTTCCCAAAAAAAGTCGTTAAGGCCCTCAAAATGACTCCTGAATTTCAAGACCCAAAAAACAACCAAAAATATTAAATTGTGCTACAATTAAGGAAGTTGAAAGACTAAAAGAGACAGTGGTGGGGGTCCAAGTGGAATAAATAGGTGGCCACCCACATCCACCTATATCACTTGGTTCATTTTCTAACCCACAAGTCAATCTCTTGACTTGGTCTCTTCACAATTAGGGGCTTGCCTTAGAGAACTGTGCAATTCTTGAGGGAAATTGGCCTTGCTCTTGGGAATTGCATGGTCTGAACTGTAAATGAGCCTTGAGCTCAAGAATTGTGCAGCACTAGATAGTAACCATCCTTGAGCTGGGAAATTTCGCAAAGATGAGAGACAACCCAGTGCCACTCAACCTAGAAATTGCACAGAACCCTTTATACTAAGAAACTGCTCAGTGCATGAACCAAAGAGTTACTCAGTTCAACTCAGAACTGTGCAAAATTTCTAGGAAATGCATGGAATTTTTTTCCCAAAAAAGAAAAAGAGTAAAAAGAATCCCTAAAAAATAGGGATATTTTTTTTAGCAACCTGAAGGAGGCACTTGAGTTATTTTGGAAACTACTGCCAAGTGTCTCTTTTTCCTTTATTTTTGACATTGTCATAAATCCTAACTTGAACAGTACTATTTAATCAAAACTGCTAGAGATCATTTTAACATTTTATCTTGGAGCCCTGGAATTCTCTAGGAGATCAAGGAACCTTTGGTGCGATCATCGTCGCTTTTATGGGTGAGTTTTTCTTTTCTAGTCTTTCACTGCTTTTTTTCACTTTTTGTTATTTATCTTGTGAGGGTGTTGTTTCAATTGTTTCTTTAAATGATTGTTGGTGTTTTAACATGTTTTATATTGTAGAAGTGTTGTTTCAAGTTTTATATTTATTTTCCCAAGTGACTTGTGCGTTTTCCCATTTTTGCACCAATGGTCGTCATTGTGGTGACTCCCTTCACATGCTTCATTTTCCTTCAGTTTGAGTGATTCCTACACTTGTTTCACATGCATGCATCAACACTTAGTCATATCTACACTCAACATCATACCATCCTTCTGATCTGCTTGTTTTCACACTCCCCATGGGAAGATCTGGACTCCCCTTTCCTGGATCTCACACTTCATTGCATGCACTGCATAATATGGGAGCTCAAGGCCTTTGCCTTAGCTGCTAGAATTATGTAGAGCCTGTGTTGGCCTAGCTCCAACTACACACTGTGCATTTCTAGGAGACAGCCTCCTAGCTTGGCCATTGAGACTACACAATGTGTACTCTCCCCCTGCCTTGGCCCAAGAATGAACTGCACATTACACAGTTACAGTCATCAAGCTTCCTGACTGACTTCTAGGACTATGCAATGCGTAATTCTCATAGTCAGCTAGTGACCTTTGTTAGCCAGAATTTTGTAATCCTTCCCATCATAAACCTAACTTGTTTCTTTATCTTGTCTTGAAGTTGCTTTGGTTTTAAGCTAACATTTGTTTTCCATGAGTTTCCTCTTTGTCCCATAGGTACAACAGATATTGAGAATCACTTAAGAAGATACAATTAACATGGCATCCAAGAGAGATGCATCAAAGGAATTTTTCAAGAGAAGTACTGCGGAAGCACTTGAGCAGATATCAGTTGTTCTACCATTTTATGCATATAATCAGTCAATGTTCATTGAGAAGGCTACAAGGTTAACATGGCATCAAATAAAAGATACTTTCACAAAGGACTTCAAGGAAGACTTAGACAACTAGAATGTGTATATTAGTATCTTGTGGTCAAGCTTATACAAGGTTGCATGTAGGTACCCTGCCTTCCCATGTGCGGACATTATCAGCTAGATCGTCTCACACACAAATGAACAGACCATGACATTGAGTAGTGCCAGTAGGATAGAGCTTGCCACTTTTAGGGTGGAGAACTTTTAGAAACTATATCATTTACCCAAGCTGGTGAAGTGCATGGACTCATTTTTCTATGCCACCCATAGTTTTATGAACAATAGAGATATCATCAAGCACTGAGTGAAAGAGTCGTCAAAGTTTATACAAACACCCAATCATGTTTATAAGACAAAGTATCTCAGGAAGGCTTATCAACTCTTACTTATCTTTGTCTGCTACATATATGGTCAAGAGAACACATAAACCTTTCCAGAAGTTTGGGTAGTCATACTGGACCAGTTGGTGAGTGATGGGAAGTCATTCAATAGGTCATATTTGTTAGCTCGTTAGTTGAAAATCCATGTGACTAGCGCTCAAAACTCGCCCAAGAATAAGAAAATAAGGTTTTACATGTCGACATACTTACTGGATTCAATCTGTGCCCAGCAACAGTTTCCTGGCATGAGCTGGACATGGACACCAAAAGAGGTTGTCATGAACATCTATTGCAAGTTTCTTTTTGAGTATAACTATCGAGGAGTGATGGCAAGGCTAACTGACCATTTTATCATCCTATTATACAAGCTTATCTTTGAGTAGGATCAACCTTGCATGTCCCGAGAAGCAATGGAGACAATAGTAAATATTTCCAATTGGTATGCCTCACCAGGTGGCACCTTCATTAGAGTGTTTGGTGGAGAGAAGCATCTGCATGTTCTACTAAGGTATGCCACTGAAAAGTTGATCATGTAAGAGGTTCATATAACCTCTCCACAGGGTTTTCAGCAGGACTTCATAAGAAGAAGAAAGTGCCATGGCCCACTCTTCCTTTACAGATCAGATTATACGAGATTAAGATCTTGAAAGATGCATATGTCAAAGCTAAGGACATATTGAAATTCGAGTTTGACACAAAATACTTTAATCCATATGATCCCATGGTATTTTCAAATACCACTAAGAGAAGGTGTATTATCCATGGATCCAAGGAACATTTCACTAGCATGAAAAGGACCTTTGGAGGTATTGTTGCAATGCCTCCAAGCTCCACAAGCCAATCAGTATAGAAACAACTTGAAAGGATGCTCTACAAACAAAAATAGCTCATGAAGCAACAACAACAACAATAATAAGAAATAACCTAGTAAAATACAAGGGTGGGAGGAAGGTTGTTGAGGATCTAGAGGTAGAGGAAAGTTGCAAGAGGAAGACAGACCCTCTGTTGGAGAAGATAGCTTTGGAAGTAGAAGCAAAGAGGGAGCAATGGATAAAGATAATAGAGTGAAGTAAGAGAAAAAATTAGAGGTTGCAGGAATCAAAACTGAAGTTTCAGGAGATGGAGAAAAAATTGAAGGAAGAACAAGAGCTTACGAGGGGAGAAAGAGAAGAGAAGTAGAAATAGGAGGAAGAAGAAAGGCAAGGCACAATGATAGAGAAAACAACCCCCATATAGGTCGATGATTCGGAACAACCAACAGTTGAGGAAGATGGTGAACAAATGTAGGAACAGGAGCTTGCTTAGATGATTGAGGAACTGATCGAAGTGACAGCCATGGAGTTGGAACAAGAGCCATAGAATGAAGAAACTGACCTTATGCTGAGACCACCAAAGGTCATATCTCTGTCTCAACCACCTCTAGTGTCAAAACTTGTCTCGAGCAAACAAGGAGATATTTTTCTCCGTAATGATGATTCGGTAATGGATGTGTACAATCTATCATTTGATGGGTTGCAGAAGAGGATTGTAGAGGTGCAGAGGAAGCACTTTCCTGATGATCACACATCACATGAATTCATCAAGGAAGGGGTGATAGTGCCAAACACTAGGAAGAACCCAAATTCCCTTGTCGAAGCCATCTTGGCCTATGCAGGAGTGACAAGCTCAAATGTTAAGTACCCAACAGCTGAGAATGAACAACTAGCAAAGAACTTTTATGTTGTTAGGAAATAGGTAGAGCAACTTCGAGTATCAACATAGGATGCAATTTCCGCAATGGGGGAGATGAGGAAAGTGATACTCGCTGAAGTATCAACACTTGAGGATACCATGTAGAAGCTCTATGGTGGATTTGTCACTGTGCATAAAGAAGTTGTCCATGTGCATGACCTACAACATCGAAGCAAAGAGTTTGTTCACTCTCAAGAAAATACATGTTCTCATCACCCATGTACAAGAGTGGACAATGCAAAACAAAGGGGCCCTACTTGACTTAGTTAAGAAGATGAAGACATAGGTAGAGCTGGAGAAAAAAAAGCTTCAGATGTTGATCCAGAACTATGATCAGCTTGCCCCATTCATCAGTATCATACATGCCTCATATGCATGGTTTTACAACAGTTTGGATGTCATGGTGAGAATACATAGGATCCCATCAAGCAGTTCCCTCACCGAGGCTAAACCTAAGAACAAATTCTGGATGAGATCGATGAGTATGTAGAGCAGTTGAGATGACAGGCGACCAGGGAAGACTTGGAGCTGAACGCACACAACATGCAGTAGTACATAAGTAGTCTTGTCATGGTTAACACCATGCTGCATATGCTTCAGAACGAGTTAGATATAGGTTCCAAGACCATATACCCAGATGCCATGGAGGCAATATATTACTTTCAGAAAGACAACATCAAGCAATTTGGGGACACCATCATTCAATACCAAGCTTGGCATCAATATGTGACCGAGAAGCATCAAGTGGACGTTGTTGAGTTGGTCCTTCCCCAAAATTTTGAATTATAGTGTTTTGTTTTGCTAGGCTGTTTCTAGACTATTTTGTCTCACATGGGTACATGTGGAAAATGTAATATTATTTGTAAATGTGTTGTAAGTGAAATTCCAAGTGCCATTAGTGGAATGTGAAAGGTCATTATGTTATGTAATGATTTATTTGTAAAGAATTTCAAGATTCATGAGGGATGTCAAAGAGTCTCAAAGAGGAATGTCAAGGGTCACCCCACCCTTTGTTATAAATAGAACCTCATAACTCATAGAAAAGGCTTTTGGGAGCCAAGATTTTGGCTAGGCTTAGGCTTAGAAAAAGCTTGGGAGTATTGTGATGAGCCTTGGCTTCTCCATAGCATAGAGAGATTATACTTCTTTGGAGGAGTAGGTGTTCTTGACTGTAATGTTCCACTATTGGGGCTAGTGTTCGTCAATGGTGTATGTATGGATGGAACTTTCACTTATAATAATAATATTAGAGCCAACACACTTTCATGCATATGTTGTTATTGTAGTTGGACTATTTTGGTTGCTTTAGCAATATATGTTTCTTAACTTACGGCTTTTCTTATGAACTACTTTGTATGCAATTGTACGAATCTTGTTGAATGCATGTTGTTGGACTAACCCATCACTTTAATTTGTGGACTATTATGCAATTTAGCTTGTGATGTCATTCCACTCGTGTGTTCCTTTCAAGTTGTGTACTATTATAGGCTTCTAAGGGGAACACTTCCTTTTACCCTCAGTGTGTTAGAACCTTCATGCATCACACTTGACTCCCAATAGGGCCACATACTTGCTCTCACCAAAAGTTATCATACTTACCTCTGCACACTACCGCGGTCAAGGCATTACACTACCACCCATTGTTGGGACTCCTACCCCAAACGGTTTGATGTTTACTTGGGACTTCTTATCGGGGAGATCCCATGAATGTTGGTAAGTCCAACACCATCAATGGGACACTAGGTCGATTCTGTATCTTTGGAAATTCACATATATGTTGATGCTAATGGTTATTTGGTAAACTCGTGTTACTTTCAACTAGCTTGTAACACGTATGGTATTTTAATAACTTATAACTTATACATATCATGATTTTCCTTCAATATTTTTCCACCATTTATTGTCCTGGACCTATATTAGTTTAGTCTTATACATGGCATTATCTCATTCTCTTCCTTCTCATGTAGTATTATATGGGATTAATCGTAACCATATTTGTTTCAATTTGTAAGTGTTAATGATAATATTCTAGATTATTCTATCTATGAGTGGGAAACTCATCTCTGTTTCCATGTATACCAAGTTGTCTAGATCTAAATCTATGATTTATATTATTCGACATCAAATTGTCAAACAACATATCAAAGGGAAGGAAAAAAAGTAGTTGATGCCTTAAGCATAAAATTTAATCAGATTTGTGCTATATCAGCAACCAGTTGGTCAACAAACTTGGTTGAATAAATCAAAACAAATGAAAATTCTGATTTAGAGTATTTGAAAATCAAATAAAAAGTGCATAAATTTGAAAAATTAGATGAGGGGAAGGATGAGTTTTCAATTAACAACCAATATTTATTTTTGTTTAAAGGAAAAAATTATATACCTGATGATGTAAATCTAATTTTTTTTGTCTTAGATGAGTTGCATAAAAGGCCAATATCTAGTCATCCTGGTCATTGTATTAAGAAGAGATTTTTATTGGAAAAATATGAAAAAGGAGATAGATAAATATGTAGCTAAATGTCTTGTGTGCCAACAAATTAAGGAATATCATCAACATCCTACTAGTTTGTTGCAACCATTACCCATTCCAGAGTGGAAATGGGAGACCATTTCAATGGAATATGTCAATGGATTTCCAAAAACAAGAAAATATCATGATTCCATTATGGTTGTGTTTGACAAGCTAAACAAAGAAACACACTTAATTCCATTCAAATCCCCCTTTAAGGCCATAAATATTGTAGAAATATTCATGAAGGATATCTTCAGACTTCATGGAATACCTAAGGTTGTAATTGCAGATAGAGATGCAAAAGTTACATCTAAATTTTGGAAGGGTTTATTTGAAAATATGGGAACAAAGTTAAACTTTAGCACATTTTGTCATCCTTAAATTAATGGTCAAATAGTGAGTACTAATTATATATCATAGGATATGCTAAGGTTTTATGTTAAAAACAAACAACTAAATAGGAGGATTACCTACATCTAGCAAAATGTTCCTATAACAATGGATATCGAACATCCTTAAAAATGATCCATTTTCGAAGTCATGTGTGGAAGAAGATACAATGTACCCTTAAGTTGGGATCATCTTGAAGAAAAAATTGTGTTGGGACTAGAAATGTTAAAGGAAATGGAAGAGATAATCAAGCATGTTAAATAGAATTTGAAAACAACCCAAGATTTTGAGAAAAAAATTATGTAGACCTGAAAAGAATTCAAAAGGAAGTTAATGTGAGCAATCATGTGTATTTGAAGGTCAAGCCTATGAAAAGTACAATCAGACTTGGAAGTTTTGCAAAGTTATCTCCTAGATATTGTGGACCCTTTGAGGTGTTAGCTAGAGTTGGACTTGTTGCTTATAAACTAGCCCTACTAGCTAACATTAAAATTCATAATTTATTTCATGTTTCACTATTGAAAAAGTATGTACATGACACGTCTCATGTAATTGATTGACATGTTTTACAAGTGGAACTAGAAGGGGAGTTCTTAGCACACCCATTTCATATTCTATACCAAAGAGTATTTACACTTCGGAATAGAGATATAGCGCAATTGAAAGTTTATTGGAAACACTTTACTCCAGAGGATGCAGCTTGGGAGATGGAGGATGCTTTCAAAGAAGCATATCCTTCACTATTTTGATAAAATTGGAATGTGTTTACATATAATACATTGATCAGACATTGGGATATTGTGAAATTTAAGCGGGGGAGAATGTGATATCCCTTAGCTTAATGATTTGACTGTAATTAAATGTGCATAGGTTTACTTTTGATTAACTATGCTAAATTAACATACAAATTTTAATTATCAATAATTTATTACTGATGATGGTTGCTTGTAAAGTTATAATTATGTTTTATTTTGTAAATGAAGACAAATCTGGGAAATCAATGGCTAAGTACATATCACTGAAAGAGGAAAAAGGCTGCAATTTATTTATGAAAATATATTGTTTTATCCATCAACAAGTATGAATCTAATCTAGGTGATATATTTAATTCATAAATTATGATATTATAGAATTAAATGTTTCCCAGAAGACATGGTGTTGTCCTCAAGAGCGAGAAACAAGGGCTCATTGATGAGAAGTTAACTACCTTCCACCAATTGGTGAGGTGGAGGCAGTTATTAACCACAAAAGAGTGGTGGATGGATAATATCTGGGCATTTCTTGCTTTTGTCTCAGAATTCTGGAGAGAAGAATTCTAAGAGACTGAAGAGAAGCAAGAAGGAAAAAATAAAAGAATTGCAGGCTTGGTTTCTTGAGGGAAACAAATTTTGTTGTTTCAAGGTTGGGAGGAGACAACTTCTTGACTCTTAATTTCCTAGGAAATTTGTTCAAGTCAGTGTTTCTAGCTCTACTATTCTCTTTTCCATATTAAAATGAGAAATTGGTTATTATGTTCTAGGGTGGTTCACTAATTCTTTTTAGTTAGAATGAAGAATAGGAACTAGGAATTATTCCATTGATTAAACCTAGGATTATGATATCTCTATGATTTTCTCTTGTCTACAGTTATTTTCAAGAAAAGAACTTTATGACAAAACAAAACAATGTTCCTTATACAAACAATAATAAAAACTTTGAGCTCATTAGAAATAGTACAATCCATAGTATTATTGTTGTATGATATAGATCACTTAACCATAGCTTTTATATATATATATATATATATATAGAACACTTAACCATAGCTTATATATATATATATATATATATATATATATATATATATATATATATATATATATATATATATATATATATATATATATATATATATATATATATATATATATATATATATCTATATATATATAGATATATATATATATATATATATATATATATATATATATATATATATAAACTCGTAGAAAAAATCACAACATAGAGAAAGAATTTGTAAAACTAGTAAATGTAAATAAGAAGACATGTGGAAAATTCAAAGCATATGGTAGAAATAGAGAAACCATCATTTTAAAAACTCCAGTAATTAGGTTCCATAAATATAATTATATTTGTATATACGTAAATGTATAAATAGTACTATTACTGTAAATGTTTAGAAATGAACAATGGCAGATATATTATTAAAAGGAGAGAGGCAATAAGGTTGAGACTATATGTGTGTGTGTGTGTAAATCTCCAAAAATTCATACAGAATACCAAAAATAATAGAGGAAATTCGTGATAGATTTTAAGACATATACATATATTGTAGAACTATATGGAATGTAATCATTAAATTGTTGACAAACAATGTTTGTTGTTTGAGAGAAAACAAAGTTTAGAGGTTATCCATAAAGAAATCTTGTGGTAATATAGCAATAGTCATTATCTATAAATAAAAAATGTAACGAAACTATCTAAATAAAAGGAAGAATTATCATACACAAAATATATGAAAGAGGGGTTATAGAACCCTGAAAGAAATTCCTTATATAAATAAACATAAATTAAAACTTATCACACAATATACATTTTTTTAAAAATAGGCTTAAATCCGGTAATAAAATAAAAATCCCCTTAGTCCAGGGAGTTGTATGTTTTGACAAAACAAAATAAATTTAAAAAAATTTAATAGAAGAAAACAGTTTGAGATATTGTTTTCATGTATAAACCTCTCCCTTTCTCAAGGATGAGCCAGAGGGTTCGAAGGATTGTCCAACCTAGGGAAAGGCATAAATTTGACTATTAGACTTAAACCCATAAAATTTCAATTGCCAATAATGCCATGAGACTAAAATCTGATGGAGAAAGCCTAGTAGTAAATACCTGGTACAAAATTAAAAAATATATCTATTAATCCATGTATTACAAATAAGAGGCTATGAATTAGAAGTTTTGTGCAAAAGGAAAAAAAATATACTTTTGTGTTGTAGTCAAGTCATCTTTGGAAAAAACCTATACGCAAAAGAAAGAAAGAATCAACTATGGAAAAACTATGGATTGTAAAGATACGTATTAAGCTTTGACTTATTCACTCATCAGATGCTGATGATGAACCATAGAGGCTGGTTTGAAACTTCGATTCCAAAAAACATGATTGCGATGACTCCGGAAGATATCACCACACAAAACAAGGTTTATAAAAAAAAATCTATCTATTGGAGCTATGAACAAAAATATTGAATTTTCATTTGTTGTAGTGTTTTCTTCTCAATGATGTACAAAAAGAACCCACTTAAGATTGTGGATGACAACAAATCTCAACAATATAAATGGCTGCTAAACATTGTAGATTTGCAGCAACTGATAGAAACAAAAGCTTCCAAAGTTTGGATCTATGCCACATTCATAGTTAAACAACAAAAAGAAAGAGTAATAACTCCAATCATCCAATGGAAACCAGATATGTAAAAAATAATTTTATTATAACACATGTGAAGAGAACAGATAAATGTTACCAATCCCCATCTATGGGATGGGTTCTTTGCTATCCTCAAACATCTTCAACTTGTGTTGAGTCTCTCTCCTCTATGATGCATAAACCCAACAAAATTATGGTGTGCGACAATGAAAATAATCAAAGTTACAACAATGAGTGCAACAATAAAAAATAATCAAAAGTGAATAATGAATGGAAAACCCTTCTATTTATAACAAAATATTGAGTTATCCCCGAATAATGAGCAATGATAAAATATTATTGATCCCATTCTTGGAATAACCACTTGGAATATTTTATTATATTTGTTTAGGACAGAAAAAGTATTTAAACTTTTATTTAGAAATAATAAATAAATAAATGATTTATTTATCATCTCAAGGAATTAGTTAGGGAATAATAAACAAATAAGGATTTATTTAATTATTCCTAAGGGATTTAGTCAAATTTGACAAAGAAAATTAATTAATCAGTCATCAATTAATTATTCTTAGAGAAAAATAAGATAAATAATTATTTATCTGTTTAATTTTCATGATTGGGGTAAATTTAGCAAGGAATAATAATAAAAACAATGGTTTAATTAATTATTCCTAGAAGAAAATCAAATAAATAATGATTTATTTAATTATCCTTCATGGGTTTGACTATAAATTACTTCAAAAAGGTGGTTTATTAAGTAATTTCTCACAGTGAAAGCAATTTTAATATGGTAAAATTGGCTTTACATCGTGTACTTCGATCCATCTAGTAAATTAGGCTAGATGATAATTTTTTTTGTGATAACAAATTGCCCCCCAACGTACTAGTGTTATGCGCAAAACATATGACCGAAGTACATTGTAAAGACACAACCACTAGACAACACAGGGGGGAGAGAGAGAGAGAGAAAGTTGAATTTGAGAGAGGATAAGGGTAGAGAGGCAAGACTAATGTAAGTCTCCTTTTATGTTGTGGTACCAGACCTCAATGAGGCAGGGGAGGCATACTCATACCCACTTAGATAACTTAGTACAAAAATACTGGTTCACCTAAAAATATAAAACTGAGCAATGAAGTACATGTTGAATGGTACATGACATCCTGGCATAATAGAGCCATAAAATAATACAATGTGTTCCATATACATAATTCACCTGGTAAAAACATGAGTCAGGTTTGAATACAATAATATCTGAGTACATGAGATACAAAGCCCCTTCCCTAAAAAAAAAATGGGTGGGAGGGAGGGTAGAACAACCAGATAAGCCCTGCTAAACAAGGAAGAGCTTTGTAAAACTAAATGGATCATCTAGAGGAGATGTGCATGCTATGAACACTTCAATCGATAGGACCGAAAATCATAAACTCTACGGAACTGCATCTGGGGCTGTAGCATAGTAGGTATGCATCTGGGCATGTGGGGTGCTACCTAAAGGACCACCCCCTCATGAGGTCTGAAAACATCTCACACACACCCGAGAATCACTAGGACAATTTGATGCATCACTGGACCATCAAGTGTATGGATCAAAAACATGAAACGATCAAGTCAAAGGGAAATAATGAGACCCTCTACTCAATCCAAGGCACCGAACAAGAATGGAAGCTAGAACCGAGATACACTGCCCTCTAGGTCGTTCTTCTAGAATAAATGAGTTGATGTTGACAGAATAGGGCCCACGATAAATGAGGCAATGAGGATCCTCAACTAAAGAACAAGGGAAAATAGTAATGTGACTGATAGACTGACACCATGGATAATGGGGAAAACATGACTGAGGGACAAACAAATGACTTCCCTTGTCAGAGCATAAAGTGCATGGTTGACATGGCAACAACTGACTCAACTCTTGAGGGGATGGGGATAGTATGACTAGAGGCCAAGATGGGCAACACAGGATGGACAGTATACAAATATGGATGGAATATTGTGACATGATATGATGGGACATGAAATAGACTCCTAGAATGCAAGGGTGACTCATTGGGATGCTCTGAATAAGGGTGACTCGATGACACTGCCACACAGACTAGGCCTGGTGAGGACCATGAAAACATGATTAGATGATGGTTACTCATGATGAAAATCGAAATATGATATGGCAAGTATTAAGAGGAGGTGGATCTCAAAGTACAAGTGTTTCTTTATGACGAAAGTCGATTTTGAGAGGCAACGAAGTGACCTTTCATGGAAAAAAGGCTTCCTAGTGAAGTGTCAAATCATCAAATGAAGTGGTGCAACCTACCTAAATGCATGACCGAAATAAATACGCGCAAATCAATGGGAAGTGCTATGGGTAAAATCTCTTGAGGTAGAGTGCATTACGAGAATTGGGAAGGAGTTGGCCTTCAAAATCCTCTAGGAGACATGCCCCCTTACCTAAGTCCTTACGAATGATGTAAGGTCCTAGCCATAATGATTCGAACTTCCCATGCCCCAAGGTATCATGGGCCTAGTCATACACTAGAACAAGCTCACCTTTTTGAAAGGCATGAGGGTTGACTTTTTGGTCATATTGAGCTTTGGTGCACGTTTTTTCTGCTTCAATGGTTTGCAAAGCAACATAATGGTCTTCAAAAGTGTGTTCAAGCATGACAAGTCTTTGTTCTAATGGTTGGGTATCAGGGAGAAGTTCGATAGCTACGTGAAGGGAAGTGATCTCACACTCAATTTGTAATATTTCCTCCTCACCAAAGACAAGGTGGAAGGGAGTAAACCCAGTGGCAGTTTTAACAGAAGTTCTATAGGCCCACAACGTTGGGAAGAGCATAAGGTGCCAGTTGGTCTTGTGCTTATTCATTGTCCGCTGAAGCATTTTCTTGAGTATCTTGTTGATTGATTCAACTTGTCCATCACTTGGAGGTAATAAGATGATGAATACTAGTGTTGGAAGCCCAATAGTGAGAATAGTTCATACCATACCTTAGCTTCAAAATGTCGGCCATAGTCAGAGACCAATTGTTTCGGAACCCCAAATCGAGCAATAACATTGTTAAAGAAGAAAATGGTTGTGGTAGCGTTGTGTTATTGAATGTTGGCATGGCCTCAACCCGTTTGGTAAAATAATCAACCACCACGATAATATATTTATGGCTATTAATAGATGATGGTCAAAACTCCATAAAGTCAATGGCCCATTTACAAAAAGGACTAGCCACGATGACCGGATGGAGGGGAGCTAGTGGGGCTCTTGCCTTTTGGGCAGTGTTTGATTGCCTCAATGCAATCACTGAAGAGATAAGGCCAAAATTAACTGACGCACATGACTTTCTAGGAAGTGGCCATACCAAAGAGGTGACCACCACAAGCACCACTGTGATAGGAATTTAGCACTTGCTCTACTTCAAGATGGGTGAGACAAGGATGAAGGATAGAATCCACATCGCGACGATAAAGGTCGTCACCGATGAGGAGGTAGCGAGGGGCTTGGTATCGAATCCATCGTCGATCATCACGGGTAAGATCGGGAGCAAAGTTTTGAGTTTGCAAATATGTGATAATATCTTCATACCACGTATCATCTGAAGTGATGACAAATATGCGTTCATCGAGGGGCTTGTCGTTAACTAACAGATCACGTGCACTAATGGGTACTTCAGAAATGAGTTCGGTGAGGGCCAAACCTATTTTACTCTTAGGTGTAACAAACTCAAGATCGAATTCTTGGAGGATGACGATCCAACATGCATACTTCCCATTGATGATCCACCGACTCAATAGGAAGGTTATGTGGTTGGAGTTTGTTACGACCCTGGTGGTACGCATGAGGATATAGTGACAGAGCTTTTGGATGGAAAACACGACAGCCAGTGCCAACTTCTCTTCATGGGAGTAGTTCATAGGGGAACCTACTAAGTTTTTTCTGACATAAGATAACATACTCATTCTGATCCTCATCTTCTTGAATAAGAACCCTAGTGACCGAATGGGTGGAAGCTGAGATGCATAAGATGAATTCCTTGGTGAAGTTGGGGGGACTAATCAAGGGTACAGAAGTGAGAGCATGCTTCAGGGCATCAAAGGATTGTTTAACATGGTCATCCCAAACAAATGGAATGGTGGAGTGAAGGAGTCTAAGAAACACATGAGTGGTGGTCGCATAATCAGGCACGAACCTACGAAGGAAGTTGGCTTTGCCTTGAAGGCTTTGCAACTGGCACAAGGTACAGGGAGGTGGCAGTTCAAGAATGGCTTGAAATTTCAAGGTGTTAAGAGTGATACTGTATTTTAACACAATGAAGCCTAACAGATAGCTGGCAAGAACAAAAAAGACACATTTCAACAGATTAAGACAAATGTTATACTTGTGACATCGGAGAAAAATGGTGTGAAAATTGCGAATATGTTGCACTCAAGACCTCGAACGAGTGGTGAGATCGTCAAGGTAAGAAAGGATAAGGTTCACCAAGTCATGAAACAAGTATGACATGGCCCACTAAAATGTGGCTCCAGCATTTTTTAAAGTGAATGGCATTGCCTAATATGTGAAGGTTCCCTACTAGCTAATGAACACTATCTTTAACTGAACGACACGATGGATATTGATGTGGTTGTACCTAGAGAATCCATCCATAAAGGATGGAACCTCGTGCCCCACACACTCTTCAATGATCTAGTCAATAAAGGGTGTGGGAAATTTGACTTTGGGACAAGCTTTGTTCAGGTCGCGAAAATTTGTGCAAACACAAATGGTGCCTTGCTTCTTGAGAACAGGAACCGAGTTGGATAACAATGTGTTATACTCAATGGGATAGATGAAATCTTCCTACTTTTGCTTGTCGATTTTGGCTTTGATGGCCTCACATTGAGAAGGCTGGATGGGTCTCAACTTCTGCCAGACAGGAGTGGCATCGGGCCATGTGTCTATATGGTGTTCAAAAATGGTAGGCTCAAGTTCGAGCATCTCAAAATAGGACAAGGCAAAAATATCTTGGAATTATTTAAAGAGATTGGTGTAAGCTTAAATTTATTCCAGGGCACACTATGCCCCCAAGGTAGTGTTTTCTTCGAGCCCCAGTTGATCTGAAATGTTGATTCTCATAGTACGAGAGATGTTGGCCATGTTCCATTCTTCGAAAGCATCTGGGGTAGGTATGGGGTTTTGAAACCAATCGACTTCATCGTGGATGAAGTCTTTTGATTCCATAGCATACTGGTCATGGGACTATTGTGGCAGGAAGAATGTATGGTGGTGCATATCATTCCAAGGGTAGTCAAGGGTAGACATGGCTTCCATGATGTGCTCATCAGAATGGAAGATGGGCATACGGGAGGAAGACTAGATACATGATGCAACGGAATTACCTGGTGCATCAACTTGAGAAAGAAGGTTCACATACACATCATCTAAAATGGTAGATGGTAAGCTGATATATAGAGGATATACATATGTTGAGACCTGGGATTTTGTCAAAGGAGGTTCGATAGAAGCACGTGCAAAAACCTCAAAGAGATTGACCTGCAAGGAACTCAAGGATGACGCTTGTAACATGCAAACGCTCATAGAAGTAATCTCTGAGATGGGCGGGGGGGAGCAGGGAAAGCACCCAACAATGAGGAATCCTTATAGACTCTGGGTGAAACACTGGTGGAAGGATTTGAAGACTATTTGTCAGACATTGATGAGATAATGGACTCGAGGGAGGTCATAGATGCCGACTCATAGTAAGTCAACTTATCGATGGTAACGATCTTCCCTTCATGGGGGGAGCACATCTTGTGAAACAACACAGATTCAACAACTAACATGGCATATGTGTAACTATGATCTAAGAGAATATTGTAATCCAAAGGGGTATCAATGACTTCAATGTTAACATGGACAGTCTTTCCCGCAAGGGCCATTGGACAGTTGCGGTACATGTCAAGGGGCTAGGAGGAGTGTCCATCCAAGCACACAAAGTGATGGTGGAGGGGGACAACTTAGGTGACTTTAGCTGTTTCCAAACAACAACGGACATCACACAAGTGGATGTGCCTTCATCAATAATGCATCAAGAGATTATGGTATTACGGATTCTAATTGGTATATGGAAAGTAACCGATGAAGGTAATGGGGGATGCTCTGATGTATCAACCAAGAAGAAAATCAAATGATTGTGAGAAGTATCCACTGCACCCAAGGCAGTTAGTAGAGGTTTCTTTTGGGAAGGGAACGACTGGAGGACTTCCAGTGTTGACATGGAGACAGGTGATTTTTCTAAGTCATCTACTATACTATATGTATGGGCAGCTCTATTAGAAGCTGCATTACGGAATAATGGTCCCTTTGGATCTTAGGAATGGCCTCAAATTTGGGTTGAGGGATCTGTAAAGGACCATTTGGAGTCATAAGAGGCTCAGCAGATACTTTGGTTTTGGACTCAGTAACAGAAAAAGTGGAAGGCTTGTCATATTGGCACAACCGAGTTTGTAAGTTGATATCAGAGGGGTTAACCTCATCATAGTTCATCATAAGGATCTGGTAGTCATCATGACCAGAAGGTTGGGGGAGGTGGGCTGTTTGACTTGGCTAGGGTTGAGAAACAACAAATCCTTGCTGAGGAAAAGGATTTGTGAGCACGACCGGTTGAGTTGGCACAAAATTCTGAGGTGATTGTTGACCTAGAGAAGTTGCTTGAGCTTCCCACATTTGGTGCATCTGGGGTAAAAGAGGACACTCATGTGTATAGTGGCCATGTACACCACAACATGCACAAGGATTATTTGTACGAATAGCCTTGTTTTGCTTGGGTTGGCCACCCTGTTGCTGGTTGTTGGTGTTAGCCTAGTTCCCCTAGGGTTCACTAGGCTAGTTACCTTAGTTACCCTAGTTACCCTTGTTACCCTTCCCCTTATTCTTTTTCTTCCAATTTTGGGGATTGGTAGCACTTTGTTGTGCAAACACTTGTTCCTAAGGGGGAAGTGGTTATTGGGGCTAAGGATGCATGGGAGGCTGTGACACTAATGCTGGAGGGGTTGAAACGCTAGGTTGTGCATAAGGAGGAGCAACAGTTTGGTAGACGGTTTGGGGCCCTGGAAACATGTTGCTAGTAGGAGGGGCATAAGTGTTGGAGGAACTGGTTCCCCCCTACGGGTAGTCATAAATCTGCTAAGTATATGGTGAAGAGTGTGAAAGGGATCCAACGATACCATAATCGGCATGAGATACCCCCGGTGCATTAACACTTCTAGGACAAGGGAGGTCTAGAATAACGGTATAGACATAACCAAACTATGCATAAATCAGATCATATCTCAAAGAGGTCTGGAGAGTTTCTTCCTTGGTCTGAGGAAAATGGGATGCGGCGTCTTTCCTAATGGGAGATAAAAGGATCTTAAGAAACCAATCTATATAGACATGATCTTCGAAAGGCGGGGCACGACATGTGCTCCTCCTTCGACGCTACTCTTGAACATGGTCAGAAAGGTGAGTGGCGGAGGACTGATGGAATGTGGTCAATAGATCTGTACCAATGTCATAAAAGGAGTGCTTTAGCAAGCGGCGTGAAATGAAATGACATGTGGAGGGCTGATCTACATACCATTTTGCAACGTCTCTAGTGAGCATGCGTTGGAAGAGCTGAAGACGAATGGAGTCATCAGTGATGGAGTTGGAAGAACACCACATATGGAAGGATCAAACATTGTTGATAGGATACTCTCAATAATACCCTCAAACTTTGGGATGTCTGAGGGAAGCGTAGTCGGCATAGAGGGACAACCAGCATCATGGTGTATGGGGTTGTTTGTTAACTGGTTAAGATCCAATAGACTTAACCCAACCATAAAGGAGAGCATGGGAGCTGCTAGAATAGTTCCTGAGACTGTTTTGCTTGATGTGACCATCAGTATAGAACCAGAGCCAATACCAAGTTGGGTTCCTACACTAGCTGTGGGTCCAGACATGGTAAGGATATCCGGTGAAGGAGGCTCGAGATTAGATGAGGAATCAGAAGAACCAAGAGAAGAGTCGGTATGGGGACTCGGAGGGCTATGAAATCAGATCCGACAGGGAGGAGTAATACACCCAAGTAGAAACTGGGGGTGAAGGCCTAATAGTCTATATGACACACGCCTTGGTGGCGCAGTGGTGGTAGGACACACGGAACGTAGAAAAGGTGAAGGGAGATCAACAATATATCTTTGGTCTCAATGCGAGGAGATAAATTTATTATGTTAAGTCTTGACTTGGCGGTGTAAACCAAACACCCTTCACTTAAGGTGTGCTTGTGTGTGCAAGTGTATTAATTGATTAAGCCCAAATCGTGTTTGTAAAAAAGAGAAAAGCTTGCTGAAAATAAACTAAAATAAATAACAAAAAATGAACAACAAAATAATTAACTAAACGCCAACCAAACTAGTTTTGCAAACACTGTATTACTTGGTGGCTAAACCGATAGGAAATACACTGAAATGATCAAGAGGTCTGAATGTCAGTGTGACTGGGATCAAGTGACACTAAGCTACTAGAAAGTGGTGCAGCAACAACAAAAAAACTAGAGAGGAAGATTGCTGCAAAAATATAGGGAGATGGATGAAACACCTAAGAAAACCAATGGGACCCTAAGGGAATGACCAAACAAGTTTAAATGTGAAACTATGGATGGTAGCAACCTATCTTAACAAATCTAAAACAAAATATTACAGATCTGGAAAATGTGGCTGAAAGCGTTGCAAAAACTCAGACTACTCACTCAGCTAAACTCCTCCTAGAAAGGTGGAAGTGTACTAGAAGCCCTAGGGGAGGCTAAATTCGACTTCAACAAGTAAAACAGAGTGGATCAAGGCCTAAGCGAGATGAGACAGAGGTCAGACACCCAGCAGACAACTCTCAACAAAACCCATAAACCGATCTTAGAAAAACAAACCTAGAAATCGCAGGTACTGACCTGTTTCTCTGCAAGGATCACACTTTTTGCACTAAAAGGTGCGTTCTGAAGCCCAAATCGCACTTTTTGGGCTAAAAACTGCGATTTTTTTTCTGTGGATTCCGATCGAAAAATCTCAAAAAAAAGTGTCGCCTTTGTCTCGACTGGTTCTTGTGACCTGCGAAAATGACTAGAAAGCTTGCGAAAGTTAGAAATTTATTAGATCTAGGGTTAAAAGGCTAGGAAAGATTAAGAGCATTGAAAAAATAAGCAACCCTAAGCTAAAAACCAAAGGTCACCAAAGTTTCTGGATCTGAAGTATAAAACCTAGCGAAGTTGCCAATTTTGTTGTAGCGTTTTCTTCTCAATGATGTACGAAAAGAACCCACTTAAGATTGTGGATGACAAACAATCTCAACAATATAAATGGCTACTAAACATTGTAGATCTGTAGCAACTGATAAAAATAAAACTTGCTAAAGTCTGGATCTATGCCACAATCATAGTTAAACAGCAAAAATAAAGAGTAATAACTGCAATCATCCAATGGAAACGAGATATGTAAAGAATAATTTTATTATAACACTTGTGAAGAGAACAGATAAATGTTACCAGTCCCCCTCTATGGATGGGTTCTTGGCTATCCTCAAACATCTTCAGCTTGTGCGGATTCTCTCCTCTCTATAGTGCATAAACCCAACAAAAATATGGTGTGCAACAATGAAAATAATCAAAAGTGAATAATGAATGGAAAACCCTTTTATTTATAACAAAATATTGAGTTATCCTCGAATAATGATCAATAATAAAATATTGTTGATCTCATTCTTGGAATAACCACTTGGAATATTTTATTATATTTGTTTAGGAGGGAAAAAGTATTTAAACTTTTATTTAGAAATGATAAATAAATAAATGATTTAATTATCATCTTAAGGAATTAGGTAAGAAATAATAAACAAATAAGGATTTATTTAATTATTCCTAAGGGATTTAATCAAATTTGACAAAGAATAATAATTAATTAGTGATTAATTAATTATTCTTAGAGAAAAATAAGATAAATAATCATTTATCTGTTTATTTTTCATGATTGGGGCAAATTTAACAAGGAATAATAATAAAACAATGGTTTAATTAATTATTCCTAGACAAAAACCCCGGATGCGGGTGCCACGGGCGAGGAGTTGGGAACGCCACCTGTTCACCATGGGCGGTACCAAGATTAAGAGGGGCATTCACTGCAATCTGTCGTCAGGGATTGCAAGCGTGGGTGTTGTTGAGAGAAGGGACGGCAATTTATTGCCTGGTCCGGATTATAGCTTTGGTTGCTGTGTGCAGTTATGGCATACGAGGGTCGAGACGTCGCAGAGGAGCATAAGTATGATGAAGGTAAGGAATGTTATGCATTGGATCGTTCACAGTTTGTGGAATTGGGAGTATGGTTGTCAGCTCCCAGAGGTTCGGCTCAAGGCGCCCCCGTTGCATTTGAAGTCGGGAGCACGTCTGCAAGTGTGGGCGACGGGTGTGTTTCTGTTCTCCCTGCTCTGTTTCGCTCTCCGGTTTTCAACGCCATCATGGTCAAGCCCCGACAGCGCCTTATCAGCCGTCGAGGCTCTGGCAGAGGCGGAACTTCACGCCCCTCCGTCGATAATGCCTCTTCCCGCTGTTGCCGCTGTTTATGTCACCGAGTTGCAGAAGCTAATCCCTTGCAATCGCGCCAGTTCATGGATTCTGGCAATCCTGATACGGGCTCTAATCCTCTTCCTGCGTTTGGAACCGCGGTTTTCTCCTTTAACAGCTCCCAGGCCAATTCGCGCATTAATGCCCATGTCTCTGTCCTTTTTCTGGAAGAACCAGTGGAGGAGGTCGGGGAGCAGCCCCGCCCACAGCTTCATCAGGCTGAGAGCTCCAAGGCTGCTGAGGGAATGCCAGAAGACCGCCCAAAGCCAGACATCGGCCCTCCTGCGACTCAGGAAGAGCCTTTGTCAGAGAAAGCCAAGGTCGATTAGGGGCCCCCCCCGAAAGGTACGTGCTGGATATATGAAGAGGAGTCGGACGATTAGTCGTCTGCTCGCTCAGTCTCTTCCTTTCATACGATGCTCTGGTTTTGCTATGAAACGTCATGTAAGCCGCTATGGCAGCTGGTATGTTTTGAATGTCTCTGTTTTGTATGCGAATTATACTGTTCAGTGTGTCTCCACACCCCTGCGAGGGAGTTCGATGAAGATTCTCTTTTTCTCCTCCACGCCCCTGAATGGAATGACTACTTCTGTCCTCATTGTTCCTCAAAGGTTTAAAGCCCCTGCGTGGGCATTCTATCTTTGTGGTAGCGCCCCTGCGTGGGTGTCTGGTCTCAAGGATGCTGCCCCTGCGCGGGTGATTTGTTTTCATGTTAAGGCCCCTGCGTGGGTAATCAATCTAGTGGTGTGGACCCTGTATGGGTGGATTTTTTAGCACTGTAAGTCCAGAGTGCCATCCCCGGCCTCTGGCATATGACTTCATGGCTGTAACTGTTTCTCTTTTAATGTAAATAATAGCATAGCATAGTATTAACGAGAAAAAAAAAAAATATATATATATATATATATATATATATATATATATATATATATTCCTAGACAAAAAACAAATAAAGAGTGATTTATTTAATTATTCTTCATGGGTTTGACTACACATTACTTTAAAAAGGTGGTTTATTAAGTAATTTCTCACAGTGAAAGCAATTTTACTATGATAAAATTGATTTTACATGGTGTACTTCGATCCATCTAGTAAATTAGGCTAGATGATCAATTTTTTGGTGATAATATCATTCAAACATTAGGAAACCTCTAAATAAAAAATTTGAAAGCCTTTATATGGTTGTTAAGAATAAAATTGAAAACCACTATTTTAATATGACTCTATTAATATCATAGTGTTGTGGAATAGAAGGAAAATTGAAATGGTATGACTCCTTATTACAATAAATAAACACAATAACCCTCGTTCTTTATAATGAGTGAAAATGGAGAAATAAGCTAGACAAGAAAAATTTATGTTTAATATTGGGGTTTCAACATTCTTCAGACCACTGAAGGAAAAACCCATCATAGCCATAACAAAATTATATTGTAAAATTGACAAATGAAACACCTTCATAAATTACCAAAAAACCCTAGGGTTCAGAGAGGATTGAACCCCTACTGATTAAAGAATTATTTTGAAACGCAAGACAAAAAGAAGAAAAGGCTAAAATAATATACATTTTGACTATTGATAAAATTATGACTAAGAAAGTCACCCAAAGTTTTAGCTATTGAGTGCAGGAAATGCACAAAAAGTAGCAACCTGTATTTTCCTGTGAGTATACAAAGGGCTTATTACCACCAAATTTGGCCAAGCTATATGTAAACATACAAACACATAAATTGAATAGTAATGTTAGATATACTCTGAACAACTTAAATTATAGATGAATTAAAGGGAAAACTGCAAAACGCAAATGTTATAGAAGTCAATTTAAAGGACCATACCTCTCACAAGAATGTTGACACGCCACCGGTGAAAGCCATTTTCACTCGATAAAGTAATGGGTCAATAACATTCGAATGAAAAATGGTGCTGACAAACGGTATTTAGAGAACATTTGTTGCGTTACACCATTCGGATACGTCGTTGAAACCATTAAGGTCATTAACCTCATCGAGAAACCCTAAAGTAAATCACTCTCGTCTATTCAATATAAAATATTACAAAATGTAGATTTGAGGTAGAAACATCTAGAAGCATTTCCATGATTTGAGGTAGAAACATCTAGAAGCATTTCCATGATTCGAGGTAGGTCAAGTTGACGTACATGGTGATGGGAAAAAACTTCCCACTGTGGAGTAGAAACATCTAGAAGCATTTCCATTTTTTTTTTTTTTTTTTTTTATTTTTTTTTACCTAGGTGGAAAAACCTATCAACTCAGGTGTCAAAACCAACAGTGAGGACAGCCATTTCTGGCTGCTATCCGCGAATGTCGGTTTGACTCATCACAGTTAGATAGGAAAACCACGCCACCTGAAATAACCCGCTCGTGGTCCGTAAGGGAGCAGGCTCATCACTCCTGCCAGATGCCTCTGGGTCTTGGGCCATTAACCTGTTTCCTTACGTCCGAGGAAGACGAGCTCTTAGCCAAGCAGAAGCAGTTTTACGGCATACTCACGGCATAATATGAAACATGTAATATTTTTAAAATGGATTTTATAATACCACATGGGAAACAATGAAAAGGATCATGGCATTTATATAGATTGGAATAAGGTCCATAATTGTAAGATTTTTAAATGGATTTTATAATACCACATGGGGAAGAATGAAAAGAATCATGCCATTTATATAGGTTGGAATAAGGTCCATAATTGCTTTTATACATATACTTGTAATATATAATATACCGATGTGAAACTAATAACCCACATGCAACGAATTAATAACTCCTTGCTATAATATAAGTGCGCAAAGGTGTAAGACCCTATGACATGTGTTGGGCCAATACCAAGTAGTGGTGCTAATACATGTGCGTAATTGTAATATGGTTCAAAAATCGAATATAGAAAGCAGTGGTCTATAATGCGACTTTTTAAAAGCCTTTCTGGCGGGTTTTTCCGGTTAAAATCCGGCAGGAATTTATTGGAATCTCAAGTTTGATAGTTAGTTTCTGCACAATGAAAGCGTCCCAGGGGTTTTCGAGGGTGCTGAATCCAAATATGCAGTTAAAAAACCATTTTAACTGCAACAAATCAAGATTTAACCTCAATTTCTTCCGCCGGATTCCGTCACCGGAATCTCCAAAAAATCGCATTATAGACAACTCCATATAGAAATATGATGATGATGATGATGATGGTTAACGTCCGCTGAGACCAAATAATGATCTATCGGACCTAAAAAGACAAATTATTTATTTTGATTTAAGATTTTATTCCTATGCTCAAAAAGCTTGGAGAGAAGCCTCCCAAGTTCACTGTAATTTTGGCATTGTAAAAGGCTAGGAAGGTCAGTATTGTAACAAAGGTTGTGAAATTGAGATCTAATGTGGTTGTACGCAGGGCACTCTAAGAGGAAGTGGTTTTCATCCTCGATGCTCCTATTCTCACAAATATGGCAGATCCTTTCCATCCATGGCGTTTTAGGAACTACCCAGCGGCCAGTTTCACTATGGAGCTCATGAGAATTCGTTCTAATCTTTGCTATATTAATTTTCTTTTTTGAGCTAGTTAGAATAGAGAGATACTTTTGATCTTCAAGGGTGGGGTTGATGACCTTCTTATAATAACTTAATTCTCTTTTAGACGCTAAATCTTTCTCACACCACAATTTTTCTTTGAACTTAGAAGTAACAATATCTTTAATGTTATTTATGTTTTGCAAAGCATCATTCTCATTGATCTCCCAATAGTTTAACCAGGCCCTTGTGTCCTTATGCCATCCTCGGTTAAGCCTTAGGTGATTTTGACTGGAATTTAAAGCTAGCTTAGGAAGTCTATGATTGTCTATGTTATTGAGCTTGTGCTTGTACATCAGAAACCTGAGCATAGCTAGGCTCTCAATAGAAGAAAGACCTGCTTCTATAAGGAGAATAGGATAGGGTGTATTACTTTTAATTTTCAGGTTATAAGTTATAAAACGCTTCTGGATTTGCTCAATCTTCCTCCATGATTCTCTGGAGATGCTGCAGCCCCAAACTTCACAGCCATATAAGATAACAGGAGTGACTAAAGTTTCAAAGAGGAACTTCTTTTTATCCCACATTACGAGGTTTGTTGTTTTACAATTATTTTCAAGACCAAAATAAACTTTCCATCCCCCATTGATCCTTTTCTCAATGCTATGGTTCCAGTTGAGCTTGTGATGGATATCAATTCCTAGGTACTTGTAAGAATACACTTCCTCCAAGTTATTATTGTCATACGTAAAATTAGCGCAAGTGTCCTTTTTAGATTTGATAATCATAACTTTTGTTTTGTCTGTGTTAACAGTCATACCCATGGTAGAGCAGAAATCCTTAAGAAGCTTGAGTTGCTTATCAAGATCAGAAGGGCACCTTGCCAGAAGAACAATATCGTCAGCATAGAGAAGAAGGATAATGACTATCCCAGCTAAGATTGTGCCACCACATCCTGCTTCTTCTAAATAACCTTCGAGCTTATCGATGTAAATTCCAAATAGAGTAGGGGAGAGGGGGCAACCTTGTTTAACTCCGATGTTACACTTAATATCTTTTGACCACCCCTCATTGTTCTTTAGCTTGGCAATTACATTCTCGTATAGCCTTATAGCAGCAGCTCTTAACTCAAGAGGAACCTTTAGCTCTTCTAACCTATTCCAAAGGTTGTATCTAGGAACCGTATCGAAAGCCTTTCTAAAGTCTACAAAGCAGCAAAATAAATTGGATTTATCATTACGACATTCCTCCGCAATGATCCTTAGCGTAACAAGGTGGTCTGTTGTTGAGTGATGCCTTCTGAAACCTGCTTGGCCTTTAGCCCGCTTACCTTCACTTTCAAGCCATATGCTTAACTTTTTTTCCAGAATACTACCATATAATTTGGCTAAGAGAGGGTTGATCATAATTGTTCGATAATTAGAGGGGTTATTTGTATCTCCACTTTTAAAAATAGGGATAATGAGGCTCTCAGTCCAGGGTTTAGGGAACCCTTGCCTAACAGCTTGATTGAAAAGCTTGTGGATGTGGGGGATGAGGACAGGGCCTCCAATTTTTAAGATTTCTGCCTGGTAACCTTCAATGTCCTTAGCTTTCCCATTCGCGAGGCGATTAACCCCAAACTTAATGTCTTATAAAGAGAAGACTTCTTTCGTTGTGAGCAGGGTTTCCAAATTATCCGTGACATTAGGAGATTCATAAAGCTTTTTAAGATAAGAATTCCAATCGTGAAGAGCAATTTTATTATTATCCTTAGTCTTCCTAGTCAGAATCTGCCTCCAAAATTTCTTAGGAGCTACCTTAGAGAGGTGTAAGAGATTCTCCTGTTTTTGACGAATGTACTGCCTCTTTTTCCTTTTAATTAGGGCTTTGTATATTCTTATCTTGTCCATTTTAAGAGAATCATCAACAGCTTCCTTAATTGCTCTCCTCGCATTTTTACAATCTTTGTCATACCAAGGATTGGTTTTGCTATTTCTTTTATTATTTGAGACTTCAATTGAGAACTTTTTAATAGAATATGAGAGGGTTGTAGTAAAATTATGGTATAGGTCTTCTATGTTATCTATTGATCTATAATGAAGTTGGAAATAAAATCATTTGTATAATCTTCTTCTTTATTTAAAGAAAATTGGAACCAATAGAAGTATAATAGTATTTATAACCATAAGTAAAGAATGTAGATTTAGTATTTAAGAAAACAAATATTTCGTATAAGTGAGAGTCTTTACACTATCTTGGAAGGGTTATATATTTGGATTCGTGAGTTGAATCGAGGTAACATTTATATCGTTGGAAAGGTCTCGACGAGACGACCACAACTATGTCACTTTTTTTAAGTTTTGAGAAAGTGAAAAATGGTTGGAAATTTTAGACCCCATTTCTAGAATAAGACCTTGGAAATTGGGTCAAAATAGTAACTACCTCTTCTTAATCCTTAGTTGGGGTTGGGGTTAGTAGGGGTACGTTACACATAAAAAGACACTCCACCCATTATTAAGACATAAAAGCTTTGAAATGATGTGAACGGGTGCTGCAAAGAGAATAATAATTATGGGAGGAAATTATTCATTATGAAAAAATTAAATTAATTATTAAAATATTATTAAAAATGAGTTAAATTTCTTGAAAAAAACAAAATCAAAAGAAGGGAAGGAAGGAATTGGTCAATAGCTAAAAGAGAAGAAAACATTAAAGATGTGAAAGAGCATAGTAAAAGGTTTTAAAATTAAGGTTTTTAAGAGACTTGTAAACTAAACTTTTAATTTAATTAAATAAAAATTATATAAATCAAAAATTAAACTTTTAATTTAATTTAAAAAGGAATTTATACAAATTAAAAATTAAACTTTTAAATTAATAATAGTGAATTTAAAAATATTTAAATAAATAATTAAAATTCATAAAAAAAAAATTGAGATGATTGAACAAGTTGGCAAAGAGAATAAATAGAATGGGGGAGAAAATTAGTTGCAAAGAAAAAAAAATATTAAAAAATATTAAAAATAATCAAATTTCTTGAAAAAGGAATACAAAAATGAAAGGAAGGGGACAAAAAAGTTGTTAATCATAGAAGAAAGTATCAAAGATATAATAGGGTGGGGTAAATGATCCTAAAATTAAGATTTTAAAGAAACTTATAAATATTAAAAATCAAACTTTTAATTTAATTTTAAAAACTTATACATATTAAAAACAATTTTTTTAATTAATTTAAAAATATTTAAATAGAAAATAGAAATTATAAATATATATAATTGACAATTAAAATTAAAATGTAGATCAATGAAAGGAATGAGAAACTTATATTCTATTGTCATTTTGTGGAGTTGTTTGTAATCTAGAGACTACACCATGAACAATTGTTTTGTATAACTATCACCATTGATGAATTGAAATCAAATTAGCTATGTTGAATGATGTCATCATGTAATATGGCTTGAACTATATGCTAAATATTACTCTTCTAGGCATATGGGTACCTATAAGGCCTAATGTTAGGTAGTACACTTCCAAGTTCCAAAGGAATAGCATGGCCATGATCTCCACCAAGTCGAAGACATGTATGCATATCCCCAAATACCTTGGAATGATTATTGATAAAATTTTCAAGATCCACTGGAGCATAGAATATAGATGCTTGAACATATAATGAACACAATTATGCAAATATACCGTGATGTCCCATTTTTAGTCATTTTTTATGTTATTGGAGCTTATCACTTTAGAGAGTTTCCCTTGGATATCTATAAGCTCTTCTTACTTTTCGAGGAAAATCTCATAAAAATATCTTGAAAATTAAGCAGTGTTGTTCCTAATGAGTGTAACCAATAGACCCTTGATACACCAACAATACCATCCATTTGAATTGCAATGATGGGACTATCCAATAAGTGCTCCCCAAAATTTGGATTAATACTATGGCAGTTCCCTAAACAATTTATGATATTTCCATCTGCAATCGTTACTTGAAATTTTGGTGTTGGATATATAAAGCAAATGAGAAGTTTTTCCAATTTGTAATTGATGAATTCATGGGTACTACTTTAGTCAATCAACATTGTTACCTTTTTATTTTTGACATCTTCTTGATGGTTTGTAGTGTACTAATTTTAGCCAGTGTATGCCAAGATATTGCAAGAGTAGTCTCTTCTAGCTCTAGATCTCATGTTAGTTCCAATTCTTGATCTTTTTTCTCTTCGTAATTTATTTTGAATAATTTCTTATCATGGAATTTACACCCCTTACTGTACTTGTTGCCACAATTAAAACATAGTCCCTCTACTTTTCTTTCATCCATTTACTAAATTTTAACCTTGTCAGTTGAGTGAGGTTAGGAGAGCGAGCATGATGTTATCTTAGATCTTAGTGACCACACTTCTAGTAGCCATATGTTTACTATAGTATTCAAGTGCTTTTGTGGTTGGAGTTGTTTATTGGTGAAGGAAGATCCACAGATGTGAGATTTACTATCGACATTTCAGAGCCACCAACTGGGTCCATTGTCAAGATATGAGGACAGTTTAAGAATAGAGGAGGAATATATAGTAGATAGGCATGGTAAGGAAACCTTAAAGCCGACTAAAGGCACACATCTTAATTGAAAATATTATGATATAGTTATAATATATAATAATTTTTAAAAATTGAATGGTTTAATTTTTATTTGAAATTAATATTAAATATTAAATGTGTAACTAATTAATATTAAAGTAATATCAAAGTATTTATAACTTAGTTCCTATATAATATGAATGTATAATATTGAATAAATTATTATAATATACATATAAAACAAGGATTATTAAACATGTATAATATTGAATATATTATTATAATACATATATATATATATATATAACCAGGATTATTAAAGTGCTTAAATGAGAACATGACCTAAAAAGAGATCAAACAAAAGTAATGGGGGATTAAGAAGAAGAGAGTTCAATAGAGGAGGAGGGTAGGGTAGGGTAGGGAGGGGAAGAAGTTTAATAAGAAGAGAGAAAGAGGGGGAAGAAGAAGAGTTTAAAAGAGGGGAATGGAAGTTTATTAAAAAGGGAGAAGGACGGGAAAGAAGAAGAGTTTAAAAGAGGGGAATGGAAGAGAAAGGTAAGGAGTGGGGGAGAATAATTATAATCACAAATCTAAAAAGAAAGGAAGGAGGGGTAGGAAAAATATAAGAAAGAAACAAGGAGGAAGAGAGGAGGGAGGGATATAGGATAATGTAAATGAGGATAAGGTAGATGGAAAGAGAGAGAGGTGAGGGGGGAGGGAGAGTGTAGAGGGTAAGGTGAGGACTGTCAGGCCATTGTATTTATTAATGTTGTTTGGGTGTTTTTTGATTTGAAGTGATTCTCTAATCCAATGTTTGAAGTATTGATTTTCCTTAGTGAAGATCTTAGTTTTTTCTAGACATACATGATGCTTTGTAGACTTAGCATGTTTTACTAATGATGTTTTTTTATTCTTTCGTTTTTTATATCAACATTATGTTCCTTTATTCTAACTTGCAAATAGCATCCTACTTCACCAATATAACACTTTCCACAAGAGAAGTTAACTTTATAAATGCCTTTATATTGGAAATGGTCTATATTTTCCTTAACATATTTCAACATTTTTTTAATAGTGGTGGGAGGTCTGAAAGATGTTGTGATCTCTTCTTGTTCAGTACCCTAACAATATTATTAGTAGTTCATTTGAGGTAATCAAGGTAGGTTGTTTTCCCAAAGCCTTGAATATTCGTGTTATTATTATCCTATATATATCCATGTATTTTTGAAGGGAGATCAATATATATTTTTTGTTATAACCAAGATATATGAAGACTTTAACCAAGTGGTTCCTCTCATTCTCTTTGTGATCTTCCCTAAAGATTTTGAAGGCTCTAGTAGCTAGGGTTTTGATAACACCAATATTTTGTGTAGGAAAGTGGTGAGAGTTAGCATGAAGGTAATTTTCCATGTGGGTCTTCTTCGAGTAGACTTTATGGTCTAAGTGTCCATCTAGATTCCTTATTATAAGGATATCTAGGAAGGGTATGCAATCATTCCCTTTAGTTTCCATGGTGAATTGGATGTCTGTTGAGATTTTATTAAGGTGTTGTAAGAACTTTAAGAGTTATTATTTCCCATGTTGCTAGATGAAATTTTTTCATCAACAAATCTATTCCAAATTTTAGGTTTTAGGTGGTAGGTATTGAGAGCCAAGATTTCAAAATTTTCCATATAAATGTTTGATACAACTAGAGAGAGGGGGAACCCATTTCTACCCCACTACTTTGCTCATATATTTACTTTCAACTTTCCTCGCCAGACTGAAAGCATGCTCTGGGGATTGAGGATCTAAGAGAGATACCTCATGTTGCAAGCATCACTTTAAAGTTTGCATAAAGAGGTCTAATGAATTATCCTCCAAAATTTTCTTTACCTTGAGACTCAAATTTTGGAACTATTGAATGTGGTCTATAACTAGAATGTTTTGTCAAAGATTTACCGATTGACTACGGAGTGTATTTCTCTTATATCCCCATAATGTGTTAACATATCCTTTGTAAAAATGGACCAAGATATAATTGAAGCTTTTTCCCTTTAGAAAATCAATTTATACCACACAAATTGATCTTGCTCTATAAACATGGATGCAATATTTACCTTTTGTAAGGTTGCCACTTGGTGTGTATCAAAGTATTTCTCCATCTAGAGTATTTATATTATAGGATTGTTACCATCAAACTTCGTCATATCGTTATTTGAATGAATTTGTTCCTTGATCCTAACTTGAAGCCTTGATGATGTGGATTTTGAAATAAAAATTCATGATTATAGTTCCACGATTCAATATTTGTACACTATGTCAAATGTGATAAAATATTTCACATATGTGATTGATTTTTAACACAATTGTTCTCGTTATTTTAAATATTTCCTTGGATCTCCATATCCATTTTTGGAAGCCTCTCTGAAAGAATATTTTCCATTGAATTTATGGATTTTTGTATCTCCTCTTAGATTTTTGTATTTATTCCTGGATATATTTTTTATTTCTTCCTAGATAGATTTCGTGCCTTTTCCTTGTTTTCCTCCATATTTTGTTCCACATATTTTTATTGATCCTTTCACTAGTGACAACTGACTTTCCATCTTGGATACCTAATATTGGACATCTTCTATTTCTTCTTGACTTATAGATGAGATTTCTAGAGAAGTGGTGAAGTAAATTTTGAATCACCCTTAGGAGAATGTTGGTAAGTAATAATTATCCTCTTTATCACAAATTTTGAATCACTAAAAATGGATCTTCCAATCAAAATCAATGCCAAGTGTAATTTATGTATCTTTCAAAACCCTAATTTATTGATTATTTAGATGGTTGACCTTTGTCTTGATATATCTCTAAAATTTGAGTCATCATGAATCTAAAATTTTGGCCTATAGTAATTTTGTATATCTCCTTTACAATTCCACAGGTCTGATCAAAATTTGATGTGCCAAAAGAAAGTTATGGTAACATTCCCAAAACTTGTTGATTTTTGGCCTCTTCCTAAGAGAGAACTTGTCTAGCATGCCACATGTCCAAATTTTTGAATATGTTTATAAATTTTTTACATGTGGTACCTTACTATGTATCCTCACATGCTTGAAAATTTCATTGTATGAAACTTCCCTGGGAGAAGGTTATAACAAAAATTCCATGATCACACCTTTGAAATTGATTTGAAGACTATTCACAAGCCATCGCTTCCGTAAGGCATGTATCCAAATTTATAGCAAAACATAGTCTAAATTTTTTATCAACCATACACATAGATCTCGCTTTAGTTCTTAAAAATTTTGTAGTCTAAAGTGTCCCCCCAAAAAAAATTATAGCAATCTTTCCAACATCACCCATTTGGAACTGATTTTAGGACTATTCAAAAACCTAAATTTCATAGGTTATATGTACAAAACTATCACGAACTAGAATGCTAAATTTATTGATCTCTCCTCAATCTGTACAAAATTTGATAGTCTAAATCATCCCAAGAAAAAAATTATAGAGACAATTCCAAGATCACTAATTTGAGACTGATTTTAGGATCAATAAAAAACCCAACATCTAGAGGGTATGTCAACAAAAATATAGTGAAACCAAATCAATTTTAACTAGATGTTCCCAAATTTCTCTTTTCAATATGCTCAAAATTTCACTATTAGAAATTGCCCATGAAAAAAATTATAGTGAAAATTCCAAGATGATCTGTTTGAAGTAGTAAAACCCTAGGTTCGTATACTCTAATACTAAATGTTATGAACCATGCACCTTAAAAAGATTAGGAAACCAATAATTATAGTCCACTTCAAAGGGGGGATGTCATTTAATGATGAGTATGATGTATAAGATGAGATTTCATTATTCTAAGACTCAGTCACCTTGGTGCACATATAGGAGACAAAGGGTACAATCATAAAGGAAGGGTACAATGAATGGTTTTGGTAAACACAAAAATACATCAATATAAATGTAATAACCCTATATATATGGCTTAATAAAGGGTTTGAGGGTTCACATGAGCCTTTTGCAGGGCTTAAAAAAATTACAGTTAACATGAATTGTTTTATTGGACCCTTTATTTTGAGTGCAAAATGACATGACAAATCAACACTAGCAAAATACTTGGATAACTACAGTGGTACCACATGAAGTGAAAGAAATTATTAAGTTAACCTAGCGACCTAACCAAGAAAGAGGAAGAATCTCGAATCTTGTACACCTTAATGTCTATATTATGTTTATGCATTGTCAATTGCAATTATGTAGCCAAAAAAGTTAGTTAAGCTAGGGTTTTAACATAGTCAAAGATTCCCATGGATTGTGATTGTATTGAACACTATCGAGGGTTAGAGAAAAGGGTTGATTTATTTATTGTTAGTTAATTAGTATTGATAGCTACTTCTCATAAATGGTGTTAGCCTGTTAGTTGGATTTTTGATATGTTTCTAAAGGTATAATACGTTTGGTGGTCATTCTAGACCGAAGAAATATAATACCCCCTATTATTTATCTTTATAGTGTATATGGATGATTGACATGTTATGTTGTTTTAGTATTCAACAATGGATTTAGCATGAATTGCTAATATGTGTATGTTGTGGCACACTGTAAGAGAAAGAAACATGTTAGTATATTAGTTACAAATCATAATAGCCATTGTCACCTTGCAACTTACTGCACCTATCACAAGTCTTAGTAATATGTCTTAGTGAGACTTTCTCTCTTGTAGTGATTGAAAATGTTGGTGCTAAGCTACTATAGACTTTAGTGGATACTTATGTGAACGTTAGTTTTCCTAAAAGAACCAAAACATTGAAACAACGATTATTCCAACCATCAATTCAACAAATCGTTTGATAGTACTTGCTGCTCCAATTTCTAAAACATGATTTCTTGGTATTTTCTCCCTTCCATATAAAGGGACATTAATAAAATAGCCTCCAATAAGAAGAGAAAAATAACAAATAATCTTCAAAATCCTTAAAAACACTTAAACTTTGTCAAAAATATGTCAAAAATAAAATTAGCCACCTCCATCAATGAGGTGTGCATGAAATCCTTTGCTCATGTGGTATTTTTTACATTAACTAAATTGATTTTTCCAATTCAACTAGCTTGAAAGAACACATTATTAACATTGACCATGCCTACACCTTTAAATCTACCATAATTTATTTATTTATTTATTTTCATAAGATCAACAACATTTCACTTCACTTGTTTAACAAAAAGAGTCATTAAAATTGAAAATGCTTTTTATCTAATAAACTTTCTTTCCTTGTTAAGCCCCATTTTCTCACTTTGGCCTTTTAATTATTTTTTCCCTCAATTAAATATCTCTTTGTTTTCTCACCATTATAGTTGACAATTCCTCCATTATAGTTGGCCATTCCTACATTCCCCAACAAAGAACTTATTGACCAAATTGTGCTAAAGCTTTAGAGAGAAGTGTTGTACTTTGAATGATTGTTTGGCAAAAAAGAGGATCCCAATCCTTGGGTTGTGCAAGTTGAAGGGGAAAGGGAGTTGGTAGATTAAAGTTTATCTGAGGGTTTATAACTTTTGGATTCTTTAAGGAAAATTAGGTCATGAGAGAGGATTAGATTCAACCATAGTAAATTCATTCTTGTGGACTCCTAGCCTCAACTTAACATTTTTCCCTCTCTAATTCTTTCAATTTATTCTCTTTTTTAAAATCTACCCCATTTTACTTAGCCTTTGCACCAATAGGTGCTATCTAGCCTAGTATGGGGGAGATGTTGTAATGCTTAACATTTTAACTCAGTGAAAATATAACAAAATAAAATGTCGTAATCTAAATTATAGATGAAATAGATTTTCCACTGGAATCAGGGAAAAATATTTCAATAAAGAATGTGATATTTTGTTGTTTAAAATGCACTTTTGAATGCATAAACAAATTCAGCACCATGAGAAACCCCTAGGGCATTTGAATTTTACAGATTAAACAACTTAAACTCAAGTTTTTAAAAATCTTTGTAGGATTTTGGTTAAAATTAACCAGAGAAAATTGTCATAAAATAAGTCATTTCGTCTATAAGTTAAGCTATGCCCAATAAAATTGAATTAAAAATAAAACTAAAAAGTAAAATAAAATAAAATAAAATATAAAATTCTCGAGCCCATGGTCTTTTCCAATAGTATTCTTCACCCATGGTTTTTTCCTATGGTGTTCTTCTGCCCATGTTTTTTCCCATGAAATTCTTCTATAATGTGGTCTATTTAAAGGATAATAATTAAACCAACCCTAGATCCATCTTAACTTCGGATCTACCAAGCACCCAAAAAGATCAAATCTCTTTTCACTCTAAAAGAGGTTTACAACTCAAGAGAGAGATTTGATCCTTCTCGGCTCTTGGTAGATCCAAAGTTAAGATAGATCTAGGCTGGTGTTCCTTTTTCTTTTCATTAATTCATATCATTCGAATTATCAAAAATATGAAATTTGTGCTACTCTCAAGTATATTGATTGATATTGCGTGATTCAATTCATTAATTTCAATTTCACTTCTTCACCCATGTGAACATCACCTAATATAATGAGTATTAAGTGAATTATTCAAACTCATGAGAAATGTTCATAAATGGAAAACTCTGAGTATATAATGTTGAAAATGCAACAAGAAAAATTTCAATTTGATTTGCCTTGGTCAAACTAGAGAAAATTTGAATTTCCATTTCAACAGAAAACTTGGATGAGTTAACTTGAGTGACATGGCTTGTGTCACCCTGTTAGCTTAGTTAATTCGAGTTGGAAGACTTGAGTTCAGTTAAGCATGAGTGATTGCTAATTTGTAGCAATCTAATTAAGTTAAATTGAGTTATTGTTAGTTAAACTAGTCATTAGGGGAGTTTTTATGTCTAAAATTGGCCTCCTAGGAAAATTATAAAATAATGGTGAAAATAATAAAATAAGATTAGATTACATCATCAAATTTTAAAGGGAAAAAAAAAAAAAAAAAAAAAAAAACTATTTCTTTCAGCTTGTATTTTCAACTTATCTCTTATGGGTTTACTCAAATTTCGAGTGAAAACACTCGTTGGATGCAAAATTTGATTCATCATTTAAGGAATACCTATGTTGAATATTTTCAATGGACCCTACTACACAAAAAATAAGAAATACATGAAAAATGTGATTGCAATAACATTTTTTCATATATTTCACATTTTTCGTGAAGCAGGGTCTAACGAAAGTATGCAACATAGGTACTACTTGGATGAAGAATCAAATTTTGCATCCAATGAGTACTCCCACTCTAAATTTGAGTAAAACCTTAGAGAGATAAGTTAAAAATATGAGTTGAAAAAGTAGCTTTATTATTTTATTGCTTTTTACTTTTTTTGCTCCAAAAATGGTGAATCACCCCCATGGTTGACATCATCATCTTGAATCATATTGGTTCTTATAAAGTTTATTTTGGTTGTACATTTTTCTTAGGAGGCCCATTTTAGACCTCAAAATTCCCCTAATGTCTAATTGTTGGAGGAACTAGTGGAAGGTCAAGTTGTACAATGTGACTTCAGTCACGCTCAATGATCATCCAGATCAATCAACCCACAATAATTGTTGCATGCAGAGAATTTGAGTTACCCAGTTGAGGTGGAGATTCCAATGCAATATATTATCGGTTGTAGACTATTCTAATGTGTAGAAGTGGTGCATGGAATTAGAGGATCAACCTAAAGGAATTGTGTAATTCAATTAGGGAATTTCTTAATTAATAGGGGCCTAATTCCTCAAGGAACAACACAAGGAAATAGGAGCTCGGAGGGCTTGAAAATTGACTAAGTGTTGGTGAGAGTTAGTCAATCAAGCAGACAGTAGAGGGATAGACTATACACTTGCAGGTTGTGCTTAGGCTTGAGCAAGCATATGTATTACATCTATATTCTTTTATTAATGTAATATAGATAGGAAAGGGGTTTTGAGCAGTTGTTTTTCTCTAAATAAATCTCTATGTATGTGTGTTATTTCTTGATGCATGTTTATGATTTGTGTTCTAGATTGTGAATTAGATTTAAGTCTTGTGATTTAGTAAATTTCATGAGCAGTTTCAAATCTACACCATAATTTCCACATATAATTAAAGTAGAAAAATAACATTTCACAATGTTGAACCATAAAAACCTCCTCATTTTTAAATATATTTAATTAATTTTGTCATATAAAGATAATCATTTCATTTAAATTTAAAAAGCAATTTTCAAAGAACAATTTCATTTTTATGTTGAAAAGTATGATTAATTAAAAAAATGGCATATGAAGTAAATTATGGTTTTTTGGGCACATGGTATTGATGAGCCATGATATTGGCCAATAAATATGTTACAAAACATATTTACACATTAAAAATCTCCATAGTTAAAAATCTTGTTCTATATATATAACTTATATATTACTTGTTTATGATAGATTTTTTGGCGAAAATCACATGAGAAATCATTTGTCGACGCGTTTCGAACCAACCAGTGTGGTTCATCGTCAGGACAAGTTGAAGAGCAGATCCAGCTTAGCCTGTTTAAATAGCCAGAGCAGAGACACCAACGGTTACCTGGGCAAAAGGTTGACTTAAGGAGCAAGGTCAAAATTAGTTATGTTAGGTAAATGATAAATTATAATATAATAATAAATAAATAAAGATAAATAAATTTATATATAAAAATATAAATTTAGTTATATTAAGTTTAAGATGAATATATATTATTTTTTTATAATTAATAATAATAATTTAAAATAAAATTATAATTTAATTATATATATATATATATATATAATTTTAACACCTTATAATATATAATGAAATAAAAAGTATTTTGATACTTATTATGAATTGATGTGATACAATTTTTATAAATACACTCTTAATATTAATATCTTTTCTCTAATTAATTATTACAAAAATAATAATATCAATAACTTAAATATTAATATTATTAATTAAAATTCATAACTAAACCAACATAAAATAAAATAACAAAATAACATTTCACAATTTGAACTCTGAAAACCCCGTCATTCTTAAAAATATTTAACTACTTTTTTCATATAAATAGTGTCTCATCATTTGAATTAAAAAACAAATTAACTTAAAATCCCTTTTCCAATTAATTATAGCCTTAATACTAACATTAGTAGCTTGATATTATTATTAAATAAAATTCAACTCATTACATGTTTTTACTCTGAATAAGTTATGACCTCCTTTTCTAAGAATGGGGCACTGCGGGATTGGAACTCGCGCCCTTTGAACCTGAAGTTAAACTATCACCAAAAACATTTTTTATTATATATGACACATATCAATTGAAAGAAAATATTAGCATGTCTAGCTGGTTTGCCCGAGTGGTTAAGGGGGAAGACTTAAGATCTTCTGCACACAAGTGCGCGTGGGTTCGAACCCCACAGCCAGCAGCCTAATATTCCATACTTAAGTCGTATTCTTGCGGGAAAACTCCTGCACGGGGATATTTTTTCAATTATTTACTATGACAATCCAATTATAAAATACGACCAGATGTAAATTATGCGCATTTTTGAGTTTAGGGAGGTTATTGGATGGGGCACAGTTCAAAATTTAGTTAATTGCCATTATAAACTTTAGATTTTGAAATTAATAATGTTTTCATAATTGGATGTCCATTTAAGTAATTATAAAACTTATAATTTAGTAATGTTTGGGGTATTTATTATGAAAACTTATTTATGTTGAGATGTTTAGGCGTGCTTACTCTTCTAGTTTTCTTATTCCCAATTATAGTTTTATGGAGGATTTGAATTTAAGATGATTGTGGTATTTATCATGAAAACTTAGTAATGGTTGAGATGTTCTGGCGTGCTTACTTTTCTAGCTTTATTATTCCTAACTATACAGTTTTATGGAGGATTTGAAGTTAAGATGTTTGGGGTATTTATTATGAAAACTTAGTAATGGTTGAGATGTTTAGGCGTGCTTACTCTTCTAGTTTTATTATTCCCAACTATAGTTTTATGGAGGATTTGAATTTAAGATATTTGGGGTATTTATTATGAAAACTTAGTAACGGTTGAGATGTTTAGGTGTGCTTACTCTTCCAACTTTATTATTCCCAACTACAGTTTTATGGAGGATTTGAATTTAAGAGAAATAATTTTATAGTAACAATTTAATTTTGCAACTAGTATTTTGAAAGAAGGAAATACATATTTTTCATACATTGAAGTGATGCAACTAGTATTTTTAAAGAAGGAAATACATATTTTTCATACATTGAAGTGAAGTTTATTAGGTTGTCTCTTATTTCCCTCATTCATTTTTGTAGGTGATTATTATTTTAAAGGTATTAGCAAATTCAAGTGGAAGTAAGGTGAAAAAGAATGAGCATGACGCCTTACAACTCATTGTTAACACAAATGAGGCAACTGGAAGGTTGATAGTGACATCTTCTACTCTTCATTAGGAAAGCCTTACAATTATGCTGAGAGTGCCCTTGTAGGAAAGTTTAACATATCAAGGTCAAACCTTGAGACATTAAAAGGATGGTTGAATAAGGGATTGATCTCATCGAACCTTAACACGTTAGAAGAATGGTTGAATGATTGATTGATCTCAAGTTGATGAAGGTGATTCAAATAATGAAAATTGGCTTTGCTAGTGATCTGTATCGGATCATTATATTGTTTGTGATTCATCTCGATGCATTTGGAGTGGAAAAAGTGGAGGAATCAACTCACGGGACCATTTTTACCAGCAGGACACAGTTTGGCAAAATGTGGTCTAAAACCTTTTAGGAGTGTTTTAAGGCATCAAACAACATTTTTTGGGGGTAAACTTTATCGCTTAAGCATGCCACCATTTCATGTTATTCTACACACAAGGATCTTTACAATGATGTAAGAAGCGCATCAATTGAAGTTCATATGCAAAAGTTATGCCACTTAGAAGTTGACCTTCCTGTTTTCACACCTATAGTTCGAGAGCATGCCGCGTCAACCCTTATTATTCATGGAAAAGGGACTAGTAACATGTTTTTGATGTAAAAGCCTCTAGAAAAGTCTATATTGTAACTCTAGTTAAGAGTTGATGTAGTCAAACTTAACCACTAGTAGGTTATTAAGTTGTATTATAACCAGGCCACTAGGAGGAAGAGGCATTTCCATTCTTTCGAGAGAATTTTGTTCCATAGTCGAGAAAAGATAGCTAGGAGAGATAGAAGGTAGAGCACATAGAGAGGATTTGTGCACTGTAGCAGCCAACAGGCCACAAGCATTACTTATTTGTACCTGTAGACATATTTCTAGGCAAAGAAAGAGAGCGAAGCAACCTCACCTGCCAACTGGGTTCCCTCTCGAAAGGGTTTCCCAGAGAGCATATCTTGTGTATTATCTGTGTGTGAGAGATTATTTTATCATTCTCTACTTTTATGCATAATTTCCATTTGAATGCATGCACTAATTATAGTTAAGTTTATAGATATAGAATTTTAATAATACTGCAATAGTGTAAATATACGATATTTTAATTTATTATTATCAGATATGTTGTGACGAACTATCCAGTGGAATATCCATGAAAGTTTATGGATCAACTAGATGAACAAATTAGAAAGATGGTTGAATTAGTGGTGGATCACATTGTTGAAGGTGATTTGAATTGGATCCACATAAGGACTATTGGATATCAACATAGGCTCTATAATGATTTGGATATGCAAGGATTTGGGCTATGGACAAGGAAAAAGACCAAGTTTTTGGCATGAAGGGCCCCATGCCATCATGATTGTTTTCCACCCTTGCATTAATATCATATCATAAAGATAGCATTTGAGATGTAAAGTTGCAAGACATATTTGAAAAATATATATTTATTATGTATTTAAAAAATAAATGCATGATCCTTATTTTATGTTAACAAAAACGGTGTTTGTGCCCAATGTTCCAATTTTTTATTCCAGATCGTTATGGATCCTTCCACTGCCTGTGATCCAGGTGGATATTGGTGGCCACCTGCCAAGTCCACCTGGACCCCCACCATTGTCTTTCTCAGCATTTTCAGTTTCCTTAATTGTAGCACAACTTACTATTTTTAGCAGTTTTTCGGGTCCTGAACTTCCGGAGCCGTTTTGAGGCCCTAAACGACGTTTTTTGGGGAATCCGGGGACAACACGAGTCCATGGAATAGACATGTGTTTCCCGTTCCAACAATGATAGTGCTCGGATAGATCTTTCTAATGAGCTATTGTACGCGTCAAACGGAGATCATATGCCAAAGTTACGACCCCGGGAAGTTGATGTACCAACTTACCCCCAAACGGGGCCCACAGTTTGGCGTTTCATCTCCTAGGGTTAGGTTTTGGAATGTTAAGGGTTTTTCCATTGTTTCTCAACAATAAATAGGCCTTCGAGCCTCATTGTAACACAGTTCAGAGGCATGTAGCCATCACATCTCTTCTCAGAGATAAGCTACCATCGCCCTAGCTAGTTTATTTCCATTTCTGTTTGTAAGCATATTTCAGTATTTTCCATTAATGAAATGAAGTATTATTTCCGCTGCATCTTTGTGTATATGGTTATCTCTGTAATTTGTTGCGTTCCTGTTTAAATCCGGATCAGTGGTATCAGAGCGGTCTGCTTTTTCTCTGTTTTTCTTTGCATGTCCCCAACAAGGTCGGGATATAAGGAGTTAGGGCTTGAACTGGTTGAACCTTTGCAATACCAGCCTCGCAAATCCCGACGGCCTTCCATGGCGGACGAGAAGAAAGACGAGGGGGCAGGAGATCCCATCAAAATCTTGCTCGAAGAAGCGCTCGAGCGACAACGGAACGTGATGATGGACAGCTTTGCGCAGATCCTTCAGCGGCTACCCAGAAGCGGCGCATCGGCTTCCAGCAGCTCCTCTGGAAACGCCACACCCTTTAAGGTACAAGTGAATTTTGAAATCCCCATATTCGAGGGTCAGATAGACGCCGATGCCGTAGATAAATGATTAAATCTGCTAGAGGGTTATTTTTCTGTTCATGAATTTTCGAGTCGGGAAAAGATTGTTTTTGCTCTTCTCAAAGTAGCCCCCCACGTCAAGGACTGGTGGGAAACCTACTGCGAGCAGAAGGATGAAAGTACTGGCTCACTATTTTCAGCCGCACCCACCTGGGATTCGTTCCGGGATGCCATCAAGGAGCAGTACTACCCTGTCGGAAGCTATGAGGATGAATACATAAAGTGGACCACACTGCGGCAGGGAAGGGACCAAGATGTGCCGGAGTTCACCAATCTTTTCCATACCCTTCGCACAAAGTTGGGTATCAAGGATTTGGAGCAACATTTGATACTCAAATACCGTGGCTGCCTGCACAAGTACATCCAGGAAGAAATACAGTTCCTAAACATCCCCTCGCTCGGCGCAGCATACCGGTATGCCGTCAAGGTCGAGCAGAAGTTTAAACAAAAGAAGCGAGACTTTGGATCTGCAAATCCAAAGCAGGGGAAAGGTGCCCCTAAACCACAGAACAAAGGACAAAGCCAAGGCGGGACAGCCCAAGACAACCAGCCGAAGCTGCAAGCAAAGAGCAACGCCGCGAAGCCAAGAAAGGACACTGGAAAATGGTGCGAGTTCCATAAGAGCTTCACTCACAACACAAGTGAGTGTCGGGCCAAGCAGTCACTGGTGGCTGAGCTAAAGGTTTCAGAATCAGATGCATGTTCCGACTCTGAGTCAGAACCCGATAAGGGGTATGAAAAAGGGAAGCAGATCATTGATGCGGATCCCAGCGCCACTGTTGCTACCGCAAAGATCCAGAAAAATGAACCCGAAGATCCAGAGGAGGAGGAGCGTCTCTTCCACTCCCAGATGTGGGTAAAGGGCTCCCCGATACAGTTCATTGTTGATAGCGGGAGTCAAAAGAACCTCATTTCGGCAGAGGTCGTGAAGCGGTTGGGCTTACCGACCACAGCACATCCACAACCATACACCATTGGGTGGCTTCACCAAGGGCGAGATCTTCGCGTGAGCCAGCAGTGTCGCCTTCCATACAACATCAAGCCCTTCACGGATGAGGTATTGTGTGACATTGCTCCCCTTGAAGTTTGTGATGTATTACTAGGACAACCATACTTGTGGAAGCGACATGCTGTGTATGAATCAAGGCCCCGTGTTATTATTATTACATTGGGAAATAAGTTGTTCAGGATACCAGAGGTAGCACCACCTGCCGCCATCTCTTTGATTACTGCAAAACAATGCAGTAAGATCATTTCCAAAACCAGGAAATTTGTTTTCCTGATGATACGCCCTCAAGGGAAGAAGAAGACAGTGGCCGCGGCCTCCAAACGGGGTCCCTCTGCACGGCAGCTACAGATGGACAAGATTGTGGAGGAGTACGAAGACATCTTCACCTCCCCGGCAGGGGTTCCTCTGCACTGTCAAGTCAAGCACTCCATCGATCTGACCCCAGGTGCGCCGCTACCCAATGGACCAATTTATCGGCGCTCCGTTCTGGAGAACAATGAAATCAAGAGGCAGATTCAGGAGCTCCTGCAGAAAGGTCACATCCGTCCGAGTTCTTCGCCCTGTGGGAGCCCGATAGTGTTGGTACAGAAGAAGGATGGGACGTGGAGACTCTGTATTGACTATCGGGCGCTGAACAAAATCACTGTCCGTAATAGGTACCCGATCCCGCGGATTGATGACCTCCTAGACCAACTAAAGGGGGCGAAATATTTCAGCAAGATCGATCTGAAGTCAGGATATCACCAGGTACCAATTGAACCCTCAGATGTGTGGAAGACTGCCTTCAAATCCAAGGAGGGCCTCTTCGAATGGTTGGTCATGCCTTTCGGATTGACGAATGCTCCTGCAACCTTTATGAGGCTAATGGATGACATCTTGCGGCCATTCACCAACTCCTTTGTAGTAGTATACTTGGATGACATTCTGATCTTCAGCCAGAGTTGGGAAGAGCACCTCCAACACATCCGACAGGTTCTCCAAACACTGCGGCAACACAAGCTATGTGCCAATTTGGAGAAATGCACTTTTGGCATGACCGAGGTTCAGTATCTGGGATACATCATTGATGAACAGGGGGTGCATGTCGATCCAGCCAAGGTCCAAGTCATTCGGGATTGGCCCTCTCCAACCACTCTAACAGAGCTCCGCAGCTTTCTAGGTCTTGCCAACTTCTACCGCAGGTTTGTGTTGGGATTTTCTCATATTTCTTGGCCCTTGAGTCAAGTCACCAAGGGCGGGGCGAAAGCAAAATTCTTTTGGTCTGAATCTCAACAGAAGGCATTCAGGGAGTTGAAGGATCACCTCTGCACGGCACGAGTGCTCGCGTTACCAGATTTACAACAACCATTTGAGGTCGAGACAGATGCCTCTGACTATGCTATTGGGGCAGTCCTTACTCAACATGGACATCCAGTGGCATATCACAGTGAAACACTTTCAGACACAGTCCGGAAGTACCCCACTTATGATAAAGAGATGTATTCCATTGTACAGGCCTGCCGACAATGGAAGCATTACATTTTGGGGAAGGAAACGGTCATCCACACAGACCATCGACCTCTGCAGTTCATACAAACCCAAGGGAAATTGCAGAATGATCGCCATCAGAAGTGGTCTACATACCTGCAACAGTTTCACTTGAATATCAAGTATAAAATGGGCAGCACCAATAATGTTGCAGATTGCCTCAGTCGACCACCGATCATGGCGCTAACCACCGTGCTCAACTCTTGCGGGCACGAGACTTCTGATTGGCCACTTCTCTACAAAAGCGACCCAAAATTCGGCCACACATACCAGACACTCTTGGAGGGTCGGCAGGTTGCAGATTTTCACCTCCAAGATGCCCTATTATGCCACCTCGGTCACCTTTGTGTTCCTTCAAGCGAGCGTGCCAAGATGATTTGGGAAGCACACTACAGTCGGGCTGCTGGGCATTTTGGGGTCGAGAAAACAGTGGCAGTACTGCAAAACTATTTCTATTGGCCGAATCTTCGACATGATGTTGGGAAGTACATCTGATCATGTACTGCCTGTGCCATTGCCAAACCGACCATTAAGAAGCAGGGCCTCTATACCCCGTTGCCTACCCCTAGTCGACCTTGGGAATCCATCTCCATGGATTACATGTCAGGCCTTCCTTCCACTAAGCATGGAAATGACTGTGTTTTTGTGGTCGTCGACAGGTTCTCAAAGATGGCCATTATGATGGCCTGCAAGAAGAATATCACAGCAGAAGCCACTGCTAAACTCTTCTTTGAACGAGTGTGGGTGCACTTTGGGATCCCACAATCTATCATCTCAGATCGGGACAGTCGGTTTCTCAGCACCTTTTGGTCCAGTCTCTGGTCAATGTTGGACACCAAACTCACGAAGTCCACAGCCTTCCATCCTCAAACTGATGGCCAGACAGAGGTTGTCAATAGGATGATTGTGCACATTCTGCGCATGTATAACTCAAAGCATCCACGCACATGGGACGAGAGCCTCCCCTACGTTCAGCACAGCTACAACCGAGCTCTTCACAGCTCCACTGGCCATAGCCCTTTTCAGGTGGGTTTGGGATTCCAGCCACTATGCCCCATTGATGTGGCCATGCCACTTGTAGCTACTCACATGAATTCAGCTCATGTCCAGTCCGAAACAGATAAGGCCACCAGCTTCATTGAGCGCATCCAACATATTCGCCAGCAGGTCCATGACATTCTTGAGAAATCAAATGCCAAGTACAAGCAACGACATGATCAACATCGGGTGCCACACAAGTTTCAGGTGGGCGACAAAGTCTGGTTGCATTTGCAAAAGGAACGCCTTACTGGAGCCTATCGGAAATTGAGACCACTCCGATATGGTCCTTACACCATTACTAAGGCTATGGGAGACAATGCATTTGAGCTCAGCATTCCCCCATTCCTTGGCCTGCACCCAGTATTCAATGTGGACCGCCTTCGGCCATACTTTCCACCATTGCTAGACACATCCGACATTGCAGAACAGCTCAAACCCACAGAGTTAAATCCAGATTGCATGGAACAAGCTGCAACTGATCGGATCATGGACACACAGATCAAGAACACTCGCCAACAAAATATCCAACTGTATCGAATTGTCAAAGCGAGCCAACTCCTTCAGCAGGGCAAGTGGCTCACCAGGGAACAAGTTCAGCAGAAGTTTCCTCATCTCATGGAGGAGCTCAACGCAATGGGGACCATTGCTTCCTAAGGGGGGAGGAATGATCCAGGTGGATATTGGTGGCCACCTGCCAAGTCCACCTGGACCCCCACCATTGTCTTTCTCAGCATTTTCAGTTTCCTTAATTGTAGCACAACTTACTATTTTTAGCAGTTTTTCGGGTCCTGAACTTCCGGAGCCGTTTTGAGGCCCTAAACGACGTTTTTTGGGGAATCTGGGGACAACACGAGTCCATGAAATGGACTGGTGTTGCCCGTTCCAACAATGATAGTGCTCGGATAGATCTTTCTAATGAGCTATTGTACGCGTCAAACGGAGATCATATGCCAAAGTTACGACCCCGGGAAGTTGATGTACCAACTTACCCCCAAACGGGGCCCACAGTTTGGCGTTTCATCTCCTAGGGTTAGGTTTTGGAATGTTAAGGGTTTTTCCATTGTTTCTCAACAATAAATAGGCCTTCGAGCCTCATTGTAACACAGTTTAGAGGCATGTAGCCATCACATCTCTTCTCAGAGATAAGCTACCATCGCCCTAGCTAGTTTATTTCCATTTCTGTTTGTAAGCATATTTCAGTATTTTCCATTAATGAAATGAAGTATTATTTCTGCTGCATCTTTGTGTATATGGTTATCTCTGTAATTTGTTGCGTTCCTGTTTAAATCCGGATCAGCCTGTGGCATTTCATGACATCTTTGTATTACTTAAATATGCAATGTTAATCAATATGAATGAGCATTTACCCAAGACAGGATTTCGGTTCAAGAACATGACTCAAGTTATTTTATTGTATAAAACATTACACATTTTGTTGTGGTGTATATGTTATGAATTATGGTAATGAGAATTTAACACAACACTTCATTCCATTACATCGTATATGGATATACTAGTTCAACTTGTTTATCAACATTTTTCATTTTGGAGGTGTGACATATGTGTTTATGTATGAATTTATTTCTCATAACTATACATTTGTCTCTGCATAGAGAGGCATCCACATTCTCATCACATTAACAACATTGTTACAATTCAAAAAGAATCCAAACCATTTCAACCATAAATGCATCATAAGTTAATCAATATTTAAGCAACACAAATAGATACTTATCTTTAAAGTTGCATGGAAACTGAGTCTAGGACAAGGAATCTCCACCCAACCATATAAAACTACATCCATAAGTACTTGAATTTGTCAACCCCGAGCCAAATTCCAGATTTTGAGGGGGGTGCTACCTTAAGGGATTAGAACACCATAGTTCCAAAAAAAACAGGGAATCTAAAGGGACTTTTCCTCAATCCCACCAGTTGACATTGCCATATTCTCAACATAGGGCGTCTAGAGGTTTTTACCTCACCCCAAGTGCATACACAATGTTTCAATCCCTTCTAGGGAATCCAAGATCCAATGCAATAGTAATGCAATAACCATGGTCTTTAGTAAAGACTTGTTTTGATGCTGCTACAGGATTAGCCTCTTCCCTAGTTGTCTAGGGATCCAAAGCCTATTGTCTCAACCCACATCCTCCAAGGGATGCAACCTATTACATGGCTCCATATATTACATCCCAACCCACATCCTCCAAGGATCCAAGCTATTAATCCATAGACTCTGTCTCAACCCACAACTTCTAGGGACCCAAGATGTTATAGGAATCTAGAGAATATTTCTCAACCCACAACCTCGATGGACCCAATCTGTTACAGGGCTTCAGGGATTCTATATCAACCCACATCCTCTAGGGAACCTCAAACTGATATAGGGCTCCAGAGACTAGCATCTCAACCCTCAACCTCTAAGGAAACTAAGATACAATCCCCTTCTCTTATCTCTTGTTCTATGTTATCTGTCGATCAAACCAAATTTATTTATTTATTTTGTTTCTCAAGTTGTGTCTCCTCTCTCCTTCAACATCAATTGAAACACCAAGCCTTGCATTTTTTTCCTAGCTTGCATTTACTGATTCATACTTTGTATCTCACACTACGAAATTCCCCTCTTGGTTTCTTGTCCCTTTTCCTTGTGAAGGTTCCCAAGTTCATGGACCTGTGTACCTTCCTTGCAGTTCATTCAATTTTAAGAATCAATTCATTACTTCATGCACTAGTTAGCTTTTAATGGTTGTCCCAAACTTTTCATATTTTCTTTACAAGAAAGCCTCAACCTCTCAAGGAAGCAATCCTCCTCCCTAGCTCTGGAATATATGTCCCTTTGACTCAGTATCTTTTTCTTAATTTCACATATTCGTGAAAAATATTTAAAATGCATTTTATGATAGAAACATGGGTGGATTTTGTTGTATGTGTTTCCTGTAAGTAGTCCTTGGCTGCAAAAACTACGCCAGGAAACTAAATCAACCAGCATTCAGGTTCAAGTTGGCCCTTGAACTAGAGGGTGCTCCCTCAGTTGTTACCGAGCTTTGCTTAACGCTATTCACCCATCACTGAAAATTGGCCTTTGAAGCACAATGGCCAGATTTATGGTTTTATTTGGGGGTCATTGGCAATCAATTACAATCCCTATTCATGATTAAAGGCCTCTCTCATAGGGTCCCTTCTCAAAATGTCAACTTCCAGCCTGACAGAATGACTTAGCTTTTCAAGGATTATGATAGAAGAATGTAAGGAGATTCCTAATAATTGAGCAGTCAACATGACTACTTAACAACTAGGGAAATTTGGATGCGTGTAGAATATTTCTACATTGTTATAGACATTTTTGGGCACTGCAACCCCAATCATAAATGTCCATAAACCAAGGGCTCTTAAGTCCCTAAAAGTGTTGTTCCGAACCCTAAAAGAACAAGGTCAACTGATTACATCTTCTCCCAGAAGTTCTCCATGAAAAACTACCAAAACTGGTCAAAACTGGACCATTTCACCTACTCCATGGTCAAGGTGCGATGCATCCCACCTAAATGCACTCGGGAAGTGAGATGCATGTTGAAAAGCCCTTCTATGGGGTGCGATGGATGAGAGTAGACAAATGGCGGAAGAAATTTGCTAAGTGGATGATCTTGGAATCTTCTAGAAACTTCCCCAGGACACTTGTCTCTCTGAATTCGCCCAGGGATGAGTAAGAGATCATCAATCTCCAAGTGGAATCAAGAACTATCAGAGAGAAGACACTAATAAAAAACCCAGAGCTGACTCACACCTCTGCAAATATCTATATATAGATCTCTCATCCCAGAGATCCAGAGGTTGGAGGCTAGAATTTTGTATCTTGTAAGGAAGTGCTGCTGGTTTCTTGGTGCTACATCATAGTGTGGGGTGATCTAAGCTTTTCATGAGGTGAAGAAGGGATGATGCTGGGTCAGAACAATTGGTTGTAATCCTCTTTGCTCTTTCTTGATTATTAAAAAAGCTATTCAAGTTTTCCTCCACATTCTTGTGTGATTGATGTTGTATGCATTTGTGTGGTTAATATACATCTGGTCCTATATTGTTTATGATAATAGATCTATGTTCTCGTATAGTGTTATGCTGCTTTGATTCTACAGGTGCTCTTTGAAGCTGGGTATACAAGGAAGCAAGTAGCAAAGGATTATCAGAAGGGAGAGGAATCAAGCAAGGAAACAAGCGCAAGACTGAGGTTGGTCTCCTTTATTCTTCTCTCATCTATTTCTCATAAAGGAAAACAAAAGTAGTTTTAGTGTGTTTGTTTCTAAGGTAGCTATCACCCTTAGTGGGACTAGCAGTTCTGCATAGACACTAGTTTTCCCGATAACAAAATGGCGACTACGCTGGGGATCGAATAGATTGTTTGTTTATCAACATTTGTTGACTTTATAAACTTACAGATGGAGCCTGAAGTTGAGCCAAGTAGCTTTCGAACTGCATTTTCTATGCAAATGCAAAGTAGATAAATGTCGCTTCAGTCTATCTCCGGGTTTTGTTTATGAATTGAACAATTGATTTACAAGCTCTTTAATTGCCCTTGTGGTGGCTCTAGTAACCTCTTTAGATCTACCCCTGTGATTGATTTACTGATTACCATCTGCTCAGCCTAAATCCTTAAACTGGACTGCAAACTGTGACCCGGAACCCAGTCAAAGTCTCATCCCTGGTCCAGCGCACTGTCTGTTCTGTGAACTTCAAATGCGTCACACTTCCCGAGTGTAGTAGGTGCGCTGCATTTTAGTTTCACTGTGTTACAGGTGCACTGATCAGACAAGGCCTTGTTCCTAAATTTTGGTTTCTGTGTTCACTCTTTCCAGATCTATTCAAGAGTTTTTCTGCCTGTAGTCAGTACTCCTCTGTTGAAACCCCCTTCCTTGTTGTTATTCCGCCTCCATTGTGCAAAGAACTGTAAATGTTTTTGTGTATTTTAAGTCATTTTCAGTTCTCCTTTACAAAGAAGTAGCGTAATTGTACTGTTGTTTCTTGATTTGAAAGTGTCACAAATGTCGTTTTCAGTCATAGAAGAGAATTCAATTGTTCTTGATAGTCGATTACACTGTTACTCTTGTATCTAATTTGAATTAGTAGTTTTTCAAGTGTCGAAAGAAAGTTTTCAATTTCGAATAACAAAGTGTTGTCATTGTCCTCATTTTGTCTTGAAAAGAAACTTGTTAGTAATTGTCGCTTTGAAAAATAATTCAGATTTGCACTTATCTTTCTTTTTAGCATTTACACATTAAGAAGGCTGAAAACAAATACATGCATGTGCATTTGCATTTAGACCGTTTGTTGGTTTGATTTAGGACAGTGCATATAGTGTGTGCTTTTTTCTCTTTGTTGAAAGAACGCCATCTCTCTTTCCTTAGTAGCTAGGATTTTCATTGCTGAAAAGAAGATTAAACGATTGTTTATCATCTTAGACTGCATTTTAGGAATTGTACATCTACATCACGCGGTGAACCTGAAAGGCAAATTTCTTAAGCAAGATCAACTATAAAATAAATTCAGTGAATCTGAAAAAGCTTTGGAACCTAACGCACAACATTTAGAAGTCTAGGCTAGAGACGTGTTTCAACGTCATAAAACGTGGTAACTGTTGCTTTCATTGTTGGTTGGGTGATTCCTCCACTTTGAGACAATAAGTGCCAATACGGACTTGTGCTCCCACGTGCCGTCGAGTATATATTGGGAGACCACAATAGGCTTTGTCCTTTATCCATAGGAAGCCGTGTCTGTCGCCCTATTGATTGCAATGCACTGAACACAGCATTCGGGAAGATTGACTGTCGTACCATAAAAAGTATTCTGCAGTTTTGCGATTGGTTTGGTAATCCCTCTATCTAGATTTCCAAAGCAGTCTCTTTCGTTCCTTTTCAGACTCCTTAAAGGAAAAGGTCCATCTGAGCACTTGTCACTTCAGGCTCATTAAAAATCGAAGGTGACTAGAGTCATCTTTTGTTTTTTCTCAACTCTTAAAAATTGAAAAAACAAGTTGTGTCAAAGTGTTTAAAATTTATTTTAATCGGAATAACATCATTGTTCCCTTGTTGGTCTTAGAAGTTAGTCTCCCTTCATCGCAAGTTCTTGCAGAATCGCTAGGAAATCTTTTGGATAGACTAGATATGTCTGAACAACCATCGACATCTAGGACTGTGCCATCCGACACAGCAGTGGCAGAGCCTCCTACTACTACTCCAACGATGTTCATTGGTATACCATCTATCCTGGCAAGTTATCAACAACAAGCCAGAGTCCAATCAGGGACTGTTTCGACGACATGGTTAGTTCCTATTTCTTCATTCGGATTCTCATCTGGTATTTCTTATGTTGAAACTCGACAAATTGATCCAATGTGTCTTCAAAGGCCAATCTACCCTTTAAGTACTGGATTTCCACCATATGGAGGACAATATGCCTTTTCGTTGTTCCCTCCCGAAGAACAACCATATGGGAGTTTACAACAAAGTTCAGGTCAAACTGGAATGACATCTAGCGGTTGGGCACCAATACTGCCTCAGCAACCAAGGGTTGTATATACAATGCAACCAGTCCATTCTGTGTCGAATACTCCCACTATACCTGCTACCATGACTGCATCACAAGTACAAGCGCTACCTGTTGTATGTCAACCCCAAGTTTCTCAGGTTGCAATACAACAGCCTCTCATTTCAGCGATTCAATCACAAAATCAGGTTAGTGCCTCCTTATCTGAATCGACTCAGGCTCAAACAAGTACTATGACTCCTCATCTTGGTCAATCGTCCAGTATTGGACAACAGCAAATGGTCCAACAACCATGGCTGGTTCAATCTCAACAACCGCAATTCTAGCAATCATATCAAGGACCTGAGCAACAAGTCTTTGTAAGTAATGGGCATCCGCATTTCCAAAGCAGTTATCAACAACCATACTATAATTGTTATGCCCATCAACCTTATCCAGGTTACCAACATCAAATACATTATGCTGGTATGCAAAGACCCACTGCTCAGGTGATTCCATCTTATCCTGGGTATGCTTCGCCTAACCTGAATCAACAGTTGCCCTTTGTAGCAACTCTAGAATTACTAGATCTAAACCGGCTGACGAATGATCCAATTTCTTACGCCCCTTGGTGGCCAGCGATTTCGCATAAACTTCCGTCAGATATTCCTAAATTTAATGGAAATCCAGGTGAAGACCCGTCGAATCATGTGATGACATTTCATCTGTGGTGTTCATATAACACTCTAAATGATGATTCGATCAGGCTTCGCCTCTTTCAGAGAATGTTAAGGGGTCCGGCAGCAAAGTGGTATATCGAATTACCTAGAGCTTCGTTTGATAACTTCAGTACCCTAGCCACAACCTTTTTAACCCATTTTTAGTTATCTATAAGGTATGAAACAGGAACATAACTTCTTACAAATTTCAAGCAAACGACGGCCACTCACATATCCAATCACATTCATGAGTGGCGACACCATCGTAGAATGGTAAAAACATACGTTCCTGATCAGCTTTTAGCTGAATGGTTTATCAAGTCATTGTTACCTTCCATTACAGAAGATGTGGCAAAGGGAGGAGTCGTCACTGAAGAGCAAGTTATTGCTCATGCACAGTACTTAGACTTGATTTATACTCAGTCTGGCACACTCTACGATAAAATCCCTGACGCCCCTAGACTGGAATTTTCCGTTCCTCCCCCTCCTAAATCAAACAATGACTCTCATGCTGGTGACAGCGTGATAGGCACGACAAACACGAAATCGACGAAGGCCGCATCTAAAAAGGCCCATAAGATTTCTAGTCAAAATGCGAATGAAGAACTTCTCGCTTCAGAAGTAAATGTCGTCTCAACTGGCAAAGGTAAAGAAACCAAGCAACCATGAGGCAAGAAGAAAAAGAAAGGGAAGAAGAAAAAATGGGAAGAGTCGTCTCCTGAAAAATCTTCTGCAAACCCCTCCAGAAATAGGAAACCGAGTCATCCATGCTTTATATGTGATGAGGATCATTGGACGAGTGATTTTCCATATAAAGATGAGATTTAAAAATTCTTCAAGAATTCAAAAACCTCGGCGATATTAACTAATCCGTTTCCGAATCCAGGAACAAATCTGGTTGCCAATGATAATGCTTCCCCGTCCCAAGTGCTAATGTTGTCAGTTTCAAAGCACCAAAATGATGCTTTGATATTGACAAGGAATAAATATTACGGGAATCCACATATGTTGAACAACAAGGATAATGATCAACCTAGTAGTTCGACAACAACTTTAACCAAAGTTGTGCCACCCATCATTCCTGAACCAATGGTAAAGCTGCCAAAGGGGGTAGTGCACAAATCGACATTTAATCCTCGTGCCAAAGTAGCACAAAATTATAATATAGTAGAGGATGTTATGCTCTTAACCTGTAAAATGATACCCAAATACACAATATGCGAAGAAAAGATACCCAGAACACAGAATAGCAATGATTTTATTATTCAGAGAGTAATGTTCACTTGCCTCTTCGAGGGGGCAACCTCCAATAGAGCAGAGCTCGATTACAAAATAAGACACGATGCTCCTCGCAGGGAGTCTCTATCCTTTATATATGACTCATACATGCAATACCACGAATTAATACCATGGGTTTTATTAATACCATCTCTCTAATACTACGGCCCATTTGCAACTAACTGTGGTCCCGTCATTAATTGCGGGTTAACCACTTACAAATATTAATATGGGCTTTATTGACTCTTGACTATGACGTGATCCCATGACATAAATAAGTGGGTTAGGGTGGGACCCTAACATGCCCTCCCCCTTAAGACTAGCCTTGTCCTCAAGGTTGAAGCTGCGGAAATTGCTGAAGAATAGTGGCTGGTTCCCAAGTTGCATCTTCCAGAGAGTTGTCTTTCCATTTGACGAGGACTTCCTTAATCATGCGGCCGCGCAGGTGCTTGTCTTGTGTGTCTAGAACCCATTCGGGTTGAAGCCAGATTGACCCTTCTTCGTCCAATTCAGGTAGACTGGTTTGAACTCGGCAATTGTTCCTGATCACTTTCTTGAGGCACGATACATGGAAAACTGGATGGATTTTTGCAGTAGGTGGCAAAGCCAACTTGTAAGCCACTTCTCCAATGCGTTGAAGTACTTGGTATGGTCCGTAGAATTTTGGAGATAGTTTCTGACAACCCTTGTCTTTGAGTGATGTTTGCTTATATGGTTGCAGCCTCAAAAAGACCTGATCCCCTTCTTGAAATTGGCGCTCTAAGCAATGCTGGTCGACCTATTGCTTCATGCGGTTCTGAGCTTGATGAAGATTTTCTCTAAGATGGGCGAGCATGGTTGCACGGTGTTGTAGGAGTTGATCCACTGCTTGTACTTTGGAGCACCCCTTGAGATAAGAAGTAGGGGAAGGCGGAAGTTGACCATATACTACTTCATAGGGAGTCATTTTGGTGGTGGCATGATAGTTGGTGTTATACCACCATTCAGCCAGAGGTAACCACTGTAGCCAAAGGTGTTGCTTTTCTGAAGTGAAACACCTAAGGTAGGTTTCTAGACATTTGTTGACGGCTTCCGTTTGACCATCCGTTTGCAGATGATAGGAAGTACTGAGTTTTAGTTGAGTGCCTTATATCCTGAAGAGTTTCTGCCAAAAATTACTGGTGAAGATCGGGTCGCGGTCGGACACAATAGAAGTGGGCATGCCATGCAATTTTAAAATCTGATCCATGAAATATTGAGCGACCAAAGTTGGTGTAAATGGATGGGGTAGGGCACAGAAATGAGCATACTTCGACAGTCGGTCCACAACCACCATGATGACTGACTTGTTCCCGGACTTTGGAAGACCTGTAATGAAATCCATAGAAATCTCCGTCCAAATTGATGTCGGAATGGGCAATGGTTGTAATGTGCCTGGTGTGTTGACGGTTTCCCCTTTGTGGCATTGACAGACATCGCATTCTGCTACAAAAGTAAGGATGTCCTTTTTCATGCCTGTCTAAAAAAATGATCTTCTGGTGCGAGCATACGTCTTTTGAAGGCTCGAATGTCCTGCAATGGGCGATGAGTGCAATTCTGCCAAAATGCGACTTTTGAGGGTTGATGTTGGTGATATTACGACTCTGTCCCTGTAGCGAAGAATATCATCCTGCCACGAGTAGCCCTTCATGGAATTTGGATCTACCTGCAATTGAGAAATGAGTTGGGATAGCCCGGGGTGTGAAAACCATTCCTTGCGAGCCTCTTCAATCCATTCTAGAATGGGGAGGGAAATTGCTAGCAGAGTACTTTCTTCCTCAAATTGGCGAGATAAGGCATCTGCTACACTATTGTCTTTCCCTTTCTTGTAAATGATCTCATAATCATATCCCAGCATTTTTGCGAGCCATTTATTTTGTTGTGGGGAGGATAGGCGTTGCTCCAAAAAATATTTAAGACTGTGATGATCTGTGCGGATTTGGAAACGTCGCCCCAATAAGTAAGATCGCCAGGTCTCGACGGCATGTAAGATGGCCATCATTTCTTTTTCGTAGGTAGATTGGCCCAGATTCCTCCCACTTAGTTGTTGGCTTGTGAAGGCCAAAGGTCGCCCTTCCTGCATTAAGACTGCCCCAATACCTGTCCCCGAAGCATCACATTCAATGACAAAGGATTTGGTGAAGTCAGGTAGTGCTAAGACTGGAGTGGAACACATGGCGTTTTTGAGAGCGGTAAATGCCTGTTGTGCTTCCTCATTCTAGAAGAAGGAATTTTTCTTTAGGAGTTGAGTGAGGGGGCTTCGCTATGCGGCCATTGTTGCAGACAAATTTACGATAATAGCCTGTGAGACCCAAAAATCCTCTCAAGCTCTTCAAGGTCTTAGGTTGAGGCCATTCTTGCATTGCTTGGATCTTTTTGGGGTCCACCTTGACACCTTCACGCCCCACAATGTGGCCCAAATACTCAACTTCTTCCATGCCAAACGAACACTTGGACATCTTGACAAATAATTTATGCTTGCGGAGCAGTTGCAAGAGTAGATCTACATGCTGAAGATGTGCAGCCCAAGTGCCACTATAGATGAGGATGTCATCGAAGAAGACAAGGACAAATTTCCTGAGATATGGTTTGAGAATGTGATTCATAAGGCTCTGAAAAGTAGAGGGGGCATTACAAAGACCAAATGGCATGACCAGGAACTCATAATGGCCTTCATGAGTTCAGAAAGTAGTCTTGGGAATGTCGACTTCCTTCATGCGAATTTGGTGGTAGCCTTAGCGAAGATCCAGCTTAGTGAAGAACTGAGCCCCATTGAGTTCGTCCAGCAAATCGTCAACCACCGGGATGGGAAATTTATCTTTGACTGTCAACTTATTGAGGGCCCTGAAGTCGGGACACATCCGCCACTCCCCATCTTTCTTGAGCACCATGACCACTGAGGATGAATAAGGACTAATGCTGGGACGAATGACACCTGCTTCCAAAAGTTCCTTGATTATTTTTTCTATTTCATTCTTTTGGGTGAACGGATATCTGTATGGCCGCACATTTGGGGGTTGGGCCCCTGGAACCAAGGTGATGCTATGATCATATTCCCCTCGCGAGGGTGGAAGCTCATGAGGCTTGTCAAAGACCGGCAGATGGTTATTTAAAATCTGTTGCATCTCAGGATGAATTGGCAGAGACTTGGTTTCGACGACCTGGATGGCATTAAATTGAGCTGCCACTCCATGATTGCCCTTTTTTAACAATTTTTCCATCCGACGCGAGCTGATGATAGAGGGGGCTCCCGCCTGGAGTCCACGGAGGGTATGTGTGTAGTTGTTCTGCTTAAAACTCATATATAACTCCTGGAAATCCATTGTGATTGGCCCAAGAGTGCGGAGCCATTCAGCGCCGAGGACAATGTCGCAACCCCCCATGTGTATGGCAAACATGTGGGTTTTCAACTGATAATCCCCCATTTGAAGTTTGACATTTTCACAACGGCCTTCACATTTCATTGTGCCCCCATCTGCAATTTGGACTTGGAAGTTAGAAACTGCTCGTACAAAACAATGCACTACTTCTGCGATTTTTTGATGGATGAAATTATGGGTACTTCCACTATCAATCAAGACTACTACTGGGCGATGTTTAAGAAAACCCCTGATTTTGAGAGTTTGAGGGGAAGAAATCCCTGCGAACGCATGCAGTGAAATAACTGGTTCGTCAGAGACATTCTCCTTTTGGTTGTCTTCTTCTAGCGCCTCATGTTCCTCAAGTGGTGGATCTTCCTCTGTTGAGCTGTAGTCAGTGGCATCTATTTGAAAAAATTTGGGCTCCTTGCATTTATGACCTGGGGAGTATTTTTCATCACAGTAGTAACATAGTCTTTGCTTCCTTCTTTCGGCCATTTCCGCAGGTGACACCTTTTGGACCTTAAGTGTTTGAATCGTGTTGTGAGCCTGTGGGGGACGACCTTTAGCGGGGAAATTTGGGCGACTGTATTGGGCTGCTAATGCACGTTCCAGGTTACGAGCTACCTTGCAAGCCTCCGTCCATGTGGGAGGGTGGTGCAGTAGGACTTGAGCTTTGATGGCTTCTTTAAGACCGCTAATAAAACATTCTGTGTAGAACGCATCTGTGAGACCCCAAGTGCGGAAGGCTAAGGCTTCAAAAGCTGTAATATATTCATCCACTGTACCAGTCTGTCGGAGCTTAGTAAGACGACCCAAAAAAGAGTCCTCCTGTTCAAAGCGGTCTCGAAGAGCTTTGGTAAATTGGGTCCAAGTCCTAAAAGATCCATTGCAACGTTGATGCCATTCCCACCATTGCCACCGTTCATTGTCCAAGTACATGCTCCCCAACATAAGCTGAGTCGCATCATCTAAGATACGATTCAGTTTGAAATACTGCTCCATTTGTGCTATCCATGCGGACGGGTGAGAACCGTCAAATTTATGCATATCCAACTTGGGAGGTCGCTGACTGGGTGGTGGGTGGGTGTGCCAGATGTGAGGAGAGTGGCTAGACTCACCCTCATTGTATTCATTGCCATTATACGCCTCCTCGTGGGCTTGCTCCTTGCCCTTCGGGATTAATTTCTCTACCTGGAGAGATAGTCCATTAAGCTGAGTGTGGAGGGATTGCATGGATTCTTCAAGTTTGTCCATCCTTTCATTGGCCATCGCTTGAGCTCTAGTTTCTACCATACACCAACCTGATGAAAAATTGGGACCGCCTAAAAAAATTTCACTAATAAATTGAATGGTACCACCGTGCTCAGCTCGTCGTCCTGATTCTGATGGGCTGGATCACCAATAAGCGCCCCGGAAGATCTTTTTTTTCTTTTTTTCTGCAAACTCCTAACGGAGTTTTACTCCTTCCTGATCAATACTGCAGTCGCCAAATCCTCAAAATGTCAATGCGGCCAAAAGTCCTGCGAAAATTATACCTTGGTATAGGAACCGTTCACAACAACTCCGATCTGTGGATCTGAGAGATCTGAATGGCGGATCAGATAGCTCTGGGCGGCGGAACAGACTGCTGCTGCGGATCAGCTGGATCTAATAGATCAGAGTGACTGATCTGCAAACTCGAGACTGCGGGACTGATGTCTGCTGCTGTTGCAGCCCTTTGCACCAGCGGATCTGGAATAGATGATGTGCGATCCCCCGATAGAAAATGGAACTATGGTCTTGAGGAGTGTCAGGTGCTACATATTGCAATATACATAAGGGTCTGGCAGTAGTACTCGGCCCAATGTTTCAGGGCTCTAACTAAGGAGGATCGACCGTACCCTTAGCCGTACAACCCGACTACCCTATCGTACGGGCGAGTAATCTCTCCGAGTGCTGTTCTCGGTGTACTGTAGCCACAAGACGGCTGACGGTTTATCTATGGCGAGGTTTCAAGGGAGCCTAGGGGGCTTCCGATATACCCAGAGGGTACGTGGAAGACAGTCCGTGCACAGTTCTATCTAATGTGCTACTACTCGAAGGGGTACCCACAGGGGTTACAAGGGAGTCCAACAGACGTGACCACCTCTCGTATTTCCTCCGTGCATGCCTCCCCAAATCCGCAGGTTTATGCCCTCAACGACAAATCCTATGGTTTAAAGACGCCGGAACACGTCTCTAGCCAAAATATTTTGCTAAGAATTGGAGATCCCACCGGCCCTGGAAAGTGCTCTGATACCACTTGTTATGCTCTTAACCTGCAAAATGATACCCAAATACAGAATATGCGAAGAAAAGATACCCAGAACATAGAATAGCAATGATTTTATTATTCAGAGAGTAATGTTCACTTGCCTCTTCGAGGGGGCAACCTCCAATAGAGCAGAGCTCGATTACAAAATAAGACACGATGCTCCTCGCAGGGAGTCTCTATCCTTTATATATGACTCATACATGCAATACCACGAATCAATACCGTGGGTTTTATTAATACCATCTATCTAATACTACGGCCCATTTGCAACTAACTGTGGTCCCGTCATTAATTGCAGGTTAACCACTTACAAATATTAATATGGGCTTTATTGACTCTTGACTATGACGTGATCCCATGACATAAATAAGGGGGTTAGGGTGGGACCCTAACAGAGGACCTGGCCCAATCGTCGTCCGCTATGTCGACACTTGAGGTACCGCAAAATTGCCTCTCCCAAAAGCAAGATCTATTATCAGTGATAGGTGGGATTGACCCAACAGATTCCAATCTTGTATCCTTTAATCACAAAGGATATGACCCTCAGTTACCAGCTCAACTAGCTTTCCTTATTCAAGTGAAAGCCCTCAACAAAATTGTTCATCGAACAATTATTGATGAAGGGGCATCTACATGTATTATGTCGATGAGTTGTTGGAAAAATTTAGGCTCACTACCCTTGTCGTGATCGTCAACGAGGCTAAAAGCATTTGATGGACAAACATACACCCCATATGGGATATTAAGTAACTTGCAAGTCAAACTAGGGGGCAAAACAATCGAAATTGATGTTGAAGTAATCGACGAAAACCTCAATTACAACATCCTACTAGGAAGGCCCTGGATATATGCCATGGCCGCCGTTGTGTCGACCTATTTTAGGAAGATTGCATTTCCCTTCCAAGAAGGAATTACAATCGTCGACCAACAAATATTTCTCCCCAACAGTTCACAAGTTACGGGAAGCATTCCAATGATCCATGGAAACGATCATTCGCTTCAAAATATTGGAGTAGGTCTCCTAAAAGACCCTGCCTTAATGGGTACTTTTTCCCTACCGCCTCCAAGTAATCTGGCTAAAGTGGCCAAAGTGGAAACCTGTAATATGAAATCTTCTATATCTAAGGGATTCAGAAGATTCCTAAAATTTTTGTCAGCATGGATCATCGCCATTTTAGAAATATTGTAGCAATCAATTTTCTTGGCCTGGGGGGCAAACCCAAATCAATGTTCATCAAGTGTTTGGATAGATAGGTCTAAGGAATGTGGTACCTCTTCAAATCCTTGGTCGCATGTACATTCTACAGACAAAGGAATCATTCAGTCAATGATGTTAGGAGAGGCACCATGGGAAGATTACCACCATCATTCCCATCTCCTAGATTACAACGAAGACTATTCCAATGACCTTAATCATCCTTCAGTTTTTTATTTTCTATCAAATACTGTAAATACGGTGGATTTCGAGGACAATTCTTATCTCGTGTCGACCTCGTTAAAAAATGAAACAAGGAGTCATGAGGATAGTTCTTTTACTATCTCAACCTCATTAAAAAATGAAACAACTCCCTTTCCAATCGAGTCTTTGATTATGGTCTCGTAAAATACAAGTCGAGACTTTCAGAGATCTCGGAGGTAAACCTTCATTCCAACCACCGAGTTGATTGCAATGAAGCTTGGGGGGCATGGACCTCAATTTGTGTTATTATGCTGGGGGCATGCAAACTTATCACGAGCAGTGCTACCACAGGGTTCAAGCTCGTTAAAAAATAAACCCGCATCGAGTAGTTTTAACGCGGACTTCAAGCTCGTTAAAAAATAAACATAAGCAATGAGAAAATGTTTCTCTAGAGTTTAAGCTCATTTTAAAATAAAAAATGAACCAAATTCCAGTAAATAACCGTCGTGAACGTAGTACTTCAGCCTTTAAAGCCTTGGTCATGTTCTCATCATCACCTCCACTCTATATTGGTCGATCATTCACCTCCATTTGATTGTTTACCCCTTTTGAGGAACAGCTACGAAGAGTGATCCTATTAGCCATCCTTGTAACACTGTCGTGATTGGAAAATTCCAAACCTTACCTGGAATCAGCTGCTACCTGAATCTATCACTCGTTCCTCAAAAAACGAGTCTCCTTTAAGCTCTTTTCAATTGACTCGTAAAATATGAAAAGATTGCCGAGCCATTGGCCTCTCCAGCTCGTTAAAGTGACCGGAAGTTCTATCTCTCCTTTAGATTTTAATCTTTTTGGACCTGAGGGATTATTACACAAAAAGATCGAGCACTTGTTTTGTTCGGCTCGTTAAAAATACCAAAAATTCATCCCTTTTGTATTGTTTTATACTTTTTTGGACTCAAGGGATTATGTGACGAAAAAGGATTTTTGGAGTTTCCTTTACGTCCCTTTTCAGACTCTCTAAAATTGAAAAGGACCAAGTTATCTTTGTCGTTAAACTCGTTAAAACCGAATAGCGACCAACTTGTCCATAACAGACAAGAACAAGTTTCACTATCGCTAGGCTCGTTAAAACATAGCGATGGGTTTGCCCGAAGGGAGAATTATAGAACAAGCATATGTTATCCTCCTCAAGCTTGAAAAAAATAAAGAGGTACTGGTGAGAAATGACTGGGGAAAAATTGGGAAGAAAACTTGAAGAAACTTTGTTGGTAGCAAGTCGCTCTTGAACATGACACTTTCACTCCGCATCTGAGTCAGGTTGGGTTGTTCCGTTCACTGGTCACATCACCATGGTTCCGTCACACCATCCATATATGGGGTTAATGCTACCAATCCATCATGTCAGTGTCGCCAATATGTTCAAGAGAAGTCGCTTAGCGAATTTACCTGTGTCTCACCCACTGTAATACATTTACGCTCCATTCTTTCATGACCGCCACCCTGAACCTTATATCACCAGATCGTTTTCACCTCCATTAAAATCATTTGCTCTGTTCCGTGTCATTGATGTGGGATTCCATAAGGCCCTCCTATGACGGATCGCTTCTTGTCGACATCAGCTCATTAACCAAGAGGTTGATTTAGGAACAACCCTTTCAGTACTTTGAAGCTTGCATACCTCAATGGCAAGTTTCTCACTTCCGGTGACAGGTTTACACCAATGGCCTTCTACCGAAAGATTTTGCGTGGTGTTCGACGCCAAATCCCTTATTCACACCACGTGAATTGTACTATAGTACCTTGAGGGTCATCATCATTATTGGTGATTCTTCTCGCGCCTATTAACAACTTACATCATTGGCTGGTAATCAGGTGATGTCTTTCCATGTTCGACTCCAGAACAACTCTCACATGGATCGACTTGTACTTTGAGTGAAGATCGAACGAGATTGAAGACCCCAGATCCAGTTTCATCCATTCGGGCTGCGATATATATTCAGGAAAAATAAAAGCATCAAATGTACATCATTGTTGCATAGATAATCATCCAATCTAAGGGATGATGGCTCTACCAGAATCATCAGTCTACACTCAGACGATTGTTTGTCTCATGTACATGAAAATGAATTTATAAAGCTGAGCATGGGAATGCCCGCCTCAGCTAGATCATGAAAATATTATGAAGATAATGTATTCTATTGTATCTTATTACATGTCTCCTTCCAGCTTGAAAGAACTTCAGATCCTCATGATAAAGCATTTCACCCAACATCAACAAATTAACGACCTCATGCTTTAGGGGCCAACTGTTATAGACATTTTTGGGCACTGCAACCCCAATCATAAATGTCCATAAACCAAGGGCTCTTAAGTCCCTAAAAGTGTTGTTCCGATCCCTAAAAGAACAAGGTCAACTGCTTACATCTTCTCCCAGAAGTTCTCCATGAAAAACTACTCAGAACTGGTCAAAACTGGACCATTTCACCTACTCCATGGTCAAGGTGCGATGCATCCCACCTAAATGCACTCGGGAAGTGCAATGCATGTTGAAAAGCCCTTCTATGGGGTGCGATGGACGAGAGTAGACAAATGGCGGAAGCAGTTTGCTAAGTGGATGATCTTGGAATCTTCTAGAAACTTCCCCAGGACACTTGTCTCTCTAAATTCGCCCAGGGATGAGTAAAACATCATCAATCTCCAAGTGGAATCAAGAACTATCAGAGAGAATACACTAATAAAAAACCCAAAGCTGACTCACACCTCTGCAAATATCTATATATAGATCTCTCATCCCAGAGATCCAGAGGTTGGAGGCTGGAATTTTGTATCTTGTAAGGAAGTGTTGCTAGTTTCTTGGTGCTACATCATAGTGTTGGGTGATCTAAGCTTTTCATGAGGTGAAGAAGGGATGATGTTGGGTCAGAACAATTGGTTGTAATCCTCTTTGCTCTTTCTTGATTATTAAAAAAGCTATTCAAGTTTTCCTCCACATTCTTGTGTGATTGATGTTGTATGCATTTGTGTGGTTAATATACATCTGGTCCTATATTGTTTATGATAATAGATCTATGTTCTCGTATAGTGTTATGCTGCTTTGATTCTACGGGTGCTCTTTGAAGCTGGGTATATAAGGAAGCAAGTAGAAAAGGACTATCAGAAGGGAGGGGAATCAAGCAAGGAACCAAGCGCAAGACTGAGGTTGGTCTCCTTTATTCTTCTCTCATCTATTTCTCATAAAGGAAAACAAAAGTAGTTTTAGTGTGTTTGTTTCTAAGGTAGCTATCACCCTTAGTGGGACTAGCAGTTGTGCATAAACACTAGATTTACCAATAACATACATCCCAACAAAACATAATCAGGAGAAGATAAAAGGACAAATAATAGTCAGTTTAAAGAAGAGCTAACTGAGATAGATAGTCCAATATACTAATCTATTTAAACAATTATCAATTTGTAGGGGGTTTAAGAGAGATTGAAACTCAATCTATTCTTAGCCAGATCTTCTATAATACTTAGAACATGTGAAGAAAACAAGTTATGGAAACACTAGAAATACATACTAGAAACACAAATTGTGTCATAAACTGGAGCCAGAAGGCTTTCATTAGAAATCCTATAATAGAAGCTATTACAAATTCAAGAGCCTTGGCATCAAAATCCAACCCTTGTTTATTACAAATAAAATAATATATAGGAAAACCTTAAGCTGAACCTTCATCTATTGTTACAAGATTTTAGGGATCAAATCCTAACAATAATCTAAAAATAAAACAATCTAAAAATAGTCTGCAAGAAATTTGGAACTCTTTGCAAATTCTCTGTCTTAAAATATGGAAAGTTGTTGCAAAGTGTCTCGAGTTGTAGGTATTGCTGGAGTGGTTAAAATCATCTTCAAAATCTCTTGGCTTCCAAGTGTTCATTTGGCTGCCAGCTATGGTCCTTTGGATGCTAAAAAAATCAAAAGATTTGCCACTGAATGTTGTAGCTGATTTTGAGCTTAGAAAATCTCAACCTCTACCTGTTTATTTGGTCACTATTTGACCTGCTGATTGGATGCCTAAGGATACTCATTATGATTCAAACTCCAATCTAGAAATTGTTTGGTCTTTATTATACACAACACAACTTTCTTGAAGACCTGTATTGCCTCAACATACCTTCTCAACATAAGCTTGGTGAATCCATGTAATAAATACTTGTGATATGGCTTCCAATCACTAAATTGTAGACACATGTCTGGTTAACATCTATAGGTGCCAAGTAGTTGAGTCCACCGTAATAATGTCCAAGAAGGTAATGTACACTAAGTCGACCAATAATACTAAATTATCCCAACACCTTCAGAATATTGCTTCCTGCATTGTAGTCATATCCATCAGTTGCAATAAATGTTAAATTGCCTTCTTCCTCTTCCTCTAGGATCTGGATGATCATAGACTTCTCAACAAGAGCCTATAAATAGTTCAACATACCATAAAAATTCCACGCCTACTCCAAGTACTTTCAGCATCAAGAGCTTTATCAAATTCTATTACTAGGAAATGAGAAGACCAAAATTTCCCCAACACCAATACCCAGAAGTAATTTTCCCAATAAGATTTCTAGTTGTAGATGATTACATGCTCATGACCCATCCACCTTTCACACTTAAAAATTAAAGTTTCTTATATAACCAATTTTCAAAGCATATAATTCCAATATCCTTGAATTCATCCTCCACCATTTAAACTCATATGAATAATGTACTTGTAGAAAATACAAATCATCGTTAATGATATATTAAACAGGATATACAAGAGCACCATAATTGCGTAGTAGAGAGGAAATTAGTCTTTCAAGAATGTGAACAAAAAGAAATTATTTTGTGTATAGTATCTATATGATACGATGCAAGACTAGCACCAATTGTAATACCCCAACCAAGAAGAAAACTAGCAAGGAAGATATTCTGAAGATCACCAATCAAAACAATAGGCTTCAAAGAATCATACATTCCAAAGTATAAACCATGATAGGCTATAATTACCACACAAGAAATGTTGAACCCACGATAAGGATAGAAGATGCATCAGTTGCACCACCAGAGTCCAGGCTTCTAGTAGACTATTTCTAGTAACCATCCATGTTTTTCCAACGCATTTCTTCCATGACGAAATCTTAGTATATACCCATGAGGGAACCGATGAAATCTTCTAAATGGCTCAAACATTTGTATAAATTCTTGCATGAGATATAATTGATGTCGTTTTGCACAAAACCCACATTCCGAATTTTTGAAATTCGTCTCCGTTTGCCCGGAAATGAAGTTCGAAATTCACTATTTGTAGATCTCTGCGAATGTTTAGGTCCACTGTTTTCCTGAAACAACAAGTGGATTTCGGTGTGGGGGGGTGATCCAGATTTAAACAAGAACATAGAAAATTATAGAGATAACCATAAACACATAGATGCAGTAGAAATAATACTTCATTTCATTAATGTAAAATTCTGAAATATGCTTACAAGCATAAATGGAAACCCAGCTAGGGTGATGATAACTTATCTCTAAGAAGCGATGTGGTGGCCACATGCCTCTGAACTGTGTTACAATGAGGCTTGAAAGCCTATTTATTGTTGAGAAATAATGGAAAACCCTTAACATCCAAAAACGTAACCCTAGAAGATGAAACGCCAAACTGTGGGCCCTGTTTGGGTAAATTGGTACATCAACTTCCCGGGGTCGTAACTTTGGCATATTATCTCTGTTTGATGCGTAAAATAGCTTGCTAGAAAGATCTATCCGATAACTATAACTTTGGGAAGATAAAAATCAGTCCATGGACCCATGTTACTCCCAGAGTTTCCAAAAAAAATCGTTTAGGGCCTCAAAACAGCTCCAGAAGTTCAGGACCTGAAAAACTGCTAAAAATAGTAAATTGTGCTACAATTATAGAAAATGAAAAACTAAAAGAGATAGTTGTGGGGATCCAGGTGGGATAGGTGGGTGACCACCAACATCCACTTAGATCATTCCTCCCCCATTAGGAAGCAATGGTCCCCATTGTGTTGAGTTCCTCCATCTGCTGAACTTGCTCCCTAGTGAGCTATTCTACAATCTCAGATGTGTCCAGTAATGGTGGGAAGCACGGTCGAGGATGGTACACATTGAACACTTAGTTTAGGCAAAGGAATGGAGGAATGTTGTGCTCCAAAGAATTATTTCCCACAACCTTGGTAATGGTGTAAGGACCATGTCGGTGTGGTCAGAGCTTCTAATGGGCTCTTGTAAGGCATTCTTTCTACATATGCAACCAAACTTTGTTGCCCACCTCAAGCTTGTGTGGTACCCCTATGGGTGAGGAGAAGTTGTTCCTATGTTCTTTCATGACCTTATCCATCTTCTGCTGCTGTTATTGGGTGTGGAGCTTGATTATCTTCTGTATTCAAAGGTATCACCACATTGGACCCCAGTTCATAGTGGCAGGGTCCAGGGGGGGCGGCTGCAACATTTTGGGAGCCCCCCCATGGCAGGGGGATCAGGGGCAACTTCCCCGAAGCTAAGAATAGGTGTGAAATTTCCTTGTAAAATGTTGTAATTTCATAGTCAATCTACGTCGTTCACTAGCCGAAGATTTGACAGTAGAAGTTATGTTTAATTTAGTGTTTTTTTCCCTAGAAAGCAACCCCTCACTATATATGAGGGAATTATATTGCGTCTATGTATATTTGTATTCTGAGTGAGGAAGAGAGAAGAGATTGAGATCAAAGAGGGAGTTATTGCAGATCTATTATAGGTTGTATCTCTTCAATTTGCTGGATAATATAAAAGGAAGGATTAGATGTTTCTCCGTGGATGTAACTCAAACTGTGTGAACCATGTATATCTGTATCTCTCTTGTTTTATGCATTTTCTATGTTTATATTTTTGCAATATTTTATGTGTTCCATTGCTCTATAAGATATAATTTTCTAACAACTGGTATCAAAGTCGAAGGTCTATTTGGTTGATAAACTCGCATGAGAGAAGGATTCTTGGATTGAGTGGGAGCAATGGTAGAAGATGGTAGGTTTAGGGTCGAAAAAATCAACTGCCAAAACTACTAGCTGTGGAAGATGCAGATGGAAGATTATCTGTATCAGAGAGATCTATACCAACCATTGAGCGAAAAGACAAAGAAGCCGATGAGTATGACAGACATAGAATGGGATATTCTTGACAGAAAAGCACTTGGAACAATACGGTTGTGCCTAGAAAAATCGATAGTGTTTAATATTTCAAAGGAAACGACAATAGAGGGTTTAATGTTGACATTGACCAAACTATATGAAAAAACCTCGACCTAAAATAGGGTATTTCTTATGAAGCGTTTATTTAATATGAAGATGTCACAAGGTGGATCTGTTGTTGATCATTTAAATGAATTTAATACAGTTACCAGTCAGTTAAGTTCTGTAGGGGTAACTTTTGATGATGAAGTTAGGGCTCTGTTATTTTTGTGCTCATTGCCAGAAAGTTGGAATGGCTTAGTTATGGCCATTAGTAACTTTGTCTCTGGATCTAGTACTTTAAAGATTGATGATGTTGTCGTTGTAATCCTTAGCAAGGAAATGTGACGGAAAAGCTCCAGTGAAACATAAGGTAATGCTTTGACTGCAGAGACTAGGGGAAGAAAAATGGAAAGAGGAAAGAGCCCTGGATATCACAATAATTCAAGAAAAGGTAGATCCAAGTCCAGATCGAGGATAGTGTGCTAGAAATGCGTGAAGAAAGGACACGTGAAGAAAGACTGCACGTCTCGAAAGGGAAAAGAAGGAGACGCGTAACAAGAAACTAATCATGAAGCAAATGTAACAGGTGATGTGTTGCAAACTGCTTTGATTATTTCATTAGAAAATATTATTGATGCTTGGGTGGTAGATTTGTAGGTTTTAACCCTGTACAGAAATTACCTGCATACAAATTCTAAAACACATAAATAAACAATGTGAGAGCATAACACATAAAACACATATACACAGAGATTTTCCCCTGGATCCCAAAACCAGGACTACCAACTTGATGTTTGATTATGTTCTTTGCAATGTTACAATACATATTTATACATGCCGAAGCATCCAATACCATGGAACAAAAACCATCATGTCCAAAACCATGTACCAAACACCATCGCGTCCAAAAACATGTGCGAAAATCATGCACAAAATCATAGCTGGGTCTGCCCAACCTAACATAGGGTAAAAAACAAAATTTTCCGAGGCATTGCCCCAGACCCCATAGAGTGGGGTTACCTGCACCCCTCAAACCTCCTATGACTCCCCCCACTATGCAATCAGAGCAACGAAGGGGGGGCTCCACCCCCCTTCTAACCCCCCGGTTAACTATGTGGGCTAGTCATGGAAAGAATATAACACAACCCAACATTCTACCACTTGTTGTTTTCTTTCCATAGGGGGCCACAAACCCCCTATGTAGATAACTATAGAGTGGGGTTACCTACACCCCTCAAACCCCCTTTGACACCCCCCCCCCCCAACTATGCAATCGGCGCAATGAAGGGGGGGCTTCGCCCCCCCTCTAACCCCCAGGTTAACTATGTGGGCTAGTCATGGAAAGAATATAACACAACCCAACATTCTCCCACTTGTTGTTTTCTTTCCACAAGGGGCCACAATAGAGTTTAGTCATTTATCTAACCTTGCAATGCCCATTGTTTCTCTACACCAAGAGAACTTCTCTGAGCTCACAGATTTTGTCAATGCATCTGCAACATTCTTCAAAGTGTCCATCTTTACCAGCAACACCTTTTTGTCTTCTATCATATCCCTCACAAAGTGATATTGAACATCAATGTGCTTTGTCTTTGAATGATATGCATGGTTCTTTGCCAAGAAAATTGCACTTTGGCTATCACAGTCTATCCTTATAGTTCCCTGTACTAACTCCATACTTGAACACAATCTCTACAACCAAACTACTTCCTTACTTGCATGAGTGGCTGCCATGTATTATGCCTCTATAGTTGATAGTGCCACTATAGATTGTTTCTTACTCATCCAACTAACTGCACCTCCAAATAGGTTAAACACATGCCCACTTGTAGATCTTCTCTAATCCAGATCTCCAGCCCAATCTGCATCAACAAAGTCATGAATATCCAATACTCTATCCAATCCTGGTCTTCCTTGGTAGCACAAACCATAATCACTAGTGCCATGCAAATACCTGAAGACCTGCTTCACTGCTATCCAATGCTCCTTTCCTGGATTTGACATAAACCTGCTCAATACTCCCACTGCATGTGCAATGTCTGGTCTAGTACAGACCATTTCATACATCAAGCTACCGACTGCACTTGTATATGGAACACGGGACATGTCCTATTCCTCTTCTTGTGCCTTGGGACACTATTCAGTAGATAACTTTACACCTACAGGAATAGGAACCTTCACCGGTTTATTATCCTGCATATTAAATATTTGCAATATTGTCTCAACATACTTCCTATGGTTTAACTAGAGCTTCCTCTTTGCTTGATCTCTTTTAATTTCCATGCCCAAAATATAGTTTACAGCACCTAGATCTTTCATGTCGAATTTGGAGGACAATTTGGTCTTCAAATCTTGGATAATTTCATTGTCATTTCCAACCAGCAACATATCATCCACATACAAGACCAAATAAATAACACGATCACCAATTAATTTAAAATACACACAGTGATCTTCTTTGCTTCTAGTGAAGTCCCCGTATAAATGTATCAAGTTTTTGATACCACATCCTTGGTGACTGTTTTAACCCATACAGAGACTTCTTTAACTTGCATACCAATTCTTTCATACCCTTCACCGCAAAACCTTCAGGGTGCTTCATGTAGATCTCCTCTTCCATATCCCCGTAAAGACAAGTTGTCTTTACATCCATCTGTTCTACCTCAAAATCAAAAGCAGTAGCAATAGATAACAGTAACCTAATAGAAGTTACCTTGGCAACAGGAGAAAAAATATCACCAAAATCAATTTCCGACACCTGGGAATAACCTTTGCTACCAACTGAGCTTTGTATTTCTCCACCTTTCCTTTTGCATTTGTCTTCCTTTTGAACACCCATTTGCTGCCAATGGGTTTCCTTCCAGCTGGCAACTCCACTAGATCCCAAGCCTCATTTTTGTGCAAAGATTCCATTTCATCAACCATGGCCTCTTTCCAGAGTTTTCCATCCTCTAAATCTATTGTTTCCTTCACAGTTCTGGGATCATCATCCGTAATAGATAAAGAAAAATTTGAACAGAAATCACATGGACTATACCTTTCTGCCTACCTTCTTTCTAGAACTGATCTTCTCACTCCCGAGTTTGTGGCTCTTCATCTTCTAATTCCTCCTCTACTGTAGAGTTTGATTCTTCCTCCTTTAGCTCAAACTCTATCTTCTCAGGTTCCTTTGGTTGGACTCCATGTTTAATAACATCTTTCACCTCTCTAAAAACCACATCTTGGTTGTACACAACCTTCCTTGTTACTGGGTTCCAAAGCTTATAACCGTTTAAACCATCCTTATACCCAATAAAGATACACTTTTCAGATTTACTATCCAAATTGGTTTGTTCCTCCTTTGGAACATGTACATATGCATCACATCTAAATACCCTCACATGTGAAAGAGAGGGTTTCTTACCAGCCCATACCTCTTGTGGAGTCTTATCCTCCAATGCTGATGAAGGTGATCTATTGACCAGGTAACATGTTGTCTCCACCGCCTTTGCCCATAATTTCTGTCCTAACCCGGCACCACTGAGCATGCTTCTTACCCTTTCCATCAACATTTTGTTCATTCTTTCTACAACTTCATTTTTCTGAGTTGTATATGGAGTAGTCTTCTTACATAATTCTTCAAATTACTTACTAGAAAACTCTCCACCGTTCTCTGTCCTCAGCACCTTTATCTTCTTCTCTGTTTTGTTTTCCACTAGAGCCTTAAATTCTTTAAACCTGTCAAAGATTTCAGATTTCTTCTTAAGGAAATATATCCATGTATTCCTTGAGAAGTCATCTATAAATGATACATAGTACATAGAATTACCCAGTGATGGAACCTTCACAGGTCCAAACACATCATTGTGCACAAGCTCTAATATTTGTTTTGCCCTCTTACCACCAGAGGCGAAACTTACCCGATTCTGCTTTCCATATACACAATTTTCACAGAAATCAAAACCCAGAGATTTGTTACTCTTACCTTCTACCATACCTTTACCATGAAGTATTCGAACGCCCTTCTCTCCAATATGTCCATGCCTTTGATGCCATATCATGGTCTTCTCTCCAGAGACCACTAGATTTTCTGCTCCTCTTTCAAGAACCACAGGACTGTTGCACCCATCAAAAACCGTGCTACCTTGCAACTTGTATAGTGTTCCAACCTGAACTCCCTGCATCAATACCAGTGCTCCCTGAACCATCTTGTGGGTATCCTTTTCGAACACTATTTTTACACTTGCATCATCCAACTTGCTTACAGAAATCAGATTTCTGGCTAACGCAGGATTATGCAAAACACCCGGAAGTGTTCTAACTCTTCCACCTTGCAGCTTCAACTTTACTTTTCCATGACCAATGATTCTAGCCTTCCTATCAACCCCGAAGAAGACATCACCACCATCGTATTTCTCATACTCACAGAACCACTCTCTATGGGGAGTGAAGTGAAAGGATGCGCCTGAGTCAATCAACCATTCCTCATGATCTACATGTGTACTTGAAGAAGCAAAATACACATCCCCACCTTCATCTAAGGTGGTTTTCGCCTCTGCAGAAGGAATAATGCTTCCACTGCCACAAATTTAGGCACTATACAACAAAATGTCCACACAATAAGTCTACCAAGAAGCCTTCATGAGGAGCAGCAGGTGAAGCTCTTGCTTCACAATTCGAATTATGATTTACCCTAATAGCATTCATTCCCAAAACTGTTATGGGAGTGTGTGGTACCTTGATTCGGGTGCCTCGTTCTATATGACAGGATCAAAATAGCTTTTTTGTATCTTGGAGGAGAAGGATCTCCATATGCATATCGAAATGCGGGATGATGGGAGGTACAATGCTATAGGGATTGGTATTGTCACGTTTGAGAGGGAGAAATCCTCTCCTCTTCACCTCAAAGACGTTATGTATGTACCTGGGCTAAAGAAGAACTTGATCTCTATATAAGTATTGGAAGATTATGGATATGATGTTATTTTCAGTAAAGGGAAATCCTTTTTACGACATATAGTTGCTGAGTAAGTGAAGCATATATAGGCTCGAGTGAAGAACCCATGCAAACTTGAGGTAGGAAAATGTACTACATTGAGCAGTAAGGCTAAAAAAGTGTAGAGTTGAGATGTTGGAGAACTCTAGCACAAGAGATTGGGTTATCTACACCATGATGCCTAAAAAATTATGCAGCAAATTACCATTGGTCTCCCTAAAGGATATCTTAACCAGCAGGATGTCTACAAGGGTTGCACATTGGGGAAATATGTCAAATCCACTTTCCATGATCGAGATTGCAGAGCAGATGCAATCTTGGAGCGAGTCCACTCTAATGTTTGTGAACCCTTTTCTACAACCTCCACATCAAAACATAAGTACTATGTTATTTTTATTGATGATTTCTCTAGAAATTGTTGGATTTTCTTCATGCAGAAGAAGGATGAATTTTTCTCAAAATTTTTTGAGTTCAAGGCATTAGTTGAGAAGGACATTGGGAAGAAGGTGAAGGCTCTTAGGAGTGACTATGGAAGTGAATTTGTTTCGCATGCCTTCAAATATTTATGTGTGAAATAATGTATTTGAATAGAGATGATAACACCCCATAACCCATAGCAGAATGAGGTTGTTGAAAGGAATAACATAAGCATAGTGGGAGAAACAAGGGCCATGATACATTATCAGGGGTTGCCATTACATCTATGGGTAGAAGCATGCAACACCATAGTCTACTTGCAGAACCGGAGTCCGCATAGAATACTCGGTGTGATCACACCGAAGGAAGATTTCTCTAGGAGAAAGTCTGATGTGTCTCATTTCAGAATTTTTGGAGCTTCAATTTATTTCCATGTCTCCAAGGATTTGAGGAAGAAATTTAAGCCCACAACAAAGTTGGGAGTTTTTTTAGGATACACTGAAACTCCACACAATCACCTAGTGTATTTTCCTTCACTAAGAATGACAGTTGTAGGAATAGATTCCAAGTTCAATGAGGACAAGCCTATGAGAAGCTCTCTGGAATAAGAGTTGAGTATCCCACCATAGTAGGAGCTTCTAGCTCCAAAGGAGGAGCCTCGACATGAGCCTTAGGAGGTTGTGGAGCAACCACATGCAAAGGAGCAGACATGAGGCAGAGTGGAGGCACCCACTCAATAGGAATCTTCCAGAGAAGGATGAAAGAGAACCAAAGAAGTGGATAGATTGGTGCATGATGCTAATGAGAATGTGGGTTCCCCCACATCATAGCGCAGACATAGGAGGTCACCTAATAAGTACACTAGTTAGATGGCTCTCATGACCGAGCTCATTGAAACAAGGTCTTGTTCATTTGAGGAATTAGTTTCTCAACCTGTTTAGGTTGATTCCATGGTGGAAGAATATGAATCCATCATGAATAAAATGTATGGGAGGTGGTTCCAAGACTAGAAAGGAAATCAATGGTTGGTTCCAAATGGATCTACAAGGTGGAGCATGCAAAGGATGGGAGCATCAAGAAGCATAAGGCCATATTTGTGGTCAAAGGATTCTCTTAGGTAGAAGGAGTGGACTATGAGGAAAATTTTGCACAAGTTGCAAGATATTCCTTAATCATATCCATTCTAGCATTGGCTTATGTAGATGGGGTGGAAAATCCACCAATTTGATGTGAAGACTGCCTTTTTCATTGGTGTTGTTGAGGAGAAAATTTACATAGAGTTGTTGGAAGGATTTTAGACATATGATCGAGAGTCACATGTGTGCAAACTCAAGAGAGCATTGTATGGTCTTGAACATGTGCACCGAGCATGGTACACTCAGATCAACAGTTATCTCAATGGATCGGGCTTCACCAAAAGTGAAGCAGATGCGAACCTCTATCACATTTTCGTAGATGGTAAGTTCCTTATTCTTGTTTTGTATGTTGATGATTTAATACTAACAGGTGATGAGCAGCCAATATGCTCTTGCAAAGAGGATCTTACAAGGGAATTTGAGATGAAATCCATGGGCCTCATGCATTAATTCCTCGACTTGGAAGTATGGAAAGGTGATGGGAAAATGTTTGTGACTCAAGGGAAGTATGCCTCTGAAATACTTAAGAGATTTCACATGGAAATTTGTAAGCCCATGGACACACCTCTAGCTACAAATTGGAGGAAGGAAAATGCCACTTTAGGTGAAGAGGTGGATGCTACCATTTACAGGAAGATTGTGGGTTCACTGATGTATCTTGTGAACACACGACCCCACATGTGCTATGGAGTAAACCAACTAAGTCAAGCTATGGTGAGGACTACTAATCTGTATTGGAAGGCAGCAAAACATGTGTTACGATACCTCAAAGACACTATCCAGTATGGATTATGGTATAGACAAACAAAGGGAGTGAAGTTGCAAGACTTCAGAGATGCAGATTGGGTAGGCAGTCCGTCTAACAAGAAAAGTACATCAAGTGGTATCTTCAGTGTTGGGTCCGTAGTGATTTCCTAGTAAAATAGGAAGCAGATGTCTGTGGCACTCAACTCAGCAGGGGTTAAATACATGGTTGCAAGTCAAGCATCATGTGAAGCAATTTGGATGAGGAAAACACTTGTGGGACTATTCGATCAGGAGATGGATCTAGCAATGATATATTATGATAATCCGAGTTGCATTAAGGTCTCTAAGAATCCAGTATTTCATGACGGGTCCAAGCACATTAATATCCGGTATCATCATTTGTGGGACTGTGTGCATAGGAGAATTATGTTGCAACAATACATTCCAACCAAGGAGCAAGATGCTGAAATCTTGACAAAGGCATTGTCAAGAGGTAAATTTGAATTCTGTAAGTGTAGGATAGAGGTGGTGAAATATCCCTTTCTTGCTAAGAAGGGGTGTTGAAAAAATGTAGCAAGAAAGCTCAATTTGACTTTTTGCTTAGTCAAAATTGAGTAAATTGAATTTCCACATCTGCTAGACAACTTGGAGGTAGTGAACTAGTATGACATGGATCTTGTCACTCAGTTAACTCAGTAAATTCGAGTTAGAGGACTTAGAGTTCAGTTATGCATGAGTGATTGCTAAAATTTAGCATTCTAATTTAGTTATTTTCAGTTATGTTCTGTTAACTGGCCTCTAACTATTGTTGAAGTCAGTTGAAGGTCAGTGGTGCAATGGGACAATAGTCTAACTCAGATATTAGTTAACTGATCAATCAACCCAAAATAGCTAGTGCATGCAAGGAATTTGAGTTCCTCAGCTAAAGTGGAGATAACAAGGGAGCGTAACAACAATTTTAAACTAGTTTGAGTGCACAAGTGTTGTATGAGATCAGATGATCAATAATTGGGAATTGTGCAATTAATTTGGAGGAAATTCCTAAATAATAGGGGTTAATTTCCTCAAGATTTGAGCAGGGAAATAGGAGGAATTAGGGGAATTTTGAAGTCTAAAATGGGCATCCTAAGGAAATTATAAAATAATAGTGGAAATAATAAAATAATATTAGATTACATCATCAAATTTTAGAGGGCGAGGGGAAGAGGGAGGGGCAGGGGGGGTGCATGGGGTGGGGGGAACAAACAAACAAACTATATTTTCAACTTGGATTTTCAACTTATCTCCTTATGGGTTTACTCAAATTTTGAGCGAAAACACTTGTTGGATGCAAAATTTGATTCCTCACCCAAGGAGTACCCATGTTGCATACTTTCGATGGACCCTGTTGCACGAAAAATGAAAAACACATGAAAAACACAAAATTTCGAGCGAAAACACTCGTTGGATGCAAAATTTGATTCCTCGGCCAAGGAGTACCCACGTTGCATACTTTCGATGGACCCTGCCGCACGAAAAATGAAAAACACATGAAAATCACGATTTTCATGTGTTTTTCATTTTTCGTGCGGCAAGGTCCATCGAAAGTATGCAACGTGGGTGCTGCACGAAAAATGAAAAACACACATGAAAATCGTGATTTTCATGTGTTTTTCAATTTTCGTGCAGCGGGGTCCATCGAAAGTATGCAATGTGGGTACTCCTTGGGTGAGGAATCAAATTTTGCATCCAATGAGTGTTTTCGCTCGAAATTTTGTGTTTTTCATTTTTCGTGCAGTAGGGTCCATCAAAAGTATGCAACATGAGTACTCCTTGGGTGAGGAATCAAATTTTGCATCCAACGAGTGTTTTCTCTCGAAATTTGAGTAAACCCATAGGGAGATAAGTTGAAAATATAGTTTGTTTGTTAAATGAGAAATACATGAAAACCATGATTACAATCACGTTTTTTCATGTATTTCTCATTTTTCATGTAGTAGGGTCCATTGAAAGTATGCAACATGGGTACTCCTTGGATGATGAATTAAGTATTGCATCCAATGAGTACTCCCACTCGAAATATGAGTAAAACCTTAGGGAGATAAGTTGAAAATAAGAGTTGAAAAAGTAGTTTTATTATTTTATTATTTTTTAATCTTTTTACTTTTTTACTCCAAAAATGATGAATCATCCCTCATGGTTGACATCATCATCCTGAATCATATTGGTTCTTATAACTTTTTATTTTGGTTGTACATTTTTCTTAGGAGACCCATTTTAGATCTCAAAGTTCCCCTAATACGAGGTGAGTTGATATTTGGTTAAGTGTTGTCTAGAGTTGTTCATTGAGCAGAGAGAACAATTATTCTTTTGTAAGTTGAACTCTGAGTTAGAGCATACAATTGTAATAGTTTCTCTATTCATCCGATTAATACAAACAATCTTGAAGGATTTTCCCAGTTGGGTTCCCCTAGAAATCATTGTGTATTTGTGGTTTTGTTCATTTCATGTCTATGCACGTCGTTCTAAATTGTGATTTCCATTCCGCAGATCAATAGAGTAGAATTGTGTCTCTTTATTTTAGTTTAATTTTCTTGAGCAGTTGCAATTCTATCAAATTCTACATGTTCGTCAACAATGGTCATGAGCAATTTATTTTAAATGGAGATCAAGTGGTACCTCAAAGTTATGGTGGAAAAGAAAGAACATTGTCTATGGGATTACGAAGTGGATGTAAGTGTTGATGAAGACCATATCAGAGACATGAAAAAATATTTGTATGTGTTTTTTAGTATTGTAATTTTTCATGTAAGCATTAAGGGAGGGTTTTGTAGGTAATGCTTCCATATGTTCTACGATGTTGTGGTTGTAATCGTGAGTTTTTAGTGTAACTTGTGGGAATGGGTTGGTAGTTCTATCAAGGGATGTAGAATTTAGTTTCTACTGTCATATGGTCATCTTATTTCAAAACTATGAATTTTGTAATTTTTAGTTTCTACTGTCATATGGTCGTCTTTTGTAATTTTTCATCATCAATGGAAAATTCATTTTTTTCTTTTCTCCTAAAAGAAAGAGCTTCTAGGTTAGCTATATTTAACTAATCAAATCCACTTTCTTAGGATCTAGATTTGTCAAGTAAGTAATCTATATACTATATATGTAACCAATAAAATATAGTGTTTTTGTGTTTGTTGTGCAATCTCTCTCTGATCTTAGTTTTTTCTAATAGTGATCACAAACACATCAATCAATAGATATCACCCATTGATGAATTGTAACATAATGAAAATTCAAAACCGCTAGAATTCAAATGAGCTACTAAACCTTCAAACAAACTCACATGCCTTCTTTAATTAATATGAGTAAACAATTAACTCACCAAATTGTGATATCTAAAAATAAAACTTGATAAATAAATCAACAATTATTTATTAGATATAATTAAAAAATTATATTTGAAAATATTTTTTAATATTTAATTTTTTAAATTGAATGCTGAAAATATTCAATATAATAGATAAATTAACTTTGAAATTCCAACCATGTGATCTTAGTTAGTAATAAAAATAAAACAAGTGAAACTATACCAAACCAATAGAAAAAAATAAAAATAAAAATAAAAAAATGTGCGGAGAAAGAGAATAAATAATTGGAAACATTTAATGAAAGAAAGTATTGACGGGAGAATGAAAAGAACGAAACCCATAGCATTAAATATAACAATTTAATATGATCAAATCATTTAAAATAAAGCGTCATTTTCGGAATATATATATATATATATATACAATCTAATGTTACAAGGAAACAAGGTAAAAATCCCTCGTACAAATCTTATCTTAAGAGCTAAACAATGTAAGATTAATTCATCTTCTACAGATTGAATGGTTGTATGGAATGTTTATATATATGGTATGGTAGGGTGTGTGGACTTTGTCAAATATATTTTACCAATTGAATGGTCGTATAGAATGTTTATATAAGGTGGGGTAGGGTGCGTGGATTTTGTCAATTTAGAATTAGTTATGGTTTTAAGTTAGGTTAGAATTAAAATTTAATAATTTTAATTATGATTTAATTAGGGAAAAAATATTATATTAATTATTTATATCTTTAAATGATAATAGTTTTATTAAAAAATTTAAGGATTTTTAAAAAAGAGCGGTGATTAGTTTTGCCCATTTTGTTGAATAAGATAAGATGTAAATGTTTTTTTTACATTTAAAAATATTTTTATATAAAAATTTTAAATTTACAATATAATAATTGATGATAATTATTTAATAATAAAATATAGATTTAAATCTCCAAAAATCAAGATTGAAAAGTTGATTGATAAATTTCATTCATTGTATTTATAAACACTAGAAAATGTAACATACATTTATTTTTTTACAAGTACATAATTTCATGTATGGGATTGAATGTTGAAAGTATCTTGTGTCATTATTATAAAACTTTCTTTGGACTTTGAAAAACAGATTAATAAATTAGAGATATTTGACAAAAATCAAAATCTACTCCATTACATGTTACTACTAAGTAATTTAAAGTGGTGGCTTGATTTTCCGACGCAACCTTCATTTTGATCTTTTTTTTTTTCACAACAATATTTAGCAGCACCACCATTACAATATATTATAAGACCTTATTTGAATTATATTACAAGGCCTTATTTGAACTAAAAAAAACAGGTTAACGACTCAAATGTATTTGACAAAAACCAAAATCTACTCTATTATATACTCCTATCAAGTAATTTGAGGTGATTTGATATTTTCCTTAAATGATAATTATGAACCAACCTTTATTTTAATAGAAAAAATTTTACAATATTTATCAAAACATTATAGCTTATCATGTCCCTAACATGAATTCAAACGAATAGGAAAAATACTAAACACAATATCCTCCACCATTCTAATATCCAATAACAACTAATACCCAAAATAATTTGAATTAACAAACTACCATTCTAATATCCAATAACAAATAATAAATATCCTCAATGCAAAATAATAAATGACTGAAGATAATTATTTCATTCCTACTAAAACTTCAAAAATACATAACGTTATATTAAATTGTGTTTGACTAATCTATCTCTTATAAAATAATAATAATTGCTTTTAACAATATTTATCAAAACATTATAGGTCATCATATCACTAACAAGAATTTGAAGAAAAATGATAAACATTCAATCCAACCACCCAAAATAACTCCAATTAACAAGCCACTATTCTAATATAACCAATAACAAATAATACCAAAAATAACTCCAATTAACAAACCACCATTCTAATATCCAATAACTAATACCCAAAACAAACTACCATTCTAATATCCAATAACTAATAATAAATATCCTCAATGCAAATTAATAAATGAGTGAAGATAATTATTTCATTCCTACTAAAACTTCAAAAATACATAATATTATATTAAATTGTGCTTAACTAATCTATCTCTTATAAAATAATAATAATATTTTTAACAATATTTATCAAAACATTATAAATTATAGTTCATCATGTTTCTAACAAGAATTTGAACCTGAATAGGAAAAATAATAAACATTCAATCCAACCACCCAAAATAACTCTAATTAACAAATCACCATTCTAATAACCAATAACAAATAATACCCAAAATAACTTCAATTAACAAACCACCATTTTAATAACCAATAACAAATAATATCTAAAATAACTCCAATTAACAAACCACCATTCTTATAACTAATAACAAATAATACCGAAAATAACTCTAACTCTGCTTAACAAATGATGATTCTAATATCCAATAACCACTAATACCCAAAATAATTTCAATTATAAAATTACCATTTTAACATCCAATAACAAAAAATAAATATTTTTAATATAAATTAATAAATAAATTTAGATAATTATTTCATTCCTACTTTAAAAAAATTAAAAATACATAATGTTATATTAAATGGTTTTTGCCTAATCTATTTAAAAAAAAAACAAAAAAAATTGGAGGAAAATTGATCCTCCATTAAAATTATTACAAAAAAAAACCTAAAACTCCGAAACCCCTAGTATAAATCCAATCCCCCATCTTCTATTCAACTAAGACATGATCAAATCTTGAAATTAGAAGAAGAAAAGGAAAAAGCCAGAATCATACATGCAAAACATCAACAAATTATCAAGTCATCTTTTGATACAACTTCAACCAATTCAAAGCAATTACAAGTTGGTGATCTAGTTTTGAAATGGGACAAAGCCCACGAAGATAAAGGAAAACACACTAAGTTCCAGAAAATGTGGCTTGGACCATTTCAAATCAGCGAAAAGATAGGCTCTTCCACATTCATATTGCAAGATCTATTAGGAAAGAGAGATCCTCTTCCTGTTAATGGCCTTATCTTAAAAAAATTCTTCAATTGAGGAGGTAACCCCTTCTCCTTTTGTAAATATTCAATTTTCAGCAAAATTTGTGTGCATAACTTATTTTTAGGATTTTGGGAAAATAAAGTTGTAAGAAGCCTCCCATTGGTTTTTACTATATTGAAAAGTTACTCAAAAGAAATAGTTTTGATATTTACTTTTGAAAAATGGAAGCCTTAAACGAAAGGAAAATTTCTAGGAAATTAGGTATATTTAGATTCTGAAACCCCATCTTATTTTTGTGAAATCTTCTCAAGACTTAGAATAATTGTAAATCATTTTAATGTTTTCAACTAGCCTAAAAACGGTTATCAATACAAAACAGAAACTAATTCAATCTTAGCATCTTCAACTCTTACCCTGTCATCCATCTTCTCTTAAGGAGAAAATTGTTCATACCATTCATCAAAGTTTATAATTACTCAGAGTGTAATTCTAAAATATATTTGATATAAAAGATAAGAGGTTTTATTACAAGCCTGTTTACCATGATCATACGGGAATAGTTCAACTGACATTACCAATACTGCATACCAAAACAGGGTAATGACTTATAATTATAAGACAAAGGGTCTCATCACGAGCCAGCTTGTTCAATTAAATTACAACCAGTGAATGGCATTTTCAAACAGCTGACCACCAAACCAGGACAATGGCTTTTATCTTACAAAATAAGAAAAAAGAAAAAGTGATACAAAAATATGGAGACATATTTTTGGATTCATTCTTTTTAATTATACTCTGAAATGAATGGGATAATGAATGATCAAACGGTTAAAAGGTATCCCTGTCGAAACTATAAATGTTTACGGGCAGCAGAGGCTCTACCTATGACAAAGGAGTAATTATAAAGCTAAGTTGGAAAAGTTTCTTGTTTTATCATTATCAACCAATTAAGGCTAATTTAAAACTTAGAATGTATTTAATTTTAACACGAGAAGAAAATAGCAGAAATAGTTATCATTATATTCAGAATTTATGATTGCCTAGTTATATTAGAATTTTTCTGTCAGATAAGATTTCCAGATTAAGAAAGTTTAAATATTTTAACATTTCTCAGAGATAACTGTTTCTCCCAGTGAATCGCCAATTGTTGTGCTGTACAACAACCCCCCATTTCATAAAATTTTACTTTAAAAAATCATAATATGAAATGGGTCCCTTTTAAACTTAGATGTGTGAATAAATTGGTATTAACTCATCATTAGAAAAACCTCATCAAAAGGTCCAATGGAAATGATATATTTTAAAATAAACCTTTTGAATAGAAATAAAATAGGTCTTTTAAATAATTATAAAGTTCTTTATTATTGCGATAAAGCGATCGCAAGATCACATATCGCAATAATAAGGAAAACATATATAAAAGACCCATTGACTCACTCCGATCCGAAAAAGGAAATCGCTATCGGATATCGGGAAAAGGCAAAACACATAGCATAAAGAAACACCTCCCTCATTTCTCCGATGCGATAAAGGGTATCGCCATCGGCAGTCGGCCGTAACAACCCAATACATGAATTATGACACATTCAAATCCTCCGATGCGATAAGGCGTATCGCCATCGGCGATCGGCGATGTTGCAATGGCATAAGTAATATGACCCGAACCCATCCCCGATTGCGATGCATTAAATCAAGGCACATGTTTCGAAACATATTTAAAAGGCTTGCATGCATTGTATCACCTTTTGGTGATCGAAAGATATTTTGGACTATTATTAAAGCCTTCCCGTTCACGTTACCAATCACTGATTGCGATTTACTTCTGATTATCCGCCAAAAAATCTAAGCCACACTTGAATGGATCATTCATCATATAAACGATATGATGGGTATTTAAAAACTCCTTTACCATGATTGATAGGTTAAACGGCCAATTAATGAAGCAGTTATGCCGAGATTTTCCTTTAGATTGTATCTGCGGCAGTTTCACTATAATCCTTTATTATCCGCTAATCGATATAATTCTTTCATATTGGCTCATACTAGCTATTCTCTGTATCACGTTGGTTTCATTCCTTGCGCAGAACTCCGCCGAAATAACGAATTTGAAACAAATGGGAAAGAAATCCAAGAGATCCGTAGCAGCAGCGGCTCCTACAGCAACAGTGCAGCCAACCAATGATCCAGGACCAAGTAAAAAAGGTTTAATCTCAGACACTACGTGTCTCGGCCTTGGAAATACAAGTTGGCAAAGTATCTACAATTTAATTGAAGCAGAGGAGCCTGAGGAAGTATCGGAAGAAGCTACTGCAGACTCAACTAATAAATCAGAAGCTTCCCTGAAAGATTTAGCCGACTCATATTTGCACAGGATAGCAGCACGGGAGAAAATTCTTCCATACACTGATGTAGTCAGATGGGTGGTAGAAGAAATTCCAGTTTCAAATAGAACGTTTTGCACAGTTGACAAAAGGATTTTTGGTTCATTTCAGCCTGATGACTTAAGGAAGATGTATCACTTGCCCGAACCTGAAAATAAATACAACAAAGCCTTTCTGGAAAAATTCGCAGAGGAGAACGACAATGAATCGGCCCCAATTAAGCAATGGAGACAGAATCCTGCAAAGCACAAAAATGAATCATCGGGTAAGTACTTTGTGGATTCATTGTCATCTCCTTACTATTATGCTGGGGCAATGATGTGTAGAATGTGGGCTGTAGCGAAAAGACAAAGGAAAATGAGAAGACTTGATCAATCTTCCCTTTTACCAGCACAAACAGAGATGGCTAATGTGGTGTGGAAAGAGGAATTTAATCCTTCCGATGACCTTACAAAACTTTCTCAGTATGCCGGAGCCTATTCAGCAGCCACTATGGACAAAGCATCGGAAGTAAGCAATCTACTTAAGGAAAAATACCAAACAATTGTTTCATTGCAGTCACAGGTGTCCGAAAGGCAGCAAAAAATAGAACAGTTAGAACAACAACTATCAACACAGCAGCAGATAAACAACCAATTAAATGAGCAATTGCTCAAGGAGAAGCAGAGAATAGACCTAAGCGCAGTACAGAAACAAAAAGAATTATCCGAAGCATTGGCCAAGTTAAAAACAATGAATGAACAAATGAGTAAGACGAAAGATGAGCAGATCGCTCAACTGTCACACCAAGTAGAAAAGTTCAAAAGTCTTCCTCAACCAGCAGATTTCAGGTCCGAAGCTCTCCAGATCAATAAAGCATTAATTACACAGCTAAAATTGCTATGTCATAATATTTCTCTGGTTGAGCCCCTCTGTGAGATTACTGCATCAATAGTTGACAAATCAGTCGATGCCAGGCAGGATTTGGAACAGGCCGATGAGACTTTAACCAACTTTCTTGCTTGGCAAGACACCAGTGAAGGGAAAGCCGCGAATCTGCCTAAAATTCTAGAGTCACACAAAGAAATCATTTTCCTAGAATGGCAGTCACAACTAATGAAAGCAGAGAGAGAAACCTCAAGATGCATATTATCAACCAGTAATTTAATTGAGTTAATCAATGACACTCTTTATCTGTCTAACTTGATTTCACAGTGCACTCCAGGTAAACTGCCGTCAGCCAAAGCATTGGAACAAACATGCAATCAAGAATTGGAGAAAAATGGAAGATTAATCGCCGGCATCCAAAGTTTAACTTGGGATACCTTTTGGTTTTTCTTAGTTAAACCATACAGTCAAAGGGCAGCACTCAAATATTTGACCGACACAATCGGTTACATGATTCTCGAAATCCATGATGCCACATACTCAACCCAACTGCATTCTCATCTGAATCGCCCTCCAAAATTGCAACCAATGCTTGCTATTTGCCAGCTCAAGCCAAAGGAAGATCATCTGAAACAATGAATCATGCTGCCGACTGTAAATAGGCCTATTTTAAGGAGATTCTCATGATTTAGTTATACCACCTAATAGCATTTTTATTTCATAATTAGTTAACTTAGATAGTATTTATAGACCCTTTCATTGTCTTTAGAAAGGGTCCTCAGTTTTTGTATAAACTCAAATCAGTAAGTCACACTATTGTGCTTCTGATATATTTTTTATGAAGACTGGGCCAATATTCTGAATTTTGACGAAGAAAGCTTTGATGAAATATGCACTATTGCTTTATTATGGAAGTGTTTCTAAGTTGAAAGAAGGAATCTGAATGCGATTGATATCAGGAGTGATCCAAATAACATATGGTACTATTATCTATGCTCTTGCTTCATTCTTGCATGTAAATCAACATTTATTTAATCTTGCTATCATTGGATATATGTATGTGTTTTAACAGCAGTCCTTATACTTATCACTATTGAATGTCTAAGGAGTGTTATTCTTTCAATCATATTTATGTCTATGATATATATGAAGAATAGTGTAATAATGTTTTCATGATTACTTTGTTCAACTACTTGAACAAAGTAATTATCATATGAATAAATGTCTTTGTTTACCAATAGAGTCATCTATATGCCTGTTTGTAGATAAAGATCATCAAAAGTTACACTAAAGCAGAAATTTCTCGAGATAGGATAGTTGTTCATAATTTTACTTTTTAGATTAAATCATTCATCCATTATCATTATATATTAGAGAATCAACCACTTATCCATCCTATTTACCAATTATTGGGAAACTGGTCCCATTATTTCCAGTCGGAGCCACCACACCAAACGGAAAAGGAGCTGCCTTTAAGGTCCGGACCGGGTGGTTTTCCCCGATGTTGTTGCAGCGATTTTCGAGGCATCAACATGTATGTACCTGGGCTAAAGAAGAACTTGATCTCTATAGCAATGTTGGAAGATCATGGATATGATGTTATTTTCAGTGAAGGGAAATCCTTTTTACGACATATAGCTGCCGAGTAAGTGAAGCATATCGGGGCTCGAGTGAAAAACCTATGCAAACTTGAGGTAGGAGAATGTACTACATTGAGCAGTGAGGCTAAAAAAGTGCAAAGTTGAGATGTTGGACAACTCTGGCACAAGAGATTGGATCATCTACACCATGATGCCTAAAAATTCATGCAGCAAATTACCACTGCTCTCCCTAAAGGCTCTCTTAACCAACATGATGTCTACAAGGGTTTCACATTGGGGAAATATGTCAAATCCACTTTCCATGATCGAGATTGCAGAGCAGATGCAATCTTGGAGTGAGTCCACTCTGATGTTTGTGGACCCTTTTATATAGCCTCCACAACAAGACATAAGTACTATGTTATTTTTATTGATGATTTCTCTAGAAAATGTTGGATTTTCTTCATGCGGAAGAAGGATGAAGTTTTCTCAAAATTTGTTGAGTTCAAGGCATTAGTTGAGAAGGAGACTGGGAAGAAGGTGAAGGCTCTCAGGAGCGACAATGGAGGTGAATTTGTTTCACATGACTTCAAATATTTATGTGTGAAAGAAGGTATTCGAATAGAGATGATAGCACCCCATAACCCATAGCAGAATGGGGTTGTTGAAATGAATAACATAAGCATAGTGGGAGCAGCAAGGGCCATTGTTGTGGAGGTAAATCCTCTCTGCGGACAAAGACGATCCTTACTAGCCCAGACCGGGTCTAGCAACAATCACACAATGCTATCACGCAAATTCCTAATTGCAAATACAAAGTAGATGGTGAGAACCTACTTGGAATCCAACGCTAGTGTTCGTAGAAGAGATGTCGCCCTCGTTCCTTTGCCTTGGCCGGTCACGATCCCCACGATCTCCGTGATTGGACACTTGCACATGCAAAGAACAACATGAAAACAAGCATAAAATCTAGTAGATGCAATTATATATCAGTCAGAAAAGATATAACTCAACATCAAACTTAAGACAATGAGAGTGGAACCATAATGATAGTCATCTATTATTAATAAGTAACAAAGAAGAATACAACCATTGTTCTGACGTCAAATCCTCCTTTGGCTGGGTAGTCAGCTACACAAGTCTTGAAAAGCTTGTTGGGATGAGGAACAAGCCTCTCTCTCTTTGGGTGACAAGAATCTCCTTACTTAGATTTGGCCTTATGGGTGCAAAGAAGGCTCTTGCAGCTTCAAACTCTCTATCACTATGCTGGGACCAGAACTACTGTAACTATCACTAGCTTGCTCAAGGCATAAAGGCAAGGTTTTATAGATAGAGAAGAAAGAGATAGGATCAACCACATTATTCATGGGATTAGCTTTATCACTTGGAAACTTTTATGAAAGGTGGCAAACCACTTTCCTTTCTATGGAGATTCGAAGCCAAACCATCCTAGCTCAACATAGATTCAGTTGGTGAATGGGTTGAAGAGAACCTTCGAGAGTTTGGTGGTTGAAAACTTTACTCAATTCGGTTGGCGCGAGTGCGACTCTGAGACAGAGCGCCAATAGCGCGCCCTTTTTAGAGGATTTCCCTCATTGGCGCGGGCAGTGAACTGAGGACCCGCGCTAATGCAAAAAGAGTTGTTTTCATGGAGATTTTGCAGGAGATGTCTTCAGGGCAAATGAAGCTCATACTTAGAGGAATATGATGCAAGTGGTTTCAGGTCATGTCACTTCTCACAGGTCCCGGAATGAGTCCTCCAGTGTACGGGTGAGGGGTAAAAGGGACGGTGACAAATGGTGACAAATTGCTGTGTAACAGATGCCCCCTAAAGCATGAGGCCTGAGAGAGAGAGGGGTGAAATGCTTTACAAGAACATGCGTGACTGAAAACACTGTCGCCGGAGAACCTGTGTAAAGAAGTACAACTTATAGCTCAAGTACATGATGTATGTGGTATGGGCGCAGCCATCCATAATAGAGCACATAACAATCTAGATCCAAGGTATGGACGCAGCCATCCAGTGAATGAGTCATGTAATGATCATAATAAGCCACAAATCGCAGCCTGGATCCCAATAGACAAAATCCAGGGTCTTGCGCTCCATCTCGACCCGAACAGAGTACAAGTTCAAGCATGCGAATACATGAGTTGAAGTTGAACATGCATGAACATCGTCTGATTACCAGTCAATAATGAAAACTGTTAACAGACGCGAGAGGTACCACCAATAATGACAATGGTCCTCAAGGTACTATAGGTACAATCTACGGCGTGTGAATCAATGAGCTGGCGTCGAACACCCGTAGAATCATTCGATCGGAGGCCAATGATGAAAACCTCTCGTCGAACACGAAGAACCTGCCATTGAGGCATGCAAGCTCCAAGGCACCGAAGGGAGTCTCTAGATCAGCGTCCTGGATAATGAGCTGAAGTCGACAGGAAGTGACGTTGATCAAAGGTGGGCCATAATGTTTCCCACATCATTGACACGAGATAGAGGAAAGATGTTGTGGTGATTCAGAATTATGTGAGGCATCAGAGGGAGGTTGTAATTCTGTAGAGGTCAACTTCTCTTGAACATATCGGCGGCACGACAGTGGACTTGGCAGTATTTGACATCAAATGAGCAGAGGTCATGGTGACAAGGCAATGAGCAGATGAGAGGTCAAATAGGATAACCCAAACCCACGGAGGCTAGTGTAAAACAAGATGAGATGTCCCCACCCAGACACGAATGCAGACTAGTGCCATGTTCAAGAGCGACATACTGCCGACACGACAATGATTATGGATCCATTTTCCCCACCATTTCTGGCGAGTACCCCAGTTATTTTTAACAAGCTTGACGGGGATAGCATATGCTTGTGGGTGTCATTATGACGGAATCCGATGTCATTAAGTTTTAACGAGTCTGACAAAGGAAGAACTCGGCGTCTTTTCCTGTTTAGAGAGTCTGAAAAGATAGTAGAAAAGTAAACTCCAGGGGGGTCCTTTTTCGTAAAGTTGTGTCTCTCGAGCCCGAAAAAGTATAAGACAATGCTCGAAAGAACCGCCCGACCATTACGATCGAGGAGTACTTTTCATGAGTAGTAATATTGATCCGAAAAAGTAAAAAAGCGATCAACATCACGTCATTTCGTAACCATTTAACGAACCCGAAACGACAAGGGTCCGACGATCTTTTTGTTTTTACACGGTCGGAAAAGGGTTTAAAGACGACCGCCTCTTATTTTTGTTTAACGAGTCAAAAGGGGAACTCGGCAATCTTTTCATTTTTAGCGAGTCAGAAAAGAGCTGAAAGATGACTCCATAGTGACTTTTTCGTGTATTTACCGAGTCCGAAAAAGTATAAAATACAACTCGTTTCACCATCGAAGTTGCAAAAAGGACCTGTCATAGCACCAAAAGCAAGCGTAAAATCCATTTTCGACCAAAAATATATTAAAATATTGAAAAAACCCACTCTTTAACCCTAATTACAAGTCAAAAAGTCTATAAATATGGTGAAAATGTAAAAACAAAATTACTTTTACCTTTTACCTTTTGCATAGTGGTAGTAGTCCATTTGGGGTGCAAACTTCGAGCAGCGATTACCACCAATCCGGGCAACCATTTGAGATTTCGCCAGTTCCAGGTAAGAGGCGCTTCCTTTAGCTCCATTTCCATACTTGTTTTATGCATTTTGTTCCTGAATTGAGCCTCGACAAGGGGGATTTTCAAATTTAGAGTTGCGCCCCATTAGCGCGGGTATCCAGCACGGGTCCACGCCAATGGGGTGATTTTTCCCAAAGGTGCCGCGCTATTGGCGCGACTGTTTTAGGAATAGTCACGCCAACCGCGCGACCTAATTTTTTATTTGAATTTACCCATCATTTTTTAAATTTTTTCGGTTTGTAAGCCTACCAGGGTTTCATTAATGATTTATTCATCCTTGTGGGTGCAGGAAACAAGCAAAAATGGTGGTGGAATGGAAAGAAAGGGAGCATGATGCCGTAGATGCCTTGGCCATAGCGGATGAGGGATGTATGAATGCTTTGAGAGACTGTGGTCTCAAAAAGTTCTTCCTCACCTCTTATCTGCGAGCTCAACCGGAGCTATTACAGTTCATAGTGGATGCTTGGGATGTTGATGACCAAGTATTCCGCTTACGGGATCAGACCTTAGAGCTAGATGTATCTGATGTGTACTTCATTACTGGGCTGTCACGGAGAGGGGCGAGCCCTATTTTGACCGGAAGCAGGCCTTCCGGGGAGAAGATAGGTGAAGTGAAGGCTCGTGTGTGCCCAGAGGCACAATTTGGGAAAAACAGTGCTAAGGTGGATATCGCCACCATCCATGACTTGGCTCTTAGAGTGATACTGTTCACTATCACGCGTGCAGCTGGGGTACAGGCGCCCCATGAGGCAAGCAAGAATCATCTGTTACTAGCGACAGAATGCCTTAGCCCCACCATTTTTGACTGGGCTACAACGGTGACTACAAATATCAAAAGGCAGCTTACAAAGTGTAAGCGCGGGGGAGTGAAACAGTTCGGGTATGGCTCGATTGTGGTGTCGTTCTTCTTGGAACGATTGCCACTTTTTCAGTACCAGGGAGCTGTAGTGGCGGACCCATTGCCACGAGAGCCTAGGATGGCTCGCTGGGCAGCATTGATGCCCAGAGGAGGAGGGGGCCAACAGATGTCATGGAGGCCCGAGTTCTTCATATGGCTTCGCCGTCAGCTGATCGTGGTAGAGGATTGGCCATACGCGGGAACCAACTTCATGGGGGACCCAGACCTCCCACTGCCAGAGGGGGAGGAGTGGGAAGAGGAGTTAGGTATGATCTTCTCTTTTTGGTGTTTTATGTATTTCCATTTTTTTTTGTCAATACATGCATGTTTTAATGACAATCGTATGTATATGCAGATGTGGGCCCAGAGCGACCAGCCGGCTTGTCTCCCATAGCGCGGAGGGACCAACCTGCAGCTGACCCTCAGGCAAGGGGAGTCGTGGGGGAAGAGTTGGTGCAGAATCTCGAGGGACTTACCCAAGGGATTCCAGGCTATGCCATATTGGCGGACGTGCCCTTTGCATACCAGAGGCACACAGTGGGGGTGCCGACCCGCATCCATCGTCTGTTGAGACGCTTGGTGCGCGCGGTGACGTGCTATCATGAGCACCACCACAAATAGACTCCTAGGCTTCTTTCATGCATAGTTTTTGAGGGACATGTTGTCCGAGGATGTATCAGGATGAACATGTATTATTTTTTGGGTTTTGTAACGCACGCGGTGTAAACATTATGACACATAAAAAATATATATACATATGCCTATGGTTTATTATTGTGCTTTTATGTGCTTGCTTGTATAATGTTTTGGTTATAAATTACGCAAATGTCTATCTAATACATGATTGGCCAATGCATCAGATAATGTTTTTAATCGTCGTGGAATATGTTGATATGTGATAAAGTCAAAATTCCTTTCTAACAATTTAACACGTAAGTACAACCTTAAAATGTGACGGTCTCTGACGGAATATCGCCCACTGAGCTGATGGACGACAAGTTGAGAGTCTAGGTTAACAAGCAATGTACGAATACCGAGATTAATTGCCTCGGCTAATAATTCAATAACAGCGCTATATTCAGCAACATTGTTTGTAGTACAGCCTAAACAGACACCTTGAAGATCTATCAACTCACCGTGAGGATCGTAGATCACCCACGCCGCAGAGGACAAATTACGAGTGTTGCGGCAGGCACCATCAGCGAAACCAATGTAAGGTGCACCCGACATCTGCACAAGAAGCAAAAAGACACAATAAGGGGCAATCACGCTTTCACACCAAACCGAAAACATGAAACTTCACACACACACACACACGCATGTACAAATCGAAGCACATTAAACTTGAGAATAAAGGGACGGGCATGCCCCCCAGCATGGTGTCTCAATTCGAGGTACATGCCCCCCAAGCTTCAGTCCATTGAAAATGGAGTGAAGGTTGACATCACTGTTATTGCGCTCAAATGACATCATATCGCCCCGAGATTCTATCTGATGCACAGAAATCGTTTTAATAGGGGCGAGATTTAGAGGTGGGAGTGGAAAGACACCCATTAGGGCGGGATCCTTAAAGAGCCCAGCTCCCAGACTCTCGAATGATTTAGAGGTATGCTCCACGAACAACACATTACCTTCGGATGAAGAGGCGAAAAAGGAGAGCTGTTCCACCGTGACAATCTTCCCTTGATGAGGGAAACGAATGACATGGAAAAGGGAGGAAGCCACGACTTGCATGGCGTATGTCCAGCTACGTCCGAGGAGGAGGTTGTAGGTAAGATTAGCGTCGACAACTTCGACCTCCACTTCTACCATCTTCCCTTCCAAGGAGATGGGCAAGCGTTGGAGGATACCGTAAGGACGGGACTCTCTTCCATCAAAGGCTTCTAACGTCGTAGGAGACTGGCTCAATGTTGGAGAACCAATAGCTTTGTAGCAAGAAACAGACATGATGCAAGTTGAGGCACCTTCATCAATGACTGTACGGTGGATCGTTTTACCATTGATGATGACCTGTATAAGGAAAGCGATTTGGTGAGGCAGTCTCGGCGTATGGCCCTCGAGATCAAAAGAAATCAAATCCGAGTCCGCCGGGTCTATGCCACCGATGGCCGATAGCAAGGACTTCCTCTGGGAGGGGCAGCTCTGGAGGACTTCTAGAGCGGACATAGCAGACGGAGCCTGGGCTAAATCCTCAACAATGCTGTAGTGCTGAGCAGCACGAGCATTTGGGTCGTAAGAAGACTTCCGGAGTACACCTTTTGGAGGGGGTCGGATTGTCGTCTCAGCGCTGGGTCGTTCGATGTGGAGTGGACCAGAACTGGACGGAGGAGCGCTGGAGGGGACCTCCGACTCTTTCCCGGCATGAGATGGATATTATTTCGCTCGAGTAGTGACATGGATGGGAATCGTCCCAGCCATGAAGACTTGAGAGCCGAATGAAGAAGAGGGTTGCGATGGATCTGCCACCATTTGAGTTTGCTGAGAAGGGAAAGGTTCTTTAAGCACAGCGGGAGTCCCAAGAGCACCTTTCAATAATCGACTAACTTCGAACCGTTTGGGGCAGTCTTTAGTGTAGTGATCCTCATCACAGATAAGACAAGGATACTTAGGTTTACGTTTGGCTCCTTCCTCGGGTGGAGGTTTAGGGGAGTCCTGTTTGGGCTGTTCAGATTTACTCTTAGCTTTCCCTTTCTTTTTCCCTTTCGAGGATTTATCCGCCGTGGTGGACTGAACAGTGTTTACCTCAGAGGTACTTCCAGAATTAGACTGACCCTGAGAAGCATTTCCATTAGAAGCATTATGTTTTTGCTTCCTAGGGTTCGCGGATGATTTCTTTGAAGATGTGTTTACAGAGCCAATAACTTCGTCAACAGATGGTTTTGGCGGAGCTTTGGGTCTCGGGGCGTTTGGAAAATAATCATATAAAGTACCTAACTGAGAATATACCAAGTTGAGGTACTGAGCACACGCGATAGCTTGCTCTTCAGTTACACAAGCTCCCATGGCGATGTCTCGTGCAATTGCAGGGACAAAGGAAGTCGTGAACCAATCGGTCAGGAGCTGATCAGGAATCCAGAATTTGATCAAGCGACGACGCCGTCTCCATTCATGTATATGATCGGATATATGCGTGGCCGTGTCTTGTTTGAGAGACGTAAGGAGATGTGTCCCTGTCTCATACCGAATGGGTAACTGAAAATGAGTTAGGAATGCCATAGCCAGCGAGTTGAAATCTTGAAATGTTCCGCGATTCAACTCAATATACCACTTAGCGGCCAAGCCGGTGAGAGTCCTTTGGAAGAGGCGAAGTCGGATGGAGTCATCAAGCCATGAGTTGGATGAGCACCAAAGGTGATAGGTCATGACATGGGCTTGAGGGTCTTCACCAGCTTTGCCATCGAATTTCGGGCAATCACCGGGTATCTTAGTTGGAACTGGTGGCCAATATGGATTATGAAGGATGGGATCATTTGTTAACTTGGACACATCTGGAAGTTCCAACGTCGCTAAGAAGGGAAACTGAGGATTAAAGGACATTTGTGGCTGTGGAAGAGAGGTAGTACCAGGGTTCCAACCAGGTGGTGGTTGCCCCCACGGACTTTGTCGGGATGGGTCTGGCCCATAAGGGTTCTGCCCATAGGGATTTTGTCCATAGGGGTTCTGTCCATACGGATTATGTCCATATGCAGACAGTTGACCCTGGGTTTGCCCCCCAGCGCCCCATGGATTAGCAACTTGACCTGCAGGTGCAACATACCGCTGCTGATAATTCTGGTAAGGAGCGACCTGCATCTGTTGATAATTTTGATAAGGGGTAAACTGAGTTTGCCCCTGGGGTTGCTGGTAGCCATAGGTTTGCTGAGCTCCATACTGAGCCTGATAAGAAGGCTGCACTTGGTAAGAAGGTTGGGGTCGTGGCCCACCTTGCATTTGATAACCAATTTGAGTTTGGGGCCCAGAAGGATGTCCTTGAACAGGTTGAGCTTGGACCATCTGGCCGGAAGGTTGGCCTGGTTGGGTTTGGGACGGACCCGTTTGCCCAGAAGGATGAGCTTGCTGGGTACCAGGTTGTCCTTGGGCAACCGAGGGTTGTCCTTGCGGGACAGATGGTTGAGCGGGCTGGACGACCGGTTGACCTTGAGGTTGGCCAGCCTGTCCAGAAGGATGACTAAGCTGGGCAGTGGGTTGGCCTTGCTGTGCAGAAAGCTGGCCCGCTTGCCCAGAAGGATGACTAGGCTGAGCAGTGGGTTGGCCCTGCTGTACGTAAGGCTACCCCCCTTGCCCAGAAGGATACCCCTGTTGGACTGCCAGTTGACCTTGAGGAATATAAGTTTGTCCAGCTTGTCCAGAGGGGTAACCCTGCTGGATACCAGGTTGGCCTTGTTGGATGTAAGGTTGTCCTGGTTGTCCAGACGGGAAACCTTGCTGGGTACCAGGTTGCCCCGGATAACCAGAAGGTTGACTCAGATAAGTAAACGATGGACCACCAGCGGCCGAAGGTTGTCCCTGATAGGGTTGTCCTTGTGGTCCCCCAGATTGTCCTGGGTAAGACTGGCCATAATATTTCTGCCCTTGGGGGGCTTGCACATAAGGTGGCTGGCCTTGGTTAGGCGGTCCTTGAAGCTGTGCAGGCATTGCTTGGCCTCCATGGAAAGAGTTGGTACTAGGGTCCCAAGCAATGGATAACGGTACCGAAACCTCAACGAAAGGTTGAGTAGGCAAGGGTTGAGAAAGTTGAAGATATTGACCAATAGAATCGTAATAAAAGAGTGGACCTTGCGCATTCGGATCCTGAACAGCTTGTCCATAGGCATCATATGGCCCCCCTCCTGGAATAGGACCAGAAGAGGGTGGAGCACTTTGTGCAGGGTGGACAACTCTAGGCGAGAGTGTCGGCTGGCCATTACTCACTTGACCGTGAGGGGGACCAGCACCAGTGTTCAGGGCTGAAGACGCTGTTACGGCACTAACAACCGGAGTTGAATGCGCTACACAAACAGTTGGATTTGTCGAAACTGAAGTAACAGGTGTAGTGTGGACTTGTGAAACAAAAGATCTCGTGGTGGGAGTGATATGGGGATCCCACATAGTCGAAGCGGGAGTCCTGGCACTTACCCTATCCCTCAACGACTGATAGCGTGGGGGGAGCGGAGAAGTAGCTGGGATGGGAGTGTCGATATTTGACAACACAGGTGTCTCACTCACTCTAGGAGATGTCTCATCCATGTGAGAGGTAGACATTGGAGACGAAACACCAGGGGGGTAAAAGGAATATCGTCCTCGTCAGGCTCCCAGATGGGGTTCCAATGAATTTCGTAACCTTCGTCGTCCAGAGCGCGAGAGTTGATCAGTTGGATACTCGGGATAACAGGAAGAGTATCACTTACAACCGGTACCTCAGGAGCAACGAAAGACGGAGACCCTTGATCACTTGGAACGGGAGTCGACGGTTCAGCCAGGATGACAAACTTCAAACGAGACCTAAGGGAGTCTAACGATAAAGGACCCTACTCAAACTAACGCACACAAGATCTAACCAGGTAATGTTTATCGTGGCCAAATGAATTTTAAGACGCAAGGACACAACTTGACCTTTTCATGTTTTAAGAGTCGAGAAAAGGACAAAAAGGTGACTCTAGTCACCTTCGAATGTTTTGTGAGCCCGAAGTGACAAACTGCTCAAGTGAGCCTTTTCTTTTAAGGAGTCCGAAAAGGATCAAAAGTGACTACTCTGGAGAGACTAGGCAAAGGGTTTACCAAACAAATCCGTAAAACTACATATACACCTTGGCAATCATATGAAAACCAAGGACTTCCCGTACGGCAGTCAATCTTCCCGAATGCTGTGTTCGGTGCGTTACGACTTGTAAGGCGGCAGACACGGCTTCCTGTGCATAAAGGATGATAACCTAGTGGAGTCTCCCCTATATACGCGACGGTATGTGGGAGCTCAAGTCCGTGCTAGACCACTATCGAGCCACAAAAGGAGGAATCACCCAACCGTAGTGTGAAACAACAGTGACTAGGTTTAACGACGCCAGAGCACGTCTCTAGCCTAGACCTCTAATTAGTGAGCGTTATGTTCCAATGCGTTTTTAAGTTCATTCAGTTCATTTTATGGTTGATCTTTAGTTAAGTTTCAGTTTCCAGGCCCTACCGTATGTGATCTCTCACAATTCCCTAAATGCAAGCTATATGCCAAAGAATATCATTTCGTTCGATGAATACTAACTACGAGAGAGTTGAGAATTTTTTCAAACAAAATGACCACAATCAAGAAGCACTCTAATGCAGCTAATGACAAATAAACGAAACTTTTCTTTGTTTTAAATCACTTAATCAATGAAAAGCTTCTAATTTCAATTAACCAATGCAACGCAAAAGAGATTATTCGTTTTTCTTTTCAATGGCAAAGTGCACTAAACAAATTTTGAGAGATAGTAACACCGAGCAAAAGATCAATTTCACCCAATGAGAACACAATCTAATCCCCAAAACACCAAAACAGTCCTTCAAACCAAGAAGAAAACACAAAGACCTCTATGAGCTATGTGATCTAAGCCCAAACAAAGCCAAGTGAAAACCAAGCGAAAAAGAAACAAATCACTTGAAAAAAGCTTTAACAACTACCGAGCAAATGCAAAAGGTAATCACAAAGTCGACTGGACGATCAAAGAACCCAAGACTCCTACGGAAGGCTCGATGCACCAAGCCACTAGATGCCCTAGGGCTAAAAGGTGTAATCGATAGAAAAAGGCAAACACCCGAAGGATGAAGGTCTAAAACCAGTCAAACCAGGATCAAACACACTCCAGTAATTGAAAAAGACACAGCAAGACAGAAAATCCAAGCTCAGAGGGCTTAAGGACAAGCAAACTGAAAAGTTGACAGGCCTGGCGCGACTGTCAGGCAGCAACTCACGCTTTTATAGGATTGGCGCGGGTTGTTTTTGAGCAACTTGCGCCAATTGGCGCGACTGTAGGGCTAAAAAGCGCGCTAATCAAGTTTGCTAAATCAAAAACAAAAGCAAGCGACTCAGGGCTTGAAGACAGTATCTAGGCAAACCAGGAAGCAAGAAACAGCAAGAAATCCAACCCAGAAAGCTATCTAAGCAATCAAAGTAAGAAAAACCAAAGAGACAAGACAAACTCCAAGTTGTTTAGCCCGTAAACCAAACCGGAGATTGACTGAAGTGGCGTTGATCTACTTCGCTAATGCAAAGCAATAACGTTTCGAAGGCTACCTGGCCGTACTTCAGGCTCCGTCTAAAGTTTACAAATCAAACAACAAGATCTCCCCAGCGGAGTCGCCAAATTGTTGTGGAGGTAAATCCTCTCTGCGGACAGAGACGATCCCTACTAGCCCAGATCGGGTCTAGCAACAATCACACAATGCTATCACGCAAATTCCTAATTGCAAATACAAAGTAGATGGTGAGAACCTACTTGGATTCCAACGCTAGTGTTCGTAGAAGAGATGTCGCCCTCGTTCCTTTGCCTTGGTCGGTCACGATCCTCACGATCTCCGTGATTGGACACCTGCACATGCAAAGAACAACACGAAAACAAGCATAAAATCTAGTAGATGCAATTATATATCAGTCAGAAAAGATATAACTCAACATCAAACATAAGACAATGAGAGTGGAACCATAATGATAGTCATCTATTATTAATAAGTAACAAAGAAGAATACAACCATTGTTCTGACGTCAAATCCTCCTTTGGCTGGGTAGTCAGCTACACAAGTCTTGCAAAGCTTGTTGGGATGAGGAACAAGCCTCTCTCTCTTTGGGTGACAAGAATCTCCTTACTTAGATTTGGCCTTATGGGTGCAAAGAAGGCTCTTGCAGCTTCAAACTCTCTATCACTATGCTGGGACCAAAACTACTGTAACTATCACTAGCTTGCTCAAGGCATAAAGGCAAGCTTTTATAGATAGAGAAGAAAGAGATAGGATCAACCACATTATTCATGGGATTAGCTTTATCACTTGGAAACTTCCATGAAAGGTGGCAAACCACTTTCCTTTCTATGGAGATTCGAAGCCAAACCATCCTAGCTCAACATAGATTCAGTTGGTGAATGGGTTGAAGAGAACCTTCGGGAGTTTGGTGGTTGAAAACTTTACTCAATTCGGTTGGCGCGAGTGCGACTCTGAGACAGAGCGCCAATAGCGCGCCCTTTTTAGAGGATTTCCCTCATTGGCGCGGGCAGTGAACTGAGGACCCGCGCTAATGCAAAAAGAGTTGTTTTCATGGAGATTTTGCAGGAGATGTCTTCAGGGCAAATGAAGCTCATACTTAGAGGAATATGATGCAAGTGGTTTCAGGTCATGTCACTTCTCACAGGTCCCGGAATGAGTCCTCCAGTGTACGGGTGAGGGGTAAAAGGGACAGTGACAAACGGTGACAAATTGTTGTGTAACAGCCATGTTACATTATCAGGGGTTGCCATTACATCTATGGGCATAAGCATGCAACACCATAGTCTACTTGCAGAACCAGATTCTGCATAGAATACTCGATATGATCACACCGGAGGAAGCTTTCTCTAGGAGAAAGCCTGATGTGTCTCATTTCAGAATTTTTGGAGCTTCAGTTTATTTCCATGTCTCCAACGATTTGAGGAAGAAATTTGAGCCCACAGCAAAGTTGGGAGTTTTTTAAGGATACACTAAAACTCCACACAATCACCGGGTGTATTTTCCTTCACTAAGAATAATAGTTGTAAGAATATATTCCAAGTTCGATGAGGACAAGGCTATGAGAAGCTCTCTGGAATGAGAGTTGAGTATCCCACCAGAGCAGGAGCTTCTAGCTCCAAAGGAGGAGCCTCAAGATGAGCCTCAGGAGGTTGTGGAGCAACCACATGCAGAGGAGCAGACATGAGGCAGAGTGGAGGCACCCACTCGAAAGGAATCTTCCAGAGAAGGATGAAAGAGAACCAAAGAAGCGGATAGATTGGTGCATGATGCTAGAGAGAATGTGGACGCCCCCACATCATAGTGTAGACATAGGAGGTCCCTTGATAGGTACACTAGCTACATGGCTCTCATGACAGAGCTCATTAAGACAAAGTCTTCTTCATTTAAGGAATTAGTTGCTCAACTTGTTTAGGTTGATGCCATGGTGGAAGAATATGAATCCATCATGAATAAAATGTATGGGAGGTGGTTCCAAGACCAGAAAGGAAATTAATGGTTGGTTCCAAATGGATCTACAAGGTGGAGCATGCAAAGCATGGGAACATCAAGAAGCACAAGGCCATATTTATGGTCAAAGGATTCTCTCGGGTAGAGGGAGTGGACTATGAGGAAAATTTTACACCAGTTGCAAGATATTCCTCAATCATATCCATTCTAGCATTGGTTTACGTAGATGGGGTGGAAAATCCACCAATTGGATGTGAAGACTACCTTTTTCAATGGTGTTGTTGAGGAGGAAATTTACATAGAGCAGTTGGAAGGATTTGAGACATATGATCGAGAGTCACATGTGTGCAAACTCAAGAGAGCATTGTATGGTCTCAAACATGTGCCCCGAGCATGGTACACTCAGATCAACAGTTATCTCAATGGATTGGGCTTCACCAAAAGTGAAGCAGATGCGAACCTCTATCACATTGTGGTAGATGGTAAGTTTCTTATTCTTGTTTTGTATGTTGATGATTTAATACTAACAGGTGATGAGTAGCCAATATGCTCATGCAAAGAGGATCTTGCAAGGGAATTTGAGATGAAAGCCATGGGCCTCATGCATTAATTCCTTGACCTAGAAGTATGGAAAGGTGATGGGAAATTGTTTGTGTCTTAGGGGAAGTATACCTCTGAAATACTTAAGAGATTTCATGTGGAGATTTGTAAGCCCATGGACACACCTCTAACTACAAACTAGAGGAAGGAAAATGCCACTTCAGGTGAAGAGGTGGATGCTACCATTTACAAGAAGATTGTGGGTTCATTGATGTATCTTGTGAACATACGACCCCACATGTGCTATGGAGTAAACCAAATGAGTCAAGCTATGGTGAGGACTACCAATCTGTATTGGAAAGCAGCAAAACATGTGTAACAATACCTCAGAGGCACTACCCAGTATGGATTATGGTATAGACAAATAGAGGGAGTGAAGTTGCAAGGCTTTAGAGATGCAGATTGGGCAGGGAGTCCATTTGAAAAGAAAATTACATCAAGTGGTATCTTCAGTGTTGGGTCTGTAGTGATTTCCTAGTACAACAAGAAGCAGATGTTTGTGGCACTCATCTCAGCAGGGGTTAAATGCATGGTTGCAAGTCAAGCATCATGTGAAGAAATTTGGATGAGGAAAATACTTGTGGGACTATTCGATCAGGCGATGGATCTAGCAATGATATATTATGATAATTAGAGTTGCAATAAGGTCTCTAAGAATCCAGTGTTTCATGATAGGTCCAAGCACATTGATATCCGGTATCATCATTTGTGGAACTATGTGCAGAGGAGAATTATGTTGCTACAGTGCATTCCAACCAAGGAGCAAGATGTTGAAATCTTGACAAAGGCATTGTCAAGAGGTAAATTTGAATTCCACAGGTGCAGGATAGTGGATGTGAAAAATCCATTTCTTGCTAAGAGGGGGTGTTGAAAAAATTTAGCAAGAAAGCTCAATTTGACTTTTGCCTTAGTCAAAATTGAGTAAATTGAATTTCCACATCCGCAGGACAACTTGGAGGTAGTGAACTAGTGTGACATGGATCTTGTCACTCAGTTAACTCAGTAAATTCGAGTTAGAGGACTTGGAGTTCAGTTATGCATGAGTGATTGCTAAAATTTAGCAATCTAATTCAATTATGTTCAGTTAATTCACCTCTAACTATTGTTGGAGTCAGTTGAAGGTCAGTGGTGCAGTGGGACAACAGTCTAACTCAAAGATCTATTAGTTAACTGATCAAGCAACCCAAAATAGCTAGTGCATGCAAGGATTTTGAGTTCCTCAGCTAAAGTGGAGATAACAAAGGAGCGTAACAACAATTGTAAACTAGTTTTAGTGTACATGTGTTGCATGAGATCAGATGATCAATCATTGGGAATTGTGCAATTAATTTGGAGGAAATTCCTAAATAATAGGGGTTAATTTCCTCAAGATTTGCGTAGGGAAATAGAAGGCATTAGGGGAATTTTGAGGTCTAGAATGGGCCTCCTATGGAAATTATAAAATAATAGTGGAAACAATAAAATAATATTAGATTACATCATCAAATTTTAGAAGAGGGAAAAAACAAAACAAACTATATTTTCAACTTATCTCCCTATGGGTTTATTCAAATTTCGAGCGAAAACACTCGTTGGATGCAAAATTTGATTCCTCATCTAAGGAGTATCCATGTTGCATACTTTCGATGGACCCTGCTATACGAAAAATGAGAAATACATGAAAAAACGTGGTTTTCATGTATTTCTCATTTTTCGTGTAGCAGGGTCTATCGAAAGTATGCAACATGGGTACTCCAAATGAGAAATACATTTTTCATATAGCAAAGTCCATCGAAAGTATGAAACATGGGTACTCCTTGGATGATGAATTAAATATTGCATCCAACGAGTACTCCCGCTCGAAATTTGAGTAAAACCTTGGGGATATAAATTGAAAATAAGAGTTGAAAAAGTAGTTTTCTTATTTTATTATTTTTTAATATTTTTACTTTTTTACTCCAAAAATGGTGAATCATCCCTCATGGTTGACATCATCATCTTGAATCATACTAGTTCTTATAACTTTTTATTTTGGTTGTACATTTTTCTTAGGAGACCCATTTTAGACCTCAAAATTCCCCTAATACTAGGTGAGTTGATATTTGGTCAAGTGTTTTCCAGAGTTGTTCATTGAGCAGAGAGAACAATTATTCTTTTGTAGGTTGAACTCTGAGCTGGAGCATACAATTGTAATAGTTTCTCTATTCATCTGATTAATACAAACAATCTTGAAGGATTTTCCCAATTGGGTTCCCCTAGAAATCATTGTGTATTTGTGGTTTTGTTCATTTCATGTCTATGCATGTTGTTCTAAATTGTGATTTCCATTCCGCAAATCAATAAAGTAGAATTGTCTCTTGATTTTAGTTTAATTTTCTTGAGCAGTTGCAATTCTATCAAATTTCTACAAATTCTACAAGTTCGTCAACGATGGTCATAAGCAATTTATTTTAAATGGAGGTCAAGTGGTACCTCGAAGTTATGGTGGAAAAGAAAGAGCATTGTCTATGGGATTACAAAGTGGATGTAAGTGTTGTTGAAGACCATATTAGAGACATGAAAAAATATTTGTATGTGTTTTTAGTATTGTAATTTTTCATGTAAGCATTAAGGGATGGTGTTGGAAGTAATGCTTCCATATGTTCTACGATGTTGTGAGTTGTAATCGTGAGTTTTTAGTGTAACTTGTGGGTATGGGTTGGTAGTTCTGTCAAGGGATGTAGGATTTAGTTTCTACTGTCATATGGTCGTCTTATGATGCAGGAGCATCCTGACACGTCAATGGAAACAATTTAGAGAAGAAGACAAGTGGACGATCACGTGGACACCCAGGCCAGCCACAACTGAATTCTGTTCAAGGAACTAAATTTAGTTAAAAACTCAGTTAAAACTGAATGCATGTGTAATAAAAACTGTAGGATTCTTGAGAGAATCAAGAAGACGAGAATAGGAAAACTGGTGCCTACGAGAGAGGGGAAAAATGTAGTCGCTTGAGGAATTATGGATTAAGGCTGAAATGCCTTATATTGTAACCTGACTTTGTAAATTATAAAAAATGTGTTTGTGTGAATCTATGTCTCTGTATTTTTTTTGTTTTGAATGGTTTGCCAGCGACTTGGATTTTTCTGAAGCCATGGCGTGTTTGTCAAGTCGGCCGGTGATCTTTCTGAAGCCACGGCGTTTAGAGTGTTCTTAGTTTCAGGCGGTTTCTTGCAGGCCCCAAGAGCTGGAAAACGCCATCGCGACCCCGCAGAGCAGAGATACAGCTGTTGCGCCTGTGACTGCAAAGTGGTTTTTGATTTCCTGCCATGGTGGATCTTCACGGGCGAAGGTAAATGCGATTTTTGTTGAAGTTGTCACGACTGAAATCGTTGGAATTTTTTCTTTCAATCGGAGTCCTTTTCCCTACATGGACAGTTCCGGGTAGCTGTCCTGGCACATGGGGGCGTATATTGGATGCGGTGAATTGCAGGAGGCTGAGAGGCTTTTTGGATCAATGGTGGCAAAGGGATGCGTGCCAGATGCTGTGGTATATAACACGCTGTTCGATAAGTACTTCAGAGAGGGGATGATCGCAGATGTCGAGAGGTTGTTTGACTAGATGGTGGCAGAACGGCGTGCTCCTGACAAGGTCACATATGCAATGCTGATCGAAGAGTTTTCAAAATTGGCTAAACTAGAAGAAGCCTTGAAGATCTCTGGCAGAATGATTGAAGTTGGTTTTAAACCAGATGTTGTTGTTTATAATAAATGGCTTGGGGTTTTATGCAAAGAGGGCCGACGTTTGGCTGGTCTTGGTTAACATGAAGCAAGAGACATCAGAATGCAGTGGCGGATAGGCTTTGTGGGCCCATAACCCACAGGTCCCAAGATCGGGCGTGTAAAAATTCTGAAAATGAAGATCACCAGACTTCGTTTTCATCAAGTGGTATCAGAGCGGGAAAGATTTCCTGCGGAGAGGAAGAAAGAAGAGGTGCGAAGAAGAAAGAGGTACAGTTTGTTTGTGAAGGTGAGAAGATTGCAGCAAACCTGGAGCAGGAGTGCTCAATTGGTTCGAGAGGAGAGAACCGCAGAGATGCCGAGAGGACTAAGCTCAGCAGAGAAGCTTGGTAGGGCATCTGGTAGCAAGGAGGACTTGCTATGGCAGAGGTTTGGTTGCAGCTCACAGAAGGCAGTTCCACTGACGAAGTGAAACAATGAAACTCATATGACCAGGAGGTCATAAATTTTCTACCTCGGGAGCATATGACCAGGAGGTCATAATTTTTCTACCTCGGGAGTATGATGCAGGAGCATCCTGACACGTCAATGGAAACAATTTAGAGAAGAAGACAAGTGGACGATCACGTGGACACCCAGGCCAGCCACAACTGAATTCTGTTCAAGGAACTAAATTTAGTTAAAAACTCAGTTAAAACTGAATGCATGTGTAATAAAAACTGTAGGATTCTTGAGAGAAGCAAGAAGACGAGAATAGGAAAACTGGTGCCTACGAGAGAGGGGAAAAATGTAGTCGCTTGAGGAATTATGGATTAAGGCTGAAATGCCTTATATTGTAACCTGACTTTGTAAATTATAAAAAATGTGTTTGTGTGAATCTATGTCTCTGTATTTTTTGTTTTGAATGGTTTGCCAGCGACTTGGATTTTTCTGAAGCCATGGCGTGTTTGTCAAGTCGTGTTTGTCAAGTCGGCCGGTGATCTTTCTGAAGCCACGGCGTTTAGAGTGTTCTTAGTTTCAGGCGGTTTCTTGCAGGCCCCAAGAGCTGGAAATCGCCATCGCGATCCCGCAGAGCAGAGATACAGCGGTTGCACCTGTGACTGCAAAGTGGTATTTGAATTCCTGCCATGGTGGATCTTCACGGGCGAAGGTAAATGCGATTTTTGTTGAAGTTGTCACGACTGAAATCGTTGGATTTTTTCTTTCAATCGGAGTCCTTTTCCCTACATGGACAGTTCCGGGTAGCTGTTGGACGCGGTGAATTGCAGGAGGCTGAGAGGCTTTTTGGATCAATGGTGGCAAAGGGATGCGTGCCAGATGCTGTGGTATATAACACGTTGTTCGATAAGTACTTCAGAGAGGGGATGATCGCAGATGTCGAGAGGTTGTTTGACTAGATGGTGGCAGAACGGCGTGCTCCTGACGAGGTCACATATGCAATGCTGATCGAAGAGTTTTCAAAATTGGCTAAACTAGAAGAAGCCTTGAAGATCTCTGGCAGAATGATTGAAGTTGGTTTTAAACCAGATGTTGCTGTTTATAATAAATGGCTTGGGGTTTTATGCAAAGAGGGCCGACGTTTGGCTGGTCTTGGTTAAAATGAAGCAAGAGACATCAGAATGCAGTGGCGGATAGGCTTTGTGGGCCCATAACCCACAGGTCCCAGGATCAGGCGTGTAAAAATTCTGAAAATGAAGATCACCAGACTTCGTTTTCATCATCTTATTTCAGAACCATGAATTTTGTAATTTTTCATCATCAATGGAAAATTCGTTTTTTTCTTTTCTCCTAAGAGAAATAGTTTCTAGGTTAGCTAGGTTTTTTTCCTAATAATGCTCACAAACACGTCAATAAATAGATATCACCCTTTGATGAATTGTAATATAATGAAGATTCAAAATTGTTAGAATTGAAATGAGCTACTAAACCTTCAAACAAACTCACATGCCTTCTCTAATTGATATGAGTAAACAATTTATTCACCAAATTGTGATATCTAAAAATGAAATTTGATAAATACATCAACAATTATTTATTAAATATAATTAAAATTTTATATTTAAAAATAATTTTTAATATTTAATATTTTAAATCATTTAACAAGTAGAAGAATGAAGAAAATATCCAATATAATAGATTAATTAACTTTGAAATTTTGAAATTTTTAACCATGTGATCTTAGTTAGTAATAAAAATTAGTTAGTAATAAAAATAAAACAAGTGAAACTATACCAAACCAATAGAAAAAAACAAAAATAAAAATGTGAATACCCATGGAGAAAGAAAGAGAATAAATGATTGGAAAACATTTCTTAAAATGAAAGAAAGTACTTAGAGGAGCATGATAAGAACGAAACCCATAGCATTAAATATAACAATTTAATATGATCAAATTATTTAAAATACCCCAAAAAAAAATATGCTTACAATCTAATGTTACAAGGAAACTAGTTAAAAATCCCTCGTATGAATCTTATCTTAAGAGCTAAACAATGTAAGATTAATTCATCTTCTACCAATTGAATGGTTGTATGGAATGTTTATATACATGTATGGTAGGGTGTGTGGACTTTGACAAATATCTTTTACAAATTGAATGGTCGTATGGAATGTTTATATAAGGTGGGGTAGGGTGTATGGAATGTTTGTATAAGGTGGGGGTAGGGTGTGTGGATTTTGTTAATTAGTTATGGTTTTAAATTAGAAGAGTAGAATTAAAATTTAATCATTTTAATTATGATTTAATTAGAAAAAATAAATATTATTTATTTATTTATATTTTTAAATGATAATAGTTCTTAATTATAGTTTGATTAAAAATTTAAGGATTTAAAAAAAAAGAATGGGGATTAGTTTTGCCATTTCGATGTAAATGTTTTTTTATATTTAAAAATATTTTTGATATAAAATTTTTAAATTTACAATATAATAATTGATAAGAATCATTTAATAATAAAATATAGATTTAAATCTCCAAAAATCACAATTGAAAAATTGATTGATAAATTCCATTCATTGTATTTATAAACACCAAAGAATGTAATATATATTTATTTTAATTTATTTTTTACAAGTACATAATTTCATGTATGGGATTGAATCTTGAAAGTATCTTTTGGTCATTATTATAAAACCTTATTTGGATTTTGAAAAACAGATTAATAAATTAGAGATATTTGACAAAAATCAAAATCTACTCCATTACATATTACTACTAAATAATTTAAAGTGGTGGCTTGATTTTCCATGCAACCTCCATTTTGATCTAATTTTTATTTTCACAATAATATTTAGCAGCACGGGCCATTACAATATATTATAAGACCTTATTTGAACTTAAAAAAACAGGGTAATGACTCAAATGTACTTGATAAAAACCAAAATCTACTCTATTATATACTACTATCAAGTAATTTGAGGTGATTTGATATTTTTCTTAAATGATAATTATGAATCAATCTTTATCAAAACATTATAGCTTATCATGTCACTAACATGACTTTGAACGAATAGGAAAAATACTAAACATTCAATATCCACCACCATTCTAATATCCAATAACAACTAATACCCAAAATAACTTGAATTAACAAACTACCATTCTAATATCCAATAACAAATAATAAATATCCTCAATGCAAAATAATAAATGACTGAAGATAATTATTTCATTCCTACTAAAACTTCAAAAATACATAACGTTATATTAAATTGTGTTTGACTAATCTATCTCTTATAATATAATAATAATAATTGCTTTTAACAATATTTATCAAAACATTATAGGTCATCATGTCACTAACAAGAATTTGAAGAAAAATAATAAACATTCAGTCCAACCACCCAAAATAACTCCAATTAACAAGCCACTATTCTAATATAACCAATAACAAATAATACCAAAAATAACTCCAATTAACAAACCACCATTCTAATATCCAATAACTAATACCCAAAACAAACTACCATTCTAATATCCAATAACTAATAATAAATATCCTCAATGCAAATTAATAAATGAGTGAAGATCATTATTTCATTCCTACTAAAACTTCAAAAATACATAATATTATATTAAATTGTGTTTAACTAATCTATCTCTTATAAAATAATAATAATATTTTTAACAATATTTATCAAAACATTATAAATTATAGCTCATCATGTTACTAACAAGAATTTGAACCTGAATAGGGAAAATAATTAACATTCAATCCAACCACCCAAAATAACTCAAATTAACAAATCACCATTCTAATAACCAATAACAAATAATACCCAAAATAACTCCAATTAACAAACCACCATTTTAATAACCAATAACAAATAATACCTAAAATAACTCCAATTAACAAACCACCATTCTTATAACTAATAACAAATAATACCAAAAATAACTCTAACTCTGCTTAATAACAAATAATACCAAAAAATAACTCTCTGCTTAACAAACGATGATTCTAATATCCAATAACCACTAATACCCAAAATAATTTCAATTATAAAATTACCATTTTAACATCCAATAACAAAAAATAAATATTTTCAATATAAATTAATAAATAAATTTAGATAATTATTTCATTTCTACTTTAAAAAAAATTAAAAATACATAATGTTATATTAAATGATTTCTGCCTAATCTATTAAAAAAAAAAATTGGAGGAAAATTGATCCTCCATTAAAATTATTAAAAAAAAAAACCTAAAACTTCGAAACCCCTAGTATAAATCCAACTGGGCTTTATGTTATCTCAGAAACTTCCAAATGCAATGTACAATAATTAACCAAAGTTGCATTGGATAAGAGCGGTAAGCTTTGTCTCAACTAAGAAACGGCCAGATACATTGTAAGAGCCAGGTAATTAAATTGTGACATAATTACGAAATGTCGATAACACAACAGAGCGTGTCAATAGACCAAACAAATATCAGAATTTAAAATAAATATAAAAATCTTTATTGATTTTGTCAGATTTTGTTCAACTGATAAACGCATGGTTTACATTGAGTTAAGAATAGCTATATAGGTTGCATAATTAGTTATATGTGGAAAATTTTCTGCAAAATCCACATAAGTCTCCATGCAGCTTATATCATGTATTGTTTCCAATGTAATAAATTTAAACAAACAGATATTGAAAACCAAATAAGAAAATAAATATAATAACATTCACATATACTCCCGTGTATTGAGGCCGCAGCAGCAGATAGAAGCTTAACCTGGCAATATTTTGTACAAGCAAAATGCCAGACGCAAAAATGAAGTACTGGCCAAAAACTTGTTACAAAAGATTACTCAAAGCTATTTTGGGTACATACCGATGGCAGTATCTACCATCTACAGACACTAATGGTATATACTGGTATATATTTTTTCGTAAAAATTCTTCAGAAACTGAAACCTTCATCGACAAAAAGCGCCTGAAATTACAAAAGGGTAGTTCAAATCCTGTGCGCTTAAGTCTATTCATCATCTTTTCTGGGCTTATTACTCTTGGGCTCTATGCCATAATCAAGCAGACGCAGAGTCTGCCTAGCAGGGGCATCCCCTTTCTTGTCGTTTGATGAAAATGAGAATCGATCAGTTGGGTGCACATATTTGCAATTAGGGCACAATGGGCAGGCCTTAGAGAGCATCACAAACATATGGCACTGAGCACAGGCTACTGCAATCATTTCAGATCTTCTGTTGGAATTTTCTTCCAGAAAAGAGGAGGAACAATCAGATGTTGGGGATTCGCAATCTGGTTCGGTTTTGAATGGAAGGTTCAACTCCAAATCCAACCGCAGGCTTTTGGATAACTCGCACATATTGCCTTCCCCTCCTCTGGGATCCTGCCAGGTCTTCTTCTGAGTGCTACGGTTGGAATAATATATTCTACCAGACTGCAAAAGCCCATAAAACGACCTTTAGTTAGAATCTCCACCAACAATGAAAAGCCACATAAAACACCATGCTGGGCAATATATTAAATCCCTCATGAAATTCCATGTATCATATTCCTGAAAATATATATTAAACAGCACATTAGCAATATATCAAATCCTTACTTAAACACCATAACAACAATATACCAAATCCTGAAAGTTCTCTGTATCAAATTCCTAATCATTGAAGCAGGCAGAAGTAATTTAATACCCATATCTATATATTCATATCCATGGATTCTAGAGAGGAAACCTCGTAATACTCGGAATAAGATACACATATTGCTTTACACAGTATTCAAGGTATTCATCTCCATAGGTCATATATTAATAGAGGAAATTATGTGGTGGTATATATTAAAATATGGTTAGATAAACATAGAATTTCATCAACCATGAAAAAATTGATTCTCTAAGATGCCATAAAGTTGATATTGGCCAAAGCCATTTGAGAAAATATTAGATTATTGTTTTAGTATGTAGATTTTCACATTTGTTATTTTGATTTTTTCAGGAATATGAAAGCAAGTCTCATCACCAACTGGGGCCTCTAGAGTTTTGAGTTTTGGTGTTTGGAATCGATTTGCAAGGGAATACTGTGTAAAGCAATATGAAAACAAGTCCCATCACCAACTTCTACCTCTAGAGTTTTGGTGTTTGGAATCGATTTGCAATAATCACACTCATGTATTTGACCCATCTAAACTTTGTATCCCTGAAAATAGATAAATCATTTGCCAAAAACATCCAGACACATCAACAAATTTACATAAATGATTGTTTCTCACACATCTATCCACATAACAGGTTTCCAGTATTGAAAGCCATGTTATGTGTAAGTATATATTTCCCAGTATTGGAAGCCATGTTATGTGTGAGTATATTATGATCTCACCTACATGTCTTACAGAAACAAAAATAAGAAATTTAAAAGTCATTTAAAGATACTCAAAAATATTATATTAGAATCTTATTTTTCTATACTTATTAGCATTATATGTCACACAAACAAGAGAGAAAGAAAGAAAGAAAAAAAACAATTCTAAATACCATAAACATAATATCAAACCACAATTGTTTTACATTTATTTATTACAATAACATACATTCATTTATTCAAACAATATGATTCCAGAATAGGATGACCTGTTTTACAGAATGATTGCTTCACATTCATCTATTCAAATAATAATATACTTACAGAGTAACAAAACCTGCTTAACACAAGGAAGGAAAAAATTATGAAAAACAAAAAGGGCATACTCATCCTCAATTAATCAACCACTCCTATTATCATTAAGCTTTAAAATATTAACGGTAGAAACAAAGAAAAATCATGGGTACACGGAAGTGAAGAATGTAATAACAAAACCTGCCTGAAGATCCAAACATTGTTCCCATTCAGGAGGAAGTGGTGATGTCATATGAAGCTCAACGCCAATACTTGGATTACAGCTCGTCTTCTGCCCACCCTTGCAGCTGTCAAGCCATTCAGAATCCATTTTTCTCTTTTTGTTGCAAGCGTCCACTGAAGCCTTGAACATTTTTCCTGCATAGGCACCACTATTTATACATATATCATAGCTCTCCCGCTTCCCCACTTTTACCGGAGCGGAGATACCGAGGATGTTATTGAGACAGCTGTAAGTCCAACATTCAAACTAGCAGCTGCTGTTGCTGCTTCTAACTAGCTACTGTTGTTTTTGCATCTGCTGTAATAACCCAATTGACATCACATTAATCTCTCAATGAATCGCTCTAGTAATTGCACCCCTTGAATTGAATTGCCTATTCCATTCAACAAATTGGTTTGGTGCTTGTAATTGAATCAACAAAGGCTTGGAACAGAGTTTGTAGGTAGCTGCAGTAATAAGAATATGCCGTATCTTATATAAAATATTATGAACAACGTATGATGGATAAATGCGCGAATAAATTAATGAACGAACCAACAAGCTCAGAGTTCAAAGGGATATTCAAATGCTGAGGCCAAGCTCTGCAGCTGCCATTAAAGAGAATCTAATTACAAGAAAGAAACGGTTCAAATTTGGAGTTACAGAATCTATAGTGTGTATTCTACGAATGAGCAGTATTTGGCAGATGAAGAAGCCCATAAATCTTCTTGGCATGGCTCTTCAAGGCTTAGGCAAGAGGACCTCCATCTCCTGTTAACAATCCGAGCAAAGATATTCGTACTCTGAGACTTCATTGATGCCTCTTAAATGATGGAGAAATGACAAATCCTGAAGACGAGGGATATTTTTATATAGGAAATTGGAAAATACAGACCGATTTTCTGTGTGGGTTTGTAGGGATTTGGATTAGTTGGAGAAAATGGCGGGAGAGTATTAAATAGAAAATGCAATGGCGAGCTTCTCTGATTGGGAGATTGTTGGAGACTTTAAAGCCCAAGAAATAACGTGGCGTGAGTTGAACATGAAGCATTCACTCATTCCACCGGCTCCCTTGAGCGATCTTTGGCACCGAACGCAACGTGCTTGGCCTCCATAAAGAAGTTTAATGAATGCCTAGTCCTACATCTGATATACACATTATATATATCCTTCAATGCATGATACTATTCGTGTCCCATATTTATCACGGGCCTCCAACTATTTCTTTAATCCCTTGCTGGAATTTACTGTAAATGGCGAGGGACGGTAGATGCAATGGGCGCATTTAGGAGAAAAATATATGTATCCGTATCCTTAAATTTTATTAAATGGTCTCTGCGTCATTGCATTCATGGCATGGCTGACCCATTGGGAGCTGCCACACCAATTCATAATTCTACCACCCCCTCTGCAAAATTAAATGAATTAATCAATCAATCACCACTTCCAACTAATTCCAATCAATGAATAGACCGCCATCGCATCGAATACAGAATTTATTGATACGCAGCTCCTATCGTTCTTATTCATACTGATTGCACTGCCTGACCAGCTGAATTTATGCACCACCGACTCCATTGTAATTGGATCGTCAATGCTCTCTCCATGAATGCTGATTCCATTAGCCGTACTCTAAACAGGATACATTTTTTTTTAGAAAATAATAAAAATTTCCGTATAATTGATCAAAAAATTTGGGAAATTTTTTGAAAATTTGTGTTATGGCTGGCCAGCTTTAGTATTGGGTTTTTGGGAAATTTTTTGAAAATTTGTGTTATGGCTGTAAAGCTTCAATATTGAACTTTTATAGATTTATTGATGGTTCTGAATCCATTTCACACTACTGCAGTGTTAGAACTCTGTTACAGTTATCGAATTTCAACTACAGTACTCAAATTTCCATTTACACTTAAGATTACAGTAGTCAAATTTCAATATAAAATTATGAGATTTTTAATAATTCTGAATCCATTTAAACTACTCCCACCACCAAATTTCCTAATTTCAACAAAAATATTAGTTGTCTGAGCGAAATAGTGACCGCGTTAGACAACGCCCATTATCATTTATTGCTATTAGTCATCCATCACTTCACATTCAGCGCAATTCTCCCTCTCTCTCGATTACCCACAGCAACAACGCCCGGCATCTGAGCAGCTTAGAGGCATGGCATGTATGGTGATGGATCCTATGCCCGTCATTCTAACTGGGTCCCTTCTTATCATTTATTAATTTCGATGTAGAAACTTCGCTGGCTCATTTATTCCATTTTGTCAAAGAAATTTCCGGGATTCTGCTCTCAACTATTTTGTATTAATCCAACCAACTGCCACTGCGAGAAGCAAATGCTACTGTTAGTGCCATTAACTCAAACTACTACACCCTTCGAGTCCGCTCCAAGGTTTTTTCATATGAACAGTTTTGTTGGGAAGCAGTTAACTAGAGTTCTCAAAGTTTATCATAAACTTTGAATCCTTGGCCGTGCAAGTGTTGGTACTACTGCCATTAATTCAAATTGCATTGTTATTAAAAAAAAAAAATCATAATTTATTTCCATTATGGTAGAGTTATAAATAATTAGTATATATAGTTTGTGAGTTGTTAAATATACCTTTGATATTATAGTGATACTAAAAGTACACAGATTACTTTATTTTAAGATGATTAATTAATTTATTTTTCAAAATTAATAAAAAAACAAAATAATTTGATTCAGAAGTGGTAAATTGTTCTCCCAAATTTCATAAGTTGTAGTCTGGAAATTGTTCTCCCAAATTTCGTAAGTTGTAGTCTAACCAGACTGCTTTTTGTGCTGAAAATTATGAAAATTGATTTCGGGGGCCTCAGAAGTTTTTGATGGTGCTGAATCCATTTCCACCTTCAAAAACATGATTTAAACATTCATTCTATAAGATTTGTTGAATTTTTTTTGCCCAGATTCTGGCCAAAAGTGGTCGTCTGGGCAATTCCTCTGCCTCTCTAGACTTGTATACTCTTTGCTTCTTGACAAGGTAACATTTAAATTTTTTCTTCTTTAAGTTTATTTCAGTTAGTGCTATGTTATAAGTATATATATTATAAATTATTTGTATATACAGGTTGCGAGCAGTAAGATATACTCTTAGTGTTATAGTGAAACTTGACGTTATTGTTATATTGATACCACGCTTAATAAAATAAACTACTTTAAGAAAAATAACTTATTCACTATTATTAATAAAAAACAAAACAGTTTTTCTGGGCAATTTGATAAAGGGTTTGAGAGAATTTTCATCTTTTATGAATTTTGAGATCTTTGACCATTTGCTTCAAGACAGATTAACATTTAAAGTTTTCATCTGTTAACCATTTCGATCTAATTTTGGAACCTTCTGATTCATTTGAAATTTTGGAACCCTCTGATTCATTATTCACATCATAAACCACATAGATGTTGGATAAAACTCTATTAACCCCCAGATTTTTTTTCCCTGTGTTCAAAATCACACTATCGTATAATCTAAATCTGTAACTGAAACCATATCTTATCTAAAATTCTGACCATATTTATATCAAAATTAACGTTGAGAAACAATATCCTTTTCCTACCAGAATTCTTTATTTCTCTAATTAAGACTCAGATACCTTAATTAAGAGTGGGATACATATCTGCACGGCTGGTTGTTGGTTGTTGTAAGCAATTGGTATGAATAATACAGCTTCCAGGAGGTCTTTATACTCGCATTTATTGAAATAACTATATTTACGTCACAAACATAGAAGGGAAAGATTCCTGCTCTGGGCTTCTCTTTACAAAAAAGTATGGTTAACGCTATTATGAGACAATGCTATTGATAACCACCAAAAACATGACTTTGTTAAATGGATCTGATGTGAGGTTAATTATCAAGATAATCTGAACTGAAATTTGTTTTAATGGTAGCCTAATCAGATTTTTTTTTTTTTTGGCCTATACTATTTTTTTTTCTAGAAAATTGTTGAATTTTTTGTTTTGAAAATTGTGGGAATTTTTGTTTTGAAAATTGTGGAAATTCTAATTAGATTTTGATAGATTCTGACAGAGATTTTTGTAAATCTGTGAAGTTAATTATTAAGATAATCTGAACTGAAATTTGTACTAATGGCCTTAGTCTAACCAGACTTTTTTTTGCCTTGAAAATTGTGGAAATTTTTGCTTTGAAAATTGCGGAAATTCTGATTAGATTTTGATAAATTTGGACAGGATTTTTGTAAATCTGTGAGGTTAATTATTAAGATAATCTGAACTGACATTTGTTCTAATGGCCGTAGTCTAACCAGACTGTTCTTTTTGCCTTGAAATTGTGGTAATTTTTGCTTTGAAAATTGTGGAAATTCTGATTAGATTTTGATAAATTCGGGCAGGGATTTTTGTAAATCTAGGTTACAGGTGTCAAACTTCAAGATTTTGAGTGCCTCGCAGGTTTTTGATGGTGCTAAATCCATTCCCATTATCAAAAACATGATTCAAACATTGCTACTATAAGATTTTTTGAAATTTTTTTTGCCCGGATTCCCACCACTTTTAACTGTCCAAACAATTCCTCCACTTCCATAAACATGGTTTTAGTATGGCCAATTATGATTATTATAAACTTTATATTATTTAAAAAATCACAAAATAAATTTATATACCCTCTCAGGAATATATTTGCTAATTTTAAACTAAAGAAAGACGCAAACAACTCTACATTTATGAGATTTCTAAGTTTATGCAAGTTTAATTTAGGTAAGTCATGTTTAAATGTGTAGATAATAATTAATTTGCAAAGTTTAAATTTATTTTATAAAAACTTAATTTAAAAATACTTTTATTAAAAAAATTATTTATCATTTATTATGGTTAATAAATAATATATAAAATCAAATAATATTTGGATCAAATATTTCAAGGCTAAAATTATTTTTAATTTAGTTAGTCTCTATCTATTCCTTAATAGGGTGTACTTTTTCATAGTATTAAATTTATGACATAATGAGTATTTAGATAACCACCATATTGGTGTACGTAATATTTAATGTGTCAATGAAAGCTTTCAAAAAAATGTTAGACATCTTCATGTATCTATTTAATGTGTCAATGAAAGCTTTCAAAAAAATGTTAGACATCTTCATGTATCTTTAGTATGGTCGATGCTTTTCAATATAGGAATTGACATCACATTCACTTTGCATACTTCATGTTTTTGAATTCCACACTCGTCATAATATTAAATGCTTTGTAATTTTGCTTTTGGCACTAGCTAAAATGTCATTTTCTTTGTTATTTTTTCCTTCTCTCTACCAAAACAATTAGGCATAGGTTTTGAATAAAAATTGTAATGACATTGGTGTTAGCGTAAGTTTGACTTAAGTCCTTAAACTCCACAATAGTGGTTTTCGGGACATGGGTTTGGTATTCCATGGTACTAGAGCCCATGGATTATGTGCAATGAAGCTTTTAAAAGACTTGGAGATCAAGGTATCTTTTTTAATGGTTCAAATATTATGTCCATATACAGGGGATCAGGGTATTTTTTAATGATTCAAATATTATGCCTATATATAGTATCATAGGCGACTATTTTGGTTTGAAAAATCACACATATAAAATGTATGTGAATATTCAATCAAAAAACATGTAATTGACAATAAACAAATTTTTAACCAAATGGGGGAATATTTTTTGGAAAAAATGTCCAAAAAATAGTCAATTGGCAACATTTCCCCCCTAAAAATTTCCCTCCATTGTAATGACCCTAAGTTGAGTGAAGGGCTCACTTGGTCGGGCCAAGATGTTTGGTGGCTTTATTGTTGAAGTCAAGGCATGGCTTCTTCTAAGCTATAAGATAATTCTATTTTTTTGTTGGTTTTCTCCAATTGGCCTTTTCCAAGGTAAATCATGGTGTACATAGTTTATGTCTATTGTTACTATGTATGATTTTCATTATTGTATCTCTTGCATTGTTTTTAATATGAACTTTATATTATTTATTTTTCTCATAAATAAATAAGCATAAAAAAATTATATACACTCAAATGAATATATTTGCTCATTTTAAAACAAAGACCCAAACAATTGTACATTAGATTTCTAGATAATGATTAATTTTCAAGGGTGTAAATTTATTTTATAAAAGCTTAATTTAAGAAATACTATTATAAAAAAAATTATTATCATTTACCACCACTAATAAATATTATATAAAATCAAATAATATTTTCCTCAAATATCTCAAGACTAAAATTATTTTTAATTTAGTTGTCTATATCTATTTCTTAATACTAAGGTGTACTCTTCCATAATATTAAATTTATCACATTGTTCGCATCTAGATAATCACTATATTGGTGTACTTAATATTTAATGTGTCAATAAAAGCTTCCTAAAAAGGTTAGACATCCTTATTATTTGTGAATCTCCACTTGACCTCATGTATTTTTAGTATTGGTAGTGCTTTTCAATATAGGAATTGTAAAAGCAATTGTGATGTTGAATTCATGTATCTTTAGTATTGTCAGTTCTTTTCAATATAGGAATTGACATCACATTCACTTTGCATACTTCATGTTTTTGAATTCCACACTCGCCATAATGTCATTTTCTATATATATTTTCCTCTTGCCATAATGGCATTTGCCATATATATTGTCCTCTTGCCCTCACTAGAATGTCATTTTCTTTATTATTTTTGTCTCCTCTCTACCAAAACAATTAAGCATGGGGTATGGATGTAAATTGTAATGATATTGGTGCTAGGGTAAACTTGACTCACTGAAAGAGTCAAAGTCCTTAATTCCATAGTGGTGGTTTCGGGAACATAGTTTTGGTGTCCCGTGATATTAAAGCCCATAAGTTATATGCAATGAAGTCTTTAAAAGGCTTGTCGAATCCAGATTCTCCATTATAATGGACCTAAGTTGAGTGGAGGGCTCACTTTGGAAAATATGATCAATTTAATGTTATATATGTAAAACTTAGGTGATTTTTTTTTCTAAAAATGTTGGTCAAATTTAGCCGCTAAAAAATTCCCTCCATTGTAATTAGCCAAGTGGAGTGGAGGGCTCACTTGGGCAGACCAAGATGTTGGCGGCTTCACTACTTTTAAGTAATACATGGCTGCTTTTAATCTATAAGATAATAAGAGATATTTTTTGTTGGTTTTCCTCAATGGTGTTTTCCAGTGTATATCATGAAGTGGTTGGTTTATCTTTATGACTATTTCTCTTGTATTATTTTTATCTTTAACAAGTGGTATATGAGTCAAGGGATCGTGCCCTGATGAAGGAGATGGTGGTTGCAAATGCTAACATTGAATTCGAAGCTAAAAGAGAAGCCCTAAGAGATAAGCCAATGTGGAGTTCAGCATGAAATGCACAAAATGACCAACATGCATGGATCCATTGTGGGTTTCTTGTGGATAAAAGAGTACGCATGGAGACTACATCATAAGCATCCCAAGAGGAAATAAAGGCCCAATAGAGTGAGATGCAACCATGAAAACCTAATCTGAAGAGAACAACATTGGGCATGCCAAAGAAAGAGGATGTTAGCATAAGTGTGGGGACAACAATAACATACAAAAATTACTTTGGAGGTGAAATTTGTAAATTACATATATATGGGCATATGATTGTAAGCCTTAGTTAGGCATGCCTAATGTGTACCCATGTCCATAAAGTCTTGGAGTAGACCTAAGTGATCGCAGAGGAGAGCATGTGGATTTCCCCAGTTAAGTTCAAAGGGGGAAATCTTGGGTAAACTTAATTATATGAAAGAGTCAAAGTTGTTAGGTCCACAACAATGGTTTCAGGCACATGGTTTTGGTGGACCCATGTATTAGTGCTCATGGATTACATGTGATGAAGTATTTAAAATACTTAGGGATTCTCCATTGGAATGTGCCTAATTTTAGCAGAGGGTTCACTTTGTCAAGCCAAGATGTTGGCCGACTTGGCTACTTTTAAGTTTGGGTATGGTTGTTTTTAAGTCATAAGATAATAATATATCTATTGTTGGTTGCTTTTTCCCCAATTGAGGTTTCCAGGGTAAATGATGGTGTGCATGGTATATGTGTATTATTGCTATGTATGATTTTTATCATTGTCATCATTTCTCTCCTATTGTTTTTATCTCTAGCAATTTGGAGCTTATCAGTAAGATTAGTTACAAATGAATTGTTCAATGTGAATTTTGAAAAGAAAACAATAGACATTGAACAAAACCAAAGAATGAGGTCATCTCTCTTTTTTCATATTGGCATATTTCATCTCTATAACAATATCTAACATGTTGATCCATAGTTTTTATTCATAATTATATGTGTTTTCCACTTAACATTCATTTCATGGTTATAGTTCTGGTATCTAATACTATTATTATTCTAAAGCATTGGGAGACCTCTCAACCACTTAGTATGTGATTCACGAAATTCCCACTAATAGAATGGATAGTGGAAATATAACACATAATTAATATTTGAATGTAAATCTCTCAGTAATCCATCCATCTTTTACAAGTTTGGTCAAGCTCATTATAAAGATAGTGCATAGTTTTCTTTGTTTCACATAAAATTATTTAATATTATGTTGGCATGTCTGTTTTGGAATAGGTCTTCCACAAATATTAATTTAACTATCAATAATATTAGGTGGATGGATGAGATTTAACCTCCACAGAATATTCTAATATATTCATAGTAGTATACACAAATCAAACGTTGAGATTTATCTCCAAAGTAGCTATGCCCTTTTTACCCTTTTAATTATATTGATTAATTAAAAAATAATGTCATATCAACAAGTGTCATATGAAGTGAGTTACGGATTTTTTAGCATGTGTTATTGATAAGCCATGGTATTGTAACAAAACCTATTTATTGATTAATAATCTCCATAATTAAGAATCTTATTTCATAATTTTTTTAAATGTATATATGTTTAAATTATATATTAATTGTTTTTACAATTAACAATAATAATAATAATAATAATGTAATTTAAAATAAGATTATAATTTTTTTTAACAACATGAAATATATTATGAAGTAAATCTTTTGATGCTTATTATGAATTGATGTCAATTGGAATTTATCAACCATTTAATTGATATGGTTGTGCTAGTTATGTTTGGAATTAAAAACTCCATTAAGATTGGTGAAATTTTCTAACTCTTATATTCTTGATTAATATTAGGTATGAACCTTGTCAACACCACAAAATCTAAATTTGGGATTACAACAGTAAGAATCGCCGAATTCCAAGCACATTCATTTATCAACAAGTAATACTTAAAGTGACTCACATGGGCTCTATCTTTCCATCTCTCCCCCTACACGAGCTTGACTCCTACCTACTAGACTCTTCCTCCTTGAACTGTACACATGTATACTTACCCAATGATTAACAAATATCCTAATAGAACTTGATCAAATTATACATCTGTCTATTAGCTCAAATTATCTACGCCTCAGTTGGGCACTTGTTATTTCCTCATAGGCCCATTTGGCCAATAGTACTAGCTTAGTAAAACTACTAACAATCCAAATTACCCTAGAATCTAGACACATGTAATTACAACAAAATATTAGTTCTAATTTTATATAGATTTATAAATTGAGGGAATTTACTTTCCCTTTGCGAATTTACATGACCCCTTTGGGGTTTAGTCAAATGAAATGCCTAGAGATGGATGCTCCTGCATCAAACTCCCTAGGTGGAAACAAATTTGACCTCCTAGTCAAACTCCTTCAATATGCTGAATCCTCCAGGGTCCAAAACTTGGTGTTGTAATTTCCCTTTGTGTTTACCTTTTTGCATTATTGTTGTCACCTTGCAAGTTCCAGGGTCCCCTACCATGTTATGTTGCTACCTTCTTGTTGTACTCATGAAATATTTCATAGTCAACCATATTTATTTGCTTTCAGCTTCCTTTCTTTTGTGTTTGCAAAACATCATAATTTTCCCCTTGGTCATCGTTGCTCCATAATTCACCCAACTTGCTACTGAGCTTTTCTTCTCCAAATGTTTCTCAAAAATTTTGTCAATTTTAATTTCAACATTATAATTCAGGGGACTTCGGAAAAGCATCTCTTTGACATATCCCTCTTGCAAAAATTCCCTTGTAACCATGCACTCTTTCATTGGTGCTTCATCATCCTCATCTCCTTGAATTAACCCCTATTCTTTAATAACCTTTATGCTTGTTTCACTGTAGATTTGCACTTCTATTTTCAAGACTCCACATGATTTGTTGATTGTAGTACTTTTAACCCAATTCAAAATAATTTCAAATTGTTGTTCCTGTTAGACTAGGAGGTAACTCCTCAAATGTAATTATATTATTCATTTAGGTTGTTTATTATTATATACAAGAGGGAGTGACTGTTCAGTTCATCTCCCAATGACTCTCCATTTCCTCTATTATTTATTTACACTAATTACAATGGTTCACCCAATCCCTATGATTAGGTGTCAACATCCCCCCCCCCTTAATCTGAAGGGATGTTGGTGAGTCCAAGCATCGTTTTGAATCTTTCAAGATTTTCTCTTCCAAGCGCTTTGGTGAAGATGTTTGCAATCTTCTCATTAGTGGAACAATGGTGAAGATGGATTGTTGTTGCCTCAACATGATGTCGAATCAGATGATATTTTGTATTGATGTGCTTCGTTCGATCATGGAACTTTGGGTTCTTGGCCAACTTTATTGCCGAGGTATTGTCAATCATGAGTGGAGTCGATTGTACTTGTTTTACCTGCAAATCTTCAAGAATTTTCCTGAGCCACACAATTTTTTTTGTTGCCTCAGCTGTTGCCACATATTCTGCCTCTATTGTGGAATCTGCTGGAACTGATTATTTGCGTGATCTCCAGGAGACAGCTCCTGATCCAAGACTCATAGCATAACTAGAAGTATATACCCCAGTTTCTTTGTCTCCATCGAAGTCTGAATCAGAGTATTCAATCAAGCTGAAGTCGCCCACCTGTGTATACTTGATTCCAAAGTCTTGAGTTCCCTTCAAGTACTTTAGAACTCTTTTTGCAGCAGACCAATGTCCCTCACAAGGATTTTTCATAAACCTGGAGAGGATTCCAACAAAAAACGAAATGTATGGTTTGGTAGTAGTTAGGTAGTTGAGACTTCCTACAAGCTATCTATACTTTGTTGCATCTTCAAATTCTTTTCCTTCAATGGATGTGAGATTTAAGTTTTGTTCCATTGGAGTAATCAGAGGATTGCATTCAGTCATGCCAAATTTGTTCAACAGATCTCCAATTTACTTCTTTTGAGAAAGGAATATGGACTTTGGATGTTGAGTTACTTCAATACCAAGATAGTAATGAACATAGCCCAAATCAATCATTTCAAAACCTTTCCTCAATTCCTTCTTTATGGATGCAATGTAGCTCTCATTATTCCCTGTCATCAAAAGATCATCTACATATACCACAAGATATACAACTATTTTTCCAACCTTCTTGATAAACAAAGTTTCATCATCAAGATCATAATGTTTGAAATTGAGTTTCAGAAGATGCTCAGTTAGTTTTTCATACCAGGCTCGCAGTGCTTATTTGAGGTCGTACAAGGATTTCACAAGTTTTCATACTTTATGTTCATGTCCTTTTACAGCAAATCCTTCAGGCTGGGACATAAAAACATTCTCTTTTAGATCTCCATTCAAGAAAGAATTTTTTACATCCATTTGATGGACTTTCCAACCGTTCTAAGCTACGAGGGCAAAGAGTGTCCGGATGGTAGCCCATTTTGCTGTGGGGGAAAAAGTCTACTCATAATAATGGTATATCAGGTATGTTTTCTTTGTAAGGAACAAGTAAAAATAAAAGAATCATCCTTGGTATAGCCAAGGATTAAGCCAATGGTTATAATGGTTATATGAATGTATACGTATATATATCGCAAAGCATATTGTGTATTGGAATCGCAAAAGAAACAAGTTATAAAGTGTCAAAGATCCGGACCCGAAATATATATATTATATTTAAAAGCCCGGCGGGTCCGTAAAGCGCTGAATGCATATGTATTGGTTCATTCACCGATTGTCGATTGCGATTCACAATAGTTGGACCCGAAACATATATTCATTGTGTTTATAATTTCGGCGGGTCTGCTATATCGAAAAGCCCTTCATATACATGTATATGGGTTCCGCCGATTGCGATTTGCAATGACGGACCCAAAAAACTATATATTGCGTTTTATAATTCTGGCGGGTTTGCAAGGCGTACGAAAAGGCGAAATTTTGAGTGGATGAAAAGTGGTAAGTGGTTTTTAGTGGAGCTCATCTGATTCCACTTATTGATTGACATGTAGCAGCGGGTGGAGAGAGAAAACCGCTCATTTTGGGCGGGTATTCTCTGTGCTTATGTCCCACCTGAAATCTTTGTAGACCGTCAGATCCACTAAGCGTAGATCTACGGTGGGGATCTATCGGGAAAGTTGTGTTGTTTGGAGAAGACACCAGCTGTTGATCTGGTGGCGGAAGATCAACGGCGGGGATTTAAATATCACATCACAAACATTATATAGGCAGAAAAGGCATGTTTTATGGCATATTTCTATTATAAAAGGTATATAATAGAAATAGCGCAAATATGAAGGATTTATGCATATGCGGCTTAAGGGTGCGTAAAGTTAAGTTTTGTGGTGATATATCATTTGAAAGGGCCAATTGCGATTTGTGGTGGAAGTCAATGGAGCACTGAACGGGCAGATTTGACAGATTTATAAAGCAAGATTAACTCTTTTTGAGTTCTGTATTAAGCAAAGGTTCACGTTAATTTCGCTGTGTAAAGTGGAAAATCAGGGTTAGAGCCGAATCTGAAGAGGAAGACAATCGGGTATGTTTTCTTTGTATTTTGGCCAATAAAACACTCAATACGTATGTAAGCCCAGGATTACACAAGCTAAACACATTTCATTATGGCTAAAACGAATTAAACATCATTAGGGCATTTACAGAGGAATTCGGCAGCGGATTAACAGAGCAAGCCAGCAGTTATTGTCCTCTTCTGAATTCAGTTATGTTCCTGTTATTTCATGTTCTTTGAGGTGTCTTTTACCCTCTGTAAAATTTTGTAATAGTTTTTACTTCATATAGTTAGAGAAGCAGTTAAATAATTTGGGCAGTTTCAGAAATCAACAACTGTTCCACAATGTATAAAAAGATGAAAATTTACAAAGAAAGGGTTGGAATTTTGGAGAACCCGGAGACTAGGCCACTATATTCCTGATATCATCGTTGATTAATGAAAGAATCAGAAGTTTCCATGAGTTGTTGGGTATAATTTTGTAACCTTCTCTGTCATGTGTCATGTTATGTTTTCTTCTTTCAAGTATAGTAATGAAGCTGCAGGTCTTTATTTTCTTATGTAGATAAAGTTAAAATTCCTTAAAAGAGCGCTCCTATACTTGAAGTTTCCACCTTCCTTTCTAAGTTATAGATAATAGTTTCTATGAAAGACCAACATATTATCTTTAACTTCTCCAAGAATCATAGATAGTAGTTTCTGTGTTAAGCAGCATATTGTCTATGATTCAGTTCTCATTTTCATAATTCTTCTAAGTTACAGATAGTAGTTTCTGTGAAAAAATAACATATTATCTTTAACTTCTCCTTCAAGCTTTCTTCACTCATCATTTATATCTAGCAACAAATGGCATTCTGAAATGTTCCGGTCATACATGTATTAAGGGTTAAAGACCAAGTTTTCCAGGTCCTTCATTTGAGAACACAACAAACAATAAGTGACAGTAAATAATATTTATTAATGTCTTAAGCACAATTTCTCTACAACCAGGAAATTGGTTTCTTAAGGTACAACACCTGGCTTTGTGCTTGTCAAGTGAGCCATCAGCTTTATACTTGTTCTTGTAGACCCACTTGCAGCCAATTGGTTTGGTTCCCAATGGAGGATCAACCAGCTTCCAAGTGCCATTCTTTATCAAGGCATCATACTCCTTTTGCATTGCTTCTTTCCATTCATCATGAGAAGCAACTTCTTTGAAGGAAGTTGGTTCAAAATCTATAGACAAATTCAATTCACAATCATAAGAAACATCCATATCAACAGGTGAATCAAAGTCATCTACATCACCTCCATTTTGTCGGGTTGAATTTCTAGTTCCTATCTTTCCAACCTCATCAGGATGAACATTTTCAAGTGTCTTTGTCAGCCACTTTGGGGGACCTTTCTGAGATGGTGCAGGCTGCTCCATTGATTGAGTTGGGACTGAATCAAGATTGAGTCTCCCAATTCTGTCAATCACATCACTCAAAGTATCTTCCATTGTTGAAGTTTCATGTGGGGGACAGAGTGCTTCAGAAGAAGATTCCACAGGTTGATCTAGTATAGGAATCCCCCCTTCATGATGTGGAATATGATTATCAAATTCTTGAAATGATTTTGCATTTGCGAATCTATCCAAGTGATCAAGTTGCCGCACAACAACATTGTCAGTTTTGGATGATTCAAGAAAGATTACATCTCTAGATACAACAAACTTTTTATTGACTTCATCATAGAGATGGTATGCTTTGGAGGTGTTTGAATACCCCAGGAAGATACACTTACGACTTCTTGCACCAAGTTTGTTTCTATGTACCTTTGGTATCAAGGCATAACATGTGGAACTAAAGACCCTGAGATGCTTTACTGAATGAATGTGCCCATACCACATTTCATAAGGAGTCTTGTTTAATAGCATTAGATAGACATCTATTCTTTACATATACAACACATAGAGCTGCATCAGCCCAAAACATCAATTTTGCATTTTTGAAAAACATCATGGAGCGCACCATATTTAAGATTGTCCTATTCATTCTTTCAGCTACTCCGTTCTGTTGGGGATTATAAGGCACAGTTGTTTGATGTTTAATCCCATGTTGGCAAAGATAGTTTTCAAATTCATTTGAAGTGTATTATTTTCCATTATCATTGCAAATAGAGCCAATATGATATTGTGCATCATTTTCAATCCATGTATGAAAGTTCTTGAATGTTTGAAAAGCATCAGATTTGTTCTTCAATAAATAAACCCAACACATTCTGGTGTAGTCATCAATAAATGTCATCATATATTTATTTCCATTTGCAAAAGGAACATGCATTGGACCACATAAATTTGAATAAATGAGTTCAAGTTTTCTATGTGCTCTAGAATGTGAATCATGAAAAGATTGTTCGCTATGCTTTCCTAGAATGCAAGCATCACATTGCTTAAGTTTCCTATGAATTGTAGGCAAACCAGTAACACCATTTTTCTTCGAAAAGCGGAGGCTGTCATAGTTCAAGTGTCCAAATCTAGCATGCCATAATAAACTTGATGGAAATATACCTTCTTCATAATGAGAATTGTATGAGAAATTTTGTGCACGAGTAGAGGTACCCTACAGCTTGAGAAGCCTTTCTTCTTCTATCCCCGTCATGACAAGTGAGTGGTCTGATGCTTTTTTCACTTCAAGCTTGCCATCAAACATGTGAATGGAGTGTCCTTGCTGGCGGATGTGGACCAAGGACAACAAGTTTCTCCTCAGCTGTGGGAGATATAAAACATGATGTAGAAGAAAGTCTAGAAGACTAGGAAATTTAATCCTGATTATACCAAGCCCTAATGGCTTGAGTTTTGATTTGTCTGCAAAGTATACTGCTCCATCAACATTGTTAGTAAATTATTCAAAAAAATCTCTTCTAAAAGTCATGTGGCAAGTTGCTCTTGAATCAAGCAACCAATAATTTTTCCAAGAAGCAAGTGAAGCATTAAATAAGTCTTCATTTACTCCAATATTACAGTGTGCTGCAACATAGTGAGCGGATTCAGGTGCTTTATGTTTCTCTTTGTCATTAGTTTTACCTTTGGGTTGGTTTCTTCCATGCTCAATTATGTCCCAAGGCAACTTGCATGTGGATGCATCATGTGATCCATCTCTTTTGCAGTGTATACAGTGCAAATTTGACTTTTCTCCTTGAGATTGTCTGCCCCCCTTCCTATAAAATTTCTTCCTCTTCCTCTTCGACCACCTCTTCCTCTGGAAGAATCCTGAGCAAGATTCTTATCTCTATGTGCAAGGCACACAACCTCTTCAGAATACTGAAGAGTTTTCTTCTTCCTAAAATCTTTCTCTCTTTCAGCAAATTTTTTCACAAGGGAGTCAAAGGTAATATCTTTGAGGTTTCCATTTGCTTGAAATGACTCAAGATAATTTGAGTAAGTGGGATAAAGTGCCTTGAGAAAAGCTATCAGAGGAATGTCCAATTCAACATTAGTGACTTTGATATCATGCATAATAGATTTTACTTCTGATGGAAGAGGAAGAGGATCATCATTTTGTAATTCAAGGGTGAACAATTTATCATGAGTTGAACAACTTCAAGTGTAGAGTGTGAGTCATAGAGTTCCTTTAGTTTTTGTAAGGCTTCGAAAGCATTTGAAAATGGCGAAATATGGCGACTCACCTCTTCATTTATTGATGCTGCAATCAATGCATAAGCCTTGTTGTTCTTATTTTCCCAAATGGCGAATCCCTTGTTCGAGGTAGGCTGTTCTGGCTCTTTATCTCCGTTTCCAACACACACTCCTTTCCACAGCCCATTAAAAATGAGAGTGTGTTTGATTTTCCGAGACCACTCGGGATAATTTTCCTTCCCATTGAGGACCACTCCCACAATTGATATTAATGAGTGCATTTTTAAAAAATATATATATATATACTTCTGCTACCAATAAGCTGTAAGAAATTGCACTTCTGCTTGTAAAAAAAACTATAATTTTAATGTATATAACAGAGGTATGGACATGCTCATAAAACCCAACATGTGAGTACAAATGTAAGGCTTCCACTTCAGAAGGTCCGATTTAGAGATGGTCCACACAAAAATTGAACCTCAATGTCTAACCATCAACAAAGCACACAATCAGGACCCGTATCTCTCATGAAAACAAGCACATTTTTAACAAAATAAAAATGTCTCTTTCAAAATTCACCAGTACAACCCACTTAAAAACATCCTATACATGACTCAAATAAAATGCCTCTTTCAAAATTCACTAGTACAACCCACTTAAAAACATATTAGAATAGATAATAAGGCATGTAATCTACAAGTTTCTTCACGATCAATATGAGAGTCACAGTCTAAAAATCCGTGTCAAAGCAAGGACCCATGAATAATTTTTTTTAGGGAAGGCGGAGGGCCAATACCATGGAGCAGTTACCTCATATAACCAATTGAATGTCTGCAACAGTTGCCAGAGAGGGGAAAACCTGCAGAACGGTTATCAAATTCTTTACAAAGGCACACATGTGGAGTGGTTGCAAGAGGTCAATTCTATAAAATAGGCAGAACATAGGCAGAATAGGCAGAAGGGAGTTTCAAAGCAGAGAGGGAGGCCAAAAATGGCGTTGGCTCTGATACCATGTCAGACCAGGAGGTAACTCCTCAAATGTAATTGTATTATTCATTCAGGTTGTTTATTATTATATACAAGAGGGAGTGACTGTTTAGTTCATCTCCCGATGATTCTCCATTTCCTCTATTATTTATTTGCACTAATTACAGTGGTTCACCCAATCCATATGATTAGGTGTCAACAGTTCCATTCATCCCTGGTTATATCCCAACTACACATGTATCTCTTCTTTAAATATGGAATCACACAACTTCCTCCACACTTCTCTTTGTTCCTCATCTTCCTTTGGCATCACTTGCTACTCCTTTTTGGCAAGCTCAATTGCGCTCTTGGAAACACTTGCACCATGCAAATTATCAAAATATTTAGATGCCTTGAGAACCTTAACCTCTTCTAGTTTTGTGGTTGTATTCCTCATGCAATCTTCCTCAGCCTTGGGATTGTCCAACTAGTCCTCTAGGAATTGTAAATTATTTTCATATTGTGACAGCGAAATATATAAATGTTTTCCTTTCTCCTTGTTGTGGGTATCTCTACAAATCATATTTTTATCTCTGCTTCTTTTCATAACAATCTTAGAGAGTTGTCCCTCATCATGTCCATGGTCATATTCATAAGCCAACTTCATTCTATTTGTAGGCACAATTTCTTTTGCTTTATAGCAGGACTTCTTTCGATTACTTTTAGGAGATAAATTTCCCTTTTCTTGTTTTTGCTTCTCTGAAGCTATATCAACACTTTGCTCTTTCTTTAGGACCATTTATCCATTTTCTTCATCTACCAACACACCTCTAGAATCATTCACAATAATTTCATTTTCTAAAGGTAAATACATTACCTCGACATTTGTAGCTTCCTTCATCACACTTCCACTAGGAATGGCGCTTTCCTTCTCACCATCACAAACTTGTTATCCTTCATTTTATTAGTTGAATCCTCTTGGTCTTTGTTCCTTAGGGACAACTTCATGAAAACATTCATTGCTACCAACCATTGTTTCCTGCAAATCCTACATCCACACGCATTCTATTAGTTTCAGAAATACACGACTCTCTAGCCTCATTCTTCATCATAAGCTTCTCCTGTTGTTTTGAATGTTTTACACAGTCCATGAGACTTTCTATTAGTCTCCTCTCACCATAATCATCATCATCTTCACCAAGTATTTTTCCTTATTCTGATATACAAAGGCAAACATCCTCTCCCTCATACTCAACAAATATGATTCCTCTCTTTCATAGAAAAACACTCAAACTATGCTTCAACCTCTTTTGAAACAGAGGCCACTTCACCTTCTTTCTCCTCAACACCCAACCATATCTTCGATCTTCTTCCCTCTCTTAGCAATTGTATTATGATGATGAGTCTTTCCTTTAACTCAACAAGCTCTTTGTCATATCCCTCTTGATTTATTTTCCCCTTTCTAACATCTACCTTGGAATATTTTCCTTCCTTATTGTGGCTGACACTTGAACCTTCTTCATGACCCACAATGGTCATTTCTTCTCCTTTCTTCATGAGCTTCTCCACGCTCATCGTGAGACACAACCTAGCCCTGTAATAAGTCCTACCTCACTTGTTACCTAAACACCTCACCTATTAAATGATTTCAGATGCTCTGTCACCGAGTCTCCATCTTTCATCCTCAGGTTATACAGCTTTTTCCGTAGGAACAGTTTATTCACCAAAGACTTAGATTGGTACAAAGTCCCTAACTTGTCCCACAAAGCCTTTGTCGTAGCTTCCCCTGTTACATTCAACAATACTGAATCTGAGACACACAATTGTATTGTGCTTTTTTCCTTCTGATCCAACTTCTTCCATTCTTCATCGGACACTACCATTAGTTTAGTACCTGGATCTACCGCGATCCATTGATCTTTATCCACCAACAGATCCTCCATCTTGATTTTCCATAACTCAAAACTCTGACCATTAAATTTCTCGATCTCTATCTTTCCACTGCTCGCCATCTTCTTTCACCACCAGAATCGATCCTGCAGATCTCCCACTGAATAGGGTCTACCACAAACCCGAGCGCAACCCCTCAGCAACAAAGGCGTCCCCTTGAAGCCAAAACAACTCTGATACCAAATGTAGGTTTTAACCCTGTACAGAAATTACCTGCATACGAATTCTAAAACACAGAAAATAAACAATGTGAGAGCATAACACATATACACAAAGATTTTCCCCTGGATCCCAAAATTGGGACTACCAGCTTGATTTTTCATTATGTTCCTTTCAATGTTTCAATACATATTTATACATGCCAAAGCATCCAATACCATGGACTAAAAACCATTTCATCCAAAATCATGGACCGAAAACCATCGCGTCCAAAACCATGTGTGAAAAATCATGCACAAAACCATAGGTAGGTCCGCCCAACCTAATATAAGGTCCAAAAACAAAATTTTCCGGGGTGCTACCCCAGACCCCATAGAGTGGGGTTACCTGCACCCCTCAAACCCCTTGTGACCCTAACCCCCCCGCTACACAATCGACGCAACAAAGGGGGGGCTCCACCCCCCTTCTAAACCCCTGGTTAACTATGTGGGCTAGTCGTGGAAAGAATATAACACAACCCAACATTCTCCCACTTGTTTTTTTCTTTCCACAGGGGGCCACAAGAGAGCTTAGTCATTTATCCAGCCCTGCAACACCCATTTTTTCTCGAAGCTCACATATTTTTTCAATGCATCTGCAGTATTCTTCAAAGTGTCCACCTTTAACAGCAACACCTTTTTGTCTGCTATCATATCCCTCAAAAATTGATACTGAACATCAATGTGCTTTATCTTTGAATGATATGCAGGGTTCTTTGCCAAGAAAATTGCACTTTAGCTATCACAATCTATCCTTATAGCTCCCTGTACTAACCCCATACTTGAACACAATCTCTGAAACCAAACTGCTTCCTTGATTGCATGAGTGGCTGCCATGTATTCAGCCTCTGTAGTTGATAGTGCCACTATAGATTGTTTCTTACTCATCCAATTGACTACACCTCCAAATAGGTTAAACACATACCCACTTGTAGACCTTCTCTGATCCATATCTCCAGCCCAGTCTGCATCAACAAAGCCACGAATATCCAACACTCTGTCCAATCCTGGTCTTCCTTGGTAGCACAAACCATAATCACTAGTGCCACTCAAATACCTGAAAACCCGCTTCACTGTTGTCCAGTGCTCCTTGCCTAGTTTTGACATAAACCTACTTAATACTCCCACCGCATGTGAAATGTCTGGTCTAGTATAGACCATCGCATACATCAAGTTACCGACTGCACTTGCATATGGAAAACGGGACATGTCCACTTCCTCTTCTTGTGTCTTGGGACATTGTTCAACAAATAACCTCACACCTACAGGAATAGGAACCTTCACCGGTTTACTATCCTGCATATTAAACCTCTGCAGTATTGTCTCGACATACTTCCTCTGGTTTAACTAGGGCTTCCTCTTTTCTCGGTCTCTTTTAATTTCCATGCCCAAAATATAGTTTGTAGCACCAATATCTTTCATGTCGAATTTGGAGGACAATTGGGTCTTCAAATCCTGGATAATTTCTTTGTCATTTCCAACTAGCAACATATCATCCACATATAAGACAAGATAAATAACACGATCACCAATTAATTTAAAATACACATAGTGATCTGCTTTACTTCTGGTGAAGCCAAGTCCCTGTATAAATGTATCAAATTTCTGATACCACATCCTTGGTGACTGTTTTAACCCATACAGAGACTTATTTAACTTGCATACCATTTCTGTCTTACCATTCACCGTAAAACCTTCAGTGTGCTTCATGTAGATCTCCTCTTCTAGACCCCCGTGAAGAAATGTTGTCTTCACATCCATCTGTTCTACCTCAAAATCAAAAGCAACAGCAACAGATAAAATTAATATAATAGAAGTTACCTTGGCAACAGGAGAAAAAATATCACCAAAATCAATTCCTAGCAGCTGGGAATAACCTTTTTCTACCAACCAAGCTTTGTATTTCTCCACCTTTCCTTCTGAATTTGTCTTCTTCTTGAACACCCATTTGCTGCCAATGGGTTTCCTTCCAGCCGGCAACTCCACCAGATCCCAAGCCTCATTTTTGTGCAAAGATGCCATTTCATCAACCATGGCCTCTTTCCAGAGTTTTCCATCCTTTGAATCTACTACCTCCTTCACAGTTCTGAGATCATCACCAGTAATAGATAAAGAAAAATTTGAACATAAAACAGATGGACTATACCTTTCTGGATGCCTTCTTTCTCAAATTGATCTTCTCACACCCAAAGTTTGTGGCTCTTCATCTTCTGATTCCTCCTCTGTTGTAGAGTCTGATTCTTCCTCCTTAAGCTCAAACTCTATCTTCTTAGGTTCCTTTGGTTGGACTTCATTTTTAATAACATCTTTTACCATTCTGAACACCACAGCTCGGATGTACACAACCTTCCTTGTTACTGGGTTCCAAAGCTTATAACCCTTTAAACCATCCTTATACCCAATAAAGATGCACTTTTCAGATTTACTATCCAACTTGGTTCGTTAGTCCTTTGGAACATGTACATATGCATCACATCCAAATACCCTCAGATGTGAAAGAGAGGGTTTCTTACCAGTCCATACCTCTTGTGGAGTCTTATTCGCCAACACTGATGAAGGTGATCTGTTGACTAGGTAACATGTTGTCTCCACTGCCTCTGCCCAGAATTCCTTTCCTAACCTGGCACCACTGAGCATGCTTCTTTCCCTTTCCATCAATGTCTTGTTCGTTCTTTATGCAACTCCAGTTTGATCAAGTGTGTATGGAGTAGTCTTTTGTCATGCTATACCACACTTCTTACATAATTCTTCAAATTCCTTACTGCAAAACTCTCCACCATTATCTATCCTCAACACCTTTATCTTCTTCTATGTCTGGTTTTCCACCAGAGCCTTAAATTCTTTAAACTTGTCAAAGACTTCAGATTTATTCTTAAGGAAATATATCCATGTATTCCTTGAGAAGTCATCTATAAATGATACATAGTACACAGACTTACCCAGTGGTGGAACCTTCATAGGTCCAAACACATGATCACTGTGCACAAGTTCTAATATCTATTTCGCCCTCTTACCACCAAAGGGGAAACTCACCTAATTCTGCTTCCCATCTACACAATTTTCATAGAAATCAAAATCTAGAGAGCTATTACTCATACCTTCTACCATACCTTTACCATGAAGTATTCGAAGGTCCTTCTCTCCAATATGTCCAAGCCTTTGATGCCACAACATGGTCTTCTCTCTAGAGACCACTAGATTTTATGCTCCACTTTCAGGAACCACAAAGCTGTTGCACCCATCAACAACAATGCTACGTTGCAGCTTGTACAGAGTTCCAATCCGAACTCCCCGCATCAATACCAGTGCTCCCTGAACCATCTTGCAGGTATCCTTCTCGAACACTGTTTTTACACCTGCATCATCTAGCGTGCTTACAGAAATCAGATTTCTGGCCAATGCAGGAATATGTAGAACACCCGGAAGTGTTCTAACCCTTCCACCTTACAACTTCAACTTTACTTTTCCACGACCAATGATTCTAGCCTTCCTATCATCCCCTAAGAAGACATCACCACCATCATATTTCTCATACTCGCAGAACCCCTCTCTATGGGGAGTGAAGTGAAAAGATGAACCTGAGTCAATCAACCATGCCTCATGATCTACATGTGTACTTGAAGAAGCCAAATACACATCCCCACCTTAATCTGAGTTGGTTTTCACCTCTGCAGAAGGAGCATCATCAGATCCCTTTCCTTTATCAAGAGCTTTAGATTTACAGTCCCTTTTGTAGTGCCCTTCCTTTCCACATTTCCACCACACCACCTTTATAGGTTTTCCTGGAGATTTAGATCTCCCTCTAGATTTAGATCTCCCACTCGATGACTTATTTTTGTTTCTGTTCTGGGACCATCCTCGTACAGACAAGGCATCACCATTTTGGCTCTCCATATTTTTCCGTCGCATCTCCTCCATCAGCAAGGATGAGACTATTTCATCAAACTGCAAGGTAGTTGTATTGCTACCTATTGCAATAACCAGACTATCCCACGAATCTGGTAGAGAACACAACAAACTACTGCACTTATCTTCATCTGAAATTTTAATATCAACAGACAATAACTGACTTACCATAGTATTAAATGCGTTCAAATGCTCTGTCACCAAGTCTCCATCTTTCATCCTCAGGTTATACAGCTTTTTCCACAGGAACAGTTTATTCACCAAAGACTTAGATTGGTACAAAGTCCCTAACTTGTCCCACAAAGCCTTCACCATAGCTTCCCCTGATACATTCAACAATATTGAATCTGAGACACACAATCGTATTGTGCTCTTTGCCTTTCGATCCAACTTCTTCCATTCTTCATCGAACACTCCCATTGGTTTCGTACCCAGATCTACCGCGATCCACTAATCTTTATCCACCAACAGATCCTCCATCTTGAGTTTCCATAACTCAAAACTCTGACCATTAAATTTCTTGATCTCTATCTTTCCACTGCTCGCCATCTTCTTTCACCACCAGAATCGATCCCGCAGATCTCCCACTAAACAGGGTCTACCAAAGGCTCGAGCACAACTCCTCAGCAAGAAAGGCGTCCCCTTGAATCCAAAACAACTATGATACCAAATGTAGGTTTTAACCCTATACATAAATTACCTGCATACGAATTCTAAAAAACAGAAAATAAACAATGTGAGAGCATAACACATAAAACACATATACACAAAGATTTTCCCCTGGATCCCAAAACCGGGACTACTAGCTTGATTTTTCATTATGTTGCTTTCAATGTTACAATACATATTTATACATGCCGAAGCATCCAATACCATGGACCGAAAACCATCGCGTCCAAAACCATGTGCAAAAAATCATGTACAAAACCATAGGTAGGTCCACCCAACCTAATATAGAGTGGGGTTACCTGCACCCCTCAAGCCCCTTGTGACCGCCCCCCCCCCACCCAACTACGCAATCGACGCAACGAAGGGGGGGGCTTTGCCCCCCTTCTAACCCCCCGATTAACTATGTGGGCTAGTCGTGGAAAGAATATATCACAACCCAACACTACCAACTACCTTGGAATATTTTCCTTCCCTACTGTGGCTAACACTTGAACCTTCTTCATGACCCACAATGGTCATTTCTTCTCCTTTCTTCATGAGCTTCTCCATGCTCGTCGTGAGCCACAACCTATCCCTGTAATAAGTCCTACCTCACTTGTTACCTAAACACCTCACCTAAACCTAGTTATTGGTGTGCCTCTAGAACCCATTAAGAACTTCTTACTTCTCTTTGGATGTTGTACCATGCTCACTTCTTGAGAACTCCTCTGGTTCTCTCCTCTTTGATGACTTCCTCTGTTCCCTTCTCTCCTTTCCAACCTTAGTTGGAATTCTTCAGATTCAACCTCTCTGTTGTAAGGTCCTTTTTCCACAGTCCTAGAGAACAATATTAGTTATCTCTTCAAAAATGATCACAACTTCTCCTATTGTGAGGGTTCTCTACCACTGGCTTCTCTTTTTTCCTAAGAGCTCCCCACACTCTTCTCGTTCTATCACAGTTTTTCTAATTGTAATGGTTGCTACAAATTTCTTATCAAATATAAAAAAAATTAAAGACTAAATTTACCTCCTTAACTTTGGGGTCTTCTCTACTCGGATGTACTTTGCTCGCAAATCCATAAAGTTCTATTCTGATGATTCTTCTTCAGTTCTTTGTGTTTCTTTGCCTTTTTCGAGTGTAATCTTCTCAATCTTCTCTGCCACTAGACTCTTTATAGTCTCAGCCCATTCCTTCTCCTTGTGCAATTTTTTCCAATTTCTTGGGACTATTCTATCCCACCTCCAATCCTCGATATATTGTTTTTATTTCAATCTTTCTTTTATAAAAAAAAGACACACTGTCAGTTATAAATAAAAAATTGTATTACCTTTCTCTCAACTCCAAGAGAGTAGTTAAGCTTTGGTTCCTCCAAAGAGCGATCTCGCTCTAATACCACTTGATGCAGTGGTTAATGGTGAAACCCAGAATCAAAATCAAAGGTCCACGAGGTTCTCTTTTCCCTCTTTGTTTTGTCTCGTGCTGGCTTACACAAAGCTCAAAGCAAAGTGAAACCCCTTTTTACCTTGGTATAAACCTCTCCTTTTATTTTTAAACCAAATTATTATATAAATGTAGGGTCCCACTTATTGAACAAAGATAAGTTGGGGTCTACATTCTCTACTCGAGATACTAGTTCTATGTTCCTTCCTCTAGTTCATTAAGGAGTTACCTCTATTTCGCTAAATTTTGGACTTCGATCTATCTCAATACTAGACTGGAAAACTATATACACAATCTAGCTCGAGAAAAAACCCATGCACATACATATACGCAATGGTAATTCCGAGCACATTAATTTATCAATAGGTAATGCTTATAATAACTTACATGGACTCTCTCTTTCCAGTGCTCCCCTACACGAGCTTGACTCCTAACTACTATACTTTGCCTCCTTGAACTGTACACACATATCCTTACCTAATTGATTAATATTTGTTGAAATTTGGTACCGGAGGACAGGTGGTTCCCTTAGGCTTTGATCTTTGGCCTAGGGAAAAGTGTCCAAAAGAATTTAATTTTTCTCCTAAAGTGACTTTATAATTTTATAAAGTTAAATCTAATTTAAAAGTGACTTTAAGTGATAAAGTTATTAAGTCTAATTTTAAAGTGACTTTTATAAAGTCAATGAAAAATTAGAAAGGAAAAATGACTTTGGAAATAAATGACTAAGTGGGTCTTTATTAAAGTGGGGTGAATTAAAAAATAGAAAGTGAGATTTAAATGAGCATTTAATCTCAAGCATTGATCTAAATCTATTTTAGCCATTGGATTTAGAGATCACCCAAAAGTCACTTGGAGTTATATTAAAGGAGGAAAAGGAGGAAAAGGTCATTCATTCTTTCATGAGAAAATTGGGAGAAGGAGAGCAAGAGAGCAAGAGAGATTTCTGAGCAGGAAGGAGAAGGAGACAGCAGCTTGGCACACATTCCAAGGCAGCAGTTGAGCAGATTTGTACAGCTGATTCAGCACATAGTGAAAGGCAGATTTTTGCACAAAAATCGAGGAGCAGTTTGCTGATTTTTCTGCACACAAAACGGAGGTCGTACAGCATTTATTGCTGTCCTGTTTGCTGTAATTTCCAGATTGCTGTGAGGCACGGGAAAGGAGATAAGTTGTAAATTTGCTTGCTGATTTTTTGCTGAATAATTCTCACTGTAAAAAGGCAATTTTCAGAAATAAAGAAGAGCTCTCAAACTGGTTTTCCCCAAGAGTTGTAGGGGGTTTTTCCAGGGTCAAGTTGACCAAAAATATCAGTGTTTTAATGTGTTTTAATGGTTGTTTTTAATTGCTGATTTTTAATTCTGCAATTTCCAGCATTCTGAAAAATTTCCAGAATTTGTGTTTTCAGCAATATTTATTTTTTTCAGTCTGTTAAATGTATGGTTATGGGAATGGGCATTTAACTACATGGGAGAAATAAGGAGAAACTGAAAACCGGGGTGGGAAAACAGAAATTTCTACATGGTATCAGAGCTTGAGTGCTAAAGGGCAGTTTGGGACAGCAAAAGGAGAAATTACAGTTGTTGATTTTTCACTCAGAAAATTCCAGCAAGCTGATTTTTTCATAAACAGCAGTTTTATCTTTACTACAGCAGTGCTATTTTTCAGTTTTAGGACATCAAGATGTCATTGGGATTGAGGGTGGAGGATAGGCTGGATGGGCATATAAATTACAGCGTTTGGAAGGAGAGAATGCAGAGTATCTTTGAGGAGGCAGAAGTGTGGGATATCATGGTGCATACCGCACAGAACCCTGCTGTTGTGCCCACTGATGTTACTCAGTTGGCTGAGTATAAAAAGAAGAACAATAAGGGTAAGAGGTTGATTCTAGACGGAATCAAAGACCATTGCATTCCTCACGTGAGAGGAAAGAGCAATGTCCATGAGATGTGGACAACTTTGTCCAATCTCTACCAGAGTACCAATGAGAACCGGAAGATGGTCCTGAAGGAGAAGCTGAAGAACATTAAGATGGGGAATGATAGTGCAGCTGGATATCTCACAAAGATTACCAATGTGAGAGATGAGTTGGCAGCGATTGGAGAGGCCATTCCATCCACTGAGTTGGTGCGTATTGCAGTGAATGGCCTCCCCCGTTCATGGTTGAACTTTGCTGATGGGGTTTGTGCACGTGAGTCCCTTCCCACGTGGGAGAGGTTTTGGGATGATTGTATTCAGACAAAGATCAGGAAAGGACAGCTTGGGGCAGCCAAGCCAGTTGAGCAGGATGAGGACGTAGCACTGGTGGCAGGAGGCAAGAAAGGCAAAGGGAAGAAGCAGGCTTCCACAAGCGGTGGTGGGGGCAAAGGCAAAGGTAAAGGTAAACAGGGGAACACACAGAAGGACTATTCCAAGGTGAAGTGTTGGAATTGTCAAAAGATGGGACACTATGCAGTTGTGTGTCCGGAGAAGAAGAAGAAGAAAGTGGAAGAACCAGGACGTGGCAGCTTCAGCAGAGATTGAGGACTTTGCAGGTCGTTTTGACCGAGAGTTTGCGTTCACTACGTGTGAGTCCTCTAGTACAGGATCACCTGCCACACTGGTTCAGAGGGAGCATGCTTTTCCCTCGATTAGCGGAGCATCTTCAGGTATCTGGTATGTGGACAGTGGGGCTTCACGTCATATGACAAGAGTTCGTGAGTACTTCTCAGAGCTTTCAGAGAGTGGCACTGATATTGAGGTAGTACTTGGTGATGACAGAGTTGTTAGAGCAGTCGGGGTGGGGACAGTGACATTTCAGAGGGAGTCCAAACCTCCCTTGAAGGTGTCAGAGGTTCTTTATGTGCCAGGGATGAGGAAGAACCTCATATCCGTCTCAGCTTTGGAGGACAGAGGATATGAGGTACTGTTTAGGGGAGGACAGGTGTTGATGTATCCCAGGGGCACTCCAGCTGATTCAGCTAGAGTGATAGGTGTACGCCATGCAAAGGTGTACAAGTTTGCATTCCAACCCCTTTTGGCATTTAGCAGTAGTACCGACAGCAGAGCTAGCAGTTCTGAGCTGTGTGAGATTTGGCACCGCAGGATGGGACATATGTATCATGGAGCCTTGAGGACATTGCGGGAGATCACTACAGGTGTGCCAGATTTCAGTACTGATCACTTTGATACTTGCAGAGGTTGTGTGATGGGCAAGTTTGCCAAATCCCCTTTTCCCAGCAGTGACAGCAGAGCGACGGGGATACTTGATTTGATTCATTCCGATGTGAGCGGTCGGATGTCTCATGTTTCCTTGAGTGGATATGAGTACTATGTTTTATTCATTGATGATCACTCTAGGAGGACCTGGATTTATTTTTTGAAGACCAAGAGTGAGGTCTTCAAGCGGTTTCAGGAGTTCAGAGCTCTTGTGGAGACTCAGACAGGTCGAAAGATCAAGTCCTTGAGGTCGGACAATGGAGGAGAGTACACCCTTGGAGAGTTTGTTGACTATTGTGCGGAGGCAGGCATTAGGAGGGAGTTCACTGTTCCTTACAACCCCCAGCAGAACGGGGTTGCGGAGAGGAAGAACAGATCCATCATAGAGGCTGCCAAAGCCATGATACATGATCAGGGGTTGTCATTGTTCTTGTGGGCAGAGGCCTGCAACACAACTGTTTACTTGCAGAACAGGAGTCCGCATCATGCTTTGGGGCACATGACTCCGGAGGAGGCTTTCTCTGGGAAGAAGCCTGATATTGGTCATCTTCATATCTTTGGATGCATTACATACTCCTATATACCCAAAGAGAAGAGGACCAAACTAGAGCCCACCGCAGAGAAGGGTATCTTTGTGGGCTACAGTGAGACCTCAAAGGCCTTTCGGATTTACATTCCTGCACAGAGGAGAGTTGTTATCAGACGGGATGTGAAGTTCGAGGAGGACAGGGCCTTTAGGAGGTCACGGGAGTTAGAGTATTTGGATCAGCCAGACCCTCAGCAGTAGTTGAGTCAGTCGCAAGGATCCAGTGGGCAGGGATCAGGAGGATCCGGAGGTACATCTATGAGGATGTCAGGTCCATCAGTGAGCAGTGGCTCGCCGAGCCAGAGGGGTGGTGCTCCGGGCAACATGCAGAGCAGTTCACAGAGCAGTTCACTAGGGAGTCCACTGATGGACAGTTCACACGGTACCTCAGCTTCTACAGGTTCAGGTGCAGGCAGGAGGACAGCAGACAGACAGTCAAGAGTTCAGGCTACTGATGGTGATGAGGAGGAGGAGTTTCATTCTCCTATGGGAGAAGCATGCTCAGGGAAGAGGAAGCCCAAGTGGCTTCAGGACACCTTGAGAGATGCCACATCTGTTGCTGAGCCGAAGAGGACGGTCAGAGAGAGTAGACCACCTGAGAGGTTTTGTAGTTATATGGCGATGGTTACCAGCATCCTTGACTCTAAGCCTTCTAGCTATGAGGAGGCAGCTAGCCAGCAGGTCTGGAGAGAGGCCATGCAGGAGGAGTATTCTTCTATCATGAAGAATGATGTTTGGGAGGTGGTGCCGAGGCCTGAGGGCAAATCCGTGGTTACTTCCAGATGGATTTACAAGGTAAAGCATGCTGCAGATGGCAGCATTGAGAAATTCAAAGCGAGGTTTGTGGCTAGAGGGTTCTCCCAGGTAGAGGGAGTTGATTATGAGGAGATCTTCGCTCCCGTGGCTCGATATACTTCGATCTGATCCATTATATCGATAGCAGCAGAGATGGGTTGGAAGATCCACCAGATGGATGTGAAGACCGCATTTCTCAATGGCTTCATACAGGAGGAGGTGTACATTGAGCAGCCACAGGGCTTTGAGGTGCATGGGAAGGAGTCCCATGTGTACAGATTGAAGAAGGCCCTTTATGGCCTGAAGCAAGCTCCCAGAGCTTGGTACTCCAGGATAGATGCATACTTGCAGGGGATGGGTTTCACAAAGAGTGAGGCAGATCCGAACCTTTACTTTATTGTGATTGGTGAGGAGCCTCTCATTCTGGTGCTGTATGTGGATGACTTGATCATTACAGGTGCAGAGAGACTCATAGAGCACTGCAAGAGAGATCTTGCGGCGGAGTTTGAGATGAAGGACATCGGCTTGATGCATTACTTTTTGGGTTTGGAGGTGTGGCAGGAGGAGGGGCATTTCTTCCTGGGGCAGGGGAAGTATATTGTGGACATCCTTAGCAGATTCCACATGGAGGATTGTAGACCCATGTCGACACCGATGATCACCAACTGGAAGAAGCTTCATGCTTCGGATTCCGAGTTGGTGGATCCCACATTGTACAGGCAGCTGATTGGTTCCTTGATGTATTTGGTCAACACTAGACCAGATATCTGTTTTGCAGTCAACACGATGAGTCAGTTTATGTGTGAGCCTAGGAAGGTTCACTGGGTGGCTGCAAAACACATTTTGCGGTACTTGCAGGGGACAGTGGATTATGGTCTGGACTACAGGCAGGGAGATGGAGTGAGATTGGCAGGATACACTGATTCTGATTGGGCAGGTTGTGCTTCTGATAGGAAGAGCACTTCAGGGTGTTGTTTTGGGTTGGGTTCAACAGTAGTGTCATGGTTCAGCCGGAAGCAACAGTCAGTAGCACTGAGTTCAGCGGAAGCAGAGTATATGGCAGCCAGTCTAGCTAGTTGTGAGGCCATCTGGCTTCGCAAGATGTTGTTTGGCTTATTTGGTCAGCCGTTGAGACCTTCAGTGATTTACTGTGATAATCAGAGTTGCATTAAACTCACGGAGAATCCAGTATTTCATGACAGGTCAAAGCATATCAGGATCAGATATCATTTCATCAGAGACTATGTTCAGAAGGGAGCTGTGAAGCTTGAGTATATTTCCACTGATGAGCAGGTTGCAGATATCCTTACCAAAGCCTTACCACGGGGCAAGCATGTCTACTTCAGAGACAAGATGGGTGTGGTGAGGAACACCTTCCTCGGTAAGAGGGAGTGTTGAAATTTGGTACCGGAGGACAGGTGGTTCCCTTAGGCTTTGATCTTTGGCCTAGGGAAAAGTGTCCAAAAGAATTTAATTTTTCTCCTAAAGTGACTTTATAATTTTATAAAGCTAAATCTAATTTAAAAGTGACTTTAAGTGATAAAGTTATTAAGTCTAATTTTAAAGTGACTTTTATAAAGTCAATGAAAAATTAGAAAGGAAAAGTGACTTTGGAAATAAATGACTAAGTGGGTCTTTATTAAAGTGGGGTGAATTAAAAAATAGAAAGTCAGATTTAAATGAGCATTTAATCTCAACCATTGATCTAAATCTATTTCAGCCATTGGATTTAGAGATCACCCAAAAGTCACTTGGAGTTATATTAAAGGAGGAAAAGGTCATTCATTCTTTCATGAGCAATTGGGAGAAGGAGAGCAAGAGAGCAAGAGAGATTTCTGAGCAGGAAGGAGAAGGAGACAGCAGCTTGGCACACATTCCAAGGCAGCAGTTGAGCAGATTTGTACAGCTGATTCACACATAGTGAAAGGCAGATTTTTGCACAAAAATCGAGGAGCAGTTTGCAGATTTTTCTGCACACAAAACGGAGGTCGTACAACATTTATTGCTGTCCTGTTTGCTGTAATTTCCAGATTGCTGTGAGGCACGGGAAAGGAGATAAGTTGTAAATTTGCTTGCTGATTTTTTGCTGAATAATTCTCACTGTAAAAAGGCAATTTTCAGAAATAAAGAAGAGCTCTCAAACTGGTTTTCCCCAAGAGTTGTAGGGGGTTTTTCCAGGGTCAAGTTGACCAAAAATATCAGTGTTTTAATGTGTTTTAATGGCTGTTTTTAATTGCTAATTTTTAATTCTGCAATTTCCAGCATTCTGAAAAATTTCCAGAATTTGTGTTTTCAACAATATTTATTTTTTTCAGTCTGTTAAATGTATGGTTATGGGAATGGGCATTTAACTACATGGGAGAAATAAGGAGAAACTGAAAACCGGGGTGGGAAAACAGAAATTTCTACAATATTAACAAATATCCTAACAGAACTTGATCAAATGAGACATCTATCCATTAGCCCAAAATGCCTACACCTTAGTTAGGCACTTGCCATTTCTTCAATGGCCCATTTGGCCAATAATACTAGTTTAGTAAAATAGCTAACAATCCAAATTCTCCTATAATCTAGACACATGTAATTACAACAAAAAACTAGTTGTACTTTTATATAAATTTTCAAATTTAGGGAATTTCCTTTCCCTTTGGGAATTTAGATGACCCCTTTGGGGTCTGGTCAAAATGAACTACCTGGAGATGGATGTTTTTGCATCAATAATGATTCTATTCATTCAATTTATACCATCATGAAATTCTCACTATTTTTCCACCAAAATGATCATTCTCCTTTTCTTAGTTATGTCTATCACACTCTTTCACTTTCTTCTTCTTGTTTCTTGCAACATTGGCATCATTGTGACAATACTTTGAAAATATTTTAAGAATGCCCTATAGCCATGTTTCCCTTCACTTCATCCCAAGTTCAATATCAAGGAGAATTATCCTTTATAACATTGGCATTTGTAACAACCTTTTTTAACCTGGGCGGGATTCTTAAAAAAGTTAAGGAGAAGGTAACATATTTTTTATTATCATCAAATTTATGCATTAAGGATTATATGCTCTAACATCCCACCTTTTCATACATTTTTAAATAGTTTGATAGATAAGTGAACAATCAATATTCTCAATAAAAATACCTTACCTAGTGGTCTTGATTAGTAATTTCTTTTAGTTTCATGTTTCTATGGATCCTTTGAAGCTCCAAATCACAAACATCTTAACATAAATAATAAATAGTGGATCTAATCATGCTAGATTGTTGTGCTTATAGAGACATATAAAGAAAGTAGAGCCTTTTCATTTCTTTTAAAGTAATTTGACGGACTTATCACCCTTCAACAAAGACATGAAGATCCATAGTAATTTATTGTCTTCTAATGAAATCTAGAAGGATCATGAATCCCATGGTTAAGCAAGACTAGGATATGCTCAAAATATGACTATAAGATATAATGCTTTGTACTATGTGGGTACAAAGATTACATCATATTATTATATGAGTGCCCACAAAATATTTGATTTTGTGATCGTGTTTGAAATTGCACGTTTTCATTTTCAACACTTTGAAAATCCTCCAACAAAAACATGACTCAAAATTTATGAATTATTGTTATTTTCAATCTATATATATAACCCATCAAAAGGTTGTGTTTAAATTTACAAAGTATACATATCTTTACTTTCTATTAAAATTTTAACTTATTTATCTCATTATTTGTTAAATTTTAATATTTATTTTGTAAGTCTAAAAATTATATTGATCAAATAGAAATAAAATCACATCATTTTATGACTCTTTTTCTTATACAATATACCTTATATTAATAGTATCAAGGTAGAGATGGATGATATTGAGAATAACAAAGTAGGCATAAAGAGGCAGAAGAAACAACTAGAGAGGAGAATCACCCAAATTGGGGTTGATCCTCAAGGAAAACTTTATTTCCTTTCTTTTTTGAAACCTTGACCCAACCATTCGAAGGCAGTTTAATCAAAGCAAGATGCAAATTATCATTGCACGTTGAAGGATATTCCTTATCAGAGTATGAATAATTCTACTTAGGATCTTGTTTCAATATACTCGAAGAAGCATTACTATTCAATATATTTGTGCTTGCCAAATGAGTATGGTCCACACCAAGAGTCATAGGTTATGTTTAAGGCCTTGAGTCTTGGACCTTATACCCTGGATGGATTTCATCATTGACTTCTTCATCGTCCCTGTCCAACGTAGAGGAGGTATTTGCCTCCGTTGGAGGAGGGTTACAAGGCTTCCAACTTTTAGATATGGAATTGCAGATGTTTTACTTCTGTTGAGAATCAAATACTAGGAAAAAATTCTATAAGTGGCATGTTTTATGAAAAAAGTGGGAATGAAAAGAAGTATTTTCATAGTCAAAAGCCTGGGTCCAGAGAAATTCACTGATTTTTAAATTGATTTGGTTTAGAATCCATTTACTAATATCGATTTCAACACAAATTCTGCCATAGGTGTATACACCAAGCTACCCTCGAGAGGTATCAATAATAAGGTAACATCCCAAGGAGTCTCCAATGCCATGGAAGATTGCGTAGTGCAACAAATGAGCTAGAAGATTAGGAATCCTGACTCATATTGGAATCTTGGTAATGACAATTGTGGAGGGGTCAAAATATAGGAACCAAGGGGGGTTAAAAGTAGTCTAACATTGCCCCAAAACCAATGCCCTTTTGATAAATCTTTTTGATAATATTCCATTTCCCCAAATAACACAATGAATAATCCTTTTGAGAAAAAAATAGCCTTGCAGTTCTTAGTCCATACGAAATGGATCCATTAGTAGAGATCCATCGTGCAGGTCTAGAAGCCATTAAAACGAAAAATTAGGGTTTTTGAATACAATTGACGAAGATCCTCTAGATCTAAGTGAGAGAATTATAGGGAGGGAACTTCCTCATATTTTTCCACCAAAAACGGCCCAGGAGTTGTTAGGGCCTGATCTACATTAGGGAGTGGGAGGGGGGAGAGCATGGATACTATATTAATCATAAAAAGTTTGAGAGGACGAAGGCTTACCTCCAATCCCTCCTCATATATGAAGAACCATAATAAAATAGTGGCATCTTTACCATTGTTGTAAACTGAGAGAGGAGAAGCATCGTTCAACTTCCTACCTTGAAAAAGCAGTAATTGCATGCCTAAAGGAATACTTACTCAAAGCTCTAAATAATACTTGAGGTCTTGAGCTATATCTGAGAAGAAAACCCTAATACGTAGTGTTTTCCCAAAGGGGATCTTGATGAAGGTTTGATAACATGTTGGTGAATCTTGCACATGATATCTCAGTAGAATATAAGCAAGGAGCGACACGAGGGTTCCTTGGCCCATAGCTCTATGGGAGCCTATAATTTCCTTTGAATGGAGCTGCATATTTCTATGACTTTCAACCACGGGATCGGGGTCCTCTAACTCTACAACATCGACAATTGCTACAACCATGTCCAGCTCTGGCTCTTTTGTGTTATTTCAATTAGATCGTCATATTGCTACAAGATATTGATGACACCCTCAACCTCTAAACTCCCCTTGAGCATAGTCATGTCCTTCTTGGCCTCTGCGACAATGGTCAATGCTCGATTTGTAACCACAAAGCCCTTGAACTTAAACACAATGATTGTCTAAGCCTCCATGAGGGTTTCTAAAAACTTATGCAAGTCTCAAAGGTTGATATGATAATAACATTCATCCTAAATTTTAATATTTTGAATAATTAAAAAGATACTATTTTATTTAAAATATCTTTTTAAAATATGTACCTAGTTTAGTTTTGTCAACTGAAATATGATTATTTTTCATCATGGGAGAATTGAAAACAAGAGAGTGAGATGACTAATTCTAAACAATATATACTTTAATCTTATGTATTTTATGTTTAAAATTACAAAATATTTCTATTCTAGAGTCCAATATAGATAGTGTTTTTGTTTTTTCTTGGTAGGTTAGTGGATCCTTTCATTACTTCAAAAAAGTTACATATAGCCTTGATTTCCAAAAGAGGAGAAAAATCTAGGAGATTCTTAGTATCATGTTTGGTTGAGACTAGTAAGCTACCTATCAATAATAGACAATCAAAACTAACTATGACAATCATTACTGTATAGAAAACTCCTTGGAGATTCAAGAATTCAAGGGAGGAAATGCCTTTGATATTGGCATGATTTTTCCTAAGTTGACTAATTGTTAACTTTTTGCTTGGATCAATTCCTTATTGATCTTGTGGAATTTTTTTTGGCTTCCTTATATTTCCTGGAGACCACCTTGAAATCCTTTGTGTGAACCCCAAGAGAGGCTTTGAAGAACTCAAGCTCAATTGATCTTCTTCCTTGCACTAGAGATAGGCCTTGTAAAGAATCCTAGCATGATGAATTAGCATGTCCTTCATATCTTTTCCATGTCATTATTGTTAAATGATCAAAAAATAAATATTATCATAGGTTATTAAGTTAGAATAAAATAATTATTAATTTAAAATATTAAATTATTAATTATTAATCTAGAATATTTAATTATTTAATGGAGACATTTTGAATTAGTATATTGTTGTAAAAGATATGACTCTACAAATGTGTCGTATCTTAGGCTCTATTTTAGGAGAATTGTTAGTAAGATTGTTTGAATAGCTTTTATTGTAAGTGGACACTTGTTATTGCGTAAGTGATCCATAATTAGAGGTAGTTAGGACATTGAGCTTATAAATGGCTCATTGCAAGAGTGTTTGGTTGTTCGGGTGTAAACTCTTGCAAAATTCCAAATATAATTGTTTTTTTTTTTATTAATAAAATTACGTGTTTGAGGACACTTCTACCATTAATTATTCTACAAGGGTAGTCATTTGTGGATCATCCAGATCCATATATTCTTGTACGTCTTGCACTTCAATTTCCTCTGATAGGGAATGAACCATTTCCTCCAGTGCTGGATTTTGTTGGTACTCTTATAGAAACTTTTGTATGGGATTTGGAGGATTCAATAAGGGCCAATGGGTTTTTCTTTCTGCTAGTTGTATGCTTGATTAAATATTATCTTGCTCTGGAGATCCGTTGGAGAGGAGAGAGACTTGAACCTATTTCCAGTTCTAGGGATATGGTCAGGATTTGAGGCACCATGAGGACTCAAATTTCTTCCTTTTTGAGGGACTTTTGACAAATCATCTTGTTATTTTTGAGAGGGGTGTTCTTTGGTTGATTCCTTTGCATTCATTGGATATTCCCTAATAAGATTCCCATATTCATGACAACATTTTCATCAAAAGTGGACATGTTCATAATCTAGAGATTGTTTTCAAAGACCATTCTGATAATAAATATCTATTGAAACCCAATGAAGCTAGGAGATATTCATATAAAAATAGATCCAAGCATATAATGTATAACTCCCTCTCTTAGTAGCCTCCAAGACCTTGACAAAGATGCCAATGGTGTTTCTTATGCCTTCAGGGGTTTCCTCCTCCCAATATTCCTTTGGAAGAGAAAAGAGTCAAACCCATTAGGGCAACAAGGAAGTCTTCCTTCTCTAAATTATATTGTTCCTTCCAAAATCACATGAAGAGCCCTGCATTATTAAAAAACTATGGTCCTCCTTAAAAAACCCTCGATCTTCCTTCCAAGTTGGAGAAAATGACTCTGAAAATCCTTTTTCTCCTAGCTTTAGTTATATTTGACTCTAGAGGTTCCATTTATTTTGGATCCACCCAATCAAAGACTTTTTAAAGAGCCATAATCTGATAAACTTGCATATTAGAGTATGATCTTGAACATATTAAATATATCCTCTAATATTGTTGGATTTAACCTCATATTTTGGATCTTGTACCGCTTTTAGTAGGAAATGCTATGAATTTCTATCTTGCCAAAATGCACCCAACCGAGGTTTCTTTGAAAAACTAGAAACCCCTTCCCCTAGCTTCTCTATGAAAAAGATGTTGAAGATGAAGAGATTGAAAGGGAATACCAATAGATCCATAATCTTTATGAACTCCCGAAATAATCTAATTAAAGGAGGGGGCAGAGCCCCTTCTCGTGGAGTTGGTCATGGACGACTATGTAGAAGAAACCATACATGAAAAACTTGTCTAGCATAGATATCATTAGATAATGTTAAATTAAAAAATAAAATAAAGAAAAATACTTATATTAATTTAGATACATTTTTGTTTTTTTATTTGCTAGGTATTGTGAGTCTTGAGATGACTGGCACGCCTAACCTATGGCTTGAGTAGATGTGACCCAAAGGCATCTAAGTTGACAAAATCACCCAGGGATTGCACTTGCTCTGGGCTACACCACCCCTTAACATGGTTGGATTTTTGCCCACAAAGTTTCGAACGAGTGACCTTTACACCAAGAAGTGCCTTGACATAAAACCCTGTCACTGTCTCCTCTACACCCTATGGGCAAATACAAGTCAGTTTTGAAGTAAATTTAAATTTATGTTTTTTAATTATAATTAAATATAAAAAATATTGTCAATTTTATCATATGTAAATAATGATAATAATAGAAAGATTTGTTTAAAAAATACAAATAAACTTTATGATAAAAAATGCAAATTAACTTTAAAATAAATTTATATTTATATTTTTGAGTTAAAATTAAAAACAAAAAAATTGTTAATTTTACTATAAATTATTAATAATAATATAGATTTATTTTTAATTACTAATTTATCTTGTGAATAGAAAAATGAAAATCTATTTAATCAATTTGTAACCAAAAAAAGTTAATGAATACATATTTATGTTCAAAAAAAAAATCTTTATTCATAATTGATTACATCATTAAGTGTTTCACAGTCTAATATGGAGCAATGTCAAATACGTTTGGTGACAACTAAAAAAATTAATCAAACAACATCTCTATATATGAGATAACATCTTTAAAGAAATAAAATAGAATAATTCCATTTTTAAATTAGATTTATTAAATATTTAGAAAATTTAAATTTATTAAATATCTAGAAATCAACCAATGTCAAAATTAAACAATGTTCAATAATGTTTAATAGCAACAACAAAAAATTCTGTTGCGCGCGCATGCCCTTGAGGAATACCTAGCCGCCATTGTTGCCTCCTGTAGCTTCTCAGCTTGGCAACCTCCTGATGTTGAGCCCTATCTAGCATTGCCTAATCTCGACAGAGAATCCTCTTCGAATGATCCATTCATGAGCTCTGCGAGCGTTTTTTCCCCCACCCATTGCAGCCACACGTTGTCCCCTTACTCAGCAGCCTCCTGCTGCTGAGTTCTTTCAAACCATGCACCCCTCTGCAGAGGATGACTCCTCCTCCCAACAAGGGAATGATGAAAATGAAGAAACATTTGCAAATCTGATCTTAGAAAATGGAGCTCCAAGAAGTAGGCAATTTGTCAGCAAATTTCTGAAGAAACTAGTGGAAATTCCAGAGATACCACTACCGCCTTCTCTCCCAAGAAAAGTTGCCACTTCATTAGTAGAACGTGGTCTTGTGGGACAGTTTACAGGGCTTTGGCCCTCCCCCAAATCAGTACAGAAATGGGTGGAAAGAAATTGGAGTGCAAATGCTCAAGGGAAGATAGCTATTCGTTTCTGTGGAAGGGGATACTATACTTTCCTATTTGAAACAAAGGAATACAGAGACTTAATATTTAGAAATGGACCCTATTTCATGGACTCGAGAGGACTATACCTGAATAGATGGACGCCAAACTTCGATCCAGAGATGGATATTCCAAGCGCGGTCCTGGTTTGGGTCAGGCTGCCGCATCTACCCCTCCACTGCTGGGGTGATGACTCAGTAAGAGCCATTGGAAATGCAATGGGCAAATACATTGACAAGTGTGAACCCAAAGACAACATGCATGCCTGCGCAAGAATATGTGTGGAAGTAGATCTGGGGAAAGGTCTACCTGAGGCGATAAGGATCAAGGTGGATCAATGGACTCATATTCAGCAACTGGACTACAAGCAAATCCCGTTTAAATGCAAGGTATGTCATGAATACGATCATTTCACAAATAGATGTAGTAAAAAAGAAGAAGCTGAACATGCTGAAGTTCAAGAAGACACATGGGGACAAGTTAAAAGAAAGAAGCCTCTCAATAAACAAAATGCACCGACCTCCTCACAGCCTCAAGAGACCAATGAAACAGCCCCTGTACCTCCAATAAATACCGCCCCTCAAGTCATTACTTCCCCAAATCCATTCGAACCTTTGGGGTCTCCAAGATCCCCTCCACCATCCAACGCATTAGCTCTCATTTCATCCACCATCCAAAACCCATCCCCCCCTCCGCCCTCTGTAGACCGAATCCAAACTAGAAACAAAGCAAAAGAAAACACCCAAGTATGGGATCAGCCAAAAAAAGTGGGAAGGAAATCTAATAAAGAAATAAGGGATGAGGTAGCAGCAAAGGAAATGGCCATAGGAACACAACAACCAATGGATTCCTTCCTTGGTAAGCAGACGGGAAGTAGCGAAAAATATCAGCATAAAGAAAAGGGAGGGACACATCAAAAAAATAGTAAGTAATGATTACGGTCTCTTGGAATAGTAGGGGTCTTGGAACCACCTTTAAAATCAACGCAGTCAGGGATATAATAAAACAGGAGTAGCCAGACATCTTTATGATCCAAGAGACCAAAGTAAGCAAGAAAGAATTTCAAAAAATGATTCAAAAACAAAAAGACTATGAAGGAACAGCTATAGATTCTAACGGATCATCAGGTGGAATATGCACAATGTGGAACAAAAGGAAATGGGATCTAGTCAACCAAAAAATCAGTAATCATTGGATAAAAACAGATCTGAAAAATAACAGTACAAAGGAGGAGTATTGCATCATAAACATTTACTCCCCCAACCACTACAGAGACAAAGAACAATGTTGGAAGACAATGAAAGAAGAAGCAACAGAAAGACAAAGAGGTAAACTAATTTTGGGAGGAGACTTAAATCTGATTAGAAATATAGACGAGAAGCTGGGTGGTAAATACTACAATGATCCATCAAGAACAGTGTTGGAAGAAATCATTGAAGAATAAAAATTACTTGACATCCCCCCAAGTAATGGAAAGTACGCTTGGAGTAATAAAAGAACAGGAAAAGACAACATAAATGAAATACTAGATAGAATTCTGATACATGAAAATATAGCAGCAACATTCACCATAGTGAAAAGTAAAATTGTTCATGCGTCAGCTTCAGATCATAAGCTAGTGTTGCTGACCTTGGGTAGGGTGGAAAACCAAGGTCCGCTCCCCTTCAAATATAATAAAATATGGGATAACAAAGAGGACTTCGGCAAACAAATAAGAGAAAGTTGGAGAACCAATGTAACAGGCTCTCCCCACTATGTGTGGGAAACGAAGTTAAAAAATTTAAGACTTCACTTAAAATCTTGGGCAAGAGAAAATGTACTCAAAGAAAAAGCAAACAAAATAGAACTCCAAGGAAAACTGGACAATATTAGCAAGGAAAAAGAAAGCAAACAAGAAAGTGAGCAAGATTATGCACAAGGAAAAGAGATCTTTTTGGAATTATATAAGCAAAATCGGCAAGAGGAAGAAGAAAGCAGGCAGAAATCAAGATGCTTATGGTTGAAAGCAGGGGATAAAAATATCGCCTTTTTTCATAACATTATGAAAATAAGGAGAGCTGGAAATCATATTGAGAAAATTCAAGTAGAGGGGCAAGAAATAAAATGAATAGAAGAAATTAAAAAGGCAGCCCACAATCACTACAAAATTCTCCTTTCAGCGAGTGATCAATAGGCGGACAGTGAGGAATTTTTACAGCAAATTAAAAAAAAAATCGGCGAGCAACAAAACAAAGATTTAGATAAAGAGGTTACTGACAAGGAAATTAGAGAAGCAGTGTGGAGTCTACACCCTGAAAAAACCCCATGACCGGATAGTTTCACAATTGCATTCTATAGGAACCATTGGGAAACTATCAAGAAAGACTTGGTGAGAATGATTAAAAATGTCTTCAAAAAAAATAAAGTTGGGGGAAATACAAAAGCCTCCTTCTTGGCTCTCATTCCTAAAGAGCCAAACCCAATTTACTTTGATAGATACAGGCATATCTCCTTGTGTAACTCTTCCTACAAAATAATCACAAAATTTTTGGCAAATAGATTAAAAAAATTCTGCCATCCATCGTTTCAGAAAATCAAGGTGGTTTTGTACCAAGAAGAAAAATTACTGACAATGTAATAACCATACAGGAAGCCATACACAATAGTATACAAAGAAAATAAAAGGGAATGGCTATCAAGTTGGATATGGCCAATGCCTTCGACAGAGTGAACCACAAATTTCTTGTTGCTATCCTTCAAAAGTTCGACATCTCATCCAAGTTCATAGACATCATTATGACTTGTATCACCAATCCCTTGATAGCTCCTTTGATTAATGGAAGGCCAAGCAATTTCTTTCAAAGCTCTAGAGGATTGAGACAAGGTTGTCCTCTCTCCCCCTTCCTCTACATTATTATGGCAGAATCATTAAGTGTTCAGTTAGAAAATCAAAGGGAGAAAAAAAATAACAGGTATTCGGATCTCAAGAGGAGTCGAAGAGATTAACCATTCCATTTTTGCAGACGACACCCTCCTCATTGGGGGAGCTTCTGGCATCATTGCAAAACATTAAAAATGTTTTAGATGGCTTTCTCCATGTGTCAGGAGGACTCCTAAACAATAGAAAATGCAGAATTTATAGCTAGAATGTCTCAATAAACACAATGCAGAGAATATCCCATATAATGGAAATACCGGTACAATTAAAATGGAGCCATTTTATATACCTGGGATTACCATTAGCAAAAGAAGTGGTCAAATCAGAAGTTTAGAATAAGCATGTGGAAAAAATGAGGGGAAAATTCCAGAGTTGGGGAACGATGTGGCTCAACCTTGCAGGAAGAACAATAATGATAAAGGCCCTCCTTTCAACTCTGCCAATATACCAATATGCCATAATAATGGCTCCGAAAAGTGCCCACAAACAAATGGAATTAATTATCAGAAGTTTTCTTTGGCAAGGAGGAAAACAAGAAAATAAAAAATTCAGCTTAGTTCGATGGGAACATGTAACTCTCCCTTTTGAGAAAGGAGGGATTGCAATCCGGATACCAGGATTGATGAATAGTGCTCTTGGGATCAAATTAGTGTGGAGAATGATAAATGGCAAAGAACAATGGTGGGGAAAAGCTTTAACAAGAAAATATTTAAACTGCTAAAGGACAAAAATGCTCACTGAAATAATTCCAGATCGGCCTTGTACACAGGTCTGGAAATTGGTTAAAAAGATCATTCCACATATAAGAGATCAAATTTCCAAAAATCCTGGGAATGGAAAAACAATTTCAATATGGGATGATAGAATAATGGGAGCAAATCCTCTAAGACAGCAGCAAAATCTAAGAGGATTAAAAAACTGGATGGAGGAGACAAGCCTAAACACTTTATATCCAATTTCTGAATGGGAACAAAATATTTGGACAAATTGGAGAGTGTCGGCACTACCTCCAAGGTTGAGAAGCCAATGGGAAGAATTGAAAATTCTTTTAGCAGGGGCAGTGCCTATAAAGAAAGAGGATCAAGATGAGTTTGGAAATTATACAATGAAATCAGGTTACAATTATCTTCAAAATTACAACAGTCATGAGGATTGAATCTCTGGACAGTAGTATGGAAAAATGATTGTTTTCCTAAAATTAAATTCTTTACTTGGTCTCTGCTGAAAGGTAAATTTCTCACAGTGGAAAAATTAGAAAAGAAAGGCTTTCAAGGACCCTCCAAATGCGTCATGTGCCAAAGGGATGAGGAAAACATTCAGCACTTGTTTATGAATTGCACTATGGCAAGAGAATGCTAGAAGCAGTTAATAGGTCCACTTGATTTAAGCATAAACACCACAATGCAGCTGTCAATTCTCCACAAAAATTGGGTCAAAATCTACCCCTATACCAAGAAGAAAAAAGCAGTAATAAATAGAATATGGAAATGTCTTCCCTCTATTCTCTGCTGGCAACTATGGCTAGCTAGAAACAAATGCATCTTTAAGGGACAAAAGCCAAGCATAGGGACTATTATGTCAAAAACATGGAGTCAAGTTTCAGAAATAATAGGTATAAATGGAGCAGTAAGAATCGATTAGAATAGCTTACAACAAGAAGAAAGAGAATGGTAAAGCAAAGCTCTACTTGAAGACAAATCTGGAGTTTTCAAAAAAATAAATAAAGGCATGGCAAAAAACAGGGATTGGAAACTTCGTCTGAACGACATGGAAATGGCAGAGTGGATCAAAGAAAAGAAAAAGTACATATTATTTTTTGATGGAGCCTCAAATAATAATCCAGGCAGAGTAGGGGCAGGCGGCCTAATCCTAGATCCGAATGGTAAGAGAATAACAACATACGAATGGGGCCTAGGAAAGATGACAAATGACAGGGTAGAAGCATATAGTTTGCTGCTAGGCACTAAGATATGAAAAAGAAAAAGAGATTAAAGACCCAATAATAATTGGGGATTCTGCAATCATCATAGCAGCAATGGAAACATAGAAGGAATTCAAAAGTTTAGCCTTAAACAAAATAAGATAGAGAATCATATCAAACACAAAAAACATGGGGAAAATAGCTTATAAGCATGTCTTAAGAACTCAAAACAAGGAAGCAGATTCAATAGCCAACAAGGCAGTGGAAAGACAAGCGGGAAATGTGAAAGAAAACAACAAAATCTATGAAGAAAACATCCCTTAACTTTTTCTCCTTTGAGGACTGGCTCGAAAATCATATAAGGACACATAACATCAAATCATTAAGCAGAGAGAAGGAAGCTAACAACAATGAGCAGGAGATTCCCTTACAGTTGTCAGTTTATATAATCAAGTATTATCCTTCTCGTTCAAAGATGAGGATCCAAATAATCCCCAAAAGGATTCATTGTGATTTGAATCAAGCCAACAATTGTCCTCGTGCGCTGAATAAAGAAGGTAAAGGTCATATTGGGCACAATCAAAACAAAGGAAGCATCGATTTCCATCCTCATTGGGTAGTGGACATCTGTGCAGTCATGGGGGAAAAAACATGAAGGAAACCCACAGTAACAAGTCTATGCATTACACAAACAGTTATAAATTGAAGTATCAGCAAAAGCATTCTCAGCACTTGGGAAAACAACAGGAGAGTATCATAGTAGGAAACATAAGAGATAATAGAAAAGAGTGCAGAAGCAGAGAGCTTCACGAGTCTAAGCGAAACAGAGGCCAGCGAAGCCTTGCAGTTGGAGATCCTAGAGCTGATTGTGACCTGGGTAAAATCAATAATATCCAAACTCAGACCCAAGGTAACAACATCTTCTTATTTCTCAATTGGTATTCACAGCATCATCTTCATTTCGGTTTTAGGACTGATAAAATTTTTAGTGTTGTCTTGTTGCATGATTATCGGCCTCATAGACCCCACCTGAGCTTCATTCTGACTTCATCTGATCCCCTCCATCTTCACATCATCCTCAACATCAAAATCCAGCTCTCAGACCCAGAGATCATAATCCTCTTCCCTCTAATTTTACATAAGCAGAATCAGTTTCAAGGTAATAACATCGTTTTATGTCTCAATTGTCATTCACAGCTTCATCCTCATTTCAACTTTAGGACTGATAAAAATATTAGTGTTGTCTTGTTGCATGATTATTGGCTTCATAGACCCCACTTGAGCCTCATTCCGACTCCATTTGATCCCCTCCATCTTCGCTTCACCCTTAACATCAAAATCCAGCTCTTAGATCCAGAGTCCATAATCCTCTCTCCACTAATTTTACATAAGCAGAACATTAATCCGCTCTGTAATTGTTAGTGGGTGTTGCAATATAAGCAGCACTATAGGACCAACAAAGAATCCACGCAGATAGCTCAAAGAGTTCAGACAGAAGCAAAAAGAAGCAGAAACAAAAGAAGCAACCAACCCAAGCACAGAGATCCTTCTCCAAGAAAAAGCAATCCAGTTGATAGACCAAATTAGAAAGGAAATATGTCTTGCAATCCGCTTGAAAATTTTGAAAAGAACGAGAGCTATCTGACGTGTCGGGCTAATAGATTTATGATAGGTTACTTCATCCAAACTCTAAAAGATCTACGATCTGAGATGAAGATTATAAATGTCCACAAGCAAAGTGAAATAGACAAACAAAGAGCAAAAATTGAAGAATTGAAGGATAAGTGCAAGCACTTGGAGGATGCCGTGGATTACATCAACTCATTGAATCAAAGTCAGCAGGGGGAGACTTCCTCAAGGTACAACAAGAAAAGAGGTTAGCAGCCAGAAGAGTTAGTGAACCAATTTTGGTGAACACCATGCAATCATCTTACTATGCTTTGTAAATTTTGTTTGTTACTTGGGCAGTTTGTTAGACAATATGCTTTCATAAATTTTCAGAATTTTAGAGTCAAGGTCTCAAAGGCTGAGGTAGGGATTGCGCTCCCATTTTGCGCCTCTCTTGAGAATCAGTAGTTTCCGGAATGTAATAGGACTTAGCTCCTTTCTTTTTGTAATACAAAAGTAACCGAACTTGTTAAAAAAAAAACAACAACAACAACAAAAAATTAATCAAACAAGAAGTAATTCTCTTACAAATATCATTTATACAAAGACACTAGGGCCTGGTTAAATTATTGGGAGATTGACGGGAATGTTGCATTGCAAAACATTAATAATATTAAAAATATTGTTACTTCTAAGTTCAAAGAAAAAATGTGGTGTGAGAAAGATTTAGCAGCTAAAAGAAAATTAAGATATTATAAGGAGATCATCAATCCCACCCTAGAAGATCAAAAGTATCTCTCTAGAAGATCAAAAGTATCTCTTTGTTTTAACTAGCTCAAAGAGGAAAATTAATATAGCCAAGATTAGAAGAAATTCTCATGAGCTCCATAGTGAAACGGGTCGTTGGGCAGTTCCTAAAACACCGTGGATGGAAAGGTTCCGCCATCTCTGTGAGAATGCAAACATTGAGGATGAAAATCACTTCCTCTTAGAGTGCCCCGCGTACAACCACATTATATCTTAGTTTCAAAATCTTTATTGCAAAACTAACCTTCCTAGCCTTTTACGATGTCAAAATTATAGTGAGCTCGAAAGGCTTCTCTCCAAGCTTTTTGAGCATAGGAATAAAATCTTAAATCAAACTAAATAATTCGTTTCTTTAGGTCCGATAGACCAAAGATTGGTCTTAGTGGACATTAACCATCATCATCATCATCTAACCACCACCATCATCATCAACATAAATAAAAATATTATATATATATATATATATATTATATATATATATATATATATATATATATATATATATATAAACATAAAAAAAAAATAATATAAATCCATTTTTAATTTAGAAGTTAGACTTACTAAATATTTAGAAATCAAATTTTTTAAAATATATTTTTACTATTATTCCATATAAAAAAATAATAACCTAAAATAAATAATAATAAATCATAATTAAAAAAATTAATATTTGAGAAAAAAAATTAAAATAATTTTATACGAATACATATTCATATTTAAAAATTCATATAATAAAACATGTTAGGATGATGCTCAAATTCATGCAAAATATATTTATAATAATCATGTAGTAGAAATAATGTCACTTCATGTGGTTGGTACCAAATCTACTCTAAATAGGATATTGACGCCAAAAAAACTTAATGGTGAGAGGTACTACATATCCTTTAAATGACAAAACCAAAATTGGAAGTCCATAATTGAAGATGATAGAGAAGGAAGCAATATAATCGTTAGAAGGTAGCCCTCCAATGGAGACCTTTCATCTTAAAGTTAGTTTGGGAGTTGTTTTATTAAATTGTCCTCAATATGTTTAAAGAGGTAATTGATGGTTTCTTATACATCTAAGTTAATGAAGAAATGCATATAATTATTATTATTAAAAAAATTAAATAATTAATTTTTTATTTACAATTAATAATAAGTATAAAAATAATTAAATAATTAAAAAAAATTAATAATAGGTTAAGGTTTGAGAAATATGGACAAAACTTTTAAGTTTTCTATGACGGTTAGGGATTTTTCTCAGCAGGTTGAATTATGTTTAGATTACATGGATCTCATTCCATATCTTTGTTGCATTTTAAATAATATCTAGTGAAACAGACAATATCTTTCGTAGTAATGGTTGTCGGTCTAACAAGATCTTTTTCGGTTTTTTATAATGCCATGTTGAAATCTAGATTTGTTCTTTCGGTAGTTCAATAAGCTCCTTCCTTAAATGTTCCTTTGGAGGAGGAAGACTTTAGTTGTGAGAAATTATTTTCAGATCAAGGTTTGGTTTGCAGTTTTAATGAGTTTTGACCATGGTTGATTGATCTTCACAAATGGGTCTCTGAGTCATGGAAACCTCTCTTAATGGATGACTTAAATATTTATCCTATGGTACGGGGTTTTTGTTGTTGTTGATTTTGACAATATTGAGGATAAGAAGGTTATTTGTGATTATGGGCCATGGTTTTGGGCCAGTGTTGGTTTCTTCATGTAACCTTGGTCTCCCACCTTTGATTTGGTTACGACATCAATCTCCATGACTCTAGTTTGGGTGACACTTTTGAACCTTCCCTTGTATCTTTGAAATCTTCCATCATTATCCTTTATTGGGAATGTATTAGGAAAGTTTTTTTGCTACAACCCAGAAACTGATTTTTTTTAAGACTACTTATACTCGAATATGTGTGGAGATGGATATTAATAAGGGTTTTCCCACCAAGAATAATTTGACGAATCTAGACTATCTCTTGGTTCAAAAGATCAATTATGAAAATGTTTCATTTCGATGTAGAGCGTTTTATGAAATTGGGCATGTAATAACAAATTTCCCCAAGCATTTGCAAAACAACAAATTCTAGAAAAATAACTTAAGACCCAAATAGTGGGAAGGATCTTAGAGTGAGTACTATATAAAATACAAAGAAGAAGAGGCTCATGATAAGAAAGTAGTAGAAGACAGGAAGAAGATATTGTCAAAGAAAATGCATCAAAAGTAACAAAAACCAGTTAGGAAAAAATGAATGCCAGTGAAGACCCTCCAGAATCAACAAGAGTGGGAACACAACAAACCCTCGTGAAAGATGGATCCCTTGAATCCACAAAGAATAATGTAGGGAAAACAACTTCTTGGTTAGATTAGGCAGATGAGGAAGATCCTAAAAATAGCAATGCTCACTCATCGAAGAGTGATCCATCAGAATCATCAGAAAACATGAGTTGGATTTAAGTTAGGAAGAAGGGCAAAAGTATTTCTCCAAGGAAAACAAAAAGGCAGTGAAAATCAAATAAAAAAGTGGTGAAAATTGGAATGTAAATGTATTTGGATATTGAGAGTTTTTTTGAAAATATTTAACTAGAAAGAGACTAGAATTTTTATATCATGGGGTACTCACTTATGGTTTGGAGTAAGCCTCTATATTCAATCTCAAATCTGCAAGGGAAATAAATAGTTTTAAATATGTTAAAGTTTTGGCCTCCTAGCCAATTTAATTTCTAATACAAATATTTACCCGTTTCTTTAAAAAATTATATTTATATTTAATTATAAACTTTTATTTTTAAAAATATTAATCTATTTTTATTTTTTTTATTTAAATTAAAAATACTATTAAAAAATAAATTTTATTTTAAACCTCCATTTAAAAAATAAAATTGTACTATTTATTTTATATTCTAAGTACAAAAATTTAAAACTCGAGTTTTTAACTTGTGTGAAGAGAAACAATTGCTTCTATAACTTTTGCAGGAGAATAAGAGACACTTACCCTTTCAAATCTCAAAGGTCATTCCAGATGTACTTGAAAGAATAAGTTATTAGGGCTAATACATTAAATTTTTATGAAAGAGAGGTTTAATTTTATTTGGAATTATTAATGAGATATAGACAGGTTTAATTTTATTTGGAATTATTAATGAGATATAGACATGAGAGTAAGTTCAAGATGATAAATGTCCAAAAATGGTCACTGATTATGTAGTAGTGCATCTTGTATATGTTTTCTAAAGTATGATAAATGTCCAAAAATGGTCACTGATTATGTAGTAGTGCATCTTGTATATGTTTTCTAAATAAAGATTATTTAGTAAAATATGTATTAGAATTTCGACTTGGAACACATGATTAATACTGAGGGATGGTTTGAAATCATATTTTGTATTCAAAGTCCCAATGTTATGTAAATAATATTTGATTTAATATAAGGTATTTAAATTCATAATATTATTTTTATATTTTATGTAATTTTAAAATATGGATTATTATTTAATTTATTTATGTATTATAATATATGATATTAAATGTGATATAAATGAAAATTTAAAAATGAGTTAGGCTATTTCACCGTATTTATTGTTTAAATTAATTTATTAAAAATAATTTAATATATATTTTTTTCAATTATAATTTAAAATAATTTCAACACATAACTAATAATAATAATTAATGATGAGATCAGAAACTCTTTAAATTAGTTTAATATTTGTTTTTTTAATTAAAAATTATCCATAACTTATAGCTTAAAGAACCTCGTAACTTAAAATGTACTTTGACAATCCGATACAAAGGAGTTTTCAATGTTGGCATCGCTTAGGTTGAAGGGTGGTTGATTCAAACAGGTAAGTAGCAGTAAGAGTTTGAATTTTTAGCGTTCATAATAAATATCCCACATTTTTCGCTTAAATCGGTACTTATATTACAGCTCTTAAATTAAAAGCGTACTTATATGATGTACACTTTTCAAAAAATATGCATATAGTTTGGTACAATTTCCTTAAACCTCCTCAGTGTTGACCATTTTTAGAATATATTTGTTTATTAATTTGTTATAAATTTGTGTTTCTGTTTTTGTATAAAAGTATTTTAGGGGCTAATTCATTTATATCATCCCATTAAAGTATATTTGTTTATTATTTTGGTTCTAAATTTGTGTCTCTTTTTGTCTAAAAGTATTTTAGGGTGTTAATTCATTTATATCATCCAATTAAGGTAGAACATTGTAAAATCATGCCAGAATTACATTTACCTTGTCATGGTACCACATTGTGGTGATGTAAGGTTACCATGTGTTTTGTGCATTGACATGACAAAATTTCACTTTGAGTTAAACTATTTTCATTCGGATTACGTCTAACACTTCAACACTTAGCTAATTATTCAAGTTTACTTCTTCATTCAACAATTTTGCAATATACGATATCTCAACTTTTATACGTGCAACAGAAATAAAAATATCAATATGTGATGAACAAGAATAAAGAGCCTAGTACAATAGTTTTCATGGGAGGGGGAACTCCCAACGATTCCCCAACTTCTTTTATTAAATTGCGATATAGTTTACAACAATAAGTATAATATTACAATAATGGGACAGTTGCCTAGAAAGTGCCAGCGAACTCATCCAACAAATTCACCAAGTCGTGTAGCTCTGCCCTGCACCTATGACTTGCCTAGAAACCCTAAGATTTTTTTCCCCACAGAACACCTCAACAATCTGAACAGTCATGCAGGCTCGCCCCCAACAGAACACCTCAACAATCTACCCAGTCATGCAGTCTCATCGATCAAGGCTCACCTTGCGCTGCGCTCTCCTTTTGTTGTGTTCTTTGCGTTGTGCGATTTGCCTTGGTATTTTTGTGATATCGCAAACTCGCCCTTACAATCTGGCCTGTGATGTATTTTTTCTTGGTCGAACTTGCTTTCCTTCTTCAATTCGTCGAGTTCCCTTCTACTTATATTCATCGCAACTCATACATTTTATCTGGATCGACACCCCTTCATCACTTGAGTTGACCCTTCTTTCTTGTGTCGCCGCGCCCTTGGGCCGACCTACTTGTGGGTCATGTGAGCGCCCCTTCATGGGCGGGCGCGCCCTTGGGCTGACCTGCTTGTGGGTCATGCCTCATTGTGCGATCTCACCTCAACTCAGTTCCAACTCATTTTTTTGTCACTTCCAAGTGTTCGTGGGTCGTCATGGGTGCCCGTTGGCCTTGGTGCCAACTCGAGGTCCTGACATCCTCCCCCACTTTAAAAAGGTTGTTGCCCTATATAACACCATCTTAGCAAACTCCTTTTCCAAGTCTTCCATCTTCATTGCAGCAATCAAATATCTTCGCCCATGACCTACTCCATGCCCATAACTTGTCACAACCCTGCAAGAACATCATGTGCTGGTACCCCTTGTGTTGGTGACTAGTCAAGTAGTTAATCCGACCATAGCGCCTCCTCCATAAGAACACATGCATCTTGGAATCATCACAATTGTCATCACATCCTATTGTCATACGACTATCCATTTGCTTTGCCACTGTGGTCTACTCATTACATCAAAGGGGTCTCATTGCCCTGAGCAAATGACAATGAGCCCATCTCTGTGCTAAGTTCAGAAAGAGGGTGGGGTTGGGAAGGTTGATGCCTCTTGTTGGTGTTCAAATATGAATCATGCAATTCACTTAATCCACATTTAATTGTCAACCCGCGATTCTACCAGTTGTTTCAAGGCTATTGTGCATCGTATGTGTAGGCCACATTTTCCCTACCCAACATTGAACATTAACTATAAATTCATCAATGTGTAACAACAAGAAATATTGTAACAACAAATAAGAGTAACAACAAGTAATAATTATAACAATAATAAGAGTAACAAAAATAAGGACTCATAAAAACACACTGATAAACATTCACAACAATAATAAACTCATGGAAATAAACCTAACACACATCTAATCCAGCAACACCTGGTCAGGAGAGTGGGCCCAACTCCCTGATTAGGGCTATGGCGAGATCAACTAATCACGATATGCTCAGAAGATCAACTTTTCATAAATAAAAGAAATATTACAAGTATGTTTTTACAGACTCAAAGTTAGAGTATTTCTCTTGTAATCTTAACGACTCTTAACAACGATAGCTTTCACAACCCGCAACTATTCTTTATACAATTTGTCAATAATACAGCTCCTAGAATTACGACATTGTATGCCCTTAATTACATGGTGGCTTTCAGAATGGAACATAATGTTAAAAGATAGTAGTGCGTCAATCGAAAGATTGATTCACCGTTGCAGCCAATATTCAAGGATAGTGCTGCCATCTTTGATAACATCATTAAGTGAATCACAGTTTTGGTCATTCTCCCTTTAAATCTACAGAAATAATTGAATTAGCAAGCCAATTAGGTAATAATCCTCTACGACTATGCTTCATTGACCAATAATCCATAAAGACATGACGAGAGGTATACCTATGCATTTTAAGATATCGATTAACCACTATTGGCATGAAATGGATGAAAAGAGTAGGATAAAAGGGTGAGTAAAAGTATGCAAATCTAGCCACCAACATCTCCTCCCCCCAACTGGCCTTATCGCATGTCCTAATGTAGTTCGTCCCCTGCACAAGTCTGGGTTAGAGTTGCGATGATCAACATGAAGCTATTGCAGCTTTCCAAATCTGAATTTCTGCAGACATGAGAAACTCCCGCGCCTCAACCATATGCAAAAACGACTCTGTCTATGTAGCTGCTGAAGTCTTTGGCCTGTCTTCAGTCTATGTTGCCACTGAAACAGTTTCAGGCAGGGGCTTCACAACGTTTTTCTTGTGCTTTCTCACTTTTCTTTGTAAGCGCCACAACCATTTCCTCAATTTCATGATTTCTATTTTCAACTACATATTCTCTCTGAATTGTGCCTGATATATTTCCTTAAGAGGGGGTCTCCTTCTCACACATTTCTCGATAAAATCTTCTTTCACAACTACTTCTTGCACAAGCCTCACAATTGGTCCAGGGCCTAGCGTGTTGATGTTGACAAAATCGTCAACCGGTTCTTGTTTTACTCTGATTTCTTCCATTTTTTCCTTGACTCAGGGAACAATCCTGCCATCTCCTTCTTCAGGTCTCAGGACCTTTACATCTTCCCTTTGTGCTTCTAGATTCACTGTAGGGTCTTGTGGGGTAGTGACTTTGACACCCTTCTCTTATAGTTGCTTCTTTTCCTGACCATCCTCTTCCATCTGTACAGGAATAGTTCCTAGCACTTTTGGGTTAGTTTTGTTAGCAACATCCTCTTATATTTGCTTGGGAATGGTTTCTAACCCTTGTGGGTTAGTCTTAACTGCAACATTCTTCTCCATCTGCTCAAGAGTTTGGGTTAGTCTGATCAGCAACATCTTCCTCCATCTGCTCAGGAACAATTTCTAACCCTTGCTGGTTAGTCTGATCAACAACATCCTCTCCCATCTGCTCAGGAATAGTTTATGTAGAAGTAATAGTGACCATAGCTTCTTCATTTTGTCCTTCGGTAGGCAATGGTTCTTGTCTGATAGTGCCGACCCCAACCCTTCAATTTGCTCAATTATTTCACCAATCGACACTGGTTTTTGAATAACTATGTCGATAATGGTTCCCTTAGCTTTCCCAACAAATTTTAGGATTGGGAGAGAAGCTTGTTCTTTCTCCATGTGTCTAGAGGAACAGTTTTTCGTTGCCCGTATTGGAAAATATGCAAGAAAGGAGAACGATTAATAATGTCATCAATTTTCATTCTCTCAATGATTGCTGACGTAGGCCCTCCTTCCTCTTATTCTATGTCCACCGACTGTTTTATGCTCTCTTTTTCTCTTCTTGCATATGCTTCTTCCAAGTTTTCCTTCTGCCCAACAACCGACATTGTCTCTTGTGGAGTGGCGTCGACTGCGGCCCCTATTTCCCCTAAAGGTTCCACGTTCATTTGAATAGGTGGTGCTGGTTCTTGTGTGTTAGCACCACCTGCAGTTTTGACCAGAAGTTCTTCAATTGCTTAGACAGGTGGTGTTGGTTCTTGTGTAACAACACCACCTACATTCTCAACCAAGGGTTCTTTAATTGTTTGGAAAGGTGATTCTGGTTCTTATGTGTCGGCACCACTAGTAACTGCATCCATGGGTGGACTAATTCTCCTCCTAGATTGGCAGTCGATGCTGGTTCTTATGGAGTAGTGTCAACTTCACTCTCTTCTATCTCCTTTGCATCTATCTATGTTGGGCCAACTTGTGACGCTGAAACAACACCATCTGCGGCCTCTTCTTCCACTGCTACACCTTCTTCCTCTTCCCCTATAGCTAGCATGACTGCAATTTCTTCCTCCGCCAACTTGGTGAATTGTGGCCAAGCGACAGAGGTTCGAGATAGAGCATGCACCACCAATAATCTAACCAACCCATGATTTGTGAGAACTACTAATGGTCGTCGAGACCATTGGGCAGATTGCGCCATTAAGTGGAGGCTGCTCCATAGGAAGTATGGCATGTCTAAAGCATGCACTTGTGCATGACGAAAAGGAGTTTGAAATGATACTTAAACAATGTAGACAAACAAACTTCACAGGTAACATACCTCATAACAAAATACGCCACCTCACCCCATGGATATGGTAGATATTTATGATCATACCCTCTTCCTTTATGGACTGCTATCTCCCCGACCTACAAAAACAATTTCAGAAACTTTAGCAGAGGAGACTTATGAGAGAACCATTTGTGACCTCCCCGATGTAATCCATTGGAAATTGGAATAACTTCCTCTGTGACAGAAATATCCAGCCCACAGAGTTTAGAATGATTTCCTTCCAAGTTTAACGCAAATTCCACTGTGATGGCTTCATCAAATCCATTTCTGACCTCCTCGATGCAATCCATTGGAAATTGAAATAACTTCCTCCATGATAGAAATATCCATCCCACGGACCCTAGAATGATTTCCTTCCAAGTTTAACGCAAATTCCATTGTGATGGCTTCATCAAATCCTTGTAGCCTCTCAAAAAACACATGCCACCCAACATCCAAGAAGACTTTCCAAGCATCTGCATTGAGTTGAACCTGCTCTGTACTCTCTGGTTCATGTCTCACAACTTGTCCACCCATTCTGTAATGGCTCTGTAACAACACTTCGAAGTAACAATAGACCGTTGAGGAGTGCTGACAGGTAGATTTGCAGTGAGAGCTATGATAGCGATGGGGTGCAGTGAGAGTGAAAATCAGAAGGATAACGATGAAATATGGAAAAATCATGGCGGATAATGGATGATAATGGATGGTAATAATGGTAATTACTTTGCAGCATTGGAAAGAACCATTCATTAGTACAATAATACTAACTTCAAGTCTCGATACATATGGGTATCATGTGAAGTATGGTGGAAAATCATGGAGTGAATGCTCTTAGCACAAGGTTTAATAAAAATAATAATAAGTCATTATTATAATTTTTTTTCATTTATTATAGTACCTCCCCCAAATAAATGAAAAGATTCTATAATGAAAAGGTGGAGAAATACAAAGCTCGGTTGGTAGCAAAAGGTTATTCCAAGGTGTCGAGAAATGATTTTGGTGATAGTTTTTCTCTTGTTGCCAAGGTAAATTCTATTAGATTACTTTTATCTGTTGCTGCTGCTTTTGATTTTAAGGTAGAACAGATGGATGTGAAGAAAACATTTCTTCACGGGGATCTGGAAGAGGAAATCTACATGAAGCAACCTGAAGGCTTTACGATGAAGGGTAAGAAATAACTGGTATGCAAGTTAAATAAGTCTTTGTATGGGTTAAAACAGTCACCAAGGATGTGGTATCAGAAATTTGATACATTTATACGGGGACTTGGCTTCACCAGAAGAAAAGCATATTACTATGTGTATTTTAAATTAATTGGTGACCGTGTTATTTATTTGGTCTTGTATGTGGATGATATGTTGCTGGTTGGAAATGACAAAGAAATTATCCAGGATTTGAAGACCCAATTGTCCTCCAAATTCGACATGAAAGATCTTGGTGATGCAAACTATATTTTGGGCATGGAAATTAAAAGAGATCAGGCAAAGAGGAAGCCCTGGTTAAACTAGAGGAAGTATGTCGAGACAATATTGCAGAGATTGAATATGCAGGATAGTAAACCGGTGAAGGTTCCTATTCCTATAGGTGTAAAGTTATCTATTGAACAGTAACCCAAGACACAAGAAGAGGAAGAGGACATGTCCCGTGTTCCATATGCAAGTGCAGTCGGTAGCCTGATGTATGCAATGGTCTGTACTAGACCAGACATTGCACATGCAGTGGGAGTATTGAGTAGGTTTATTTCAAAACCAGGAAAGGAGCATTGGACAACAGTGAAGTGGGTTTTCAGGTATTTGCATGGCACTAGTGATTATGGTTTGTGCTACCAAGGAAGACCAGGATTGGATAGAGTGTTGGATATTCATGGCTTTGTTATGCAGACTGGGATGGAGATCTGGATCAGAGAAGATCTACAAGTGGGCATGTGTTTAACCTATTTGGAGGTGCAGTCAGTTGGATGGGTAAGAAACAACCTGTAGTGGCACTATCAACTACAGAGGTAGAATACATGGCAGCCACGCATGCAAGCAAGGAAGTAGTTTGGTTGCAGAGATTGTGTTCAAATATGGGGTTAGTACAGGGAGCTATAAGGATAGACTATGACAGCCAAAGTGCAATTTTCTTGGCAAAGAACCTTGCATATCATTCAAAGACAAAACACATTGAAGTTCAGTATCACTTTGTGAGGGATATGATAGAAGACAAAAAGGTGTTGCTGGTAAAGGTGGACACTTTGAAGAATGCTGCGGATGCATTGAAAAAATTTGTGAGCTCTGAGAAGTTCTCTTGGTGTAGAGAAACAATGGGCATTGCAAGGCTGGATAAATGACTAATCTCTCTTGTGGCCCCCTTTGGAAAGAAAACAATAAGTGGGAGAATGTTGGGTTGTGTTATATTCTTTCCACGACTAGCCCACGTAGTGAACTGGGGGTTAGAAGGGGGGCAGAGCCCCCCCTTCGTTGCACCGATTGTGTAGTGGGGGGGAGTCATAGGGGGTTTGAAGGGTGCAGGTAACCCCACTCTATGGGGTCCGAGCGTACCCACCTATGGTTTTATGCATGATTTTTGCACATGTTTTTTGGATGCGATGGTTTTCGGTCCATGGTATTGGATTCTTCGGCATGTATAAATATGTATTATAACATTGAAAGGAACATAATGAAAAATCAAGCTGGTAGTCCTAGTTTTGGGATCCAAGGGAAAATCTCTGTGTATATGTGTTTTATGGGTTTTGCTCTCGCATTGTTTATTTTATACGTTTTAGAATTCGTATGCAGGTAATTTCTGTACAAGGTTAAAACCTACAATGACCTGTCCACTTATCTGCAAAATATCCCCCACGGGGGTCATCATGAGAAACTTTCAGGACATCATAGATGTCATCTCCACTTATGCAACACTGGTTGCTGGTCAGATCCTGTGTAAAAGAGATATCCCTCTATCCATGAATAATGAGCACTGTGATGGATGATTCTTCGTTGTTCTTTGTAAGACAAGTGTTAAGGCACCTTTCCTGTAGCAATAAAGTTAGCAATATCTACATACCACAGAGTGTGAGTATAAATTGCAAAAATATGTTCATATGGAAACTATCCTCTACAAGTGTACTTTCATCACTAGTATCCATCCTAGACGGGAAATCTGCGACTATGTTATCTTTCCCTGGTTTGTCTACAATGGTAAAATCAAACTCCTAAATTAACAGTAACCATCTTGTAATGCAACCAGGGGTTATTGGTTTGCTCATTAGATACCTTATAGTTGTATGATCAATGTGCACGAAAGTAGGATACCCAGTGATATAATTCTGAAATTTATTAACAACATAAATGACACTCAAGAACTCCTTTTCAGTTACTGTATAATTTAATTCAGCAGGGGTCAAATTCTCGTTGACATAGTAAATTGCGTACGACTTCTTGTCCCCCTGTTTCCAAAAAACTACCCCTACTTCTATTTGAGAAGCATCACTAGAGATGTGAAATGGGAGTTTCCAGTTAGGACTGTGATGAGCCCCAATTTTTGGTACAAATTTGGGCTCATTTGGCCTACTTACCTTGCTCAACCATTCATCTTTTATCACTTATGCATTCATTTCTTAGTATATTTGTGTTATTTGTAGGAAGAAGGGCAGGCATTATATCTATGTGGCTAATACATGATGATTTCAGGTTTTTGGCATTAAAGAGAGCAAAAGACAACACAGAAGGAGACAAGGAGACAGCAAAGGTGGCATTGCAAGTTTATAGGGAGGTTTTATACAGCCTTAAATAACCTCCCTCATGATTTTCACCTTAACTCCGAGCTCCAACAGCTCTCCCCACTGAGCTTAGAGGCAGCCAACATGTTCTACAGGATCAACAGTTTACAGCAGTTTGACTTTCAGTTGGACAGCCAAGCTCCACGAATGGAGGAAGCCAGCTTGATCTTCATTGTGTATAAATATGAAGGCCGTAGCCTTTGATAGGAGCTTTTTGAACTTTTGAACTGATATTGTAATTTCTGAGCACAGCTCGGTGTTTGTTTTTGTAAGCCAGTTTTGGCATGACATTAGACTTTTGATTATGAATAAAGGCAAGCAGATTTGGATCTAATTCTGAGATTTTTAAGGGAGCTATAGCTCTCAGGTTAGGGCCCAACCTGAGAGCAATAAACCTCCTCTTCTTGTAGTGTTATTTGCCTTTCTTTCCAGCACTTTGTTTCTTTGTTTTGATATGCATTTCAAGAACACAGTCTGCTGATGTGATTTCTTTAATGAGATTGAGTAGGATTAGCTTATGGTTAAATCACTTTCAGTTTCTTATATCAGAATAGGAGGTTTTTAATTCATTGGAGCTCCAAGAAAAGGTTGTTAGTACTTTACTGCCATCTCTGTTTAGGGATTGGGGTGCAGTCTATACCAACCACCAAAAAACACAGTCTCTTTCTACTTTTATGCAAGCTGCAACACAGTCGTTTTAATCATAGAACCATCCATGCACTCTGATCTTGAGCCATACTTCTTCATTACAACTCCATGCACAACTTCTCTTCATGGTTTACATTGCTGTTCATTGGTTTAATAGCACAGGTAGCACAGGTTAATGGATTCTCGTTTTCGGTGCAAGACATAAGCAATTTGTTTTATTTACACTGCTCAGTATCATTCCACTTCCTTCTTCTTCTTCTTAACCACGCCTAAAGCCACCTACTCGACCTCTGTTCAACTCGTTTACCTTCCAACTCTTCCATTGCCACGTAGCTTCATTTTCTTGACCTTTCGTTGTTTCCATCCTTCTATTCACCAACCAACTCCGTGCACTCTTTCTCCATCTTATTTCTCTGCTCCTGAGCCATCACAAGTTCCATCTCCATCTTGCCCATCCTCCCATACCACTCCTTCACTCCTCCATCACCCAAAACTCCAACCATAGCACATCCTGTAGAAGCTAGCAGACTTCCTGTAGAAATCCCTGAGTTTCCTGTAGGATCCCCTGCAAACATCCTGTAGAAGCCCGCAAACTTGGTTGCCGAGCACCTGAACGTTGTAGACTTCTGTGGACTGATGCTAGGGACCCTCTGGGACCTCTCCTAGCCCTCCTGACCTTTCCCAAGCTTTCTCTCCCTTCGCACCACCTCTGCACAGCCAAACCCTAATAAGAAACAAAACCATAATCACTCCAACCACTTAAGCAAACATACAAAAACAATGTTCTTTTTAATGGAAGTAGTTTGAGTTCATGCATTTCACATCACTAGAAGTAATGGCATCATTTTTAGACATTTTCACTCTCACTATTGCATCATAGAGGTTAAACTAGTCAGATTAGGGTTTACTAGGGTTTCCATGTTTTGGTTGGATTTTAGTTCATTTTTGCAAAGTAGATTACTTTCCATTGAGATAGCCTTCGTCCATCATTTAGAAAGCTTCTTATGAGAACATATAGAAGTTGGATTGAGCCCTAGCGGACTTGTGCCAGCTGACCAAGTGACAGCTGCGACAAGAGCTAGTACTTGTGCATACAACACCGTCGCTTCCAAGTTTGTACGAACTACCGGGTTGATAAAATTAGAGATAGGAAGCCCCAGGAGTTGTAGCATTATTGCTACAATACTGGGGCCCACCAGACTGTGTAATATCAGAGCCTTGCAGACTAGTTCTTTGTTTTCTACAAAAGCTGCTTCACATTTATTTGTCCACACAAATTTTGCATCTTTAGGTAACAATTGAAAAAGTGGGAATTCTATTTTAGAAAAAAAATCTATGAAACTCTTATAATAGCCAGCATAACCAATAAAGTTGCGTACTTGTGTCAGTGTCTTAGGTGTAGTAAATTTGAATATTACCTATACCTTTGCAGGATCAACCCGAATTCCTACAGCTGAAAGCAAGTTTCCCAACACTATCCCTTCTTTCATCATCATATGACATTTGACTATTCTTAGAGAAACATGTCTTTGCTTGCATCTTTCAAGAACTTTCTCTAATTTTTCAAAGCTTCTATAAAGTTATCCCCATATGGGGTAAAGTCGTCTGTGTAAATCTCAAAACTATCATTAACTATATCAGAGAAAATTCCTAATATTGCCCTTTGGAAGGTAGCAAGTGCATTACAAAGGCCAAATGGAAGGACTCAATAGGCAAAGGTTCCCCAAGGGCGTGTGAAGGTAGTTTTGTCCTAATCCTCAGCAGCTATTTGTATCTGATTGTATCCACTAAATCCATCAAGAAAGGAGAAAAACTCCTTCCTAGCTAATGTATCAAGGACTTGGTCAATAGAGGTTAAGAGAAAATGGATTTTCTGAGTTGCTCTGTTTACTTCCCTATAATCAATGCAGATTCACCACTTGCCATTCTTCTTAGGAACAATGACCAGTAGGGAAACCCATTGACTGTCCAATATCAGATAAATATAATAGCTTCTGCAATTCATCTTTGACAATGTTTTTTAGGGAAGGATCCATTCTTCTTTATGGCTACTGAATAGGTCAACATTCCTCTTTAATGTATATATGACGAGTACATAAATCAGCAGGGATGCCTTTTATATCGGTATACTCCCAAGAAAAAGCTTCTTTATGGTCCCGAAGGAATTTTAGCAGCTGTTCGGATTGGGAGTGTGAAGGGTCAATATTAATATTCAATGTTTTCCCTGGTTCAGTTTCTACAGGAACACTATTACGAGGTACAATTTTAGGAATGTTTTCTATTTCTGTTTTTGGTTCAATATCTTCCTGAACATTGCAACTCGTGGAATTTTCTAATAGCTGACGGGTTGAATCATAAACAGAGTCGGGATTGCTGAGAAAGGTGCTAATGGCATCGTCCTTCATTTCATCTTTAAAACAGAGAGCCTCATTGATGGTAAGGATGGGTCTAATTTCTTCATCTTCAGATTCAGGCTCTTTGGTAGGTAGAGACTTTTAAATCAAGGTAAATTCGAGTTTATTTGATGAACTTGGTTTTGCACGGCCATAAAGGATAAGGTTATTTGTAACTTCCTCTTTGGATATTACATGTTTCTAGACTGATACCCAATGTAAGCATATGCGGTTGTGAGCCAAGGTCTTCCTAAAATCAAAGGGTGCCCACCAGCTGGGGATTGGGTATGTAAAACCAAAAGGTCAACGGGGTATTTCCATGAGTCTGAAATAGTGATATCTTCCAGCTTCCCTACCGGTCTAATAGTAGACCGATCTGCCAATTCTAGGACGGTGGGAGTTGGTTTAAGGTTCTGTAGACCCAAGGGAATCACAGTTGCAGAGGTTATAACATTATTTTCTGTCCCCAAATCTACCGGTAAATTTGGGATATCCACCCCATTAATCTGCACTGTCAAAATCAGATTCCCAGGATCCACGTATTTGACAAGTATAGATTTCCCCAGCATTATATCTAATAATTTTCCCATGACATGAATAGTAAGTGGGTTCTTTAGTTTTCTGCCAGGTTTTTCAGAACAATATTCTTTAATTGTCTTAGCATAAATCGGTACGTCCTTCATAGCCTGAATTAACGATATTTTAATGAATAAATTCTGCAATTCTCTTAAAAAATGAAATTCAGGATAGGGTGGACCAGTCTGACACCCTCTAGTAACAATAGTGTGTGAAGGGGTTTGTTGCTTTATAGGAATCTTTGTTGGCTCATCCCCTATAGTTATTTTTTCTAGTTCTGTGACTTCATCATCGATATGCTCAACAATTATAGGTGAAGTCTAAGTATTGAACACTCGACCAGATTGAAGATTTAATTCATTACATTCCAAAGTGGCAATAGTATATGCAGGGAGGTGTTGGTAGGCTAAAATGCTCTATTTTTACCCCCTTCCTAGTACAAAACCATAATCATTAACCTCTGTTTATCTCCATAAACCTCCTCATTCCTGCACTAGTCCAAGAATACTGTCTATTGCTACATAAACTTCATATTTAATATTTAAGGTTTATTAGGTGCTCAATTAATCATTTTAAATAAATTTCATGCATTTAATATTTCTTGTAACTTATGTTTACTTTCCTAAAATATTTGATAAGCTAAAGTATTAATCATTGTATTAGCTTGATCTAGTGCAAGCAGATTCCTGCACTGCCGACAACTATCCATTCTGTGATCTCCGCAACAACTCAATCACTTCACGCGGGCATCTTGGTCCACGTCGTCCAGTTCGGTTGCGGTCATCCAGAGTTGAATTCAAGTGGAGGATAGTCAGGGATATGACCGAGGATAAGGTCTATGACCAACAATTAGTTCACATCTTATTATAGCCGTTGGCTTATTTTTGTAATTTTGTTTGTTATTTCGTTTTAGCCGAAAGGCTCGATTTGGAACAACTGTGTAATTTTTGATTATGGCCATAGGCTGAAGGGTTGTCTAAAGCATATCTCTCATATAGAAATAGGTTAACAATAACAGTACAATTGTAATTTTTGGTTAATTTGTAATCTCATTGTCGCCCTTGTTCTGGGTTGGACTTGAATTCATAATGTATATTTGCTGATTGGAATTAATACAAGGAGTTGCGCCATGATTTTCTCACTCTATGTTTTAATCCTTCATTGATGTGTTATTAATGTACTGAATATTTTCATTTCCTAAAATGGGGAACGAGTTGGTTGGCTAGGGCCCAACCAACCCAGCTCATTTACCCTCTTCCTTTCATCATATGAGAGGTTTGAATTAACTTTGTTTATTTGCATAAGCGTGTTTTAAATCTTAATTTAATTCTTGCTTAAGAATTGTAATTTATTTCGTTAAACAATCAAAGTGTGAACGGATCCATTGTGTGAAAGTCAAATTGAATTACTTTACTTTCTGTAATTTCTTTTCTGGTTTTATTTCACTTGGATCGTGCAGATAAAATTATTCCTGCACCAGTGCATGTATGATTTTGCACTCTGGTTTGCTAGTTCATTTATAGCAAGTGTTTCATTCTTTTCCCTTTATATGATTTAATCTATTTCTGCGAAGTAAGAGTTTATCATCAGAAGGAAGCATTTCTAATATTAAAAGTTAAACTTCTAAAGATTAAAGATGACTTCATGAGATAGAAAAGAGTGTTGTTGCAATATCTTAATTTATGTCTGCACCTCACGATTTAAGGAAAATGATTAAAAGTAATCTGAAATATTATAGTGAACCCGTTTCGAGTTAGATTTGATTGCATGCAAAACCTTTGACTGAAGAAGGTTTGATTTAACTTCTGAATATTGTTTTCATCTTAAAAGTCTATTTCTATTTGCGGGATTCAGTTGATTGGAGCATTCTTTTTTTTGTGCAAGTTATTGCAGATTCTGCTCGCATTTGCAATTCTTTTTATATTTAACACGCCATTTTATTTTTCCCAAAAGTAAATTGGAATACTTGGTGTAGGAAGCTTTGTTTCGGTACAAGAACCAGTGTCTTGTTACAAGAATAGAGTGCTCCAAGCCTTGAGGCTTAGAGCCCCTACATGAAGACATAAGTCTTCAGTATAAGTGTAAAATATACTTCTCACATAAGTTTTGTACCTGTACTAGTGCAAGCAGATTACAAGCGTACAGGAACGACCGCTTAGTGGGGGAAGGAAAATCATTTAGAAGGCATATCTTTTCAAGGGCCCACTTGTTAAACTGCCACCACCTATACTGGAGATAAACATAGAGTTTTACTTCAACAGTTAAGATTGTTTACAACAGTGTGAAAGTTCCTTTATTTGATTTCTTTGCAAATGCATTCTTTTACATTCTAGCACTATAATTACTTTGGTGTTAGTTGCCCTTTGTGATTTTTTTGTTTGATTTTGCAAATTTCAATTGAGAAGTAGGAATAGAAATAGGAAAAGTTCATACCACTTCTAACATTACCTGTGCTTTGTCTCTAAGTTTACGAAACCTCCGGGTTGAAAATTAAGTGTTGAAGGAGCTTTCTTAAGTGAAATTCCTACACCTAATAGGAGGTTGAATGTCTCAAACTTTTGAGCCCCTCTATTATTTGGATTCGTATTGGGTTGGATAGGAAATTGAGGACGAATAGGAGGATTATTAGTGGGCGCATTAGCAGGCAGTTGTAGCTATTGTTGTGGCATAGGTTGGGAGAATTGTGTTGAAGGAGGAAGAGGTCCATGCCAATTCTGGGACCATGAAGAATTTGGACCAGATTGAGGATACCAAGGTTGCCAGGGAATTGGGTATTAGTAAGATTGCGACCAAGAAGGTGAAAAAGGTACAGACTGTTGACCAAAATTCATATTACTAAAATACTGAGATGGGTCTTGAGGCATACCTTGATTCATATTCGACAGTTGTGGTTGCCATGGTTTCCTTGATCCCATAAAATAAAGTTGTTATGCTTCTTCATTCGTCCCCTATCGCTCATGGAATGACTCTGTTCACATATCGCACAAGTCTCCATAGAATTTAATGGACATTCGTTCAACGAGTGCTTCTTCCTGCATTGAGGGAAAAAAATAGACATGGCCTTATCTGCTTCCATCTTCTTCTGCTTCACCTTCAACACGTCTAGTTGCAATGATAATGTGCTTAGGATATCGGTTCTCAAGTTATCCAGAAGATTCCCAATTTCAACCTTTGTAACTCCACAGTTGGATGTTTTGAGAGTTCAGATTCGTTACCTCTTTCTCACATCCCCTGGTGAACACTTGATGCATAATTCACAGATGGTATCAAATTCCTCCTGTGATATATCTCCTTTCCCTACTATGTTCAATAGCTCTAGATATTCCTCCCTCAGTGCCTTGAGAAAAATGATCTTCAAGATATTCTTATCCAAGTCACTATGGTCGATCTTTGCAAACTATATTGAAAATGTTCCACAAAATCTTCCATATTCTCATCCTCTTTTTGCATAATATTAAAAATTTCTTCCTTTACATCCCAGGATTTGCAGTAGTCCTGATATTTCTCGAGGAAAATCATCTTCATATCATCCTATGTAGCAATAGATTTTCCTCCCAAACCCATAAACCATCTTAAAGTTGTTCCTTTCAAAGTAGCAGAAAATATCTTCAATTTTTGAGCATCAGAAATGTAATCATACCCCCGACAAACAATGACAAATTAAAAAAGGAATGTGTTTGGATCCTCGGAAGTAAGACCATGGAAATTGGGTAGTGCTGTCAAAGGAATAGGCTTCATAGGTGCATCACCTCTGATATCTCCAATTCGAAATTAAATTGAAGAATTTGTAGGAGCCATGAATATTTGCCAATACTCAATTGGAATTTCAATAGGTTCTGGCTTTGGCTGTTCTATAATAGGTGATGAAAGTTGTTTAACAACACTCCCTTGATCAAATGGTGCCAAGCATTCCCTCAAATTTTCTTCCTCTGAACTTGCAATATGCTCCTTAGATCCTTTGCTTGCTACTTCTTCTTCCCCAAATTACACTTTTTCTATTGGAGGAGGTTCTAGTTGTGAAATTGATTTGCCTCTAGATATCATATGAGATCTTACCCTAGCAGCAGCTCATGATGATGCTCCAGACTCAGCCCTTGAGATGATCTCTTGGATGTAAGTTTTTCTGCCCAAATCAACTCCTTTTCTTTTCGGGGGTCTCCCTCTACCCTTTTTATTGGTGACTCTATTAATACAATCAGGAAATAAAAGGGAAACATTCAAACAAATTAAAAGCTCAAGATCAAGGGTAGGATAATAACTTCCTTCCCCAGGACGAGAGAGTGGCCCCTAAAGAAAAAAAAGGAAATAAAATAAAAAAATCACATAAATCAAGCTCAGGACCTGAAACATGGTGAAAAATAAAACTTCCCTTCCTAGGACAAGAGAACAATACTTATGAAAGAAAAAATTCCTTCCCTAGGAAGAGAGAATAATCCTACAAAAACAAAAAAATTGAGGAACCAAACAACCAAACGATCTAATACTCAAGACCTAGAGCAAGGTGTAAGCTTCCTTCCCTAGGGCGAGAGATCAGTCCTATGGTCAATGTTGGTTGTACTTTCGTGCCTTTGATAACCTCCCCAGCAATGACGCCAAAATGTTGGTGTCCAAATTTGAAACATGAAATTCACCCAATCCACATTTAATTTTCAACCCGGCGTTATACCAGTTGTTTCAAGGCTATCATGCACTGTATGTGCAGGTCACAATTTCTCTACCCAACATTGAACATTAACTATAAATTCATCAATGTGTAATAACAAGAAATACTATAACAACAAATGAGAGTAACAACAAGTAATAACTGTAACATAAATAACAGTAACAACAATAAGGACTCACATAAACACATTGATAAACATTCACAACAATAATAAACTCACGGAAATAAACCTAACACACTTCTAATCCAGTAGTGCCTGGTCAGGAGAGTGGGTCCAACTCCCTGATCGGGGTTGTGGCAAGATCAACGAATCATGATATGCTCAGAAGATCAACTTGTCATTAATAAAAGAAATATTACAAGTATGTTGTTACAAACTAAAAGTTAGAGTATTTCTCCAGTAACCTTAACGACTATTAACAACGATAACTTTCACAGCCCGCAACTCTTCTTTATACAATTTGTTAATAATACAGCTCCTAGAATTATGACATTGTCTTCCCTTAATTACATGGTGGTTTTTAGAACGGAACAGAATGTTAAAAGATAGCGGTGTGTCAATTGAAATATTGATTCACCGTTGCAACCAACATTAAAGGATAGCACTGCCAACTTTGATAACATCGTTCAGTGAATCATGGTCTTGTTCATTCTCCCTTTAAATCCATAGAAATAATTGAATTAGCAAGCTGCTTAGGTAATAATCCCCTACGACTATGATTCATTGACCAATAATCCATAAAGACATGACGAGAGGTATATCTGTGCATTTTAAGATATCGATTAACCACTATTGGCATGAAATGGATAAAGATAATAGGGTAAAATGGTGAGTAAAAGTATGCAAATCTAGTTACCAACACCTCTCCTCTCCCATCTTCATTGCGTTCCAACGTCTCAATCCAAGTGTCCACATCTTCCTCTTCTAACTTCTTCCTATATGCCTCACGGCCTTCCTTTCATTGGTTCTCCAATTCTGTAACCTTACACTTTGTCGTGCAAGCTTCCATTGCCTCTAGCCCGTCTGAAGTGCAACATGCTATCTGACAATGTCTTTATAACTTTTTCTCGTTCCATGAGTTTTGCCTCCGTTTGTTTCAACCTATCATAAACTTATTTTTTTCGTTTATCCTTATCCACACTCATCATTGTTATCTGATACTCACTCTTTGTGGCTCCCATGTGTTGTAGGGAAAAGTATCCGACTCGGATGACCCTATCCCACTCTAAGGGTGATAGTACCTCAGCAACAACTGTAAAGAAAACTACTTAAGGTTTACTTCTTTACGAAAGCAAGAGAGAATGAAGGAATGCACTAACCGTTGCCTTGTGCTTAATGTCGAATCCAAACTCTTCTCTTTGCTGCTTGCTCCCAGCTCCTTGCTCTTTTGCTGGCCCAGCTACAATGAGATCCTGCAAAATAACAAAGAAGGAAACTACAAGAAGCATGCAATCATAACTGATTTAAGGATTAGCATAAATCAAATATACAATTATCACAATACATCATTGAAACAAGTGCATATAGAAGAACCTCAATAGCTTTTATTAATGGAAGAAGTAAAGTTCTGAGAAGGTTACAACCATTGAAGGCCCCAATCCAGCAACACCTCCCAGCAGAAAGAATTTCTCCTCTTCACCTCCTTCAAGCAATCACCCAATAGTTCTATAGTGAAACCAACAACATATCATTACTTTGCACAAAATTCCAGCCTCCTGAGCTCATAGGAGAGAGCTCAATATATAGATGAATTGAGAAAGGATGAGTCAGCTTGCAACTGATGTGTAGCTGCCTTGTGTCCTCTCTCTCTTCAGTTGATCTTCAGTTCTTGAGTCCACTTGGAGAACCTTGCTTCCACTTGGAGAAACAGAGCCTCTGACTCATCACAAGGCGAAATCCCTGATCCAAGTGTCATTTTTGGAAGATTCCAGAGCAATGACTCAGTGTGCCACTTGTCCCATCTCACTCAGCGCAGGTGGCCTTTGTTCTACCTGCTTTGCAACGCAGGTACACCATGGAGGAGTTGAGTTTCAGCGCAGAAGCCTAGTGGAGCACCTGCTTTGATTTCAGGATTGCTTGTTTTTGAGTGTTTTCAGGTGGAGAACTGATCTGAGAGCTGTTGGTTTGCTGACCTTGTTCCTCTAGGGGTAGGAACATCATGCTTAGGGACTTTGGATCCCTTGGATTATTGACAATTCATGCCTGATGCTGCAAGGCACAAAATTGTCTATAACAGATGCCCCCTAAAGTATGAGGTCGTTTATCGGGTGAAATGCTTTATTAGGAGGATCCGAAGTTCATTCAATCTGCTGAGAAGTGTCCTGTAATAAGATACAATACAATACATTATTTTTCATACTTTTTCATGATCTAGCTGAGGCGGGCATTCCCATGCTCAGCTTTATAAATTCATTTTGGTACATAGCACAGACGATCGTCTGATGATAGACTGATAATTCTCTGCTGAAATTATCATCCTTTGAGAAGGATGATCATCTGCTGCAATGATGTACATATCAAATGTCTTTATATCCTGAATATATATCGCAGCCCGGATGGATGAAACTAGATCCGGGGTCTTCAATCTCTTCCGATCTTCACTCGATGCACAAGTCGATCCATGTGAGAATTTCTTGAAGTCGAACATGGAAAGACATCGCTTGATTACCGGTCAATGATGTAAACCGTTAACAAGCGCGAGAGGAATCACCGATAAGGATGATGACCCTCAAGGTACGGCAGTACAATTCACATGGTGGGAATAAAGGACTTGGCGTCGACCACCATGCAAAATCTTCTGGTCGAAGGTCATTGATGTATACCTGTCGCCGGAAGTGAGAAACTTGCCATTGAGGCATGCAAGTTTCAAAGTACTGAAGGGGTTGTTCCTAGATCAACTCCTTGGATAATGAGCTGATGTCGACAAGGAGCGATCCGTCAAAGGAGGGCCTTAATGAATCCCACATCAGTGACACGGAACGGAGCTAGTGATTGTGATGAGGTGAAAACAAACTGTGATGTATGATTCAGGGTGGCGGTCATGAAATGGATGAAGGACAATGTATGGCAGTGGATGGGACACGGTTGACTCTTTGCAGAACAACATCTCTTGAACATATAACGACACTGATGTGATGGATTGGTAGCATTACCCCAAATGTGGATGGTGTGGCGAGGACCATGGTGATGAGACCGGTGAATGAAACAACCCAACCCGATGTGATACGGAGGACAAAGTGTCATGTTCAAGAGCGACTTGCTACCATTAAAGCTGCGAGGTTCTCCCAATTTTTTCCCCAGTCATTGCTGACCAGTACCTCTTTATTTTTATCAAGCTTGAGGAGGATAACATATGCTTGTTCTATAACCTGCCCTTCGGGCAAGCCCATCGCTATGTTTTAACGAGCCTAGCGATAGGGAAACTCTTTCTCGTCTAAAGACAAGTTTGTCGCTATTTAATGAATTTAACGAGTCTAACGACAAGGATAACTCGGTCCTTTTCATTTTTAGAGAATCTGAAAAGGTACATAAAGTCAACTCCAGAATTCCTTTTTCGTCATCTAATCCCTTAAGTCCGAAAAAGTATAAAACAATACAAAAGGGATGAATTTTCGATTGCTTTAACGAGCCGAACAAAACAAGCGCTCGATCTTTTTGTGCAATAATCCCTCAGGTCCAAAAAGATTAAAATCTAGAGGAGGGATAGCTCTTCCGGTCGTTTAACGAGCTGGAAGGCCAAAACTCGGCAAACTTTTCATATTTTACGAGTCAGGAGAAAAGAGCTCAAAGAAGACTCGTCTTTTGAGGAACGAGTGATAAACAAGGATAGCAGCAGATTCCAGGTACAGGTTGGAATTTTCCAATCACGGCAGTGTCACAAGGATGTCTAAGTGAAATCACTTTTCGCAGCTGTTCCTCAAAATGGGTAAACAAACATATGGAGATGAACGATTGGCCAAATGAACGGATGGAGGTGAGACTGCAAGAACACGACCAAGGGCTTTAATATGGCTGTCAAAGGTTACATTTACCAAGGTTATTTACCGGTTCATTTTTTCTGGGTGAGCTTGAACTCTAGGGGAAGATTGCTCACAACTTATGTTTATTTTTTAACGAGCATGAACTATGTGCTAAAACTGCTCGGATCTTGCATTTATTTTTTAACGAGCATGAACTGTGTGCTAAAACTGCTCGATTCTACCAGTCTTAATACAAGGAACGCCTCAGGTGAGGTAGTCATATTTAAGGAGCTATACCTCACTAGTTACTCCAATTTGGCAAGTTTTAACTTTTGCCCCACATCCTTTCTTTATGCAAGCTGGAAACGGCTAATCCTACGAGTTTAACGGGTTAGACCTACAGGTTTAAAGGGAGGACCTAAAAATTTAAAAAATAAATAGTCGTCCCATGCTTGCACTCCAAAAGGTTCGCATGCCCCCAGGTATAAAGTATAATTTCAAGGCTACCCCTCCTCTGTCCCACCTCTGTTTTTCTACTTGTCGTCTTGCTATATTTTTAACGATACTTGTCTTCTCGTTATTTTTCGGTGCCAACGGTAGTTGTCTTCCCATCAGTTCACTTTTAGATTTTTGCAAGATCGCAACAGATAAAACATTGGCGTTACGGAGGGAGGCTTGCCTCTTACTTATTATCCGAAAAATGGTTCTGTTCGCTGCCGCAAACTAAACTCTCTTTTCGGCGATGTCTATCATTAGGTTGATAAGGATGGTGACTACTTGTTGCAGCAATTTCATCTCTTTCTTTGGAGGCTGCCCCTACTTATCCTTCAAAACATATGTTTTAATGGGTGAGGCTTGCCTTCAAAGATGGTGGCTACTTGCCGCCACAAATGGATCTCCTCCCTCAGGAGAGCCTACTTTTTAGACAAAGGGAGCGAGAAGCTGATTATCTCACTCACATAACTTTGACAAAAGAACTTTATCCTAGAACAACCCTCTCTTCCTTCTTTCGGACGGGGTATGGACTAGTCCCATTCTTCTGCGGAAATTAACTTTATACCCAAGGTTTCCTCTGCCCAAGGCAGGCCAGGGTGCATGCCCCCTGGGTCCCAGTTCTTTCTTCCGAATCACTCGCATTCATCGGGAAGTAGAACCGGGGGTGGAGGCATTCCTTGAGTGAATAAACCGTTAAGGGATGGTATTTGACTATTTGCGATGCGTGATCCTGGAAATGAAAGTTGGTCTACGAGCTTGACCATTCTTCCTTCGTGCGGAAAACACATAACTCTGAAGAGTGAGGACACTATCGCCTCCATGCAATATATATAGTCTCGTCCAAGGAGTAAGTTATACACCAAGGGTCCCTGGACGACCATGACGTTCATATGAACTGTCTTCCCCTTCAATGTAATGGGAACATTGGGGAGAATCCCTAACGGGAGACTGGTTCCTTTATCAAAACCTGATAGATTTCTCATCTCAGGTAAAAGCGCCGGGGAACCCAGTGCTTTCCAAGCAATAGAGGAAAGGATACTCACAGATGCCCCTTCATCAATGATAGTTCTAGCCATCACCATTCTGTAGATTTGGACGATGATTCTGAATGGGATACTGGCTGGTAACCGGGGTTTGCCTAGTTGATTCCAATCAAAGGACACAACCAGGTTGCTTGGTGGTGGGACCGAATACACGGCCGGATACGACCTTGACGATGTTCCTTCCTGCGATAAAGGAATGGGCGCGTTGCCCTGATGCTCATCAGAGTCTGTGTTGATGAAAAGAATCTGGATGGTGTCATCCTTGTTCTCTTCAGTGAGGGTGTCATTTGAAGATGAATCTTCAACGACGGTGTCATTTGAGGATGAAACCTCTGAAGGAAGAACCGGGTCAACTGCCGTTTCGACCTTTAGACTTTCGTCTGGTCTGGATTCAGTAGGTTCATTCTTAATGACCGACACTTCAGCTGACCACTTGATCGGGCCAGCTGGATTTTCAACTATCGAGGGACTTGGCACGAGTTTTTGGTATCCAGGAGGAAGTCGTAACGGTGAAACCGGACGATCTTCCAAAACTCTCTTCGCCTCATCTAAGAATGGACAACGGTGGATGGCGTGATCGCCTTCACACAGTCTGCAGGGCGATCTTGGTCTCCCTCTTTGTCCTTCACTCTCGCTAGTTGACGGAATGCAATCAACATGTCTATCAGAGGTTGATGCTACCGGATTGTGCAACCTGGGGGACCAGTCCCTTAGTATCCGGGGAATACAAGGACAGTCACGGTGGAAGTGGGTCCCTTTGCAAATGACACATGGCGATTTAGGCCCGGTCGGTGCAGTGTGTGGATTTTTGTCAGATGTCTTTTGCTTGCCCCCAGTCGCCTTCGCCTTAGGCTCTTTCTGCTTCTTTTCTTTCTTCTTCTTCTCCTTCTTCTCCATGGGAGGCTGACTTTTGCCGGCTCTACCTTGCGAAGATGAAGGATCAGAGGAAGAATTGTAAGAAGTGGAAGGCTGGTGGGTAGTTCTAGACTGGTCTGACTGTTGATTCGACTGCTCAGTATTAGTGGTGATCTGAACTACATTAGTTGAAAAGAGCCATACAGGTAGGCCAATTGTCAATCCTGGAAGTGACAATGTGGTCATATGAGGCGCACCAACATCTCCCCAAGAGGAGAAGGGATTGGGACTTCCACCAAGGTGACTTCCTTGGTTGGTGGGCTCCATACTTTTCAACTGAAAGATCAACGTGGGAATAACAGGTGATTATGTTCCGATTAAAATAAATTTTATTAACGACGCTTTAGACACAACTTTGCTTTTTCATGTTTTAAGAGTCGAGAAAAAGCTAAAGATGACTCTAGTCTCCTTCGATGTTTTAACGAGCCCGAAGTGACAAATGCTCGGATGGACTTTTTCAGTTATAGAGTTTGAAAAAAGCCCAAAGAAACTTCTCTGGAGTTCTAGGCAGAAGGTGTGCCAAACTTTTCGCGAAACCACAGAATACGTTTTACGGTACGGGTGGTCGATCTTCGTGAATGCTGTGTTCACTGCATCGCGATCAGTAGGGAGGCTGACACGGCTTCCTATGGATAAAGGCTTTGTTCCTATAGGGGTCTCCCAATATATACGCGACGGTACGTGGGAGCACAAGTCCGTATTAGTGCCACCGACTCTCAGGAGGAATCACCCACCTTCGTAGAGATCGACAGTCACTATGTTTAACGACGCCGGAACACGTCTCTACCTAGACCTCTATGTGTTTGCGTTATGTTACAAAGCGTTGTTATGTAAATTGAATTTATTTTAATGTTGATCTTGTTTAGCAGTTTGCCTTTAAGGATCACCACGAGATGTATGTAACAAATTCCTGAATGCAGTCTAAGATGAGAAGCAAACTTTTCAATCTTTCAACTTTGAAAATCTTAACTACTGAGGGAAAAGAAAGGCAAATCTTTTCACACAGATCATAGAGCACACACTAATGCAATTTTTCCTAAATCAGTATGCAAACAGTCAAATGCAAAATGCACAATGCATGTATTTTCTTTTCCCTTTCTTAATGTTGATGTATTAGAAAAAGAAAGTTGTTATATAACTTTGATTTCGATTTAAAGCGAAAACAAACAAGTTTGTCCAAAATCAAAAGACACCTTAAGATTTACTTGTTTAATCACTAGAAATACATGAAATCAAACCATAATGACGAAAGTAAAAAGACTAATCAGCTATGGACAACAAACAAGCTAACTCTTTAGACCAGCAAAATGCCTAACACAGGTTCAGATCTAAGAGGCCAAAGCAAGACTAGTTCACTTTCGTTATGGGAAATTGTAAATGATGTAAGAAATACAAAAGAACAAGTACAATTTCGTTATATAACAGAGGCGGAATGATGGCAAGTAATGTTGGTTTCAGAACAGGTACAAGACTGGTAACTGGCTGCAAAATCTATAGTGAAAACAGGCAAGAAAAAGGAGGAAACCCCAAATGCACAAGGCAAAATTGGGCCAACGCAGGTGCTGCACAGCCAGTCTGGCTCTCAGCGCAGGTAGCCCCTTCGGGACCTGCGTTGCAAAGCAGGTAGCCTGTGTACTACCTGCTTTGGAAAATGAAAGTTGCGTTTTCTCAGTTTCCGGGTCACAATTTTCTCAAAAATTCACAGTTTTTGCTCAAATCAGAAGCTATCAGTCAAGCACACACTAAGGGATGACAAGGAGGGTGAAAAGCTATCACTAAGAGCTTACAAGGATCCTTGTAGATCAGCTCTTCAAATCATGAACATGCTCAGAAATGAGCTAGAGTAGCTGCCCTCTACTTCGCTTTTGATATAGTCAAAAGCTTTTCGATTTGGTACTCTTTTGTTCAGGAAATGAATAGCAAAATACTACAAACAATCAAACAGATACGATCCCCAGCGGAGTCGCCAGTTTGTTGTAGGGAAAAGAATCCGACTCGGATGACCCTATCCCACTCTAAGGGTGATAGTACCTCAGCAACAACTGTAAAGAAAACTACTTAAGGTTTACTTCTTTACGAAAGCAAGAGAGAATGAAGGAATGCACTAACCGTTGCCTTGCGCTTAATGTCGAATCCAAACTCTTCTCTTTGCTGCTTGCTCCCAGCTCCTTGCTCTTTTGCTGGCCCAGCTACAATGAGATCCTGCAAAATAACAAAGAAGGAAACTACAAGAAGCATGCAATCATAACTGATTTAAGGATTAGCATAAATCAAATATACAATTATCACAATACATCATTGAAACAAGTGCATATAGAAGAACCTCAATAGCTTTTATTAATGGAAGAAGTAAAGTTCTGAGAAGGTTACAACCATTGAAGGCCCCAATCCAGCAACACCTCCCAGCAGAAAGAATTTCTCCTCTTCACCTCCTTCAAGCAATCACCCAATAGTTCTATAGTGAAACCAACAGCATATCATTACTTTGCACAAAATTCCAGCCTCCTGAGCTCATAGGAGAGAGCTCAATATATAGATGAATTGAGAAAGGATGAGTCAGCTTGCAACTGATGTGTAGCTGCCTTGTGTCCTCTCTCTCTTCAGTTAATCTTCAGTTCTTGAGTCCACTTGGAGAACCTTGCTTCCACTTGGAGAAACAGAGCCTCTTACTCATCACAAGGCGAAATCCCTGATCCAAGTGTCATTTTTGGAAGATTCCAGAGCAATGACTCAGTGTGCCACTTGTCCCATCTCGCTCAGCGCAGGTGGCCTTTGTTCTACCTGCTTTGCAACGCAGGTACACCATGGAGGAGTTGAGTTTCAGCGCAGAAGCCTAGTGGAGCACCTGCTTTGATTTCAGGATTGCTTGTTTTTGAGTGTTTTCAGGTGGAGAACTGATCGGAGAGCTGTTGGTTTGCTGACCTTGTTCCTCTAGGGGTAGGAACATCATGTTTAGGGACTTTGGATCCCTTGGATTATTGACAATTCATGACTGATGCTGCAAGGCACAAAATTGTCTATAAAACCATGGTTTGAATACTCAATGGTTCTTCCTCCCTTCCATCGTATATGAACAAATTCTTCAAATGTGGCACAATCAATGCTTCATATTGTTTCATGAATTACATTCCAAAAACTGCTTCATAATCATCCATATGAACAATCATGAAGTTAATTTTACCTTGTCATTCACCAATTCTTACTTCCACTTCTTCTGCGATCCTTATGACTTGATCTGATGGTGAGTTCACTTCTTTGTGACATGCTTGTGTTGGAATGTACTTCAATACAACCTTCCTTGTCACCTCTTCTCACATGAAGTTGTGGGTTTGTTGTCCACCATTTTGAGCAACACACCTTTCCCACATTTCAACTCAACATACTATAGCTTATGCCTCCCAGGATCATGTTTTGGGACAACCTCCATCGCTGTTGCAGCACCCAAAATATGCATCACACCAACTAATGTTTTTTCTTCTTTCTTCTTTCCATATGACTACATAATGGTCACAACAATTGGTCTCAAGGGACAATTCTTGTCCACATGATTGCCCTCACACATCTAATACTTCAATGGTTTCTTTCATTTTGAGTTTTCCATTTTCCTTTGCTTCATCTTCCTCTGAAGTCTTCTCCTTTGGCTTGTCTGACTATTTCTTTTTGTCTTCCACTCTTTCTTCATGATGGTCAACCAACCTATCAATGATAGCAAATGCCTCCTCAAGTGTCTTGATCTTCTGCCACTTTACCTCATTGGAAGCCCAAGGTTTCGGCCCAATAATGAAGTTGAAAACCTTGCCTCTCGCTGCCATGTCGAGTACCTCCAAGATCACACTAGAAAATTCACACTGATAAGCTTGTAGACTCTCATTTTTCTTGATATACTTAATCTTCGTATGAGCATCCCACGTTTCAACCGCATCCTGACATCCTTCTAATCCATGGGAAATCTAATCCATCCTTCTTCTCAACTGCATCTTGACATCGTTAATTAGGAATTGTGCAACAACCTTAACCTTTTCTTCCTTAGAGGGAAGCTCTAATCTCTCAAGGTACTACTCTATGTCCCATAGAAATTTTCCAATATTATTGGTGCTCCTTACTCCATCATATAATCATGTTCCTTTATTTTGATGTCCATAGCCGCGCGATGGTTGAAAAAGGGATTTTTTACAACCTAGGAGGCTGGATTTTTCTTTGGTATCCTCGATGGAAGTATGGGGATTCTTTGGAGAGAGCGATATTGGAAGCCACTATGGTCAGCAGTTGTAGAGGATCCCTTGGTTAGCAAGACATTGGCTCACTGGGGGTTTCTGAAGTTCCTTCAAAAATCCATCTTGAGATCACACGATGAGTTCTTGTGATTTCCAGTTCATTTATGGGATGTGGATTGACTTATCTTCATCATTCTAGGGTCTGATCTGCCGATCAATATGACAAAGGATGTTTATTGTTTCACCAGTTTGGTACCCCGAGGAGAGGTTTTGTTGTATCCCCTGTTGGCTGGGCAGGTGAACATTTAGAGATGGGAAAAGGCTCATTGCGGGCCCAACCCTATAGAGGATGGGTGTATCAGAGTACCATCTATCCTAGATCTTACCGAGTGAGTAACGATTTCCATGATCGTGCACTTGGTAGGTTCGACGGCTCCTCACCAGTTATCGAGGTCCGCGGTTACAATGTTGTTAAGGCTACAGCCCGGGAATTTTTTCAATTGGGCCAATTTGGTGTATAGGGGGATGGTCTCCCAGTTGATGGAGGTGTTGCAGGGATCATCTTAGAGGTTTTTCTATGCCATCATCTTGTGTATCATTTTATACGAGAGAGTTGTGGTACTACAACCTTTTATAGTAGTACCCCAAGGTCCAGATAGGAAGCCTAGGATGAGACAATGGGCGCCTGTGATGCCACAAGTTGGTGGAGGTGTAGCAGGGCGTTATTTGAATGCCGAGGTGGAGGGTTGGTTTCTTTCCAATCCTAAGATGATTATGGATTTCTCGTATCGTGGAGTGGACTTTACGAGTGATCCGGATATGGGGCTTCGCCCTAGTAATGCTTGGGGGCTAGAATGTATGCAACATGTTTTATTTCTTCTTTTCATGTATGATTTATGATGCATTTTTTTAATTATATGCTATTGATATCATGTCTTTGTTGTTGTAGATTTGTGGCCGCGTGGGAGACCGCTTGCCTATTTGGTAGGCAATGATCCATGACGCATGAGGGTGGATGGTGATCCTATTGTGCCACAATGAAGGCGAGATGTATGGGAGGAGGAGGGTCTCAAGAGGCCAGTGCAACACCGACGAATCGAGGTTGGTGGTCCCTATGATGAGGGGACAAGATCATTTGCTGCTAGGTAGACAAAGAGATTTCGAGAGCGTTTCGAGGCAACAGATGCTTTGTCAGCAGTTTTGGCAGAGTGACTTCGAGACTATGAGAGGGAATATCTTGTCAAAGGAGGCACATAAAGCCTTGCATGCAAGTAGCATAATCAGAGACAAAGCATCATAAGAAATTGGCCTTACCCTACAATATTTGTAACTGTTTCAATGTTTTTGGAGGTGGTACTTCCTTAATGGATTGTACTTTGAGAGGGTCAACTCTGATACCTTGCTGGGATCTATAAAGCGCAATAGACTTTCCAAATTGACACAAAATACACATTTGAGAGGGTTCAAGCGTAGGTTATAATGTCAACATATCTGAAAGACCACACAGAGATCCTCCAAATGGTTAGAACGCTTCTTGGATCGTACTATAAGGTTGTCCAGATAGGCGAGGATAAGATGAGCCAAATCGTGGAAGATGTAATTCATGGCCCACTAGAATGTGGTGCCATCATTATTAAGACCGAAAGGCATAAATTCATATGAAAATGTACCCCAAGGGGTTTTGAATGTGGTTTTGTACTCATCTGTATGGCGAATATGGATCTAGTTATACCGAGAGAACCCGTCCATGAAGGATAGGGCCTCATGATTGGCGCAAGCACCAATGAATTGGTCGATGAATGGTGTAGGATAATTGTCTGTGGGATAAGATTTGCTCAGATCTTGGAAATCAGTATAAACGTGGATGATGCCATGTTTTTTTATGACAGGTATAAGATTAGAAACCCAAGACGTGTAAGCGATAGGATATATGAACCCAACTTTTTGGAGTTTATCAATTTCCTGTTTTATTTCTTCTGCCTTAGAGGGATGTAATTGACGTTGTTTCCTCCTGACGGGATGGGCATTAGGCCACGTGTTAATATGGTGTTCCACAATGGTGGGACTGATTCCTGGCATCTCACAGTAATCCCGTGCAAAAATATCCCTGTATTTTTGAAACAAAGATGTGTATGTGATTATTTCCTCTAGAGAGAATGCTGCCCCTAGGTAGATCTCTTTGACTTTTCCAGGTTTGTTTTGAATATTTACCTTGATGGTAGGTGAAATATTTGACATGTTCCCTTCCTCAAATGCATCAGGTGTTGGGATGGGATTTTTGAACCAATCAACCTTTTTTGGTAGTAGGAAATATTTTGACTCTACGACGCAGATATCATGGGTTCGTGCGCTAGTGGGTACAAATTATTTTTCAGTAGAAAAAATGAACGATGGTGCATGGAATCCCATGGACATTAATGTTCCATCATGGCCTCTTGAATATCTTCATTTGAGCAAAAAATATTATCTAGCATTGACTTGGGTTGTGTCAGGTCTTGAGGTTGTGGTTCAGACTTGGTTGTGCTAGTTGAAAAGAAAGAATATGATTCATTGGTTTATGTCGTAGAACCAAGATAGTTTGAAAATGCACAGATGGGATGGGTTTGAATCATCAGTGGTGTTACCACTGGTGGGGTGGTTTTTCAGTATTGACACCAAAAAATGATGAGCATACAACATGAATCATGGTTCCTACGGATAAGGAAATGAATCATATATGGTGTTGTGCGTCATCATCAATAGGTGGTGGTAAAATTTTAGTTATGGCGGGTTGATAACGAATGGGAGGAATTTCTTGTAGTATTTTTGGTGTACAAGGGGAAAAAGTATATTCCTTAATAGGAGTTTTACGCTGAATTGTAATCTACTGAAATGTTTAAAACATATGACATGTCTTGGTTCTATGAGAGGTATTGGTGCAGACACTGCACACCAAACTAGACCTAACCGAATAGATAATGTGGGTGGAGGTATTTCTCGTAGTATGAGATGATGATGCTTGGTTGATTTCATGAGATGGGACATCTTGGGGTGGTATCCATCTCTGGATCTTAGTATTGGCATGACGTGACTTTCTAGTGTGGGGTGGCCTCAATGTTGCTCTCATTGTGTGAAAACATGGAAGGTACTAACAATTCCTCGTATGACGTGATTGAGAGAAAATGCGATAATGACATTGTGAGATTTTCTCCTGATTGGAGAGATGGATTCGTGGAATTTGGACCACTAAGTGAAAGATTTCATTATACTTACTCAATTCGCGACATTGATTTACCAAGTGGTTGGGTTTATCACATAGGGCACATGTTAGGGGTGATATTTTTTTCCAGACAACCTTGGATTGTTTTTTGCGTGATCTAGATTGATGATGGTGGGAGGAGCTGTAATGATGGAAGCCTTGTTGAACTATTGGCAGTTGTTTCTCCTCAAACACACATAAAATGGACCTATATGCTTCATTCCCTAGTGGTGTGGTGCAATCTAATGGTTTTGTATCTGACCCAAATAAATCAAACTTCTCAGCGATAAATCGCCGCATGAATCCTAACATAGAACGTAATCGAGAAATATGGAAACATTGTCACACGTGATGATTTCCTGCATAAATATAACAACTGTGACGTTTGTGTGTGGGTCTGGTGCTTTGAGCAACGGGGGCAATCAAATACAATCAGTTAAATTCCCTTAATTTGGGACATTGACTGATTAAATGATCTGGTTCATCACATAAAGTGCATGTGGATGTTGGTAGGAATGTTGTTAGTCCGAGTTTCCTTTGATCATAGTGGGTGGTTTATGGACTAGAAGAGGGATAGGAGCAAGAAGCTTCTTCCTTCACGACATAATTTTTTTTTTATCCATCCTCTGCTGGGAGGAATGGGGTATTTTTTTGGGTGAGTGCACATAACGCATCTCGATATTGAGGGATTTTGGGGCAATGATGAGTGTAATGCCTGTATTCCGCGCATATGGCACATGTGTTGTATCTTTGATATGATAATGGTCAAATATCATGCCAGGGCATCTAATATAATTGTTTTGGGGGTTTTGTTTTAATTTGGAGGACTAATGTAGGAAACGGATTTAAAATAGTGATGCCTAACCGTTTGAATAATATTAATATCTAAACAGAGGGATGCTATTAAAATTTACACAGTGTTATAGCTTGCATGGTGGTGAGCAGAAATAGAGAGGTGGTATGACTATCATAGTCTTCAAATTGAAAATTAAAAAATCATAAGTAAGAAAACCTTTAAACTATGTTTAGAAGGTTTAACACGATATGCTTAAGCTTACAAAAAATGCTGATGATTTTATGATTTACAGGGAATTAATAAATCAAGCAGTTTATATAATTCATTCTCTTTGTAGATGATCACTTCAGAAGCTTATAAGAATAATTGAAACACAATTACTCCTACCTGGTTATCTTTGTAAAACATAAGGATATGAAGAAAACAATGTGAAATAAAACTGGAAAAAACTTACAGAAAAATGAAACTGTGTGAATCAGAATTTAGAATCCAATTTCTTTTGTATTAATGATTCAGAAAATTCAAGCACATTCAATGCTTGAAATGCTTCTTCAAGGGTGCAACCCTTAATAACTCGTGAAAGAGAGTTAATTATACAATCTGAGAACTAAGAAAATATCTTAAACTATTTTGCAAAAATAGATAATTACGAAATCAGGAATATAAAATGCTAGCGGATCTAGCACTATTTTGGTGCTGGGCTGTTTGATGGCTGTTGCTGAAAAAATTGAAAACTGTTGAACTTGTGATGATTGTTCCTATAAAGGCTAAATGTTGTTTGATCACCCTCTAGTCAAGTAAATCAGTTAATTCTTCCCAATGTTTCTTATCTAGGATAGATATCTTTGTTACCCTTCTATAAATTTCATCCATCTTTTTATACTTAGTGAAAGTGGGTTTTACCGGGAATATATGCCTAATTTCATCTAAAATGAAGAAGGTGTCCCTGAGTGCATTTAGCACCACTCTTGGTGTTGCTGCACCTCTTATGTTTGAAACTGAAGCTGCATTGGTGCCTACCTCTGTAAGATTTCGAACATAATCCTCAATAGGCATTAATTTGTCGTTAATCACAAGCATAGAGGGCAAACCCTTGCTGGTCAAGGGTTCAATCCTACTGAAAAATCACTGAACTATTGTATTCACACTGCTGCACTTTTCTTCCAACTGAAGGATGAGGTTCTTCTTGGTGATGATCTTCTTTACTTCCAATATAGTTGTTGTCTTGTCATTTATCCCTAATTATTCAAGCTCATAGCTGTCTTTAGAATTGAGGAACTTGATTATATCAGAAGCAATTTCTGGCATATCCTCAAGCTCTTTAGAAATAGTTTCAACAGCTTGCTGAGCTTTCTCCAAGAGGTCTTTTTGATCAAATACTATCTTGATATAGGGCCAGATATCCTTAATTTCTTTAGTAATTTCTTCCCACATAATTTCCCTTGCCAAACCCAATTTGTTTCCAAGGTAAGATTCTTTGAGTTCCCTTTGCAATGTTTCAATCTGACCTTTTGCTCTCTGCAACTTAGCTTCATGTGAAGTGTTTGCAACTGTTTTCATATGCTGTAACTCGAGTTCATTCTACAACTTCTTGATTTCTCCTCTCTGAATATACATGTTATTAACAACTTCAGCAAGCTGTTCAAATCCTTCTACTGTACCTGTAGTTGATGTTGTGGCTGAAGTAGAAACCCTGGTTATAGGGATTGCTGCAAGGGGTACTATATCCATTGGAGTTTGGGCTCTTTTGACAACTTCCTCTTTCTCCTTGACCAATTTCTCCATCTTCTCTTCCATCTGTTTTATTTGCAGATTTTGTTCCATGATGAGCTTCATCATGTCAGACTTCTGAGTTTCAGTTTCTTCAATCTCTTTAGCCATTAGGTCCTCAGAAGCTGGCAATTTGAGCTGCTTCCTTAATGCTGAGAGCTCAACATTTTTCTTCTTAACAAGTTCTTTTGCAACATTTATGTTGGAGGGATCATATCCCATCTTCAGCACCAGATCTTCTAAAGATTTGATCTTTGTGTCCTTTGCCAATGAGGAGACTTTCTCCAACTTGAGCTGTGATTGTGTGTTTGCTAAGGTAACCTGCAACTTTGACAAACTCATGGCAGTATGAGTTAAGGTGGAAGAAATCATATGTCCAGTTTATTTGTGCATCTAAATTTGATCAATTGGATGCACATATTTTACATTAAACTCAAATGATGATTGCTTATGATAATGTGCATGAGTCCTGGGCCGTGGAATCAGAGCTTGCAGGAAATCCATCTGCATTTTTCCCTTCTCAGAGTAAAAAACTGAAAGAAGTCTGGCCTGAGAGCTGGAGGAATGTTTCTAGAACTGGGTGTAGGTGTTTAATTTCAACTCTTCATTCTTCTTTTTGATCTCACTGAAAACATGAAAGATGTCCTCCTCCTTGTCCTTCTGAATGATTCCACTGGTCTGAATTACCTGTTCTTAAGAAGTAGTGGAATGAGTTGGGGAATGGGTAGACTGTCCACCACACTATGTATAGATCATAGTCTCTCCACGTCCATCAGATGTGGTTTTCTGAGACTTATGGGTTGCACCAACAATCACAGAGATCCTAGGTCTCTTCTTTCTATGCACAATCCTAAAGCCCTAGCTTGATTCTTTAATTGTAGGGGATGCCTGTTCTTCTCTTGCTCTTTTAGCTATCTTTTCCTGCGCAAGTGGAGTTTGCATATTTGAAGTGGAAATTGTCTCCTCTTCAGCTTCTTGGAGGGTGTTCTCTGTCCATTCCAACTGATTTTTGTATTGTTCTATTTCAGGCTTGGCTGTGTGGTGATATGTAGTAAACTTGTTTTCCACCCCAAGTTTAGAAATCACTCGCATTGGGTCGTAAGACCAAGTGAAACTGAGTCCAAACTTAATTTCCTTTAGTAACCTGTCTGCTTCTTGTCCTGCTGCTCTGGTATTGCATATGAATGGACCAACCCGAGCTTTTAGCTTGAATTGAGATTTCTTCTTTGCTGCCATAAATTGTGATTCATCTGCATTTAACCTTTGCCTAATATATTCCAGTGCAAAGATTCTAATGGGGAGGTACTTGGGAAGTTTGTAGGGTGGAAGCTCACAACCATAAACCTTGATTTCTGTGTAGTTTTGGTAAAGATACCAATCTCCTGTTGTGGCTTGGTCGACCAACTGAAATACTTTGAAATCTCATCATTGATTCTTGGTACTGGGGTGCTTCTCATAAGACTGATAGCTAGATGAATAAACAATTCAATGAACTGTTTATAGGTAAACTCTTCTTTCTCCTTCATTCCCATTGTAGTCCAAAAGATCACTGATTACTAGTTTCCTTCCTCATCTAGTTTCTGTAAGGTAAATGGAAATTTGTCTCCCTAAAAATATATGAAAAGGTATACAAGTACTAAAGCATACCTGAATTCTTCTTCAGTGTTAAACTGGACAAATTTCTCATGTATGGTTTCAGCTAGGAATTAGTTGAAATTATAAATAACAGTGGGTTTGGAATCAACAGAAAAGATAGATAAGAAACCTAGGATGGCATCATTAACATATTGATCAGAGTTATAACCAAGAAGATAGGACAAAATAGTGGTGATTTGCTTGGTTCTATCAGGGAACATGGATGAGTCATAAGGAGGGTTTCTTTTAGGCAGAGGACTATCAATAGCTAGGAAAAGTTCAAGAGTCTGGGATCTTTTAGTAAAATCTAGTTTATGATAGGCTTTTATCAAGCTTTCATGGGAAAAAGGATGGGTTGGTGTAGTAGGATGGGCCTATAACATCTTTTCAATGGACTCAGCATTGATTAAACAGAGGATTTCTCCTATGGGTGAAATTATTTCCCTTTGGCTGGGATCATATGATTCATGGCATTTCCTGACAAAATCAAGTGCACTGTGTATCTGAGGGAAAATGTAGTGGGGACAGAGGGAGTCCCAAAGTCCTATTTCATCTATCTGATCAATTAATTGATCTTCCATCCAACAGTAAATTTCATATAGATCAAATTGAGAAGAAGTCTCAATGATTTTACAATCTCTGTCGACCAGGGGGGTATGATGGAAGTCAACCTATGGATGTACAAGAGGATTTGGGATTTCTGCAACTTATTTTCCCTTAGGAGGCATTTTATCAAATGAATTTGCAGATTGAAAATGATAGAAATGAAAAAATCGGTCTGAAACAGAGTGATCACAGTAAAAACAATATGACTGAAAAAGAGACAAGTGGACCTGGATGTCAACTTTCTTCTGAACAGGACAAAATAGATGCTTAAGTGTCGGACCGTCTTTGAGTTGTAAGGAGGAAATCTTGGCTGATCAATTTAGTTACAGAAATGCACTGTATAACAGTTTTCATGGAGGAACAAGGCTTTTAATGGAAACATTGGAGCGGAGCTGTTGAATGAACAGTTAAATATGCATTAATTATCTAATGAGATTAATTAACGAGTCATTGGGACATAAATTTGTGGGAGTTATGAATTGAATTAATAACAGATAGGTGATAGTTGATTGGATGGAAGAAGTGACGTGGAGCGGACGTGGACGGCAACATGGAGTGGCGATAAACAGTCACATGTAAACCACGTTTAGGAGCAGCTTGAGACAATAAGTTGTTTCAGGATTTTAAGTCCCCAAAGACTGAAATGAGGAAAGGTGGTTTAAAAAGGTGATTTCAGACATTGCCCACTTCAGATCCCCCCTTCCCCCCCACCGATAAAGTTTGAACAACAAATGAGAGCCGAGGAGGGATGTGGGCCATCAGATCTCGGGGGAGCATGCGAGATGAAAGGTAAGGTGGAAGGGATTTAACATGTGAGGTGGAAGTGATGGTGGGGTCACAATTTTATGGCGGATGTGTTGGAATTAATGGAGAAAGCTAAACTCAGATTACTGTTATGGTTATGATAGGATTGAGACTCTAATCTTAGATCTCAGATCCTACTATCTAGGGAGTGGTTGAAACCACCTTGATTGTGTGAAAGCCTATATGTACTAGGTTGTTCTCCTGATTGAGCTAGTGTGTGTATTATGAAGTGCTTGGGCACTCTCCAGGTATCTCACATGGAGAGCCACTCAATTAATAGAATATTTGATTTTTATCATGGTACCAGAGCTTCAGGGTTGTTGATCTTGTAAGCCGAGTGGAGAGCACGACTGAGGGAAATCGTCGCTTGGATTGGAGGGTGAAACACGCCAACCCCACTGTGGAACTACATGCATTTTTTATTTTGTTAGTCATCGTAGATTTCAAGTGTACAGTCGCGAAGATCTTCGTGAGACCGTGGTGTATAAATGCGAAGACTATATGTTTGGAAGAGTTGTTACTGGCAGTGAATGTCTCCGTGATTGAGGAGATCTGGCATGTAGGAGGCCGTGGATGAGTTGATTCGTAGCTGGAGAGCTACTAAGGAGCCACAAGGAAGTCGAATTTATCTGAGCGTCGATGTGAAAAAAAAACCGCGTGTTCCTTCTTCAACTTTGTGAAGAGGGTTGCGTGAGATCCACGCAGCAGAAACAGGATCTAGCCTGCGCGATCTGAGAAAATCCGTGGAGGCTGCCAGGGTGGAAGAGGGGAGTGCAGGTGCCCCCCACCTAGTCATATGCCATTTTTCAAGACGCTGGAAGAGAAATAAGCGCTACAATACGGGAAAGAACAGAGGTTGGATGTGCTAACCATCATCCCAGCATTGATGGGTTGTTGAGGGGCTTTCCATCTCAGAGGTAAGCAACAGTTGTATCTGGTTGCAGAGGAGCTCGCGATTGTTCATAATTGTTCCAGAAAAAGGGACGAGTAGAGACAAACACAGGTTGAAGTTCGATATCAATGAGTTTCAAATCGGTGTATGGCACATTGTCGCTACATGCCAAATGGAGCGCCGTGTCCATGTAACTTCCTTTGATTTTCTCGTATGTTACATCTGAGATGGCCACTGCCGATGTTCGATTCATGCATACCCTTCTTTCACAGTAATATTGGTTGATATTTTTTTTAGATTTTCTGCATTTTGAACTCCTTCAGAATCCTCTTACCATTGAACACGCTGAATGGTAAAGGTAAAAGTTTTTTTTATTGAGGCAGTTGTTCATGTTAGTGGATCTCGGGCTGTTGTTGAAAGTTTGATTTTTTATTTTTATTTTAACACTCGGGAGATTTTTTTAAAAGAAAAGAATTCATGTAAGTTAAAAAAAAAGAAGGGGAAGGGGTGATTATTCTTAATTAAAGCAGGGATCATTTGGATAGCAACGATCAGGTATTGCTGCCAGTAGATTTGTCTTGGAAATTTTATTGTTTTGAGTAACTTAGAAGGTGCAGGTTGTGGAGATTTGAAAACCAATTGGGTAAATTTTCTTCAAGTTATTATATGCCACTGAAAATGTGAATTTTTTGCTGATTTGAACCCAACTTCAGAAATATGTGTTATTACTAATTACATACATCAGAATTAGATACTGATAACATTTCCAGATTGTGAGAGGTCGTTTAGTTGCTCGTCACCAGAGTCGAGGGCACTAAGACCTGCATGGCACAAATGCCACAGCCTACAAGGTTCTACAATTGAAGAGCTGCCAAAAGGGAGAATTTTCCCGCCTGCGTGGTAACCGAGTTGTTGGAGCTCGTTAGAGGAACGTGTGGAGGTGAAAAAGAATCTCGAAGTGAGATAACCTGGACTTTAACAACATGTCTATATTTTTAGATATTTTTGATTCTGATGATGATGATTTTCTCACGTTGGCATTTGGAATTAGCATGGGCAGTATGTTCGATTCAGGAGAAATTTCAGAAAAACAATGTGGTTCTGTTGATGACCACGAGAATCAAGAGGCACAATCTGTTGTGAAAAATCCTGAGATTGAAGACACACGAGTTGATCTTCAGGAAGGGTGTAAAGAGGAACAAAGTGTTGAAGATCAATGGGACGAGCCACATGAAGCTGATTGCAAAGACGTGGCAGAAGAAGACAAAGCTGGAGAGAATTTAAATTTAAATTGTGATGATCTCATTAATATTTCTGTGTGTGCAAATGTTACATCAATGAATGATGAAGACATCATAGCTGAATTTCAGATGGTTGACACCAGAAATAGTGAGAGGGAAAATTCTCCTATCCAGCCTGTCATAATCTTGAGAAGGGCGAGAATAAGAATTCAAGCTTTCCATCACTGGGGAAGAAATGAGGTGAAGAGATATCACTACCTCATGGCGAGGAAAGCAAAGATGAAGCCTCGACTCAAGATGAACAAGTATGGGCTCTGCTGTAAGAAGACAAAAATGAAAACCTCTGTTACCAAGTTTTTTCATGTCTTTAGCCTAGCTGAGACTAGAACAACAGGCATATTTTATTGTTCAGTACCCTTTCTCCATTAAACGGGAGCATTGGAATTAATGGAGAAAGCTAAACCTAGATTACTGTTATGGTGATGATAGGATTGAGACTCTAATCTTAGATCTCAGATCCTACTATCTAGGGAGTGGTTGAAACCACCCTGATTGTGTGAAATCCTATATGTACTAGGGTATTCTCCTGATTGAGATAGTGTGTGTATTGTGAAGTGCTTGGGAACTCTCCATGTATCTCACTTGGAGAGCCACTCAATTAATAGAATATTTGATTTTTATCAAGGATGTGACAAATTTGTGTAATAGGGGAATAAATGAATGAAGTTAGGGTGTTGTAAAATACATTGGTACTTAGAATTCATAGTTAATATAAAATGCAACATCATATCAAGCATTATCCAATGTTACAACTTAGGATAAAATCCTTTCATGCTCCAATTCTTTCTCATATGTCTACCTACCCTTTATACTCCTAATATTTTAATTTATTCATCCGAGTGCATTTAGGCTAGCAACTCAATATTTCCTTTTGATGACTAATCTACCTCTACCCCTTATTTCCTCCATTGGCTCAGATTAAACTGTTGAGCCAATTTCATTTTCTACCTATTGCTAAACAATTTAAATCAAATCCAATCATGATTAAACTATACAATTGGATTAGATGAACTAGTGTGACATTTAAACAATCTGCTCACAATTTTATTTGCAAAACTAAACTATACTAAGAGTAGTGTCATTTGGATTTGCAACACTTTCAGAGTTTATTATTTTTTTCTTTTCTTTCTAACATAACATTTTTTTTTGCCTCCAGTTTTTAGGGCATCTATTCTAACATTTTATTTGATATATACTTTGTTCATCAAATATCCCTAACATTTTTTATTTAATATTCTTTTTGTCCATATCCTAACTTAATATTTTTTGAAATATATTTTCATTTTTTGACTAATTGGTAAACTTACCAAAACCAAAAAAATGCTACAACAACATGCATGGTTGGTGCGAAATTCCTTATGACACGTGGGTGTGCTATTTTCTCCAGCAGGGGGAGGAGGGTTCACTGGCACTTTTGGGGCATGAAAAAGAACTTTGAGCTTGTCTAACTCGGGGATACTATTGGTGGGGTGCTCAATTGTTCCACATAAATAATAAGGTCAAGGTACCCTAGAGGAGGGAGTGTTTGAAGCTTCCACTTTTTTACCCTTTTACTTATCCCTTGTTCTAGCACTGACTAGTGTCGGTGTAGGTGCTACTTGTTGTGGTGTGCTATCTTGAGGAGGAATAGGACTAAAGCCTATTGCGATAATCCCTGAGCTTGTTGAAATCACCCAAGGTGGTAGATACCCGACTTGTATATCCAGAGCCATATGGGGCAATGAGAGTGTTGGGATGACTTGGTGTGAGACAAAACCAGGTGGGGGGAATAATAAGGGTGTTTAAGTGATGGAATATGGTAATAAAGTAGGATCAATAACAACATTGTTGTTGGTATCCAAAATTGGTTCTTGAGCTTGGGGGGTGTTTGATGAAAACATCATGCACACCGGTGCTCCTGTGGTTGGAGAATTTTTTTCTATCACAGGAGGATCTCTTGGGAATTTCCCTAGGAGTGTTGATGACTTAAATTGGCATGGGATGAGTTTAGTGTAAGTGGTGATCCATTCATGAGAAGATGAGATGAAAGGTATCACACCATCGGGTGCAGGTAATGTCTTCTTCTCATAATATGTGAGTTGATCTATTGTAATGATTTTTATGTCACGGGGGAACATCATTACCCTAAACACATACTAGGCGATTGCTAACATCTCGCACATGTAACTTCGACCCAATAGAATATTGTAATCCAAATGAGCGTCTAATACTTCGATATCTATTAGCACAATTTTTCTAGCCAGTTTTACTAGCACGGCTTGGTATAGGCCTATGGAGAACCCATCGTATACTCTAAGCGTTATGTTAGAAGGTTTGATTTCAGGGGATCCCATTTTCTGCCAAAAAAATTTGGACATGATACATGTGGATGCCCATTCATAAAAAATGCAATGATGGATGGTGATGTTTTGGACTAAGACTAGAATTCAAAAAGAAATGAATGATGGTAGTCGCGAGGTAGCTTTATCCAAGTCAAAGACCATTAGGTAAGAATCGGTCGGGTTGATTGCGCCTAGAGCGAAAAGTAATGCTTTCCATTAGGTTGGGAATATTTACAAGACCTCTAATGCTGACATAGCTGATGGTGATTGCACTAATTCATCGACTATGTTGTAGCTACGAACAACTTTTGAGTTATGTCCTACTTTCCATAAAGGTCCTTTGACCATATTTGGCATGGGTTCTATAGGAAGTCGAGGAATGGTCAATGGAACTGTAGGTGTTGTCGTGGTCGAGGTGGAAAGGTTGGGTTCTCAGGGAGCTTCATAACTTCTATTTGGAATTTTCAGGAGATGTTGGCTCATGGTGCTTGGACCCAGGTTCAAAGTGTATTGCACACCAATAAAAACCTAAACCACTGGCCCTTTCAACAACAACCTGCAAGTAGATCATAGTCTCACCCAAAGCGGATATGGGAGGTTACAAAACTAGGTTTCTGCAGCCAAAGGGATATTGCACTATGGCACTTGTGTGTTTTCTTATATTTTATACTGATATACAACTTCGTATACATAAAATACTTCACACTAATTATGCTTTACTTCACAAATTTTTACTTATTGTATAAACATATCAGAGAATAATATAACATGTATTATTTCACATAAATAAGTAAAAATCATGCATATCAGTACATATGAACAAATATTATGAGCATAGATACGCAAGACTTCGCCAAAACTTCTTCATCTTTATTAAGATAGATCTTTCAGTACATATAATTCCTTCGACCTGCACACTTAGTTGCAGGTGGTATGTGCACTCAATTGCAGATTCTTCCAAGGCCTTTGTACACTCAGCTGCAGAGCCTTTCCTGAAATCCCAAAACATAGACTAAAGATAGAAAGTATGATCAATTCATGTATATATCCCCCTTCGACAAAGAATTACATCTCCTTATATATATTTCATTATTACAAAACCATGGTCCACATACTATGGATTCTATAAAACAATGAACTGAAACCATGATACCTGTTACAAAATGAGGGGCTTTGACCCACCCCAAAGCCCCTAGACATCACACAGTGAATAGAACTTCGCGGACTCTGCTCCTCAAAATGTGAACCATTTGACCAAAATTGGACCAAGTTGGGCTATGCCCAACAGACCCCCAACACTCTCATGTTACTTGTCCTGAGTCACTTAGTTACTGTGCCCTGAATATTTGCTGTGATGCTCATGTATGAGGCATTATACAACTGAGTTATTTGTGCTACCTTCTTCTCCTCTCAGCGCACTTCTTCCAGTAATGCCTTTGTGGATGGTGATGAGCCTCAGTATTGCTACAAGAATTCTGCAACTCCCAAGGCTACCAACTTTAATTATCAACCGGGGTTTAATACAAACTTAAGAGGTATAGACACTGTATGTGCAACATAAAATGTGTCCTTCCTTTGCTGTCATGATGTAATGGAGTGCATGTAATGAAATCAATTCCTAAACTAATTGCATAAAATGAAATGCTCAAAATGGAAACCTTCACCTATTGCAAGAAAGAAAATACAAGGAAAGAAACCTATTCTAATTGCATAAAGTAAATATAAATGTCAACCATTAAATTTCAAAGAGTTTAGATCCATTAACATATTTCATTGGACATAGAAATCAAGAAAGTTATCATTGTATTATCCAATTCATAAATTTGTCAATTAACCCAAATCGCTAAAATGTTTCGAATAGGTAAAGAGGCAAGTCCTAAGCGGTCTTTAGTATTTCCTAATAATTGATTTAGAGCCTAGGGGTCTTGATTCAACCCTAAGGGAAAATAACCAAGCTTATTGAATGAATCTAGGCAAGTATATACATGTTGGAAGGCTGCTACAGAGTTTCCTGTAGTTTATTACAGGGAAAAACAAATTTTCTATAAGGAGTTATAATTCACCGAATGACAAACCAAATCAAATCCAAATTGGATGGGACAATTTTTTTTATTGAATAGGATGTCTTAGGTCTCAATTCCAAGTGGAATCTCTCAAAAATATCTCTAGTAACCCATGCTAAAAAATGGCAGAAAATTACTAGTCTCAAATCTAGAAATTTGAGAACTAGTAAGCTAGTAAATCTATCAAATGCCTAACCTAATTAAGTGCAAATGAAATGGGGTAAAGTTTTTGATTAACTATACTTTTTTTTGTGATCTAATGCAAGTGGAATCAACTCAATTGAAGCTCATTATAATTCTCTGAAAAATAGCATACATTTACTGTTATTTGCCACAAGGGACTTCCAAAAATCTAGATTTAGGAATAAGCAAGGTAATCCAAGTAGCTCAATGATCACTATGACCTTACAAAGTTGTTCCAATGATGAAATGATTCTTTTGATCTTGCAAATTAACTTAATTCAACCATTTAACCCAATCCTACAACAAGAAATCATTAATACTCAATGCAGAAAAAAAAAAACAAGAACAAGAGATGCATCTAAATAAGAAACGAAAGGAAGATAACTAAATGATACAAAAGGGCTCTCAGGATCCTGGGATGGCCAAGCCCAAGGAAAATCAAATTCCTATGAAGGAGCCCAGGATTTAGAAGCTGAACATGTCACCAATCCTCATTATTTCCATCAATACAATTACATCCCTGCAAAAATATGAGTTCTCTCCGCAAGAAGACTAAGAAAAATCAACCCCTAGAGGAAAATTTGACTTGGTACTTATAAAAAATGATTAGGAATCATTCCCCATGAAAGGTAAAAGATTTCCCCACCAAAATCCCTTGATTAGTGGACCTGTTTCCCAATACTAGGAATCTGCATTAAATGGCAGGGAACACATTCCTAGATTTTCTCAGTCATTAGAGCTCCACAATCTGTGCCATAGTTCCAAAATATCCTGTTGATTTATTATTTAATATTGATCCTATTGTAGTAGGGAGTAGGTGTAGTGTTGTATTAATCAACCCTAATTGACCAAGACTGCAACCATTTAATTGTCAACCTAGGGTGGGTCTGTTATTTCAATGGAGTTTGTAATGTCTGTGCTGATACATTACATCCAAGAGTAAAAATAGAAAACAGTAAAGAATGTCACTGAATCGATTGCAGAAACTAACATTCATGCAGAAATCAAAAACACTCTACAGGAATGGAATCACACTTCACATTTACCAGAACAAAGGCGCTCCACACACTATACTGATAGCTACACCAGTTGGTCAACTACCATAATGCTAACCAAACCTGTGTAAAAACATATCATAAATTTGGAATTGAAGCAGATATATTCTAAAAATTATACAACGACAGCAGAAAACCATACAAATACTAAAAGAAAGGAACCATAATATACAACTACTCTACCAATACTGTCCCTACTAAAGAGGAGGGCCCTTCCTCCCTAGCACGGGCACAGGAATGAACATGAGATTAGTTAAGAATTCAACTTGGAAACAACAACAACATCACCACAGTGTCTTTGATATTAAGAATAATTAAAAGTTACAAGATCAAAATAACAATACTCTCTATGTCGTCTCCCGTGCTCGAGGGATTAAGTTTCTCTTATAGAAATTACATACCCAAAAATTAGGAATAGATAAGCCATGAGAATCTCACGGTTCTCATGCTGATCACAAAATAGAAATTGTTATAACCAGTTCCTAAATACGAGCTCTGTTAAAATACATCGTTAAAATCATAACTGCTTGGATATGTCACTTTCTAAATAGACAGTTCGTAACTTCCAATAACTGTTGCATGGAATAGTACCCACGACTTTGACAACTACGATGTATCAACACCATGTGGTAAAGTAACGGTTTGGGATGTAACAACAACACTGGATGAAAACAACCTTCTAACGTCACCCAGGGTGTAACAACAGTAATTTGTAATAGCAACGCAGTGTAACAACAAGGTCTGTAACAACATTGTGGTGTAACAGCAAGGTCTGTAACAACAATCTGTTTCATCCTTCTCTTAGATTGATCGACGCAACTGTTCATTCCATAACGTCACTCTTGTGGTCAACACCTGAAAAAAAGAAAGGATCCAAAATACTTCTCCAACGCTTACCTCAGTTAGCCATATAAATGAATATTGCATCATTATATCTAGCAAAAATTGAAAAATAACATGATGGAAAAATATGCTATTCATAATAAGGAAAAAGGCGGTTAACATGTAAAGCTCTATTGGTCTAGAGGGAAAAAGGTCAAAGTTAGGGAAAGAAAGTATAGGAAACAGGTACAAAAACTATGCTCAACATCTCCCCCCAACTGAATCAATTGCATGTCCTCATGCAAAACCTCAGTTTCTATTGCTATATCTTCGATCCAATTCCATAAAATTATAAGCACCAACAGTGTCTTCATCAATAGACCTATATCCCTGAGTAGCCATTAGCTGTCACGGCTAGGACTCTTCTTCATAATCACAAGTGGTAATGTAACTGATACTCCTCCACCAGTAACCAAATATGAGAATATTTGAACCTAAGCCCAATCCAGAAGGCTCCCAATGATTTCACCACTCAGGCATATTCTAATACTCGTGTAACAACAACCACAAAATTCTGGAACCTGAAAGGATCCCCTTCTTGTAATCTAGCACCATTGGCTGTTGTGTGCTTAAGGCACCCTGTTAGTGCTCAGATTTTCATTTGTGCGTAAAGATTAAGGCAAAACCCCCGATCCCCTTTCTATAAGTGGCTGACTGTTCCCTAACTTTCGGGCTACTTAGAAACATTTTGAACTCACGTCTCAATTCGGCAACCATTCCTGCTTCTTCCATAATGCACAACGCTGATTTTTCCTCATTAGTTTCAGCCAACTTCATGGCCAAGTGCCATTCGATTTGATTCCTCATAAAAGAAATGAAGGCTCACAACTGTAAATCCCCCATATAAGAGAAAATAGTTGCCACCATCTTTGTACTGACATATTCACACATCATATTATGTAAAAATAGCTCACAAAGTAAGCTTTGTTCATCAAAGTCACAAGCATGAAAAACTTCTAGAAAAGTGCAGGTAGAAGAACCCAGATATGGTATGTTTTCAAAAACTTCTTTTAATTGAAACAAACAATATCGTTCTCGTAGTAAAACTGGATATGATGGGGAAGGCCTCCTATAGCCTAACAGGTTCAAGGCAAGCTCATAAAGCATTTTCCTATCATTTGTTAGGTCCAGAACCTACCGCTGTAACAACTGCATTTGTTCCTCTTTCTTCTTCATAGCTTCTTTATTCCTCTACTCTTCCCATTCTCTTGCCCATTCTTCCTTTAACCACTTCTCCCGGAGTGAATTCATCATTTTTTGATGTGCTTGGAGTGAGATCGATCCCTCTTGCAAAGAGAGTTCTTTTTGTTCCCATTTTTGTAATTCTGGTATCAACAAAATTCTTTCCGAACACCATCCTTCATCAAGACCCTGTTTTCTCTCACATGCACTAACAACTGAAGGTGTAACAGCTTCCCGAGGGTGGAGCTGTTCCATTTCGGCTATTGGTTCTTGTGTAAGAACAACATCATCAATGGGTTCTTGTGTAACAGCTTATTTTTCTCCTTGGTTAGCTTCCACTTCTACTATTGGTTCTTGTGTAACAACAATATCATCCACAAGCTCTTCTGTATCATTTTCCCCTTGGTTAGCTTCTGCTTCCACTACTGGTTCTTGTGTAACAACAGTGTCATCCTCAACTTCTTCTTTTTCCCTTTGGTTAGCTTCTGCTTCCACTGCTGGTTCTTGTGTAACAACAGTGTCATCTAAAGGTTCCCGTGTATCAGCTTCCAAGTTACTCTTTGTGGGATGCTCTGTTTCAGCTGTTGGTTCTTGTGTATCAGTAGTGTCTTCAACGGGTTTTTGTGCGTCAGCTTCCCAGGACTCAGTTTGTGTTTCCCTCGAAAAGGTGCTCACCGCACAAACCCTGTACCCTGCTGCTGCTAGTTCTTTAACACAGGCTTTGCACAGAGAACTCGAAAATATTTCCTCCATGTCCCTATTTACAACCCCAACCAAGGTATCTAATCTTGAGACCCTTTCTTCTACCTTGTTCTATGCTAACTGCTGTCTTAAATTTTCATTTTATCTTTCTAAACTTTCAATTTTAAGCAACAAGGTTTGGGTCTCGTTCTTACCTGGTGAGGGGGGTCCTCCAGCTGAGCCTACTCTTCTTCTTTCTGCCTTGTCACCTCCTTGTTCTTCTCAGATGTGAATGGGAACTTTGGGTGCCTACTAACCCTTACTCTCTACTTCCACCACTTATCACCTATTGACCTGTCAACTGGTCTCTTTACAACCCTTAGTTTTGAGGGCTGTGACTTCTCCTTGGTTTCCGCTGGAGCTTCCTCCGCAGTCCCAACTCACTTCCTTTAGGAAGTCCTAGCCTTCTTCCTCATGAATTCATCCCAACTCTTGCCCTGGTGACTTAGGGCATCTAACACAATTATCTTGATGAGACCATGGTTTGTGATGCAGTTCTTTGGGTGTGCAACTATCTTCACAGTCGCAACCATATGCCTGATATTCTCCAGCAGAAAATATGGGAGGTTTATCATTTGTTGATGTTGGAGGTGATTTAACAATGGGAAGTGATAATTAAATACAATTGTTTCCCTTCCCTCATAGGTGATATACTTAATGAGGTAAAGGGAAACATCTGCCGATGGATGGGGAAGCGACAACCTGTTAATTCCTCTTCCTTTCTTTTCGAGCCATTCTTCCCCTTGGAGAAAATCCTCCTTCAAAGAGGGGTCATTCATTTTTTTTGAACCACCTCTTGCCCTCTATTGGAAATGCCGTCACACGAGAAATTACCTATTTTGTAACTTCCAGTTGCAATCCCCTAACCTTCGTTTGATACTCCAAATTCTTAGCGAATTCCATAGAAATTGCTCTGTCTGATCCCTCCAGCCTTTGGAAAAACCCAAACCAACCTGCATCCTTGAAAATTTGGCATGCTTCAGGATAGTTTTCCAATGCCTCGGTTGATTCTGGTTCATGTCGAATTTCCGCCCCACCCATTGTTATGTTGTTACAACACGTTGTTCTCTCTCTTCTTCTCTTGAGAAATTTCGAAGTAATCAGCACAATGCCCAACTGTTGTGGCTCAGCAAATTGTTCTCCTCCGTTTTTGTCTGAGAGTTCTAAATGAGGATACAACACTTCAGCAGTGGGTAGTGGTAGGTTGACGCAGTGATTTTTAAGGTAGGGATTTCAAATTAGGGTTCGTACTATGCAATATCACTTCCTCATTAATGCTAAGTTATGGAAGGTTTGGTTTGAGGTACAATTACCTTTTTGGCATGATCGACCATAAATATTTACAAAGGTGGTTATGAATGATAATGATTATAGGATCATCATACTTTAATTCTGGTTTTAATTCTCACAGGTCATCACCTGATGTAATTCATCCTCCCCCCCAGCTTAAGTGTGATGACCGTCCTTAGCTGTAAAAAGGATATCACATTAAATTGCCATAATTTCTAAATAAAAGAGGACATCGATATTATTGTTTCATTGTGTACCTAGTATGACGTGGATACAAGACATTGGTGACAAGTTGCGTGAAATTAATCCCGACGATCATGGAATTTTCTCTTGAGTCATGGTAATGCATGTTGTATATTGCGATAGATAATTCACTTGGATCACTTTTTAGAAGTTGTCGGATGTTACAGATGTAACAAACAAGACGAATAACATATTTCTTTTCAGAAATGTATTATTATTTTCCACAAAAGATAAAAACAAAGAACTAAAAAAAGATGTGTAACAACATTATTGTAAGATATGCCTAAAATGACAAATGTTGTTTCAATGAAAGTGTGTAACAACCGCCACAAAGTGGTTTTCAATTGTTATAGAAATTGTCTGTCTATGCCCCAAAAAGAAGAGGTTTTCACAGCAAGATTATTTTCATTATTTATTTACTTATTTGTTTTTTAGCAGGTGTAATAGATGCCAACAGAGGTTGGTTTTCAACTATTACACTTATTAAAATAATAGAATTTTGGTAGCATAGGGGGGTTTTCCCCTGCTCCTGTAAATGAAGGTCCGAATTTGTGATAATGTTAACAAATGAATCCATTGAAGCAGGTTTATGTTATAACCAAAGACGGTGCCCATTATTAAGCAATGGTGTCCTCGCATTATAGATGGTAACCACATTCACAGTCCCATTGTCAAAGGCTGCATCTACCTCATAGGAACCTAGCCATATGGTGTAGAGCTTACCCTTGAAGTCCTTGAATCTTGAATCATATAAGAGAGCTAAATCTCCTTTCTGAAATTTTTTCTTTTTGATAAACCTGTCATGCCACTTAGCTCTCTACAGTTGGATAATCTATGTTTGCTGGATAACAACCAGGCATTTCTCCTCCAATTCATTGAGCTAGTTCAACCTTTGCTTTTCTGCTGTAGTCAGATCTAGATTTACTTGCAATGATGTTCTCAATGTATTGATTTCGAAATCTATAGGGAATAAGGGATTTTTACCATACAAAAGTTTGTATGGTGAGAATTCCGTAGTATTCCTCCATGTAGTTCTATATTTCCACAACACTTCTAGAAGTTTATCAGCCCAATTCCTATGGTGACTAGCCACAGTCTTAGTAAGAATCCCCTCAATGAATTTTTTGGTGCATTTCCAGTTGGCCATTTTCTTGTGGGTGATAAGCTGACATGATTATATGATGGCCTTTATATTTTTCAACCAACTTTTGGATCAAGTGAGATTTAAATTTGGGCCCTCCATCTATCACTATCTCCCTGGGTATCCCAAAACGGACAAAGATGTCTTCAAACAAGAAGTCTGAAACAACCTTCTCTGTGGCTCTGGTTAATGATTTTGCCTCAACCCATTTTGTGGCATAGTCAGTGCAGACCAAGATGTAGAACTTCTTTTTGGATGAAGGATTAATTGGTCCCACAAAATCCAAGGCCCATTTCTCAAACGGTTCTAAGACTATTTGAGGCTGTAACGACATCTCATCTGATTGCAGCGGTTGGCCCATCCTTTGGCATATATCGTACCCTTTCACGAGCTTCTTCACATCCTGAAATATTATTAGCCAACAATATCCTGTCGAGAGGAATTTGTATCCTATTCACTTGTCTGCGAAGTGCCCTCCACAAGGTTCCTTGTGACAAGCCTTAAGGATGTCAAAGATCTCATCTTCCCTAACACAAAGTCTTCTGAAAATTTGGTCTAGTGTGATAGAGATTTCCCTCTATCCAGGAATAAGTGGCACTCTGCTGTATGGTTTTTCTCTTTTCCTTGGAGGATAACTATTGTGGAAACTTTCCTGTAGCAAGATAATTGGATATATTTGCATACCATGGTGAGTGAGTAGAAATAGCAAAGAGATACTCATCAGGAAAAGAATCCTCAGTAGGAATGCAATTATCATCAATAGCTAACCTAGAAAGAAAATCAACTACTACATTATCTTTTCCAGGTTTATCTAAGATTGTGATATCAAACTCCTGTAACAACAATAACCAGCGTGTAATTCTACCATTGGTAATTGGATTATTCATTAAAAAACGAATGGTAGAGTGGTCAGTGTGTACAAATACTTAATACCCGGTAATATAATGTCTAAACTTGTTGATGGCATGCACTAATGCTAGGAATTATTTCTCAGTCACTATATACTTAAGCTCAGTTGGAGTCAAATTTTTCTTATGTAATAAATAGCGTAAGCTTTCCTATCCTCCATCTAGCCGAAAAAAACACCTATAGCAATGTCATATGCATATGTAGCTATGTGAAACGACAGTTCTCAATTGGTTCCACGTAAAACAGGAGTTGTTGATACACAACATTTCAGCCTCAAAAAGGCCTGCTCACACTTTCCTGTCCACATAAATTCCACATCTTTCATAAGGAGAATAGAGGTGATGAAATTTTAATTTTTTTTTATAAACCTTCTGTAATACCATGCATGCCCCAAGAAACTACATACCTCTTTTTGCATCTTGGGAGTTGGAATTTTCACGATTACCTCTATTTTAGCAGGTTCTACCTTCATCCTGTCAGCATAAGTGAAGTGTCCCAACACCATCCCTTCATTCATCATCATGTGACACTTTTCATTGCTCAAAGAAACATTAGTTTGTATACAATGTTCCAATACTTTTTCTAAATTAACTAATGCCGTTTCAAAAGCATCACTATAAGGCGTAAAGTTTTCCATGAATATTTCAAGGCAGTCATTCAACAAATCATAAAAATTCCCAGTATTTCCCTTTGAAAAGTTGCCGGTGCATTGCAGAGTCCAAAAGAGAGTACTCTGTATGCAAAATTTCCCCAAGGGCAAGTAAAGGTCATTTGAGTGGCTTTATTGAGTTCTCTATAATCCACACAGACTCTCCACTTGCAATTCTTCCTAGGGACAATGACAAGCAGAGACACCCATTGACTGTCAGATATCAGATAAATGAAGTTAGCATTTAGGAGTTCTCTGTACTTCTTCTTTCACTACCTCCTTCAATGCAGGGTTCATGCGACACTGCGGTTATCTAATTGGTTTGCAACCATATTTAAAATAAATGTGGTGAGTGCACAAGTTGGGATGAATCCATTTCATATCTGTGTAGTCCCATGCAAATGCCTTTTTTTATTTTTATTTCTGTAACAATTGTAACAACAAATTATTTTTCTCAGTAGTTAGGTTGGGATTAATATTCAAATACGTCCTTGGTTTTATTTCAACTAGACTATTGTCAGTATATGAAGTGGTTTTCATTTGTTCAAAGTTTACATCATATAACTCCTCTTCCTCCCTTTTTTTTTCAATAGAAGTGATAGAACGTGAGTTACGAATAAAACCATTAATGATATAATCTTCTGTCACATCCTTGAAATACTGGGATTTTCCAAGAGTGAGGAGCGATAAGGAAAGATCTGATTCGAGATCAAATTCATCCCACCAGGGATTGTTCAAATCCATATTTGGTTTTGCGGGGGGGTAAAGGTTAAGGTTATTTTAGCCCCGCCTTCTGAAATCATCATAGATTTGGATCGACACCCTATAAACACATCTGCAATGGCCAGCCAGGATCTCCCTAAAATCAAAGGATGTCCCCCCAAGTTGGATTTATTTTGAAAGATAATAAAGTCAGCTGGATACCTCCAAGAATCTATTGTGATTACTACGTCTTCTAATACCCCCTCAGGTTTAACACATGATCTATCTGCTAATTCAAGTATGGTAGGCGTATGTCTAAGTCCATGTAGCCCCAAGGTGGCAAAGAGGTCCTTTGTCATTACATTAATGGCCACCCCAAGATCAATCATTGTATTAGCTATGGGCTGGCCATTAATATAAACAGTAACCATAGGGTTCCCTGGATCAGTATACTTGGTTAAAAGAGGCTGAGCAATCATTAATTCAGACAATTTCTCCATCGCGTATATAGTAGCATGATCCTTAGGCTTCCTTCCAGGTTTCTTAATGCAGAGGTCTTGTATTATTTTGGCATAAATAGGTACTTCTTTAAGAGCTTACAATAGAGGAATCTGTATGTGTAGGTTTTGCAACTCCCTAAGAAAATCAGATTCGGGTTGTGAGGTGATTCCAGTCTCAATTAATCTATGAGGATATGGAGGATCTTGAGTCATAACAGCCGAATCGACTGCTACAAGTGTATCAACCTTACTTGAGTTGGATGTTACAGGAGTAACAGTTATTCTCGGATTGGCTTCTACTGGTGTAAAATTCCACTATGTATCGATTGTTACAGGTGTAACAACTGCCTCATAATTAATTGTTTCTTCTTTGGAAGACTCGCATTCCTCCTTAGCGTTGATAGGGAAATAGTTTGGTTTAATCACCTTACCCTACTATAGTTGAATTTCATTAAGTCCAACGGGAATGATAAGGTAAGTCTGGAAGGTAGTCTAAGCCTCTATGCTCCGGGATGCTTTATTATTTGGGTTAGGGTTAGGTTGCACAGGCAATTGGGGTCGCACAAGAGATGTAGGAACAAGAGTTTGGAAAGGTGGCAATTGTAGCTGCTTTTGTATTGGTAATGCAGAGGGGATTGAAATTTGGGCATTCCCCCTCCAATTTTGATTCCAAGGATATGGTTGAGATGGAGGATACTAAATAGACGGAGAGAGGGACCACTGGTTCCAGGGCAAAGGAAACTGTGCTAGAGAAGGAGCGGAGTATTTCCATGGATATTGCTAAGTGTTATATGCATTATTCCACGAATTAAAAGAAGAAAATATTGGGACATACCTGGGTGTCGTGGCTACCATGTCTCCTAGGCCTGATGAAATAAGAGGACTAAACTTCTTCACTCAATTCTCTAAGCACTACTTTCAATCTGGGAAGCTCTAAGCACTACTTTCAGTCTGTGAAGCTCCGAACATTGACTTGTAGGATGTTGTAGTTAACAAATATTGCACAAGTTGATGCCGTTTATTTCACAATCCCTCAAGGGATGATTCTTTCTACATTTCGGACAAAACACAACTAAAGATGTATCAAATTCCCCCCGTTCCTTCTTGATCTATGCCGTCATTATTTGGGAAGATAAAGTACTAAGGATGTCGATATTGAAATTTTCAAATAAATTCTCGGTCTCTGCTCTGGTTACTCATCCACTTGTAGATTTTGTATTCAAGTAGAGACATCTCAATTTGTGCTTCTTCCCCTCAATGATCCTCTAGAGCATCTCAGAAAAAGATTTATTATCTCAGTGAATGGTTCCTGGGATATGTCCCCCTTCCCTAATAGATTCAGGGTATCAAGGTAGTCATCCCTCATTCCCCTTATGAATATGGTCTTCAAGATTTCGTGATCTAAATCACTATGTTTATATATCTGCAAATTGTAATTAAATCGCTCCACATAGTCCTCTAGGTTCTTGTCCTCCTTTTGCATCATCCTGAATACTTCGTCTCTTAAGTCCCTGGTTCTACAATAATCTTGATACTTTGATAAAAATGTATCCTTCATGTCGCTCCATGTTCGAATAGAAGAAGAGCCTAACCTCATGAACCATCTCAGGGCTTCTCCTTTTAGAGTAGCAGGAAATAATTTTAGTTTCTGAGCATCTGAAAAATAGTCATAACTCTTGCACAAGACATTAAATTCAAACAAGGTGTTAGGATCTTCTATAGTCATTCCTTTAAAATATGGTAGAGACGATAAAGGAATGTTTTCATGGGAGCCTCACCTCTATCCCCAATTGGGAATTCAAAGATGGTGACAGTAGCATCTGTTTTAGTGTTGTTGTTATTGTTGTCCCTCATTGTTGACCCTTCTGATCTTTGCTGTAATAGGTGTTCTTCAGATCGTTCTAGCGATTATCTTGTGGGTGAAATTGGTAGCTCAAGCTGCTTCAGGGCTAGTTGTTTCACTGTGCTACCCAAATCTAGATATTGATAAACCAATAAATGTTCTCCTATTTCAGGCTTCTGGTGCTCCCCCTCAGTTTCCCCTTGTCTCTCGGTCTTATGCTTCTGGTTACTAGCTTCCCCCTGCTGCTCTTGAATTGGATGCTTAGTTTTGGGAGTATTGTCACTAGCTTTAGAATGATATGGTACTGAGACAAAGGAATCAAAGGCTCATGTTATTGTTATGGGAGTAAATATTTTCGTGGCCCTGTTTTCCTTACATCCTTTTGAGAATTTGACTGTTCTTTTTATGCCCTTGAGATCAGTTCATGGATAAATTTTTTCCCTCCCAAATCTACACTCTTCTTTTCCTTTTTACGACTCGTTTTTCCTATGACTAATTAGAGTGGGGGGGGGGGGGGGGGGGGGTGTTTTTGGTATTTCTATGATTCCTACATTTGCACACATGGACCCTATGTGTATTTATTCACACCCTGAGTGTCTCGGTTTCGATAGTGGTGAGCCGCCCCAGATATGTTAGAGCGATGCGCAGGTTCTTACCTCTTGTCTTACCACCCAGCAACTGAAGTGCTGAAGACACATTTAAGAAAACACCAAAATTCCACACCATAAGTTCCCTGGTGATCACAATGGTAAGCCTGCCTAGGTATGTTAGAGTGATGCACAGGTTCTTACCTCTTGTCTTACCGCCCAACTACTGTGGACTAGGAACACTTTATCATCAAACAAACAGCTTGGCTGGCTGTATCGTTAAATTCCATCCCCGACAACGACACCAAAATGTAGTGCTGTATTTATCAATCCTAATTGACCAAGATTGTAACCATCTAATTGTTAACCCGGGGTAGGTCTGTTATTTCAATGGATTCTGCACTATCTGTGCCGATACACTACAACCAATAGTAAAAATAGAAAACAGTAAAGAATGTCGTTGAATCGATTGCAAAAACTAACCATTCATGAAGAAATAAAAAACACTCTATAGGATTGGAATCACACTTAACATTTACCAGGACAAAGGCACGCTACACACTGTACTGATAACTACATTAGCTGGTAAACTACCATACTGCTAACCGAACCTGTGTAACAACATATCATAAATCTGGAATTGAAGCAGATATATTCTACAAATTATATAGTGACAACAGAAAACCATACAAATACTAAAAGAAAGGAACCAAAATATACAACTACTCTACCATTGTAGTCCCCTTCCTCCCTAGCAAGGGTGCAAGAATGAATACTAGATTAGTTAAGAATTAAACTTGGAAACAACAACAACATCACCACAGTATCTTTGATATTAAGAATAATTAAAAGTTATAGGATCAAAATAACAATACTCTCTATGTTGTCCCCCATGCCTGAGGGATTAAGTTTCTCTTATAGAAATTACATACCCAAAAATTAGGAATAGATCAGTCATGAGAATCTCATGATTCTCATGCTGATCATAAAATAGAAATTGTTAACACTAGTTCCTAAATACGAGTTCTATTCATATACATCGGTTAAAATCATAGCTGCTTAGATCTGTCACTTTCTAAATAGACAATTTGTAACTTCCAATAGTTGTTGCGTGGAACATTACCCATGGCTTTGACAACTACAGTGTAACAACACCTTGCGGTAAAGTAACGATTTGGGATGTAACAACAACACTAGATAACAAAAACCTTGTAATGACACTTGGGGTGTAACAATAGTAATCTGTAACAACAAGGTTTGTAACAACATCGTGGTGTAACATCAAGGTCTGTAACAACACATAGAGTGTAACAACAATATGTTTCATCCTACTCTTAGATCGATCGATGCAGCTGTTCATTCCTTAACCTCGTTCTTGCGGTCAAAACCTGAAAAAATAAAAGGATCGAAAATAATTCTCCAATGCTTACTTCAGTTAGCCATAAAAAGGAATATTGCATCATTATATCTAGCAAAATTGAAAAAATAACATGATGGGAAAATATGTTGTTCATAATAAGGAAAAAATTGGTTAACATGTAAAGTTCTGTTGGTTTGGACGGAAAAAGGTCAAAGTCGAGGAAAGAAAGTATAGGAAATAGGTACAAAAAATACGCCCAACAGTAGGTCCCTAGATTATTTCCTCCTCCAAATCTTCATAATCTGCCCATTATTCTCACAATATTCCACAAAAATAAATAATATTAGGCACAAATATGAAATTATCCATAAACCTTCCTAATGAACATATTAAAGTTAAAAATACATTATCTAATGCAGAAAGAGAGGTTTAATGTGCTGAAGGATGGTCAGATGGGCCTTAATTTATGTCTAATTTAAAGGCCCATCAGTTGCTCTGATAGTCTTCTGTAGCACTTCTTTCTACCTCCGTTGTAGCTTTGTGAGATTACTGTCAACTGCCTGCAGCAGCTGGAAGGCCTAATCTTTCTACGGTTGAGTTCTTTTTGTCAAAATCTTCTCCTTGCGCTGAAGGTCTTCAATCTTCTTTTGAAGAGTCTTTCCTTCTATGATTCTTGTGAGCCTCTGTGAGACTGGTAAGGTCTTGGTAGTTACCTAGATTTCATCCAACTACTTCTGCTTCATTTGGAGCTCCTCATCAATCCTACGAATATTTGGACACTCTTGTAGGGAGGTCCGAATCTGCATGGTTTCATCTAGTAGTCTGGCAGAATCCGCCACTGTGTTAGTGATGCCTTTCAATGAAGATTTCAAATCCTTTTCTCTTTGCCCACGTACTTCCGGTGGTCTGATTGGATGCAACCTCATTTGCAGCTCAATAATATTTACTTCATACTCAAACTTCATCTCTACGAGCTTATGCTTCGTGACCTTCTCTTCTGGCGACTCCTCTTTGCGGACCTTCACATCCGGTACTGTGCTACAAGTATCCACAATGAATTTTTCCAGTTGCTAATGTGCTCCATCCCTTTCCTTGATAAATTAATCAAGCTCCCTCTTCAGCGAAGCTCTATCTCTTTCCACCGAAATTCTTAACAATGAAGTGCGTTGTTCTCACTCCTATAGCTCATCTGCGATACTTTTATGGAACTCATGTAATACCTGAATTAATAGCACGACAATGTTCATGTTGACATTGTCCTAGGATTTTTCTCGTTCTCCTTCCTCTAGTAATTCAAATTGCAATGCTTCAACTGGTACCTACAAAATCCTTACTCTGAACGTTGTTTCTATTCATCACTATGGCTGCGCTAGTTGACCTATCTGTGTTGGTTGTATCGCTGTCTGTGCCAGTGTTATCACTTAGATTTTCCTTGAAGTTTTTAGAAGAAGGAAAGGGGTCCGAGGTAACCACAAACCAACTTTTAAGTATAGAATCTAGCCAATTTGTACTCAGAGAGGGCTCTCTCTTTAAGATTTAGCTTTATTTTATAAGATATTAGGCTAGTTATGAAAGCTTGGGGGTTTTGATTGTATTTGGTGGTGGAATTTAGGATCAGATGGATAGAACAGAGTATTTCAGGCCATTGGGCTATGGAGTCAAATGCCGATGGCTTAACTAGATTAGGCTGATTCAGCAAAGTATTGTTAAGAATTACTGCATAACATAAATTATTACTGAGAGGAATAAATATAAAAATAACCAGCAACAACCATAAACACATAAACACAAATGTTTATCCAGGAAAACCCCAAATCCGGGGAAAAACTCAATTTAATAAGATATCATTAGCATTGACCAAAACCCCTTGCCAATCCGACCAAGTGAGCCTTCACCGCTCACCTCCAGGTCTTGAATTACAATGAAGTCCTTCTAGCCTTTTATAAGCTCCATTACATATAATACCACGGGCATAATACTATGGGTGCACAATACCATGTGCCCCAAAACCATCACTGTTTAACCTGGTCAACTTTGACTCTATCCTAAGTCAAGTTTACCTAACAATTCCCCCCTTAAACTTGACTTGGGGTTCCTTGACTAACTCCAGCCAAACGTGCTAAGTGAGAAAATCCCGCTCACTCTAGCTCTTACCCCCCTCAGAGTTTTTACCCGGGGTATTGTTAACCCCACATCCCCCCTATCACCTAGGTCTAACCCAGAGTTTACCGGTGATCACCGAGGGGTACGCATGCCTTACCAGGTCTTATAGTAGTATGCCCATTTACATGCAATAATTTTGACTTCATTAATTTTTTTTTTTGTTTATTGATGTTGCGATTTTGATCCATCCTCTCTCAATTTGATTTGCTCAAAAAATTCTATCAAGTCGCTCCAACTGCGACACCGACGAGAACCTCGTAGATTCCAGCACCAGTGGCCTCACGTAGTAGAAAACGAACAATTTTCGAAGCTGCATGAACAATTTTCTTCTGTTAACCTACATGCAACCCATGCCTACTTCATCTTTCAACACGACATAGAACAAACAGGAAATATCCCTTATCGATTCCCTACGAAAAAAGCTCCTAACAAAATCAGCCTTGAATTTCAATATTACTGAAGGTATCTATCAACCTTCTTTAAATAGCCGCATGAATCCTGAACAATTCGTCAACATGTTCCAAACCGGTAAATATCGCAAATGCACTGTGGTCCCTAGCAGTTATGGCACTATCTTCCGCACATTCTCCTCGAGGTTCTTTCTCGTACGATTGTTCCACCATTATCTTTCAAACCCAGATCTGTAAAAAGGCTGCATTGATCTCATTAGGCACTATAAACCCCTAGCATCAAAGAATCCCTTTGAAACTAATATACAACCTTTGGCTCTGATACCAGTTGTTAAGAAATTTACTGCATAACATAAATTATTACTGAGAGGAATAAATATAAAAATAAATAGCAACAACCATAAACACATAAACACAAATGTTTATCCAGGAAAACCCCAAATCCGGGGGAAAACTCAATTTAATAAGATATCATTAGCATTGACCAAAACCCTAGCCAATCCGACCAAGTGAGCCTTCACCGCTCACCTCCAGGTCTTGCATTACAATGAAGTCCTTCTAGCCTTTTATAAGCTCCATTACATATAATACCACGGGCATAATACTATGGGTGCACAATACCATGTGCCCCAAAACCATCACTGTTTAACCTGGTCAACTTTGACTCTATCCTAAGTCCAATTTACCTAACAAGTATGGCTTCACATGGCAAGATAGCTAAACAAGGAAAAAATGGTAACTTGAAAGGGTGAAATGGACTTAAAAGGGAAGAAGGGCAATTAAGAATCCTTCAACATGTTTTAAGAGGAGGGAAATTGGGTGATCACTAATAAAAATCAATTAAGAATTTCTTATTAAATGACCAAAATGATAAACTAAGAAGCAAGGAGCAGTTAAGAATTCCCTGCCTATAATAGCTTAGAAGAAAACATTAAGAATATAAATGCTTTTAAAGACAGAATGCAATGAAGCACTTTCTGAAATATACTTTTTCGTTTATTATTCAGATATGAAACACAAGTGGAATATTAAACCAGAAAACAAGAACACATGAGATATATAATACTTATTTGTCCAATGTTTGACACATGAATCTTGTAAAAATTCCTTTGCTTTATTTCTTCATCCAGCGAGCCATACAAGAGTTGTTCAATAACACTTTTATTCCAAAATAATAAGTCTACAAAAATGTCTAAGAATCCACCCTTAGTACTTCGAATGAGGAAGTATTTATACAAAATTTACAATAAAATATCTTTTAACAAAGACATATATAATCTATGAAGCCTAACTATATGTTACATAAAAGTAGAGACAGATGGTCTCGAAGATAGAAGATAAAAGTGAACTGATGGCTTGCTATCCCCATTTTTGTGAATGAGTTGGAGGCAGGCCCTATGCTTTAGAATCTTGCTGTCTTGCTCATAATTTTGTGCTGGTTGTTTACTTTTCAACTTCTTACTGATACTCTTTGATCTGTTCTGATACTCTTTACCTGCTTTATCCTTATTTACCTCCTTTCTCCAAAATTGAATATGGTAAATACTGAAATTTTAGTTTTTACCAAGGTAAATTACAAAATCTCTGTCATATCCATCCACCAATATTGTTAAGGGAAATGTTCCCCTAGGGATTTTGGGTTGAAACCCTAGCAGACTGAAAGTTGTCTATACAGAGAAACACAAATTCACACAACCATTATGCTATTATAAACAAATTCTATGATAAGGGGCGTACCTTAGGTCCTACGTTTGAGAAGGTCCTTAAGGGTCCAAACCCTTCTTCGAGTTCCTTTTGCTCCTTTGTCCTGCAAAACAACCAATTCCGAAGAGCACAACAGTATATGGACAAAACCTTATAAAGAAACCATCTTCATGTTATAATGAAAGGTAGTTAGTTATGAAATTTAAACAACCATTCACATATGAATTCTAACATGAATATCATAAACATAAAGAAGATTTATATCAGGAACCAAGACATGTGTTTCTTTTATTATAGACAAATAAAGTACAGAAAAGGAATAATTTCACCTGAGTCACCCTTTCGCAGTCTCCAAGCAAAGCCTTCTTCTGGATTCGTCTAGCCTCAAGCCTTTAACAAAACTCCTTCCATGACTTACTCCATGATGTCACAAGTAGTGGATGAACATCAACACACAAGGAAACAAGGGTTTCCTGTACAAATGGGGGAAGTGCAGGAGGCACAAGGATCTTCAGACCTGGTCAGGGAAAAATCTCAGCATAATAACCTTTCTCTCTCTTCTCTCCTCCTTTAGGCCTTCCCATTGAGGTCTTTTTATACCTCTCCTAAAGTAGTTTTTTAGTTGGGAGTTGGTTGGGAACAGTTGGGCCACAAGCACTAACAGGTGATCAGCAGGTAAAACCCGCGATCTCCACCCGAAATTAAGGAGTTTTATATTTTGTTAAGTGTTTTAATACATATACGCGGGTTGGGTATATGCCTACCTGCGTATACACGTGTTTAACTCAGGGCAATGTCGCGTATAAGGGATAAAACACTGTTTTTTAAATTTTGGACCAGGTCTGGAAGGAGGGGTTTCCCTAGGCCATGAGTGCAGCATCACAAACCATAAGAGTGAGATTTGGAGCTATAACAAATATTCCTTTGGTATCGTAGTCCTATGTAGCTTCCTGAAGATTTCATCAGCCTCTATGTATTTTACAAATTAGGCTGAACTGGAAACAAATGTTTTATTTTATGTTCAACATAGAAAAGGTTCTCTAGACTGTCATAGAGAACTCTGCCTGTAGGTAGTGCCTTGGGTGCAGATGCACTAGCTGATGAACTGGCCTGATTATTTGCATACTGAGCCAATTTGTCAACATAGTCTTCATGCCTCATCAGTTTATCATTAATCACTAAAGGACTGGGAAGTCTTTTGCTTTGTAAAATGCCAAACTTCTCCATAAAATCATTAATGTCCTCTTGCATGTTCTGGAATTTCCTTTCCAAGTTCTGCAGTAGAGCCCTTTTGGTCAATACCTTCTTGATTTCTAAGATAGTCCCAGTTCTATCTTCAATATTCATCTCTTCTAGCTGGTACTTATTTCTGCTGTTCAAAAAATTTATTAGCCTGATGGCTTCCTCAGGCTTCCCTCCTAGCTCTTCCTTGGTTTTTTGAATTTCTTGAAGAGCCACTTTCACGAGGTCAATTTGTTCAAAAGTTATTTGTATGGATGACCAAGCATCATTTATTGACTGAGTGATGTTGGTCCATAGCATTTTTCTAATGTCTGTTAAGGGCTTTTCAAAGGTGAGGTCCTTCTCTAGTGTTTTCGCCTGATGAGCTAAGCCTTTAATCTTCCTCACCTCTTTAGCAAAATTAATTTTTGAAACATCATATTTCTGTTCTAAGGTAACACATTTTTCCTTTACCTTCTATAATTCAGAGACTTGGAGCTTCATCTCCTCCATTGACTTGATTAATTCTTCTGTACTCAAACCTGAAGTTCTTGTTGTTGCTGTGCTTGTACTTGTACCTGTAATTACTTCTGCTATGAACAAAGGGACATTTGGTGCTAGGGCCATGGCAAGTGTTGATGGGATTTCCGTGGAGACCATTGGTATCACGTTTTGAGGCTGAGAGGTCAACTCACTTTTCCTGCTCTTTAGTGATTTTTCTAATTCTTTCTCAGTCTCCTTCAACTGTTCATTTAGTCCATAAGCTCTTCTTCAGATTTCTTTTGGATAACTTTAGCATTTTGTGGATGCCTTGATGGAGGTAACTTTAACTGCTTTCTCAAGGCAGCTATGTATTCATCTTTCTTCTTTATCAAGGCCTCTGCAGCTTTTACATCCTTTGGGTTATGACCCAATCCAATAACCTACTCCTCCAGTGATTTGATTCTATTATCTTTAGCGTATGAGGAGGCTCTTTCTAGCTGTAACTAGGCAATTGTGTTATTTAATGAATTCTCCAATCTGTTATAGACATATTTGGGCACTGCAACCCAAATAACATATGTCCATAAACCAAGGTCTTATAAACCCCTAAAATTTTTGTTTCATGCCCTAAAGGAACAAGGTCAGCTGATTACATCATTTCCCAAAAGTTCTCCTTGAAAAACTACTCAGAATTGGTCAAAACTGGACCATATAGACTGCTCAGTGCTAAGGGTGTGATGCATCTCACCTGCTACATGCAAAAAGTGTGATGCATACTAAAAATCCCTTCTGATCTAGATTTTCATGAGGTGAAGAGGGCTTTCATGCTGGGAGGATGGTGCTGGATCAGACAGCTTGGTTGTAATCCTCTCTTCTACTACTTCTATCAATGAAGCTATTTGAGTTTTCCTCCATATACTTGTATATCTCTGAGTCTTGTATTTATGTATGCATCTGTATGGTTAATATAAATCTGATCCTATATTTTTTATGGTTATAGATCTCTATGCTTTGATGGTATTTTGCTGCTTTGACTCTACAGGTGTTCTTTGAAGCGGGACAAGTGAGAAAGGAGTGGCGAAAGCTCTATCAAGGGAGAAAGGAAATAAGCAAGGAGCCAAGCGAAAGACTAAGGTTGGTACTCTTTGCTTCTCCCTCATCTATCTCTCATAAAGCAAAACACAAGTGACTTTAAATTGTTTGTTTCTAAGATAGCTACTCGTCTTAGTGGGAATAGCAGCTCTGAATGGACACTAGTTTTCCCGATAACACAATCTTTGGGCCATCATGGCTTTACTAGTCAATGTTGAATACATCATCTCCCTTGTCTGCTTGTGTAATTCAATCTAATCTAGGGGTGAATGTCCTTGGCCATGACCTCAAAATCAGTTTTGAGGTAATCTGCAATTGACTGAGGCTGTTGTACTTTGGGCTTGAAAAAGCTCATCTGCATCTTACCTTCTTTGATGTCATAGGCTGACATCAACCTATTCTGATTGGTGGGAGCCATCTTCAAATATTGATTGTTGACTTGGACCCTTAGTGGTTCATTTCTGGCTTTTATTTCTTTGAATTTCTCTTTAATGTCTAAGTTCTTATTACCCAAAGGCTGTTGGGTTGTGTTATATTCTTTCCACGTAGTTAATAGGGGGTTTGAAGGGCACCCGTAACCCCACTTTATGGGGTCTGGGGCAGCGGAAAATTTTGGTTTTGGACCATATGTTAGGTTGGGCGGACCCACCTATGGTTTTGTGCATGATTTTCGCACATGTTTTTTGGACGCGATGGTTTTCGGTCCATGGTATTGGATGCTTCAGCATGTATAAATATGTATTGTAACATTGAAAGGAACATAATGAAAAATCAAGCTGGTAGTCTCGGTTTTGGGATCCAGGGAAAAATCTCTGTGCATATGTGTTTTATGGGTTATGCTCTCGCATTGTTTATTTTCTTTGTTTAAGAATTCGTATGCAGGTAATTTCTGTACAGGGTTAAAACCTACATTTGGTATCATAGCTGTTTTGGCTTCAAGGGGATGCCTTTGTTGCTGAGGGGTTTCGCTCGGGCCCGTGGTAGACCCTGTTCAGTGGGAGATCTGCGAGATCGATTCTGGTGGTGAAAGAAGATGGTGAGCAGTGGAAAGATAGAGATTGAGAAGTTCAATGGTCAGAATTTTGAGTTGTGGAAACTCAAGATGGAGGATCTGTTGGTGGATAAAGATCAGTGGATCGCGGTAGATCTGGGTACTAAACCATCGGGAGTGACCGATGAAGAATGGAAGAAGTTGGATCGGAAGGCAAAGAGCACAATACGATTGTGTGTCTCGGATTCAGTATTGCTGAATGTATCAGGGGAAGCTATAGCAAAGGATTTGTGGGTCAAGTTAGGGGCTTTGTACCAATCTAAGTCTCTGGTGAATAAACTGTTCCTACGGAAAAAACTGTATAACCTGAGGATGAAAGATGGGGACTCGGTGACAGAGCATCTGAATGCGTTTAATACTGTGGTAAGTCAGTTATTATCTGTTGATATTAAAATTTTAGATGAAGATAAGTGCATCAGTCTGTTGTGTTCTCTACCAGATTCGTGGGATAGTCTGGTTATTGCAATAGGTAGCAATGCAACTGTTTGCAGTTTTATGAAATAGTCTCAGCCTTGCTGACGGAGGAGATGAGACGGAAAAATATGGACAACCAGAATGGTGATGCCTTATCTGTACGAGGACGGTCCCAGAACAGAAACAAGTCATCGAGTGGGAGATCTAAATCTAGAGGGAGATCTAAATCCCCAGGAAAACCTACAAAGGTGGTGTGCTGGAAATGCGGAAAGGAAGGGCACTTCAGAAGGGATTGTAAATCTAAAGCTCCTGACAAAGGAAAGGGATCTGATGATGCTCCTTCTGCAGAGGAAAAAACCACCTCAGATGAAGGTGGGGATGTGTACTTGGCTTCTTCAAGTACACATGTAGATCATGAGGCATGGTTGATTGACTCAGGTGCATCCTTTCACCTCACTCCCCATAGAGAGTGGTTCTCCGAGTATGAGAAATACGATGGTGGTGATGTCTTCTTAGGAGATGATAGGAAGGCTAGAATCATTGGTCGGGGAAAAGTAAAGTTGAAGTTGCAAGGTGGAAGGGTTAGAACACTTCCGGTGTTCTACATATTCTTGCATTGGCCAGAAATCTAATTTCTGTAAGCAAGTTGGATGATGCAGGTGTAAAGACGGTGTTCGAGAAAGATACCTGCAAGATGGTTCGAGGAGCACTGATATTAATGCGGGGATTTCGGATCGGAACTCTGTACAAGCTGCAAGGTAGCACTATTGTTGATGGGTGCAATAGTTCTATGGTTCCTGAAAATGGAGTAGAGAATCTAGTGGTCTCTGGAGAGAAGACCATGTTGTGGCATCAAAGGCTTGGACATATTGGAGAGAAGGGCCTTCAAATACTTCATGGTAAAGGTATGGTAGAAGGTATGAATAATAGCTCTCTGGATCTTGATTTCTGTGAAAATTGTGTATATGGGAAGCAAAATCGGGTGAGTTTCCCCTCTGGTGGTAAGAGGACGAAACATATATTAGAGCTTGTGCACAGTGATGTGTTTGGACCTGTGAAGGTTCCATCACTGGGTAAGTCTGTGTACTATGTATCATTCATAGATGACTTCTCAAGGAATACATGGATATATTTTCTTAAGAAGAAATCTGAAGTCTTTGACAGGTTTAAAGAATTTAAGGCTCTGGTGGAAAATCAGACAGAGAAGAATATAAAGGTGCTGAGGACAGATAATGGTGGAGAATTTTGCAGCAAGGAATTTGAAGAATTTTGTAAGAAGTGTGGTATAGCACGGTAGAAGACTACTCCATATACACCTCAGCAAAATGGAGTCGCAGAAAGAATGAACAAGACGTTGATGGAAAGGGCAAGAAGCATGCTCAGTGGTGCCGGGTTAGGACAGGAATTCTGGGCAGAGGCGGTGGATATTGCATGTTACCTGATCAACAGATCACCTTCATCAGCGTTGGAGGATAAGACTCCACAAGAAGTATGGACTGGTAAGAAACCCTCTCTTTCACATCTAAGGGTATTTGGATGTGATGCATATGTACATGTTCCAAAGGAGAAATGAACCAAGTTGGATAATAAATCTGAAAAGTGCATCTTTATTGGGTATAAGGATGGTTTAAAGGGTTATAAGCTTTGGAACCCAGTCACACGGAAGGTTGTGTACAGCCGAGATGTGTTGTTTAGAGAGGTAAAAGATGTTATTCAACATGAAGTCCAACCAAAAGAACCTGAGAAGATAAAGTTTGAGCCAAAGGAGGAAGAATCAGACTCTGCAGCAGAGGAGGAATCAGAAGATGAAGAGCCAAAAACTCCGGCTGTGAGAAGATCAGTTCGAGAAAGAAGGCAGCCAGAAAGGTATAGTCCATCTGCTTTCAGTTCAAATTTTGCTTTGTCTGTTACTGATTATGATCCCAGAACTGTGAAGGAAGCAGTGGATTCAGAGGATGGAAAACTCTGGAAAGAGGCCATGGTCGATGAAATGGCATATTTGCACAAAAATGAGGCTTGGGATCTGGTGGAGTTGCCGGCTGGAAGGAAACCCATTGGCAGCAAATGGGTGTTCAAGAAGAAGACAAATGCAGAAGGAAAGGTGGAGAAATACAAAGCTCGGTTGGTAGCAAAAGGTTATTCCCAGGTGTCGGGAATTGATTTTGGTGATATTTTTTCTCCTGTTTCCAAGGTAACTTCTATTACATTACTTTTATCTGTTGCTGCTGCTTTTGATTTTGAGGCATGGAAATTAAAAGAGATCGGTCAAAGAGGAAGCTCTGGTTAAACCAGAGGAAGTATGTCGAGACAATACTCCAGAGGTTTAATATGCAGGATAGTAAACCGGTGAAGGTTCCTATTCCTGTAGGTGTGAGGTTATCTGCTGAACAGTGTGCCAAGGCACAAGAAGAGGAAGAGGACATGTCCCGTGTTCCATATGCAAGTGCAGTGGGTAGCCTGATGTATGCAATGGTCTATATTAGACCAGACATTGCACATGCAGTGGGAGTATTGAGCAGGTTTATGTCAAAACCTGGGAAGGAGCACTGGACAGCAGTGAAGCGGGTTTTCAGGTATTTGCGTGGCACTAGTGATTATGGTTTGTGCTACCAAGGAAGACCAGGATTGGACAGAGTGTTGGATATTCATTGCTTTGTTGATGCAGATTGGGCTGGAGATCTGGATCAGAGAAGATCTACAAGTGGGTATGTGTTCAACCTATTTGAAGGTGCAGTCAGTTAGATGAGTAAGAAACAATCTGTAGTGGCACTATCAACTATAGAGGCAGAATACATGGCAGCCACTCATGCAAGCAAGGAAGCAGTTTGGTTGTAGAGATTGTGTTCAAGTATGGGGTTAGTACATGGAGCTCTAAGAATAGACTGTGATAGCCAAAGTGCAATTTTCTTGGCAAAGCTTATCATTCAAAGACAAAGCACATTGATGTTCAGTATCACTTTGTGAGGGATATGATAGAAGACAGAAAGGTGTTGCTGGTAAAGGTGGACACTTTGAAGAATACTACAGATGCATTGACAAAATCTGTGAGCTCTGAGAAGCTCTCTTGGTGTAGAGAAGCAATGGGAATCTTAGGGCTGAAAAAATGACTAAGCTCTCCTGTGGCCCCCTGTGGAAAGAAAACAACAAGTGGGAGATTGTTGGGTTGTGTTATATTCTTTCCACGTAGTTAATAAGGGGTTTGAAGGGCACCCGTAACCCCACTTTATGGGTTCCGGGGCAGCGGAAAATTTTGGTTTTGGACCATATGTTAGGTTGGGCGGACCCACCTATGGTTTTGTGCATGATTTTCGCACATGTTTTTTGGACGCGATGGTTTTCGGTCCATGGTGTTGGATGCTTCGGCATGTATAAATATGTATTGTAACATTGAAAGGAACATAATGAAAAATCAAGCTAGTAGTCTCAGTTTTGGGATCCAGGGAAAAATCTTTGTGCATATGTGTTTTATGGGTTATTCTCTCGCATTGTTTATTTTCTTTGTTTAAGAATTCGTATGCAGGTAATTTCTGTACAAGGTTAAAACCTACAAAGGCCTAAAGGATGATACTTCAGCACTTTGTTGTCTTTCCAGCTCCTGCCTTTGTGAGCTAGAAGGTGTCCCACTTGCTGGGAAAGTATGCTGACTGTTTGCACCTTCTTTTCTCTGACTCTCTGTAGTTTCTTCAAAAAATTCCTCCTCTGAATGGGGATTTAGCTTGTGCCTCTTAGCACCAGGCTGATCTGATGGACCACTGGCAGGGGTAGCTACTTCCCTGTCTCTCTTTAAGCTCTTTTCCTCATTCAGAGGAGTCTGCAAAATTGGGGGGTCTCCCATGTTGACTTGAGTTTGGTGGGCCTATGTTTGAGCCTGCTCTTGAAAGGTTTGAGGCTACTTTGACATGGTTTGTTATGTTTCTGGAGTGCTGGTCTCTTTTTCTCTTCCCTATGATGTCTCTGTAAGTGGTGCACTGGTCTCTTGTGAGTGCCTTTGTGAGGTATCAGCTGTTGAGGCACTAGTCCCTGATGTTGGCTTCTGAGAAGTCTCAAATTGCACCTGTCCAAAAGAATCCAGGTCAAGTGTCTTTTCAAGATCCTTCATTACATTTTCTATGTTGACCTGATCACTATCTGTTTCTACAAGAGTCCCTTCCCTCCATTAATCCATGTTAGCATATTGTTCAATCTCTGAAATTCTGTGATGAAAATATGGTGATAGTCTATTTTTCATTCTTCTATCACAGATGAAATTGTGGGGGTCATATGGAGTCCAACTAAAACTTTTGTTTAATTTCATGTAGTCTTCTAGGATTTTTTTTGCTGCTTTCCCTGCTTCCCTATTATTGCAGAGAAATGGGCCTAAGTGATCCTTGATCCTCAGTTGTGCTTTCTTCTTGGCCTTAGTAAAATGAATCAAATCTGAGTTTATCATATGTCTATAATACTCCAATGCAAACAACCTCATTGGAACATATTTAGGTAGTTTGAATGGGGAAAGCTCACAGCCATATACCCTGATCTTTGTGTGATTTTGGTACAAGTACCAATCACCTACTCTGTACTGTTTTGATAGCTGAAGGATCCTTTTGATTTCATCATTAATCTTAGGAGGAGAATTTCTTGTTAGTAAGTGATGAGCCCCAAATTTTGGTAACATTTTGGGCTCATTTGGCCTACTTACCTTGCTCAACCCTTCATTTTTCATCACTTATGCATCATTTCTTAGTATATTCATGTTATTTGTAGGAAGGAGGGCAGTCACTATGCCTAGGTGGCTAATACATGTTTATTTCAGGTTTTTTTGACATTAAATGGAGCAAAACCACGCAGATGAAGGCAAGGAGACAGCTAAGGTGGCATTGCGGTTTTGTAGGAAGGTTTTCCACAGCCTTGAATGACCTTCCTCGTGATCTCCACCCCAACTCCGAGCTCCAACAGCTATCACCACCGAGCTAGAAGGCAGCCAACGGATTCTAAGGGAACAACAGTTTACTTTTAGTTGGTCAGCCAAGCCCCACTAATTTAGGAGGCCAGCTTGGCCCTCATAATGTATAAATATTGAGGCTGTAGCCTTCGATGGGGACTTTTTGAACCTTTGTTGCAGATTCTGAATTACGAGCTATAGCTCTGTTTTGCTTTTTGTAAGCCATTTTTGGCATGTTGTTAGACTTATGACTATGATCTTTTAATAAAAGGCAGGCAGATTCAAGTTCAGTTCTGAGTTCTTAGAGGAGCTATAGCTCTCAGGGTTGGGCCCAACCTGAGAGCAATAGGCCTCCTTTCTTTGTATTGTTACCTTTCTTTCATTCAACATTATATTTCTTTTCCTTTGCATGCACTTGGAAACACAGTTTGCTGATTCGGATTTCTTGGTGTGGTTACATAGGTTAATGTTATGAACAAAGTTGCTTTCAGTAGTTTAGACTAGAGTAAGGAGATTAGAGTGATCAGAGCTCCAAAAAAGGGTTGATTGCACACTCACTTCCACCTCTGCTTAGAGATTGGGATTGCAGCCCGTGCCACCCACCAAAAACACAGTTTTACATGTTCATGCAAGCTTTAACGTAATATTTTCAGTTGTAGAAGTGTCCATGCATTTAGATCTTGTGGAATAACTCTTTGTTTCAGCAGCATGCACGATTTCCCTTTAAACTACATTGCTGTTATTTGGTTTCTAATAAAACAGTTAGAGTAGGTTGATGACATTTCAGTTATACGCAAGACATAGGTGATTTGTTTCATTTACACTGCGCAACACCACTCTATCATTTCCTTATCCTTCTCAGTCGTGCCTAGGCCATCCACTCATCTCCCAGTTTGATCATTTGCCTCCCCACTCTTCTATCATCCACGTTGTTTTATCTCTTCGGCCTTCCATTGCCTCTACCCTCCTATCGACCAACCAGCTTTACACACCCCCTCTCCATCTCATCTCTCTGTCCATAAGCCATCACAAGCTCCCCTCTCATCCTTCCTATCCATCCATACAGCTCATTCACTCATCCATCACCCAAAACTCCGATTGCAGAACATCCTGTAGAAATTAGCAGACTTCCTGTAGAAATCCTGAACTTCCTGTAGGATCCCCTGCAGACATCCTGTAGAAGCTTGCAAGCACGGTTGCTAGGCATCTGAACTTTGTGAACTTCTGAGGAATGATGTTAGGGATCCCTTGGACCCTCTCAGAAGTCCTCCTTACCTTTTCCAAGCCTTCCTCCCCTTGATCTACCCCTGCACAGTCAAGACCCAGTAAGAAGCACAGTCATAATAACTCCAACCACTTGAGCAAAAATACAAAAACATGTTCTATTCAGATGAAAGTAGTGTAGACCCATGCATCTCATCTCAATAGAAGTAATGGCATCACGTTTAGAAGTTGCATTCCCACCATTGCATCGTAAGGATTAAGCTGGTCAAATTAGGGTTTACTAGGGTTTCCATGTTTTGTTGGCTTTCAGTTCATTCTTGCAAAGTAGGTTAATTTCCTTTGAGATAGCTTTCGTTCATCACTTAAAATGCTTCTTCTGAGAACATATAGAAGTTGGCTTGAGCCCTAGTGGACTTGTGCCAGCTGACCATGTGACAACTGCGACAAGAGATAGTACTTGTGCATACAGCACCGTCGCTTCCAAGTTTGTTACGAACTACCGGGTTGATAAAATTAGAGAAGGAAGCCCCAGGAGTTGTAGCATTATTGCTAGAATACTGGAGCCCACCATCTTTTTGGCGCCGTTGCCGGGGAAGCGTCAGAGTATTAGTAATTGTTGCTTTTATTCTATTTTCCTACTCTCGCCTTCTGCCAAGTAGTTTATTTCATTTCCATTCTGCAAAAGTAGCATAGACATTTCCTGCTTTCATAGATTAGCATTTCAATTCCGCAATTTCAATTTTGCAAGCATAGATTAGCATTTCAATTCTGCAAGCGTAGACTAGCATTTCCATTCCTGCAATTCCATTTGAGCAAAGTAGATTAGTTCTTTCCTGCTTTCATTTCAATTCTGCGTTTTCATTTCAGCAAGATAGTTAGTTGTAGATCAATATGTTTCAGTTTTTGCAGGTACCAGAGAAAAAAAAACGAAAGCAATCAATAGTTTTTCCATTTCATGCCTCGTAGGAATCGAGATAAAACAGACAAATTCTTACCCAACACCCCCACCACATCACTGAGTCACCCTTCTCTCTTCTTCGGTGATAGTGATCCAGAAGAACCTATAGGTGAACCTCCTGAGATATACGAAGATCCTATAGCAGAAGAAGAATTAGAGACCATCCCATCTGAAGCTATGGCTGACAATAGAGGAGAAGATGAGAGAATAGAAGGTGCCTTCCCCATCCGAGAGACCATTGGAGACATGAAAATGAAGAACATTAGCCCCTCCGCTTTACCTCACTTCCATGGACTGACTACTGAAGATCCTGATACCTTCCTGTTTGAGTTTGCTGTCCTTTGTCGAACCTATGACTATACTGAAGATGAGTAGAAGCTGAAACTCTTCCCTTCAACTCTTAAGGATGTAGCATTGCGCTGGTTCATGGGCTTACCTGGGAATAGTATCACCACTTGGGCTCAGATGCAGCAAGCTTTCAATACCAAGTACCGGTACTACTGTAGGTCCAAGGAAACCAAGGGAGAAATCTTTCGGATGACCATGGGAAATGATGAGTCCTTAGAGGATTATGAGGAAAGGTTCCAACTTAGCTATAAACGGGCCAGGTGCATGCTTGACCCTGAATCCCTCAAGTTGGTCCTGCTCCGAGGAGTCCCTGAATACCTCTTAGATACCCTTCACATGTTAGCTGGAGGAGATATTTACCAACTGCCTTATGAGGACATAAAGACTGTGTTTAGAAACCACCCTAGGGCAGCCCGGAAACGAGGTAGAGGAAACCTCCTCTCAGCTGGTATTCCTTTCTCCAAACATGAGTTTGCAAATCAATTAGAGGATCTCAAAAGTGAGGTGAGACAAACCATTTCCATGCAACTTGATACATTCAGGATCCAGCAGAAGAAGGAAGAAGCTGAGAGGGCCTTGGCTATCTTCTACCCTAGATGTATAAGGAGACACCCTAAGAACGAATGCCCATTACATTTGGTTGAGGTATGTTTCGTTTGTGAGGAGGACCATCCCACAAATCAATGTCCAACCTTACCTAGGCTTAAAGCCATGTACCAAGGGACAGAAGCCCCCACTGAACCTCTCTATTTCCTCAACCAAAGGAGGCCACAAGGACCTAGACCTTACCAGCAGGGGATGCAAGGGGCACTCCAAGCTTATTACAGCCCCAACCAATCTACTCCTATGCCTTCCTGGGGTCCCCCTGCTCATCCTTCCTGGTCTGTGCCTCCTCCATGGTCTTATCCACCTCAGTACCCTACTCAACCCACTACTCATTCATATCACTCACATGCCCAGCCACAGCCTCAGTGGAATGCACCTCAGTCGGGGTGGAGGCCCCAGTACAACACTCTTCCCGCCATTTTGCCTCCACCACCAGTTCAACCTCAACCATTACCTCCTGCTCCTCCAAGGCAACCTCAAATGCCTGCTCAACCGAACCCGAACCCCAACAACAGACAGGCCCAGCAGGTATACACTGGGGAAACATCTTGCCCTACCTATGCTGTGGAGATCCAGGAGATCAATCTTCGATCTGGAAAGACTCTTCCGGATCGCCAACCTCCTCCCCCAGAGGACGAGGAAGAAAAACAGGAAAGTGAACCAAAGGCCATTCCACCCTTTCTTGAGAGACTAACAGCCACCACACAACCCAACCCAGAGGAGGACGAGCTTCTGGGAGAGCTCAAGCAGTTGTGTGTGAAAATACCACTTCTCCAAGCCATCAAAGATGTACCGATATACAACAAATTGGTTAAGGAAAAGTGTTTCAGACACCCAGGCAGGCGAAAGAGAGATGCTTCAACCATCAATGTCTTAGGACAACTGTCTGACCTTATGTTAGGGCAAGTCATCTACCCAAAGTACCTAGATCCTGGGAGTCCTGTAGTAGATGTCCACATCAATGGCACCATCATACCTCACACCTTGATTGATCTGGGGGCTGCCATTAATGTGATGACCAGGGATACCATGCTCAAACTCAATCTTCAGGGTTCCCTGAGGAAGACCTCGACAATCCTGCAACTAGCAGATCGCTCCACCGTGACTCCCGAAGGGATTGTGGAGGATGTCTTGGTCTCTGTCGACTCTTGGGAATACCCTGCAGATTTATTGGTTCTGCAACCAAAGGCAAAGCTTACTGGATATCCTCTTATTTTGGGAAGGCCTTGGTTAGCCACTGCAGATGCTTACATAAGTTGCTGTGCAGGAAACATGACCATAAAAAATGGTCCTATGTCCAAGCAGCTAGTCCTATACCCTCCTGCCCAACCCTCCTTAGAGCATGACTTACCACTTTGGTTGGAGGAAGGAGAAGAGGATGAGGTGTACTCAGCACTTGTGTGCACCCTAGACACCACTAGAAGAGACCCCCCAACCGAGGATGACTTGATTGAGACCTTGATCCAGAATCCACCTCCCAGTGCACTATCCTTAGAGAAATTGGTGGAGGATGCCCAAGCCAGAACCTTAGTGGACCTTTGTGCAACTAACCCTGTCACTCCCAGAATAAAAAATGTGGAGTTCGGCCCTGAGAGGACGTTAAAGATCAGCTCCTCCCTATCTCCTTCTCAGGAAAAGGAGCTATGTAGCCTGTTGGCCAGTCATCTAGATGCTTTTGCTTGGAGCTATAAGGAGATGAAAGGAGTCCATCCTTCGGTCTGTACCCATCACATCTACATCAAAGAGGATTGTAAACCGGTTAGGCAACCCCAGAGGAGAATGAATCCAGCCCTTAAGGACATTGTCAAGGAAGAATTGCAAAAACTGTTGGATGCCGGATTCATTTACCCCATCTCAGATAGCGAATGGGTGTCCCCTCTAGTGTTGGTTCCCAAGAAAAATGGGAAGTGGAGAATCTGTGTGGACTACCGAGAACTGAACAAAGCTACCAAGAAAGACCATTTCCCTCTACCTTTCATAGATCAAGTGTTGGATGGACTGGCAGGAAAGAACTTCTCTTTCCTAGATGGGTTTAGCGGGTACAACCAAATCCAAATCAGCCCGGAAGACCAAGATAAGACCACCTTCACTTGTCCTTGGGGTACCTTTGCCTACCAAGTTCTTCCCTTTAGGCTATGCAATGCTCCTGCTACCTTCCAGAGAGCTGTCTTGAGCATCTTCTCGGAGCTGGTCCATGATGCGGTGGAAATCTATATGGATGACTTCACTCCCTATGGGTCCAGCTTCCAGGAAGCATTGTCCAACCTGGGAAAAGTCCTAACCAAATGCATTGAGATGAACCTGTCCCTTAGTCCTGAAAAATGTGAATTCTTGATGACTGAAGGGACCGTGCTAGGCCATACCATTTCTTGCCAAGGGTTACAAGTGGATCATAACAAAATTGCTCTCATCAAGAAGGTTCCACCTCCCCAAAAGGTAAGGGATGTTTGAAGTTTCTTGGGATTAGCAGGGTATTACAGGAGATTCATTAAAGACTTCAGCAAGCTAGCCTCGCCATTGTTTGGCCTGTTGGAAAAAGATGTGGAGTTTAAATGGACTGACGATTGTCAGAGGGATTTGAATGAATTAAAGGACAAGTTGGTGTCTGCCCCAATCTTGAGAGGCCCAAACTGGGCCCTACCTTTCCACATCCACACTGATGCATCAAACAAAGCCATAGGGGTAGCTTTAGGACAAATTGAACAAAAACTTCCATATGCCATTTACTTTGTTAGCAAAAACTTGTCCAAAGCAGCGCTGAATTACACTGTAACCGAGAAAGAATTCTTGGCTGTGGTCCATGCACTGAACAAGTTCCGACATTATATCACTGGCTATCAAACATTTGTACATACTGATCATGCTGCAATTAGATATTTAATGAATAAACTAGATGTGAATGATCGTATTATTAGATGGTTACTTTTGTTGCAGCAGTTTGATTTGACCATTGTTGACAAACCAGGTAAAGAAAATGTTGTTGCTGACTTTTTATCTAGATTGGACTTGTCTGCAGATGAGGATGGAACAGTGGATGACCAGATGCCCGATGAACATCTGTTTGCTATTTCAGTACTCTCTCCATGGTTTGCTGATATAGCGAACTACCTTGTTTCAGCACAGTTCCCTCTGAACCTATCTTCAAGAGAGAAGAGCAGAATCATCAGAAAAAGTGCCTCATTTGCTTGGATCGGGGGCAACCTATTCAAGCTTGGCCCTGATCAGATCTTAAGGCGTTGTGTAAGGGAGGAGGAAGTCTTTGATATCCTCCTCACCTGTCATGATGGGCCTTGTGGAGGAAATTTTGTAGCAAAGAGGACTGCCTTCAAAATCCTGCAGGCAGGCTACTATTGGCCCACACTTCATCAAGATGTCAAAAGGTATATCAGCCAATGTGACCGATGCCAAAGAATGGGGAAACCGACTCCAAGGGATGAGATGCCTCTCCAACCTCAAGTGACTCTTGAGCCATTTGAGAAGTGGGGTATGGACTTTGTGGGTCCAATCAACCCTCCTTCGAGGCAAATGTCTTACATCATTGTGTGCACTGAATACCTGACAAAGTGGGCAGAAACTAAGGCAATCAAAGCAGCAACAGAAGAAAAGGTGGCTGAGTTCTTAAGAGAAAACATCTTCTACAATTTTGGCTACCCAAGAGAGCTAGTCACCGATCAAGGAAGCCAGTTCACATCCAACTTAATTGAAGACCTACTAGCTCATCACAAAATCAAGCATAGGACTTCCACCCCCTATCATCCACAGGCAAATGGGCAAGTGGAAGTCACCAACAGAGCATTGGAAGGGATTTTGACTAAGGTGGTGAGCAGCAGTAGGAACGATTGGGCAGATCGCCTGGTTGAGGCCACATGGGCTTACAACACCACCTGGAAGACCACAACCGGCTTCACACCTTATGAGATGGTCTATGGGAAGAAAGCTTTGCTGTCCATTGAATTTGAATACAACACTTTGAGGATGGCAGCTATCCTGGACCTAGATCTCAGCCATGCACAACAAGAAAGGTTATTGCAGCTGAATGGACTGGACGAGCACCGAATGCAGGCCCTCCTTCACTCAGAAGTGGTTCAACTTCAGAGAAAGGTGTGGCATGACCAACACCTCAATGACAAGCAATTCCAGCCAGGAGATTGGGCACTGTTGTATGACTCCAGGCACAAAGATTTCAAGGGGAAGCTGAGAACCAGATGGCTGGGACCATATGCAGTGGAAAAATGTCATGACAATGGATCTGTTCTTATTCGGACCATTGATGAGGAGGCCATCCCCATGCTTGTCAATGGGCATCGACTGAAGATCTACAGGAAACCTCTCTCAAGACAAGAGTTCATCAAAACTGTGGAGAAGTCAGTGCTGGTCATAGAGAAGGGTTCTGCCTCTGCTTTGGGCATACCCTGAAAGATCTAAAAAAAATTAAAAATAATAATAATAATAATAATAATAATAATAAAGATCCTTGGGTGAAAACCTTTCTGAGGCTCCCAAGGCAGGTGGTAGGGGTGAAAACCTCATTGAGGCGCCCCTATTGTCTTTCAAAAAAAAGAGATTTGAAAAAAGATCCTTGAGTGAAAACCTCTCTGAGGCGCTTAAGGTAGATGGCAAGGGTGAAAACCTCATTGAGGCGCCCCTGCTATCTTTCAAAAAAAAAAAAAAAAAAAAAGAGCAAAGAAAGAAAAAACAATAAGCAAAAAAGACAGGGACAACAAGTTTATAATGTGGAAATGCATGCAGGTTGCAGGTGTTCTATGAAGGAGAGGAGGTCTCTCAACTCAAAGTCAAGGATCCTTATCATGCTGCCAGGAGACCTCACCAGCACCTCCTCCAAGAATACTCATCTTCTCCAAGGTATGGGCACGATTTCATCACAGCTTAGTCTTCTATAGGAAGTTACAGACTTTCTACAGGAAGTTACAGACTTTCTACAGGAAGTTCTGTATTTCTACAGGAAACTTCCTGTAGAAGTTTGGGACGGCCTAGAACTGATTATATGAGGAGATCTAACGACCAAGGTCTGGTATGGACGCATGCAAGCTACCATTTTCTCCCTCACACACTGCTGTCACCTCTTTCTACCACCCCTGTCGACATGCAATGAGGATACATGCACCATCAAAGCAGATCATTGAGTTATCAAGAGAAAGCAATTTTTTTAAATGAAAAAGATGCTGAGATGCCATGCCATACCCATCCCAGCTATCCAAGAGCTCTGTGAGTGTGATCGTGAGGCCACTGTCTTCATCGTGCAGCATGCACCCGAGGAGGAAAAACTGCTACAGGACATCCTGCAGGAGTCCCGTAGCAGTTAAGCCAGCTAGAGTGTACACCATTCAAGCGCTTGCAACATGCAATGAAAACGCAGGCACATGCAGCCGAATCATAAGATTCATCGTCAGCGGCCTGTGAAGAGGAACCTCCGGGCCTGTGCAATCCACAACAGCAAACAAATCTACTCATCATCGTCCAAAAGCCCGAAGAATCATGTCGCGGCCGCACAGGTAAGTGCCTCCACCCTTTCTTCCGTCGAATTGCATGAATTTTACTTTGAAAATGTTTGCAAGTGTGAAGTGAATGGGTTGAGCGGCTGTATGGCCAATCGAATGGCCACGTCGACCAGTCAGATAGTCTAGTCAAATGGTAAGCGGTGGTCGTGGCAAAAGGAATGGGCAGTGCACACGTGAGAGCCATCCAGTCGGGGAGAAATGAGTTGTAACAGAAATGACGGCGGCGGATCTGCGGGGAATGATGCGGCAGTAAGGGAACTTGCAGAAGAATGATGGAGTGACGTCGTCCAATGGTCCGGCAGGGACAGCTCACCCTCGCGCCACGGATTCCGCTGGATTCAAATCTAATCGGCTAGATTGCCACCCCATGCATTTATCATTCGCCGTTTGAAATTCGAGTGAGCATTCGGATTCCTCTGAAGCTCGACACTCCAAGTCTTCGGCTGTTCGAACGCCTGTTAAGCAGCACAGAGAGCGCAGACCCACTGCAGTATCCTCCAGAATTCGTGCGCTGCTTCTACAGGAAAGCTGTTTCTACAGGAAATTGGGTTCCTCACGTCAAAGGTTGCGGATTAAAAAGGTAAGCCTGAACCTTCCATGCAATTGGTTTCGAGGGTGGCAGAGTCGACGTTCTACAGTCTGGTCGTAAATTTTTTTTTGCAAGTATTGTCTGCCGTCGCATGAATTGTCGTCCTACAGGATGTCAGTATAATTAAGCTGTGTTAAGGTCCTCGGGAGATAAGCTTTCGTGAATTGTATGCGTGACAGAGGCGTAATTCTACGCTCTGTCCCAGTGGGCCAATTTTCTTCCGCATTCGCCACCTCCAGCTAACGCATCAGTTTTTCACCATGCCGGGTGGGTTCATCAGAAGGGAACCAACCGACTCAACCAAGCTAAGAGAAAATCCTGAGGTGGTGGAGTTGTTCACGCAAGCGCAATGGATGTCATTCTGCGACAAGTTGCAGGGCTATGATGATGAGGTGGCAAAGGAGCAAGCTCTGAAGCCGAAATCCAAAACATTGGCCACCGTTAACTTCAGGGGTTTGAGTCTCAGACTCACCCCACAATTCATCAGCCGAGTTACTGAGCTCCCAATGGGATTACCATGGGATAAAGAAGAAAGGAAATTGGGACAGAAGGCTAAGAAAGAATTCTTTCCCCCAGAGGAGGAATTCTCAGAAGATAAAAATGGGGTTCGTAGAACCAGCTTACTGCCACTGTGGAGTGAAGTTAGCCTTCAGATTATGAAGTACATCACCTGTGAAGGTCGGTTTAGCATTGTATACGGGTACCATTTTCGGTTACTCATGGAATTAAGGCGCCAGATGGACCTACCTGTAGAAAACATCCTTGGTATCCCCTACTTTCTACTACAGTCTATGATTGAATGTGCCGCCAAGCTGAAAGAAGGCACACCAGACCAGGTATCACACCATGGACTCATTAAACTCCTCATGGAGGATGTGCTCCACACATACAAGGTTCCTCTCTCATGGGAAGCCTTCAGAAATTTGACCAAGGATGGTGATATAAAGATGTTGACCGAAGCGCTCGGTTCATCCAGCAGTGAGGAGAAAGAGTCAGTGCCCGCAGGGAAGAAAGAAAAAGGCTAGAAGACCACGACCACGGAGCAGAAGGAAAAGCAAAAGAAGAAACAAGAGAAAAAGGGTGCTAAAGAGAAGGATGACACACCCATTTTGACGGCAAGAGAGAAAAGATTACAAAGCAGAGTGGACAAGGCTGAGCAGGTCCACGTCAGCAAAGGCACCTCGACAACAGCATCGACCAAGTCGAAAAGTAAAACACCCTCAGCAAAGCAATCTAAAGTGGTGCCACCTGTCTCTACAGGAAAACCGAAACCGGCTTCTACAGGAAGCCCGAAATCAGTTGAAAAAGGGCCTTCTACAGGAAGCCCGAAATCAACCGAAAAAGGGTCTTCTACAGGATGCCCTGAGAAAGCGAAACCCAAGGAGAAGAAAGCTGACATTCTTGCAAGGCAGGCAGCAGCTGTGCTGGCAGCCCTCAGTACACCTCCTAAGCCCAAGGAGAAGAGAAAGAGAGAGACCCCTCTATATTTTAAAGCTAGGAGAAGTGTGAGAATAAAGACGGGCAAGCCACAACCTCCGTCCAGCAGCCCAATCACTATAGATGATGCCCCTACTTCGCCCAAGGAGAGGTCCCCCTCAAGGATATCAGTCACCTATGAGAGGGGGAGCCCGAAGAAAACTACTTGGAAAGAAAGGTTAGACCAATTGGCTTCAAAAGCTCGGCTACAGGATGCTGAGGATTCTCTACAGGAAACCTTAGCCAGGCTTAAAGAAACAGAGAGAATGGAAGGAGAAGCACCCTCATCACCACCGAGGGAGGGCGAAGTTGAGCCACCAAAAGAAGTGGAGAAAGAGCATATTCTAGAGCCTAGCCCTCAGCCAAGCCTGAGTTCATATTACAACTTCTTAGAGGCTAGCAAAATTATACCCCAGAAATTCACTGTGCCACTGTTCTTTGCATTGGAGGAAGAGAGAGTACGTACGCACACGTGGATGAAGATAGCCAAGTCAAAGGGTGTGGCGGACATAGACCCCTTGCAAGAGAAACTTAAGGAGTCCAGAAGTGAATTAGCCATGGCTAAGCACGTGGCAAATTGCCAAAGAGTGTTCCTACAGGAAGAAAACGAAAAGCTTAGATTGCAGCTACAGGAGCTGAGGACAGGAACAAGTACACCCTCCAATGACACCACAGCAGAACAGCAAGGAAAAAAGGAACTGCACACCGGTCTTGGGGAGCCAACCACACATCTACAGGAAGCAGAACAACAAGCACAAATTGAGGTGCAAGCTCTTAGACAACAGCTGCAGCAGAAAGAGGCACAATTGGCCTGCATGGCCAGTTGGGCCATGGATGCTATACAATGCAGACAGCCGGCCAAATCCTATGGCCTGTACCTAAAATACCAATGGCTGCAATTTCAAATCAATACCTTGGCGCAAAGAGGTATCTCTCAGCTCCAAGACCCACAACAATTCACTGAAGTATGCAGTACTAGTTCATGAGAGGATAAGGCCAAATTAGCGGAGTTCTACTTCCATAATTTGGCCCTGCCTAATGTAATTTCATGGGATCCAAATACGGCCTTAGGAGATATGCAATTAATGGCATTTTCCTCATGGTTGAACCATGAGGACAAAAGAGCAGCAGAAGCCAAAGCGGTCATGAACCGGGAGCTGAATGAGCCATTGCTAATTCGAGAAGAACCAGGGGATCCAGTTGCACTAATCTCGGCACACCAACACTTGTCCACTGACCCTCAAGCTTCATTGAGATATATGGATCAGCAGGCCCAAGCCATAGCGCATTTTGAGGACATGGAGAGACTGTTAGGAGACAACGCTGTCCAAGCTTGCACCCGCAGATGGAATACCTTGGCCCACAGTCTGAAAATCAGAGAGTATCATACCCCAACTCGGATGAGGGAAGCTCTAGTATGGGTGGCCCTCTATAAGAAATCTATGCAAAACCTCCAGGCCAGCTGGATTGGCCTCAAACTAAGCCCACCACTGCTGCTAGGATTAATGGAAGGCAGCACAGAGAAGGATGATAATGAACAGTGGGAAGAGGTGAACAAAAAGGCTGGGTTTCATATCAGCAAGGAGGACACTACTACAGAGGCTTGGGATGTAAGGGTGGTAGTAAAGGCAATGAAGGATGAGGAGTTGGACTAGTTGCTCAAGGATGAGCAAATATTTTAGCTGGGGGGTGATGATGAGCCCCAAATTTTGGTAACATTTTGGGCTCATTTGGCCTACTTACCTTGCTCAACCCTTCATTTTTCATCACTTATGCATCATTTCTTAGTATATTCATGTTATTTGTAGGAAGGAGGGCAGTCACTATGCCTAGGTGGCTAATACATGTTTATTTCAGGTTTTTTTGACATTAAATGGAGCAAAACCACGCAGATGAAGGCAAGGATACAGCTAAGGTGGCATTGCGGTTTTGTAGGAAGGTTGTCCACAGCCTTGAATGACCTTCCTCGTGATCTCCACCCCAACTCCGAGCTCCAACAGCTATCACCACCGAGCTAGAAGGCAGCCAACGGATTCTAAGGGAACAACAATTTACTTTTAGTTGGTCAGCCAAGCCCCACTAATTTAGGAGGCCAGCTTGGCCCTCATAATGTATAAATATTGAGGCTGTAGCCTTCGATGGGGACTTTTTGAACCTTTGTTGCAGATTCTGAATTACGAGCTATAGCTCTGTTTTGCTTTTTGTAAGCCATTTTTGGCATGTTGTTAGGCTTATGACTATGATCTTTTAATAAAAGGCAGGCAGATTCAAGTTCAGTTCTGAGTTCTTAGAGGAGATATAGCTCTCAGGGTTGGGCCCAACCTGAGAGCAATAGGCCGCCTTTCTTTGTATTGTTACCTTTCTTTCGTTCAACATAATATTTATTTTCCTTTACATGCACTTGGAAACACAGTTTGCTGATTCAGATTTCTTGGTGTGGTTACATAGGTTAGTGTTATGAACAAAGTTGCTTTCAGTAGTTTAGACTAGAGTAAGGAGATTAGAGTGATCAGAGCTCCAAAAAAGGGTTGATTGCACACTCACTTCCACCTCTGCTTAGAGATTGGGATTGCAACCCGTGCCACCCACCAAAAACACAGTTTTACATGTTCATGCAAGCTTTAACGTAATATTTTCAATTGTAGAAGTGTCCATGCATTTAGATCTTGTGGAATAACTCTTTGTTTCAGCAGCATGCACGATTTCCCTTTAAACTACATTGCTGTTCTTTGGTTTCTAATAAAACAGTTAGAGTAGGTTGATGACATTTCGGTTATACGCAAGACAGAGGTGATTTGTTTCATTTAAACTGCGCAACACCACTCTATCATTTCCTTATCCTTCTCAGCCGTGCCTAGGCCATCCACTCATCTCCCAGTTCGATCATTTGCCTCCCCACTCTTCTATCATCCACGTTGTTTTATCTCTGCGGCCTTCCATTGCCTCTACCCTCCTATCGACCAACCAGCTTTACACACCCCCTCTCCATCTCATCTCTCTGTCCATAAGCCATCACAAGCTCCCCTCTCATCCTCCATATCCACCCATATAGCTCATTCACTCATCCATCACCCAAAACTCCGATTGCAGAACATCCTGTAGAAATTAGCAGACTTCCTGTAGAAATCCTGAACTTCCTGTAGGATCCCCTGCAGACATCTTGTAGAAGCTTGCAAACACGGTTGCTAGGCATCTGAACTTTGTGAACTTCTAAGGAATGATGTTAGGGATCCCTTGGACCCTCTCAGAAGTCCTCCTTACCTTTTCCAAGCCTTCCTCCCCTTGATCTACCCCTGCACAGTCAAGACCCAGTAAGAAGCACAGTCATAATAACTCCAACCACTTGAGCAAAAATACAAAAACATGTTCTCTTCAGATGAAAGTAGTGTAGACCCATGCATCTCATCTCAATAGAAGTAATGGCATCACTTTTAGAAGTTGCATTCCCACCATTGCATCGTAAGGATTAAGCTGGTCAAATTAGGGTTTACTAGGGTTTCCATGTTTTGTTGGCTTTCAGTTCATTCTTGCAAAGTAGGTTAATTTCCTTTGAGATAGCTTTCGTTCATCACTTAAAAATCTTCTTCTGAGAACATATAGAAGTTGGCTTGAGCCCTAGCGGACTTGTGCCAGCTGACCAAGTGACAGCTGCGACAAGAGCTAGTACTTGTGCATACAGCACCGTCGCTTCCAAGTTTGTTACGAACTACCGGGTTGATAAAATTAGAGAAGGAAGCCCCAGGAGTTGTAGCATTATTGCTACAATACTGGAGCCCACCAGTAAGGTGGTCGTTGGGTGGACAAACTGATCAATGAACTCACTATATGAATAAGGGAAAGCAAAAGATTCATGGAAGATGGAAGTCCAAAAGACGACAGACCTTGGATTACCCTTAGTATCAAGTTTCTTGACAGAAACTGGGAATCTTTCTAATTGATAGTGGAGGATGAGGTGATATATGAAGGTGGAATACTTGAAAACCTTTTCTTTCTCCAGTCTCATAAACTGGTCATGAATTTTCTCAACAATAAATGAAGCATAATTGTACTTGACAGTAGGTGGTTGGCCAGGGGCAAAGATAGACATCAACACTAGGGTCAATTCATCTACATACTCACTAGTGTTGAATCCCATGACTGCAGATATCATATCAACTATGATTTTTCTTATATCTGTGAAGAAATCTGACATATACGGAGGGGGATCTTTAGGTTGATGCTCTTTTAATATGAAAGTCTAACAGAGGCGATTGCGTTCAGATTGGGATAATTTAGTTGATTTCTCAAGCAAATTTCCAAGGGAAATGGGGGTGAGGGCTTGACAAGGATGAAATTGAAACATCTCATTGATTGAGTCTGCAGTTATTATAAAAAGCACTGTTTGGTTGGGAGACATCACTGCTCTGCGGTTGGGGTCATAATTTTCATGGCACTAATGAATTATGTTAGGGAAAACATGCACAGAGGGGAGAAAGTACATTGGGAGATTGGATTCCCACAATCCTATGGCATCATAGCCATTCAAATGATTATCTCGGCATTGGCAAAAAACTTTCAGATGGTCTTTATCAGTGATTAGGTCTTTTATTTGGAAATCCTTATCTGCCAGAGGTAGATAGTCTAAATCATGGTGAGGGGTGGTAATGGGTGTAATATTTAGGGCTACCGGAGTTTACATACTGGTTCTTGTGGATTCAGAAAGGAAACTGAAGTTTTTTAAGTGAAAATGATGAAATAGCAAGTTTGGGAACTTGAATTTTAAGTATAGTGGCTGAATTATGGTGAATTGGAATTCTTTTCAACCAAATTTGCAGTGAAAGCAAGTATTCAGAGGGTTTCTTGATGGGAAATTGGTAAAACCTTCTTTTAGGGATAGGCAACAGAATGCAGGTACTCTGGGTGTGAATGGAGGACTCTGGGTGGTGTCGAATGCAAAGTTTGAAATTGGTTGGTGGCTGGGAGCACAAGCTAGTTGACCTCGTCGTTAAGTTTTCATGGATGTACAGTTTCGCAAAATAGAACGACGAAATGATTTGCTTTTAAATTTATACAAAGTCAAGAATTTGGCGGGTTCGGGATTTGGATGAGTGGCGTCAATGGGCGAATGATATGATTTTTTTTCGTTTAGTGGGAGGAAATAAGCAGTTTTTATCACACCGCTTATGGAGGGGGGGCAGTATTTGGGCTCATCCACGTGATACCATAGGTTTAGTGATGCGTGGCGAGGGCACTGTTCACAAAACCACTTTGCGATCGCACGCTAACGTTCGGTCGTGAAGGACCATACCATATGCACGACAATCATTGGATCTCGGAGGCTTGATCAGATAGCTATCAGGGAGGTAAGGTGACAGGGGTTTAATGAAGGCGGGCCTGATATAATTAAAGGTTTTTTAATCATATTGGGAGCAACGGGATTGGTCGGGAAAGTTATTAATTAACCATGGGGTTAGTTAATCATTTTTTAATGTGCGGGGTCAGGGTTCTTAATTAGTTACAAATTAACTAATTAATCCCTGTTAATGGTGTTTTATGGTTATATTTTAATTGAAGGGGCGGGATATTAAGATTTTGGGGTTTTTACATAGTTAAAGTAATACAAGAATGGGTAATTCTTTATAGTGGGGACTATATAATATAAGTTAGTAGTTAATATGACCAAGTGAAGTAAGCACTAAGGCTAAAAAATTTTCATGTATATATTTAAAACTTAGGCTAAGTGAAAAATGAGGACTTTTATGGAAAATATTATAATTTTCCTACGTAAAATGGGATTTTACTTAGGAAAAAACTTTATCAAGGGAATGAATGACTTATGAAGGGGTATGATTATTAGGTTTAAGTACTTAGGCATTATAAATTATTGGGCCGAGGGTCCGATCCCTCCAGAAGTCAGATAAATGCTCTGAGCCCCTCTAATTTGATAGATACCTTGGCACTTAGGGGAAATTAGTGAAAATTTAGGGGAAATGAGTAGGGGAGTTAATTATTTTGACTTTTCTTGCTTGATATGTCTTTCATGTGCTACATGCCATTTGCCTTATGATGAAAGTAAAAGATTTACAGATTTAAAATCATCATTCATCATCATCACATATTATTCTGCAACCATCATCTACCTACCCTACCTACTTAACTTAGCATTTTTACTTCTTTATTAGGGTGCACTTAGACTGGCAAACCCTTATCAAATTTCTTTTTCTTTTACATGGTAATGCCTATCTAAGTCTACACTTATTACATCCAAGGGCTCAGATTAAACTGTTGAGATCCTTTTTTTCACTCTACCTATCTACTTATCTGCCAAGATTAAACTGTTTGGTCAGATCTTTATTCTCTATTTCTACAACATGAAATTGAAATATGAACTAGCCAAGTTTAAATTGTTTGACTATTCATGAATTGTGGCATAAGTGACAAACTGCACATAATTGTTTATTATACAAAAAGTGAAAAAGTAGTGGCATTTAGACTTGCACACTTTCCTGGTCTTTCTTTTGTTGGGGTTCATTTTCTTTCATTTTTTTACCATCTTTTTATTGTTTTCACCCTTTGATTTTTCTTTTAGGGTATACCCTCTTTACATTTTTTTAAAAATTTTTGGATTTTTTACAAATATGGAAAACCTTTGCAACAAGAAAAGGTATGAACATATTACATAACTCATCAAGTCAATCATGATATATGACACCTATTGGTGTAGGGGCATAATAGTGGCTCCACTTGGGGATGGCTTTCCATGGTGGAAAGTCAAGAACAATAGATCAGATGGCCTCTGAATGACTTTGACTATGTTGTGCAATCTTCTTCTGCTTTCTGCTTTATTGTATGTATGACAGTAATACTCCTGAAGCTTAGGGCCTTCTCTTTGGGCTTCAACTCCAAAAAGTTACAGTCCAATCAAAACTGTGACATTACAAAGGATATAATATGTACATGTTAATAATATGGTAACATTAGTGTTAGAAAATTATATATTATAGAACAATGGAACACATAAAATATTGTAGAAATATAAACACAAAAAACATATAAAACAAGAGAGACACAGATATATGTGGTTCACCCAGTTTGGGTTACATCCATGGAGAAACAGCCAGTCCTTCTTTTATTATATTATTTAGTAAACTGAAGAGATACAACCTACAACATATCCATTGTAACACCCTCTTCGCTCTCAATCTCCTCTCTCTTCCTCACTTAGAATACATATCTATATAGACACAATATAATTCCCTCATATATAGTGAGGGGTTGCCCTCTAGGGTAAAAAACCTTAAAATAAACATAAATTCTACCGTTAGGTCATTCGCCTAATGAACAACCCAAATTGACTAGAAATTACTAGACTTTTACAAGGAAATTTTACATCTATTTTTAGCTTCAAGGGCGCTTCCCTCGAACCCCCCCGGGGGACTGCTGGCCCCCGGCCCCCCAACTAGGGGGTATTAGCCCCTTCGGACACCTGCGGGGGGGACAAGTCCCCCCCGCATGGAGGGGTGTACACTCTTCCTGGGGTATACATCCGGCTGAAACCTTTGAATACAGAAGATAATCAGGCTCCACACCCAACAATTAGTAAGTAGGATCAAAGTAATGCTTTAACATCTGACCATTGACTGGCCCTTCTCCTGCTTCTGTACCATCTAACTCTTTAAGAAAATATGCATTGTTTCCCTTGAAAGCATAGATGATGTATGGTCCTTTCCATAGGAAGTCAAACTTCCCATGTTTCCCCTTATCCTCTCTTCTGGAATCCCATCTTAACACTTTATCTCCAAGGTAGAAATCTTCTGCCTTGGTTCTTTTGTCAAATATCTTCTTAAGCTTCTCCTGCAACACTTGGGATCTTTGGTACACCTCCTCTCTGGTCTGCTGTAAATTGATGGTCTGGTTTATCCTTCTTTGAATATCATTAGGTTCCACTTGAGCTTCTTGGAGTATTTTCATAACAGGAACTCCTAATGATGAAGGAAATATAGCCTCCATGCCATATACTAACTCATAAGGACTAGTTCCAATGGATTTTTTGGTTGTAAGCCTGTCTGCCCATAATGCATTTATCAGTTTCTTGTTCCAAGTTTTCTTGTTCTCTTCCAACAGTTTTTTGATGATATTAATGAGACTCTTGTTGGAAGATTCGACCAGTCCATTCCCTTGAGGGTAATAAGCTATGGAATGGCCCAATGTAATATGATACTTGTTACAGAAACTGATCATTTTCTTTGACTTGAAAGCTGCAACATTATCAATAATGATTTTAATGGGGCAACCAAACCTGGACAATATATTAGTCTCTAGGAAACCTATAATCACTGTGTCATTGGCTTGTCTGGAGGGGATGGCCTCTATCTATTTAGTAAACTAATCAATGGCAGTGAGTATCCATTTGTGTTGGCCAGAAGAGGGTGGATGGATTTCTCCAATGAAGTCAAGACCCCATTGTTGAAAAGGCTTCTCGGTGGAAATGGGTTTTAGGGGTAAGGGTAACAAATTTCTCTTGCCTTAAAAAATTTGACATTTATGGCAAGATGTCACAAATTTCCTTACATCTGCAAACAAGGTTGGCCAATAGAATCCATCCCTTAGGATCTTATCTGCAGTTGACTTCAAATAGAGGTGTCCACCACAGTCTCCTGCATGAGATTCTCGGAGAGCCTTGTAAGTTTCATCTTTTAATAAACAATTCAATAAAATTCCTTCATGATTTTTCTAAAAAAGAATAATATCTAAGTTACAAAACTTTGAAGCTTTGATTTTTAAAAACCTATTCTTTGTTCTGGATAAAATTGGAGGAGCCTGCAGGTTTGTAAAACATAAATTACATCAGCATACCAAGGTGAGTCTGAAAAGGCCTGGCTGATTTGTGCAGTCACCATCTCCTGTTCGTCATCCAGTTCATTTATGTCCAGGGCTTGACAATTAGTTTCTGCCATGAGTTTGGCCAATCCCTATCCTTTTATCAGTTTTGTAGGTTTTATCTCTATATCATATTCTAAGATGGTAGCAATACATTTACCTCTTTTTCCTTTAATTCCATCCCGAGTTAGGATGTCTTTGACAACTGCATTGGGTACATAGGCTATCACATGAGAGTATAATATGTAGACTCTGAAGTCTTTAATGGCTTTTACCAGTGTAAAAGCTTGCTTCTCCATTATTTTGTATTTTAATGATGCATCTCTGAGTGCTTTACTAAAAAAGGCTATAGGTTTCTCAGATCCTTGATCATCTTTTTGTAATAAAACTGTTGCTATGGTGTGTTCTGATGCAAAACAAAAAATGATGAAGTCTCTATCAAATTATGGACTGGTAAGGACCGGTGTTCTCGTTAAGGCCATTTTGATTTCCTCAAATGATTGCTTGGCCTCTACTGTCCATTTGATACTTGAATCCTTTTTAAGCATGTTATTTAGTAATCTAATGAGTTCTGCTAAGTTAGAAATGAATCTTCTCAAAAAATTTATCTTCCCTAGGAAATCTTGAAGTTCTTTGATACTTCTTGGATGAGGTATCTGTAGAATAGCTTCGATTCTTGCAGGGTTAATTCGAATGCCATCCTTAGAAATAATATGACCTAAAAGTTTACCTTCCTCCAGACCAAATAAGGACTTCTTTGGATTCAAAGAAATACCATATCTTCTGCATTTTTAAAATACTTGTCTGAGATGGTCCAAGTGTTGTTGATATGATTTAGAAAAAACAGTTAGATCATCCAGATATATAACAAGAAAATCATGAATTTCTTTGGAAAATGCAATGTCCATTGCCCTTTGGAAAGTTGCTCCTGCGTTTTTTAGTCCAAATGGCATTTTGATGTACATAAATGTGCCCCATGGTGTTGTAAAAGAAGTTTTCTCTTGGTCATCAGGATGAACCAACATTTGGTTATATCCTGAGAACCCATCTAAAAGTGAAATTCCAGAAGAACCCACTACCCTTTGCAAAATATGATCCATCTTGGGTAAAGGTCAATTGTCTTTAAGAGAGACCTTATTCACATTTCTCAGATCAACACATAACCTTATTTCCCCAGTTTTCTTCTTGGTAGGCAATAAGTTAGACACCCACTCTGAAAATCTAATAGGGGCAATAATCCATGCTTCATACATACGTTTAATTTCTTTTTCAATCAGTGGTAATAATACAGGGTTGATTCTTCTGAGTTTTTGCTTGAAGGGCTTTTGATTTTCTTTCAGAGGTATAGTATGTTGAATAATGGAGGTGTCATATGACTTCAAATCTTCATAACTCCAAGCAAAGACATCCTGGAATTCCCTCATAAGTTCAACATATTTTAACTTCTGATCAGGAGGTAAAGACTTTGACAATTTTATCATTTTTGGATTTTCCTCTGTACCTAAGTTGTATTCTTCAATATCTGCTTTTAATGGTTCTGTTATCACCCTAAATTTTTTGTTTCTAAGCTTTGGAAAGTTTTCCTTGTTTCTAGTCATAGTGTTATAGGTTTTGAGTCATCTCATCTCAACAAGTGTCATTCTCTTTTCCAAAACGTTTCATAGTCTCATTCCATGTCCTAAAAGCCTCACCATGTGTTTTGACATTAGTTTGATTCCAAAGGATTCATGTTAGTCTTGGTCTAGTCTTTCCATGGTTGTTTTCATATCTAAGATCTATAAAAGAGTCTTGTTTGTATGGTCAAATAGGGTCAACACTCCGTTCTTGCCCATCACTGGTCCCACATCACCTAAAATTCCATGTGTCAAACTTGTGTCAAGGTTTTGATAGTGAAAAACTCACTCTAGGTGTTTTCGTAGCGCAGACAGTGTAAAAAACCAGTTTTGCGCTATGAAATCATTGAACTAGGAGTTTTCGTAGCGCGCTACGAAACCCCTGAAGTAACCTGTTTCAGCAGAAAAACGGTTTTTACTAGTTAACTTCCAGAAGGTTTCCTGAGCAGCTGAGAACTAAATTTTGCAAAATGAAAGAGGATTTTATTCCTAACATGCTGAAATACCAAAATCTCTTTCAGTTTCTTCAAATTCATTCTGAGGTGGGAGGAATTTATGGTTAAAATTACGCTACGAAACTGTTGAAAGTCAAGCTTGGTCTTTTGGTTTTAGCAGTCTTTTTCAAGATCAGTTTCTGGTCACATGAAAAGGTATTTTGGAATTATGAAGGAGGTTTCTCTTCATAAACTCTCCATATAACATAACCTATCTCACTTTCTTCATAAGTGTTTTCATTTGGGAGATAATAAGCTTTCTTTGAAACCCAAAATTCAGAGATCGGATGTTTCCTGTTTGACACGTGTTTTTCAAGGATAGATTTGGGACAGATGGAGAAGTATTTTAAAAAACCAAGAGATTTTTTTGTTTTAGACATCATGGAATACAAAAACATCCTTCATTTTTGAAACATGTGTCATGGATTAGGAGATAAAGGCTCTGTCCCAAGTGCCATTTTCAGGGATCCTAAACCTAAAAACAGGGAAACATGTTCCCTAATTTCTAGGGTTTGTCTTCAGTAGTCAGATGACCACGTGGGAGGCTTCATCAAATTCGAATTCTTGAGGTTGCAAGTTGTCAAATAATGCTTTAAATTCTTAGATAAGGCTGTTGTAATCATGATAAGGAGTTACACTCCTAGTTGTATTAGGTCACTCGCACTCCTAGTTAACAACTAGTTCTAATTAATGGTTTGTTTTATGGTTAGAATAGGTGTCACTGATGGCAAATTCGAATTCTCTTGATGAGGGATGATGGAATCCTAATTGCAAATTCTTTATATAGAGCAAGAGGTCGAATTAGCAAAGGGTTGGAGACTTTTTGGCTCAGTTGCTGCTCTATGTGCAGACTGTGTATATTTTTAACCTAATGCAGATTTCTATTTAGACAACTCAAGATTCATGAAGAGTTCTTGTATGTTCTTGTTATGATGGAATCTTCCAATACTTACATTGCAGTGGTGTTTAGTTATGATACTCAGAACTCATCAATGATGCTCTAACTTCCTTCATAGATAAACTATGTTTCACTGTTATGTATTTTCATTTCTGCACTTGAACTCTATAATGCCTTGACTTCCATGCTAGGTAGAATGCTTTGGCTTCACTATTTAGGATTCAAAGAGAGTTTTTACTGTCATATTGTATCATGGCTTTCCTCTTTCACTTACTTGCAGTGGTATGAATACATGTTACTTAGAACTCATCAATCATGCTCTAACTTCCTTCATGTATTTATAAATTGTGTTTCCTTGCATTGTATTTTTGTTTTGTTGATGCATAAAAACTCTCTATGCCCTGACTTCATGTTAAGCTGATCTTGTTGTGGTACTGAAATAGACTTTGACTCCATAGCCCAATGGTAGCCAGGCTTCATCTTTCAACCTATAAACATATACAATTACAAACCATAGAGTTAGCCATCTATTCATATCTTTAATCTAAATCATTAACCCTTTGAGAGAGCCCTCTCAGGCTGAGGAGGCTAAGACTTAGCTAAAAGATTGGTTTGAAATAGTTACACAAGGTCTTCCTGATCAACAGCCTATCAGGGCCTGATTTTGTGATAACATTTTGGTGCGTTTGTCGGGAGCCTGAAGTCTATTCATTCCAGAAATTAAGAGGCTGAAATTCTGAAGGTAGCTGGAGCTCAGACATCTTTTTGAGGCTGTAAAACTATGTTGGTGACTCCACACATCGAATAAGAAATTGGAAGGTGACTCCACTGCTAGAAGATCAGTAGCTTGATGAAGTTTCGAGATGAGTTCCACTGCAAGAATGAATGCCAGGTATGCTCCTATGAATCGGTCTCATATCCCTGGTTTTCCAAATCCTATGCCAAAGGTTGATTGGTTAGAGGATCTTCTGATATTCAAAGATGAAAAGAAAGACAATGCTGCTCTTCATTTGGTTAGGTTTCATATGCATGTACGCAATCTTAAGGTTCAGTTTCCTGAAGATTGTCTCATGAGGATGTTTATGACCACTTTAGAAGGAAAAACATGGTCTTGGTATAAAAGTTTGGAAAATGGTTCAATATATTCGCTTGCTAATTTTCATGATGAATTCTATGAGATGTATAAAGAATGTCATCCTTCCTTATTGCTGCTCAAATATTGCTATAAACATTCTTTAAGTCTTATTCAATATTTGGAGGATTGTTATGATGATGATGAATTTATGGATGAAGAAATTTTAGAGGCTCTTCATAAAAATACATTTCAACACCAAGAAGAAAGTATAACATCCCATGAAATGCAGCATGAAGATTAGCAGGGGTTTACTTATGAAAATCATATTACATCCTCTGAGATTGATGTAGAGATGCAGCAGACTTGTTAGTCTTCGGATCATTATCAAGATGAACATGATTACAAACACCAAGAAGAAATGATGGAAGAAATGTTTTATGACCCTCAGGCAGAGGAAAAGGTTGTTCATTTTTGTAATTCCTTGCAGCAGCTTGCACCAAAGAATGATGATAATAATGAGGAAAATTACATTTTTTGTTGAAATCATTCAGAAAAGCAGTTGGATAGCTTTTCAAATAAATGTTGTGTAGTTGAGGATCAGTTGTTTGAAGATATAGAATGTTATGGGAATCATCAAACTAACCATTTGTTTTTTGATCCTATAGCTGACTACATGGAAAAGATTTACTGTTCAGGCTTCTAGTTATATTTTCATCTTGAAGAATAGTTACACCTCATGCTGCCTTGGTTATTTTAGTATCTTGCTTATTTTTGCTTCAAGCACAGTCAAGAGATTCAAGTGTCAGATCAGATCGATGACTGGCTTCATTGGAAGTTTCATGTTCCTTGAGCCACAAGTGGAGATTGCAGCTGATAGGGTAGGTAGGAATGTGCAAATAAGCTCAAGGTAGGTTGATTGAGCATCTATTTTAGTAGGTGCAGTTTGAATTCTTCTTTCAGAAATCATTAAAGGCTTGAGGAGAAGATTGGGAAAAAGTTCAGAGTTTTATTCTAGAGGATGAATAGTGGCATTGGAGCTACAAGTTCTTAGTATACCACAAGGGCACACTATCCCTAGTGGAGCCACTGTTATCACCCTAAAATTTTTGTTTCTAAGCTTTGGACATTTTGCCTTGTTTCTAGTCATAGTCTTATAGGTTTTGAGTAATCTCATCTCAACAAGTGTCATTCTCTTTTAAAAAAAGTTTCATAGCCTCATTCCATGTCCTAAAAGCCTCACCATGTGTTTTGACATCAGCTTGATTCCAAAGGATTCATGTTAGTCTTGGTCTAGTCTTTCCATGGTTGTTTTTGTGTCTAAGATCTATAAAAGAGTCTTGTTGGTATGGTCAAATAGGGTCAACACTCCGTTCTTGCCCATCACTGGTCCCACATCACCTAAAATTCCATGTGTCAAACTTGTGTCAAGGTTTTCATAGTGAAAAACTAACTCTAGGTGTTTTCATAGCGCAAAAAATGTAAAAAACCAGTCTTGCGGTACGAAATCACTGAACTAGGAGTTTTCGTAGCGCGCTACGAAACACCTGAAGCAGCCTGTTTCAGCAGAAAAACTGTTTTTACTAGTTAACTTCCAGAAGGTTCCTGAGCAGTTGAGAACTCAATTTTGAAAAATGAAAGAGGCTTTTCTTCCTAACATGATGAAATACCAAAAATTCTTTCAGTTTCTTCAAATTCATTCTGAGGTGGGAGGAATGTATGGTTAAACTTGCGCTACAAAACTGCTGAAAGTTAAGCTTGGTCTTTTGGTTTTAACAGTCTTTTTCAAGATCAGTTTCTGGTTGTTGGCATTATGATTCAGGTGTTGTCCTTGATGGCAACCCATTCAGGTGGTAGATCGAGAAGGACGCAGGAAATCTGTTCAGCAAGTGCGTCCCCGCAGGTATACCATGCAGAACCCGCGTCCAGGGACGCAGGCCAGCCGTTCAGGAGGTGCGTCCACCTAGTGCACACATTTCAAGGCAGAGAAAAGCACGGTGGGGTTTCTTGTGTGGTATCTAGCCGACGGTTTTGTGTTTCTATAGTGTCGGCTCGTGGTATTGTTCCATGTTTTGGGGAGGAGCTTGCCTATATAAAGCAAAGGAGTTCATTTGGATTATGCATCATCTTGGTTGAATATCTTTTGGTGAGATCTAGTCCAGATCTATGAGGGCGAATCTTCTAATGGACTGTGATCTCTTTGGCGTATGATCAGATCGGTAGATCTGAGTGGTTGGGTCAGTTCTGAAGTCCTCATATCTTTTATATCTGAAGGGACGCAGGTTCAGTGAAGGTCAAGTGCGCCGAGACGCAGGGAAGACCGAGCTCAGGTGCGTCTCTGAAGCGAAAGACGCGGCGCGACTGTGTTATTGGGTGCGTCTCTGAAGCGAAAGACGCGGCGCGATAGTGTTACTGGGTGCGCCGGTACGCAGAGAAGATTAAAGGAACAGTGCGTCTGCACGCAGAACAGCAGAAGGTAAACTGCGTCTAGTCGCAGGCCACAGAAAGAAAAGTTGCGTCCCTGTCTTAAGATGATCTGTTGATTGTATATTTCTGTTCATAAGGTGTTCTGGGTTGTTCCTGTGATTACTGATCTGATATCTGTAGTGGACTGTATCTGTTGTATACTTGTTGATCATTTGATTCTTCATGAAAAGAAGTAGGGGGTTGTAGCTCCCTTCCAGGAGAGACTGGAAAACAAGAGAGAGTTGTAGCTCTCTGCAGGTTGCAGCCTGCGTACTGGTAAAGGACTGCACCAGTACAAAATCATTGTAAAAAGAATTTCTTGAAAGAAGATAGAGACATATTGCAGCAGGTGGTTTTCTCCCACATTGGGTTTCCACCTTACATCTTGTGTTCTTTGGTGTGACTGTCTATTTTCTTTGTTCATGCTCATTATTTTATGGTACTGATATGCAAGAATAATTCAAAAGATCAAATAAGGAAGATTTGTTAAATTGATAGATAATACTGATTCACCCCCCCTCTCAGTATTATTTCCAACAATTGGTATCAGAGCAGGTCCTTCAGAAAAGCTTGATCGCTTGAAGGTAGATCGTTCATCATGAGCAACTACGAGAGAGAAGCATCAATCAGGCCACCGGTTTTTGATGGGACAAACTTCAATTATTGGAAGGTAAGAGTTACTGCATATCTTCAATCTCTTGGTACTGAAGTTTGGGACATTGTAGAAACAGGCTATGCTTTTCCTTCAGCTACTCCTACAGATCCAGCTGAGAAAAAGAAGTATGAAACAAATGCAAAAGCAGTCAGTACTTTATTAGGAAGTATATCCCAAACAGAATTCATGAAGGTAATGCACTTCAAATCAGCAAAAGAAATATGGGACAAAATGATCACAAGCTATGAAGGAGATGAACAGGTAAAACAAGCTAAACTTCAAACTCTCAGGATTCAATATGAGACTCTCAAGATGTATAATGATGAAAGTGTGGCTAATTATTTTCTTCGGGTAGATGAGATTGTAAATTGTATGAAAAATTTGGGTGAAGAAATAAAGGAGTCTATAGTAGTTCAAAAGATTCTAAGATCATTATCCCCCAAGTTTGAATCTAAAGTATCTGCAATAGAAGAAAAAGAAAATCTCCGTGTTCTCACTATGTCTCAGCTACATGGAATTCTAACTGCTTATGAAATGAGAAAGGGAGGACCATCAGACAGAAGGGAGGCTGCTTTTAAAGCATCAGGCAAAGAAGATCACTATGAAGCAAGCCATGTTCCAGAAGAAGAGGAAGAAGAATCAAATTTTGTCAGAAATCTTCAAAGGGGTTCTGGAAGGTTCAGAGGTAAGCTACCTTTCAAATGCTTTGCTTGTGGAAGAGTAGGTCATTATGCTGCAAAATGCTCTTATAAGGATAAAGGAAAGGAACCAGTTAGATGGAACAAGAAACAAAGTGCAAATAAGAAAAGCTACTACACCCATGAAGATAGTGATGGCTTATCAAACAGTGATGAAGATGAACAAGGTAATAAATATAGGTTGTTAATGGCATTTGAAGATGATGATTATGAGGATGCTGTAGATGTGGATAACCTTTATGATGAAATTACTAGACTCAAGAGATGTATAGAAGAAAAGAACATGATTATTGATACTCTACAATTTCAAATTGATGAAAAGGAAAAACATCTTGAAAAGTTAGAAGATGAAATTGTTGGTCTTAGAAAAGAAATTGAGAAAACAAAAACTATTAATCTCAAATTTGTCAAAGGATCAGAAACTTTGGATGAGATTATCAGTGTGCAGCGGTCTCCACTAAATAAGACAGGTCTGGGCTATAATGGAGAAACTTCTCAAGCATCCACTTCAAAAAGTTATCTTGATGCAGCAAGAAGAAATGAGCAAGAGCACAAGGAAGATCATCAGGTAAAGCAGGGACAAATGTCAAACAGAAACTATCAGGGGCAATCCAGCTTAAGGGTGAACAAAAGCCACAACCAGCCACAGGTAAAATCTTCTCATTTTGGTTCAAGAATAGATGAAAATAGAAATTACAATCAGTTGGCTGGTAGATTCAATAATCGCAGAAGCTTCTTCAATGGACAATGCTTCTCTTGCCATAACTTTGGTCACAAAGCAGCTCAATGTGTTGCGTATAAAACAATCATGACTAGGGAAGCTCAAAAACAAAGAAGTATGACAGGGATTACAAAAAAGACCTATAACAACTTTTCGGCTCTTGAAAATGAAGTTGAATGTTCTATTTGCAATAATTTTGGTCATGAAGACTTTGAATGCAAAAGCAGGTTTTAGGAAAGAAAGGAACAAGAACGGAAAAAGGAACAAGCCTCAGGAACCAAAACATGGAGAATAAAGGAACCTCAAACAGAAAGATGTGGGATAGCATTTTATGTAGAAGGACAGGAAAATCTATGGTACATTGACAGTGGATGTTCGAAGCATATGACAGGTGATAAAGAAAAACTTGAGTCTTATTCTATTTTAGAAAAAGGAAAGAAAGTCTCTTTTGGAAATGATACTCCTGCAACTATAAAAGGAAAAGGTATTGCTCCCTTAAAAGAAGATGTTAAGGCTGGAAATGTTTTGTTTGTTGATGGATTGAAGCATAATCTACTAAGTGTCAGCCAGATGTGTGATCAAAGAACCGAGGTTATATTCAGATCAAATGGATGTCTTGTTCGTGATCTTGATACAGGTAAAACAGTTCTCAAAGGGAAAAGAACTCCAAATAATCTATACATATTTGAAGAAGGACAACAACAATGCTATCTAAGCAAGGATGAAGAGCACTGGTTATGGCATCGAAGGTTGGGACATCTAAGCTTCTCACAAATAAGGAAAGCATGTAAATATCAGGCAGTTCGCGATCTTCCAGATATCAAAATTCCTGACAACACCATATGCAGATCATGTCAGTTTGGAAAACAAACCAGGACTAACTTTCCAGAGAAAGAAGGATCAGCTAGCATGCCTCTTGAGCTAGTACATACAGATGTATGTGGACCATTCAGGAAAAGAACACCTAGAGGAGAGGAATACTTGATATTATTTATTGACGATTTCTCCAGGTTTGTTTGGTTAGGACTTATGAAGCACAAAGATGAAGCATTCGAAAAATTCAAATCCTTCAAAGCCTTGGCTGAAAATGAATCAGGTCACAAAATTAAGTGCCTCAGATCTGACAGAGGTGGGGAATTTACTTCAAATGAATTTTTCGATTTCTGTGATGAACATGGGATAAGGAGAGAATTCTCTACAGCTAGAACTCCTCAGCAAAATGGAGTTGTTGAAAGAATGAACAGAACAATCCAACAAATGGCTCGTGCTATGCTTGATGAATCAGGAACCCCCGCAACCTTCTGGGGTGAGGCTGCACATACTGCGGTTATTATTCTCAACAAGACAAATGTCCGGGTGAACAGCACTCAAACCCCTCATGAGCTCTGGAGTGGTAAAACTCCTTCGGTAAAGCACTTCAAAATCTTTGGGAGCAAATGCTATATCAAGAATACTGAGGAGCAGCTTGGCAAACTTGATCCTAGAGCAGATGAAGGCATTCTTCTTGGCTATTCTCCACATAGCAAAGCATACAAATGCTACAATAAAAGACTTGGCAGAATTGTTGACAGCATTGATGTAGTGGTTGATGAGAAGGGATATATTCCTAGGCAAATACATCGTGAAGACATCGAAGAAGATGAGAGCTACCCTCAAAGACAGAATGATGAAGAAGAAGAACCTCAAGAAGAATCTCAAGAAGAACCTCACGAAGAAGCAGAAGAACGAACAAGAATAGAAGAAAAGACTCCATCCAGATATGTTCAGAAGAACCATCCAGAATCTCAGATCATGGGACAAAAGGAAGCAGGTATACAAACTAGAAGAACAGTTGCAGAAGCTTCAAGCTATTTGGCATTACTTTCCTCTACCGAACCACAAAATGTGAAAGAGGCATGCAAAGATGAATGTTGGGTGAAAGCAATGGATGAAGAACTTGAGCAAATCGAAAAGAACAACACTTGGGAGCTGGTTCCTAGACCAAAAGATAAGAATGTTATTGGAACAAAATGGGTCTTCAAAAATAAATTGAATGAAAATGGAGAAGTAATTAGAAACAAAGCCAGACTTGTTTGTAAAGGGTATGCACAGCAAGAAGGAATAGACTTTGAAGAAACTTTTGCTCCTGTTGCAAGACTTGAGGCCATCCGAATGTTCCTTGCTCTCTCAAGTTTTCAGAACTTCAAAGTATTTCAAATGGACGTAAAATCAGCCTTTCTGAATGGAGACTTGGAAGAAGAAGTGTACATTGAACAGCCAGATGGGTTCATTCTTGGAAATGATCCAAATCTTGTATGCCGATTGAAAAAGGCTCTCTATGGTCTCAAACAAGCCCCAAGGGCTTGGTACTACCGGTTGGACAAATATCTTCATCAACAAGGTTTTTCAAAAGGTTCAGCAGATAGCAATCTATATATAAAAGTTGAAAATGACAAATTGCTAATACTTGTTGTGTATGTAGATGACATTATTTTTGGCAGCAATGAAGAAGCTATGAGTCAAAGCTTTGCCTCGGTCATGCAGAAAGAATTTGAAATGTCCTTGCTAGGAGAACTGACATATTTCCTTGGTTTGCAAATCCAACAGAAGGAAGGAGGAATCTTTTTATCTCAAACCAAGTATCTCAAGCAGATTTTGAAGAAATATGGCATGGAAGATGCAAAACCAGTATGTACACCCATGGTCACAGGATGTAGTCTCAGTGCAAATGATGAATCTGCAGCAGTACATCAACCAACCTACAGATCTATGATTGGAAGTTTACTATATTTGACAGGTACCCGACCGGACATCATGCATGCAGTTGGAATAGTTGGAAGATTTCAGGCAAATCCGAAGGAAACTCATCTTCAGGCAGTGAAGAGAATTTTCAAATATCTTCAAGGGACTCAAAATTATGGCTTATGGTATCCTAGAGATACAGATCTCACTCTTCATGCTTATACAGATGCAGATTGGGCCGGAAGCGTGGATGACAGGAAAAGCACAAGTGGTGGTGCGTTCTTTATGGGTTCCAGACTGGTATCTTGGTTCAGCAAGAAACAGAGTTCAATTGCCTTGTCTACAGCTGAAGCAGAATATGTTGCTGCTGCATCTTGTTGCACCCAACTCCTTTGGATGATGCAGACTTTGCAGGATTATCAAATCACTTGTACACCTCCAATCCCTATCTTATGTGACAACACGAGTGCAATCAGCATCTCAAAGAATCCGGTTATGCATTCAAAAACCAAGCACATACCAATCAAGTACCATTTTCTCCGAGAACAAGTACTTGAACAGAAGGTCAAGTTGGAGTATGTTCCTTCTAAGGAACAAGTTGCTGATATTTTCACCAAACCATTACCCAGGGACACTTTTGAATACCTCAGGCAAAAGCTGGGGGTTGTTGATGCATCATCTTATTGTTGATCATCTTCCTATTGGTGGTATAGGCTCAGGGGGAGCACATAATGCATTGGTGGCATTATGGAAAAGGAGATCTTGGAAATAGCTGCAATATGTCTCTACCTCCTTCATGATGGATTTCTGGTTATTTGTTACAGATTTGGAAGAGCATGAGCATAGGGGGAGTATGCCCTTTGCCCTTGATGTCAAAGGGGGAGAATGAAGCTGAAGATTATGTGGTTGCCATCAAGTCCAAAGGGGGAGATTGTTGGCATTATGATTCAGGTGTTGTCCTTGATGGCAACCCATTCAGGTGGTAGATCGAGAAGGACGCAGGAAATCTGTTCAGCAAGTGCGTCCTCGCAGGTATACCATGCAGAACCCGCGTCCAGGGACGCAGGCCAGCCGTTCAGGAGGTGCGTCCACCCAGTGCACACATTTCAAGGCAGAGAAAAGCACGGTGGGGTTTCTTGTGTGGTATCTAGCCGACGGTTTTGTGTTTCTATAGTGTCGGCTCGTGGTATTGTTCCATGTTTTGGGGAGGAGCTTGCCTATATAAAGCAAAGGAGTTCATTTGGATTATGCATCATCTTGGTTGAATATCTTTTGGTGAGATCTAGTCCAGATCTATGAGGGCGAATCTTCTAATGGACTGTGATCTCTTTGGCGTATGATCAGATCGGTAGATCTGAGTGGTTGGGTCAGTTCTGAAGTCCTCATATCTTTTATATCTGAAGGGACGCAGGTTCAGTGAAGGTCAAGTGCGCCGAGACGCAGGGAAGACCGGGCTCAGGTGCGTCTCTGAAGCGAAAGACGCGGCGCGACTGTGTTATTGGGTGCGTCTCTGAAGCGAAAGACGCGGCGCGATAGTGTTACTGGGTGCGCCGGTACGCAGAGAAGATTAAAGGAACAGTGCGTCTGCACGCAGAACAGCAGAAGGTAAACTGCGTCTAGTCGCAGGCCACAGAAAGAAAAGTTGCGTCCCTGTCTTAAGATGATCTGTTGATTGTATATTTCTGTTCATAAGGTGTTCTGGGTTGTTCCTGTGATTACTGATCTGATATCTGTAGTGGACTGTATCTGTTGTATACTTGTTGATCATTTGATTCTTCATGAAAAGAAGTAGGGGGTTGTAGCTCCCTTCCAGGAGAGACTGGAAAACAAGAGAGAGTTGTAGCTCTCTGCAGGTTGCAGCCTGCGTACTGGTAAAGGACTGCACCAGTACAAAATCATTGTAAAAAGAATTTCTTGAAAGAAGATAGAGACATATTGCAGCAGGTGGTTTTCTCCCACATTGGGTTTCCACCTTACATCTTGTGTTCTTTGGTGTGACTGTCTATTTTCTTTGTTCATGCTCATTATTTTATGGTACTGATATGCAAGAATAATTCAAAAGATCAAATAAGGAAGATTTGTTAAATTGATAGATAATACTGATTCACCCCCCCCTCTCAGTATTATTTCCAACACTGGTCACATGAAAAGGTATTTTGGAATTATGAAGGAGGTTTCGCTTCGTCAACTCTCCAAATAAAATAACCTATCTCACTTTCTTCATAAGTGTTTTCAGTTGGGAGATAATAAGCTTTATTTGAAACCCAAAATTCAGAGAACGGATTTTTCCTGTTTGACACATGTTTTTCAAGGATAGATTCGGGACAGCTGGAGAAGTATTTTAAAAACTCAAGAGAGGTTTTTGTTCTAGACATCATGGAATACTAAAAAAAATTTCTATTTCAAAAAATGTGTCATGGATGAGGAGATAAAGGCTCTGTCCCACGTGCCATTTTCAGGGATCCTAAACCTAAAAATAGGGAAACATGTTCCCTAATTTCTAGGGTTTGTCTTCAGCAGCCAGATGACCACGTGGGAGGCTTCATAAAATTTGACTTATTGAGGTTTCAAGTTGTCAAATAATGCTTTAAATTCTTAGATAATGTTGTTGTAATCATGATAAGGAGTTACACTCCTAGTTGTAGTAGGTCACTAGCACTCCTAGTTAACAGCTAGTTCTAATTAATGGTTTGTTTTATGGTTAGAATAGGTGTCACTGATGGAAAATTCGAATTATCTTGATGAGGGATGATGGAATCCTAATTTTAAATGCTTTATATAGAGCAAGAGGTCGAATTAGCAAAGGGTTGGAGACTTTTTGGCTCAGCTGCTGCTCTATGTGCAGACTGTGTATATTTTTAACCTAATGCAGATTTCTACTTAGACAACTCAAGATTCATGAAGAGTTCTTGTATGTTCTTGTTATGATGGCATCTTCCAATAATTACATTGCAGTGGTGTTTAGTTATGATACTCAGAACTCATCAATGATGCTCTGACTTCCTTCATAGATAAACTATCTATGTTTCACTGTTTTGTATTTTCATTTTTGCACTTGAACTCTATAATGCCTTGACTTCCATGCTAGGTAGAATGCTTTTGCTTCACTATTTAGGATTCAAAGAGAGTTTTTAATGTCATATTGTCTCATGGATTTCCTCTTTCACTTACTTGCAGTGGTATGAATACATGTTACTTAGAACTCATCAATCATGCTCTAACTTCCTTCATGTATTTATAAACTGTGTTTCCTTGCATTGTATCTTTGTTTTGTTGATGCATAAAAACTCTCTATGCCCTGACTTCATGTTAAGCTGATCTTGATGTGGTAATGAAACATAATTTGACTCCATAGCTCAATGGTAGCCAGCCTTCATCTTTCAACCTATAAACATATACAATTACAAACCATAGAGTTAGCCATCTATTCATATCTTTAATCTAAATTATTAACCCTTTGAGAGAGCCCTCTCAGGCTGAGGAGGCTAAGCCTTAGCTAAAAGATTGGTTTGAAATAGTTACACAAGGTCTTCCTGATCAACAGCCTATCAGGGCTTGATTTTGTGATAACAGGTTCCATTTTTGGTTTCTTGGGAATGTCATTGGAATCAAAGAGGTCTTCTAGGGGAGTTAAACCTTTTGGTGAATGATTGTATTTTAAGTTAATAACCTCTGTTTCTTCTTCAATTATCTCATCAAGTTCCATTTGTTTCAGGTCTTGAACTTCTTTTTGTGTGAATTTTTTGGGATGAAACATATTTATTGAATCTTCCTCAAAAATGTTTGTTTCTACCTCATCTATTTGATTAGAATTAATAATTGTATCAACATCTATGTAACTGTTAGAAAACTCTTCATCTAAAGTTGAAAAGTTATTGATCTGCTCATCACTACGAAAGACCTTCCAGTTCTTCAGATTATCAGGGATGGCTGGTCTATGCTTAATTTCAGCAGTAAACTGATGATTAGGTTCGAAAGGTATTTTGTAGGTGCTGGCAAACATTGCCAGGCTGTGGGCTTGCAAGTTGTGTTTTCTAGGGATTGTAGCAAGCTGAGTTTCCAGAAAAGTATTGAGAATCTCTATGACTGTTCCTCTGTAATATCCTAATCTAGGATCCCTTGTTAAATATTTTCCTTTAATCTTTTTGATTATTAATTCTGAATCCACTGTGACAGATACCCTGATTGCCCCTAATCTTTTAACAAGTTTAAGACCTAGCAAGAGAGCCTCATACTTTGCCATATTATTTGTGCACTTAAAATTTAATTTGTAGGCATGGACTTCAGCATGATCGTTTTCTAAATTGTACACCCAACTCCTGCTCTTGCCCCTAGTTTATTGACCGAGCCATCAAATTCTAAATGCCAAAGAATTTCATGCTCATAATTGGTGTCAGGGGTAGCTGGAATTTGTTTAACAGTGGAATCTGGTTTTTCATTCTCATTTGGTTTGTCATTGTTGTCTGATATTTCCTGAATTTGAACACTTGATTTTTCTTTTTTAATTTCTTTTGGTTCTGCTGCTAAAACATCTAAAGTATTGGAAGGATTGGTTTTTGCATTATAAAGAATGAATGAGTCCATATAAGAGTGTACTGAGTAGATGGGGAAATTTTGGGGTTTTTCCTGACTACTTATTACATATTTCATCAATGTTTCTCTATATAGTTTCTTTGGTTGGCCAAAAATCGAGATAGTAGCATATGACATATCTAATTGAAGAGATCCTTGAAGCTTAACACCTCAAGATCTGGAATAACATGCCATATTTTGGTGGTATATCTGCTACCACTATATCCATTAAAAGTGTTTTTGAAGGGTATTGAACCAATGAGACACACAAGTCTTTTATCAATCCTAGACATCTCACCTAACTAGAATCAAAAGAAAAGAGATTTTTGTATGGTCTAGTGATGTCTAGGTCTAGCTTTTCCATTACAGATTTGGGCATAAGGTTGTGAGATGCCCCAGAATCAAACATGGCATTGTGAAGAATATTATCATGTATGTTTAAGCTCACATAAAAGGGAGGAATTCCTCTTTCTAATGGTTTTCCATTCACTTCTGGGCCAAAGATTAATTCTGGCTGGTCATCAAAAACATTAAATGAATCTTTAGTTCCAGTGATTTTTAGTGATCTATTGATTTGAGTTTGGTAAGCATCATGTTTAGCTAATTCATATAATGGAACAACAATTTTTATCTTACCTACTTCTGTTTCCAGATTAAAGGGTTTTTCTACTTGGGCTTTTGGATTTCAGATAGTAGTATTCTCTCTATTTTCTGTATTTTCTGTGTTTTTCTCCTTTTTCATGAGTGGGGTTATGATTTGCAGTTTCTCCTAAATCAAATTCTGGAGGTTCTTCCACATTTTCCTTGGGAGGAAGAGAAGTGGAGGGTTGTCTATTGTTTGGTTGATTATCAGAGACATCTTCAATTATTGGGTTAGAAGGATTATTGTTTGATCTAGAAAGAATATGTACAGATGTGGTGACTGTCTTACCTTTTATGGGCTGTTTTGGAACCTCTTGTTTGTATGCTTCCGACACATCAATTCTCCTACTTCTTAAGTTGTATTGGTTATGCACCTCATAGATGGCTGTGTCATATCCTTCTCTAAAGTCGAATGCTTCACTTGACTGAGTTTGAAACTGTTTAAGAATGTGGGCCTCTTGATCTTCTTGGGTCAAGAAAACTTCTTTTTCATTACTGAGTCCCATAAGATTTATTTGAGTGTCTTCTACTGGATCTTCAGAGTTGGAAGCTTCTACATAATTCTCCTGGAAAGGGGGTTTGATGTTCTGGTTTGGACTAGTCTTCCCAGTGTTCTGGCTTTGATTTTTTCTGAAATTAGGATTTCTCCCTGTGTTGGTTGGCTGACTATCCCAAGGAGCTTTTCTCTCAATTATCTCCACTCTGTCTCCTAGTTTATCCATCGCTTTAATTATGGCATCTAGCTTTTGTTCAAAGGGTGAGGCTTCTTCCTTTAATGGTATTCTCCTTTCACTCATAACCTTGGCTCTTTTAGACATCATGTTGGCTTCAACACTGACAGCTATGCTTTGCATATCTTCCAAAGTACGAGGGGCTCGTTCCCTCAGCTAAAAAAGCCACATCAGAATCAAATCCATCATGGAAGTTGATTAAGGCTAAATCAGGTGGGGGTCTGAGGTTTGGAGGGATGGTTTGATAGACATTATTGAATCTAGTGCAGTAATCCTGCACAGTTTATTGTGTTCCTCTCTTTAGGTTTTCATACTCAGATAGAATCTGAAGAGAATCTTTTTTTTCTCCCATTGGTTCAGGAATTGTCTATAGAGAGTTTCTAAGCTGTCTATACTATTCGCTGCTAGAGCTCTAAACCAGATTCTGACTTCCCCAGTTAAACTTTGAACAAATATTCTCATTCGCACATCATCAACATCTATTTCATAAATTTCAAAATAATCAGTCATCTTTTTGGTGTGTTGCTGGGTTGTATAGGTACCAGTACCGTCAAATGGAGTGAGCTTACTTTGGTAATCCTGGGGCATGGCACCTAAGTTTGCTGGTAGCACCAGGGGGTTATATATGTTTGCCATTGCTATAGGTAATGATGAAACAACAATTGGGGTTGGGATAACAATGGGTGTTTAGGTTGTGGATGGAGGACTACAAGGGGTGGTTTGAGGTTGAGCTGTATGAGGAAATGGTGATGAGCTTGCAGAAGAAGAAGTGATTACAGAGGGATTTGGTGTTCCTTCAATGGTAAGATCAAATTGTATTGAGTTCTGCAAATGTCTGTCAATTGACAAATTGACAGCTTGAAGTTGTAATTCTTCGATGAACAATGGATTTGGGATCAGGTCAATTAATTCAGAATCAGATGAAGTCCTAAACAAAGAGGTTTCAAAGTATTCATCAAAGGGTTTGTCTTCAAGGTAAATCCACCTAAAATGACAGGATGTTGATCTGAAGGTGGGCCGAGAACTAGCAGAACTTTCTTGAATTTCTTATCTCCTAAGAATTCTGGGGATCACATTGGGGTTCTCAAACACTTGTGGTGGAATGGGATTAGGATTAGCTCTAGTGTAACGAGTCCTTTCTAAAGCCAGGTTTTTAGGTTTTGTTTTTTGATTTTCTAAACTGATATCAACAAACAACTTCTATGATTTCTTTAAGATGCTTTAGATTTAGGATTTAAACTTTCTTAAAGATTCGTTATGACCGCGGAATTGGTTTCCCTAGTGGAGTCACCACTATGTTATCACTCAAATTTTCCTTGAAGTTGTTAGAAGAAGGAAAGGGGTCTGAGGTAAACACAAACCAAATTTTAAGTATAGAATCTAGCCAATCTATACTCAGAGAGGGTTCTCTCTTTAAGATTTAGCTTTATTTTATAAGATATTAGGCTAGTTATGAAATCTTGGGGGTTTTGATTGTATTTGGTGGTGGAATTCAGGATCAGATGGATAGAATAGAGTATTTCATGCCATTGGGCTATGGAGTCAACTGCTGATGGTTTAACTGGATTAGGCTGATTCAACAAATGATGGCTTCACAGGGCAAGATAGCTAAACAAGGAACAAATGGTAACTTGAAAGGGTGAAATGGACTTAAAAGGGATGAAGGGAATTTAAGAATCCTTCAACATGTTTTAAGAGGAGGGAAATTGGGTGATCACTAATAAAAAGCAATTAAGAATTTCTTATTAAATGACCACAATGATAAACTAAGAAGCAAGGAGCAGTTAAGAATTTCCTACCTATAATAGCTTAGAAGAAAACATTAAGAATATAAATGCTTTTAAAGACAGAATAAAATGAAGCACTTTCTGAAATATATTTTTCGTTTATTATTCAGATATGAAACACAAGTGAAATATTAAACCAGAAAACAATAACACTTGAGATATAGAATACTTATTTGTCCAATGTTTGACACATGAATCCTGTAAAAATTCCTTTGCTTTATTTCTTCATCCAGCCAGCCATACAAGAGTTTTTCAACAACACTTTTATTCCAAAATAATATGTCTACAAAAATGCCTAAGAATCCACCCTTAGTACTTCGAATGAGGAAGTACTTATACAAAATTTACAATAAAATATCTCTTAACAAAGATAGATATAATCTAGGAAGCCTAACTATATGTTACATAAAAGTAGAGACAGATGGTCTCGAAGATAGAAGATAAAAGTGAACTGATGGCTCGCTGTCCCTATTTTTGTGAATGAGCTGGAGGTAGGCCTATGCTTTAGCATCTTGCTGTCTTGCTCGTAATTCTGTGCTGGTTTTTTACTTTTCAACTTCTTACTGATGCTCTTTGACCTGTTCTGATACTCTTTACCTGCTTCATCCTTATTTACCTCCTTTCACCAAAATTGAATATGGTAGATACTGAAAATTTACTTTTTACCAAGGTAAATCAAAAAATCTCTGTCATATCCGTCCACCAATCTTCCTTTGGTATCCTGGTCCTTTGTAGCTTCCTGAAGATTTCATCAACCTCTGTGTATTTTACAAAATTAGGCTGAACTGGAAACAAATGTTTTATTTCATGTTCAACATAGAAAAGGTTCTCTAGACTGTCATAGAGAACTCTGCCTGTAGGTAGTGCCTTGGGTGTAGATGCACTAGCTGATGAACTGGCCTGATTGTTTGCATACTGAGCCAATTTGTCAACATAGTCTTCATGCCTCATTAATTTATCATTAATCACTAAAGGACTGGGAAGTCCTTTGCTTTGTAAAATTCCAAACTTCTCCATAAAATCATTAATGTCCTCTTGCATGTTCTGGCATTTCCTTTCCAAGTTCTGCATCAGAGCCCTTTTGGTCAATACCTTCTTGATTTCTAAGATAGTCCTAGTTCTATCTTCAATATTCAACTCTTCTAGTTGGTACTTATTTTTGCTGTTCAAAAAATTTATTAGCCTGATGGCTTCCTCATGCTTCCCTCCTAGCTCTTCCTTGGTTTTCTGAATTTCTTGAAGAGCCACTTTCACCAGGACAATTTGTTCAAAAATTATTTGTATGGATGACCAAGCATCATTTATTAACTGAGTGATGTTGGTCCATAGAATTTTTATAATGTCTGTTAAGGGCTTTTCATAGGTGAGGTCCTTCTCTAGTGTTTTCACTTGTTGAGCTAAGCCTTTATTCTTCTTCACCTCTTCAGCAAAATTAATTTTTGAAACATCATATTTCTGTTCTAAGGTAACAAATTTTTCCTTTACCTTCTGTAATTCAGAGACTTGGAGCTTCATCTCCTCCATTGACTTGATTAATTCTTTTGTACTCAAACCTGAAGTTCTTGCTGGTGATGTGCCTGTACTTGTACCTATAATTACTTCCACTGTGACCAAAGGGACATTTGGTGCTAGGGTTGTGGAAAGTGTTGATGGGACTGCCGTGGAGACCACTAGTATCACGTTTTGAGGCTGAGAGGTCGACTCACTCTGCCTGCTCTTTCGTGATTTTTTTAATTCTTGCTCAGTCTCCTTCAACTGATCATTTAGCTTAAGGATTACGTCCATACGCTCTTCTTCAGATTTCTTTTAGATAACTTCAGCAGTTTGTGGATGCCTTGATGGAGGAAACTTTAACTGCTTTCTCAAGGTAGCTATGTATTCATCTTTCTTCTTTATCAAGGCCTCTGCAGCTTTTACATCCTTTGGGTTATGATCCAATCCAATAACCAACTCCTCCATTGATTTGATTCTATTGTCTTTAGCTTGTGAGGAGGATCTTTCTAGTTGTAACTGGGCAGTTGTGTTATTTAATGAATTTTCCAATCTTTGGGCCATCATGGCTTTATTGGCCAATGTTGAATACACCATCTCCCTTATCTGCTTGTGTAATTCAATTTGATCTAGGGGGTGAATGTCCTTGGCCATGACCTAAAAATTAGTTTTGAGGTAATCTACAATTGACTGAGGCTATTGTACTTTGGGCTTGAAAAAGCTCACCTGCATCTTACCTTCTTTGATGTCATAGGCTGACATCAACCTATTCTGATTGGTGGGAGCCATCTTCAAATACTGATTATAGACTTGGACCCTTAGTGGTTCATTTCTGGCTTTTATTTCTTTGAATTTCTAATTAATGTCTAAGTTCTTATTACCCAAAGGCTTGAAGGATGATACTTCAACACTTTGTTGTCTTTCCAGCTCCTACCTTTGTGAGCTAGAAGGTGTCCTACCCACTGGGAAAGTATGCTGACTTTCTGCACCTTCTTTTCTCTAACTCTCTGTAGTTTCTTCAAAAAATTCCTCCTCTAAATGGGGATTTAGCCTAAGCCTCTTAGCACCAGGTTGATCTAATGGACCACTGGCAGGGGTAGCTACTTCCCTGTCTCTCTTTAAGCTCTTTTCCTCATTCAGAGGAGTCTGGAAAATTGGGGGTTCTCCCATGTTGACTTGAATTGGGTGGGCTTGTGTTTGAGCCTAATCCTGAGATGTTTGAGGCTGCTTTGACATGGTTGATTGTTTTGTTGTTGGAGTGCTGGTCTCTTTTTCTCTTCCCTGTGATGTCTCTGCAAGTGGTGCACTGGTCTCTTGTGAGTGCCTTTGTGAGGTATCAGCTGTTGAGACATTAGTCCCTGATATTGGCTTCTGAGAAGTCTCAAATTGCACCTGTCCAAAAGAATCCAGGTCAAGTGTCTTTTCAAGATCCTTCATTACATTTTCTATTTTGACCTAATCACTATCTGTCTCTACAAGAGTCCCTTCCCTCCATTCATCCATGTTAGCATATTGCTCAATCTCTAGAATTCTGTGATGAAAATATGGTGATAGTCTATTTTTCATTCTTCTATCACAGATGAAACTGTGGGGGTCATATGGAGTCGAACTAAAACTTTTGTTTAATTTCATGTAGTCTTCTAGGATTTGTTCTGCTGCATTCCCTGCTTCCCTATTATTGCAGACAAATGGGCCTAAGTGATCCTTTATCCTCAGTTGTGCTTTCTTATTAGCCTTAGTAAAATGAATCAAATATGGGTTTATCATCTGTCTATAATACTCCAATGAAAACAACCTCATTAGAACATATTTAGGTAGTTTGGATGGGGAAATCTCACACCCATATACCCTGATCTCTCTGTGATTCTGGTACAAGTACCAGTTACCTACTCTATACTGTTTTGATAGCTGAAGGATCCTTTTGATTTCATCATTAATCCTAGGAGGAGGATTTCCTGTCAGCAAGGTGGTCGCTGGGTGGACAAACTGATCAATGAACTCACTATATGAATAAATGGAAAGCAAAAGATTCATGGAAGATGGAAGTCCAAAAGATGACAGACCTTGGATTACGCTTAGTATCAAGTTTCTTGATAGAAACTGGGAATTTGTCTGATTGATAGTAGAGGATGAGGTGATATATGAAGGTGGAATACTTGAAAACCTTTTCATTCTCCAGTCTCATAAACGGGTCATGAATTTTCTCAGCAATAAATGAAGCATAATCGTACTTGACAGGAGGGGGCTGGACAGGAGTAAAGATAGACATCAACACTAGGGTCAATTCATATACATACTCACTAGTGTTGAATCCCATGACTACAGATATCATATCAACTATGATTTTGCCTATATATGTGAAAATTGACATATACAGAGGGGGATCTTTAGGTTGATGCTCTTTTAATATGAAAGTCTAACAGAAGTGATTGAGTTCAGATTGGGATAATTTAGTTGATTTCTCAAGAAAATTTTCAAGGGAAATGGGGGTAGGGCTTGACCAGGATGAAATTGTAGCATCTCATTGATTGAGTTTGCAGTTATTGTAAAAAGGACTGTTTGGTTGGGAGACATCATTGCTCTGTGGTTGGGGTCATAATTTGCATGGCACTGATGAATTATGTCAGGGAAAACATGCACAGAGGGGAGAAAGTACATTGGGAGATTGGATTCCCATAGTCCTATGGCATAATAGCCATTCAAATGATTATCTCGGCATTGGAAAAACACTTTCAGATGGTCTTTATCAGTGATTAGGTATTTTATTTGGAAATCCTTATCTACCAGAGGCAGATAGTCTAAATCACAGTGAGGGGTGGTAATGGGTGCAATATTTAGGGCTACCGGAGTTTCCATACTGGTTCTTGTGGATTTAGAAAGGAAACTGAGGTTTTTTAAGTGAAAATGATGAAATAGCAGGTCTAGGAACTTGAATTTAAGTAGAGTGACTGAATTATGGTGAATTGGAATACTTTTCAACTAAATTTGCAGTGAAAGCAAGTATTCAGAGGGTTTCTTGACGGGAAATTGGTAAATACCTACTTTTAGGGACGGGCAATAGAATGCAGGTACATTGGGTGTGAATGGAGGACTTTGTGCAGCATCGACTGCAAAGTTTGAAGTTGGTTGGCAGCTGGGAGCACAAGCTGGTTGACCTCGTCGTTAAGTTTGCATGGATGTACAGGTTCATAGAATAGAACGATGAAATGATTTTCTTTTGTTTTTTATACAAAGTCAAGAATTTGGTGGGTTTTGGGATTTGGATAGGTGGCGTCAGCGGGTGAACGATATGATGTTTTGTCATTTAGTGGGAGGTGGTAAGCGGTTTTTATCGCACCGCTTATGGAGGGGGGTGGTATTTGGGCTCATCCGCGTGATACCATAGGATGAGTGACGTGTGGTGAGGGAACTGTTCACAAAACCGCTTCACAATCACTTGCTAACGTTCAGTGGCAGAGGGCTGTGCGATATGTACAACAGTCGTCCGATATTGGAGGCTTGATCGGACGACTATAAGGGAGTTAAGGTGATGGGTGTTTAATGAAGGCGAGCCCGATATAATTAAAGGATTTTAAATCATATCGGGAGCAACGTGATTGGTCAGGAAAGTTATTAATTAACCATGGGGGTTAATTGATCCTTTTTTAATGTGCAGGGTTGGGATTCTTAATTAGTTACAGATTAACTAATTAATCCTGTTAATGGTGTTTTATGGTTATATTTTAACCAAAGGGGTAGGACATTAAGATTTTGGGGTTTTTACATAGTTAAAGTAACACGGGAATGGGTAATGCTTTATAGGGGGACTATATAATATAAGTTAGTAGTTAATATGACCAAGTGATGTAAGCACCAAGTCTAAAACATTTTCATGTATATATTTAAAACTTAGGCTAAGTGAAAAATGAGGATTTTTATGGAAAATATTATAATTTTCCTAAGTAAAATGGATTTTACTTAGGAAAAAACTTTATCAAGGGAATGAATGACTTATAAAGGGGTATGATTATTAGGTTTGAGTACTTAGGCATTATAAATTATTGGGCCGATGGTCCGATCCCTCCAGAAGTCAGAGAAATGCTCTGAGCCCCTCTAATTTGATAGATACCTTGGCACTTAGTGGAAATTAGTGAAAATTTAGGGGAAATGAATAGGGGAGTTAATTATTTTGACTTTGCTTGCTTGATATGTCTTTCATGTGCTACATTTCATTTGCCTTATGATGAAAGTAAGAGATTTACACATTTAAACTCATCATTCATCATCACCACATATTATTCTACAACCATCATCTACCTACCCTACCTTCTTAACCTAGCATTTTTACTTCTTTATTAGGGTGCACTTAGAATGTCAAACCCTTATCAAACTTCTTTTTCTTTTACATGGTAATGCCTATATAAGTCTACACTTATTACATCCAAGGGCTTAGATTAAATTATTGAGCTCCTTTTTTTTACTCTACCTATCTACTTATCTGCCAAGATTAAACTGTTTGGTCAGATCTTTATTCTCTATTTCTACAACATGAAATTGAAATATGAACTAGCCAATTTTAAACTGTTTGACTATTCATGAATTATGGAATAAGTGACAAACTGCACACAATTGTTTATTATACAAAAAGTGAAAAAGTAGTGGCATTTAGACTTGCACACTTTCCTGGTCTTTCTTTTGTTGGGGTTCATTTTCTTTCATTTTTTGACCATCTTTTTAGGCTTTTCACCCTTTGATTTTTCTTTTAGGATATACCCTCTTTACATGTTTTTAAAATTCTTTGGATTTTTTACAAATATGGAAAAACTTTGCAACAAGAAAAGGTATGAACATATTACATAGCTTATCAAGTCAATCATGATATATGACACCTATTGGTATAGGGGCATAATAGCTAGTACCTTTAACTCCATGATGCCTTGTTGCACCTCTGTCAAAATCATTTTGTAGCGATTATCGACCTTTTCCCAGGTCTCAGCCGTTACTTCTTGGACCTTGTCACCAATCTCATTGATGTCCCCATCAGTGAGGACAAGTGATATTGTGCCCTTAGATTTTCTCGCCTTATGTTTCTTCCTTGGGACTAGTGTAGTTACTATAGGTACCCTCTTTTTTATGATGAATGGTGATTCCTCTGTTGGATCTACATCACTTAGACGGTCCTGAATATCTTGTTCTATCTCTGTCTGGTTCCTCTGCTTCTTTCTCTTTGTCTGTCCCACTTGGAGATGCGTGCTGTGTGGTGCCCCCTACTGCTTTAGTGTCATCTATGGTTTGGGTCATCCATTCAGTTGAACATTGTTGTATTATTGTGAGCAGGTTGTCTTCAGTGACTAAGTATGGTAGAGGGTTCCATGTCTCCATTGGATCCTTCATTGTCTTTATGTAGACTTTATGAAAATCAACCTTGAATGTCACGATGCTGCAATACTACTCATACAAACTAGGTCATAACCTAGGATACTGGTTCACCACCATGTGCAATTCCATGCTTAATAGCACAAAGAAAATTCATGTTCTCATGCACGCATGATGGCTCCTTAGTATGCCATAGTGAGTCATACCACATGACTTCACATACTTCTATTTCAACAGGAGGAAACTATGAGTCCTTTGACTCCTTCCATGCGATTAGCGTAATGATCAAGATCAACCACATGTAATGAAATATTTTTTCTTCATCTAGCGCTTCCCGAAAATCCTCCAAAAATTCGTTGGATAAGTACCCGACCTAGTTGAACAGAACCCCATCAATGCACTACGCAGCCAAAGAAACCATGGCTGTGGGAACTTCATTCGCTATGCACTTCCTCATTATTTTCCCTTCTAAAATATGTGTGGCGGAGTGCACTCTTGGTCGCTGATAGAGTTGATGTCATAACAACATGACTTCTTAATAATCCCAAAATTCTTCCTTCATGGTCTGTGCCATTGCCTTATCTTGGTTCTTACCAACAAAATATTTAGCAGAGTCCTTTCCTTGGTGAGGTAGCCTAGTAATCCTCCTTATCAAAATTTCGTCGATTGGGATCCTTGTCCCTACTAGCTAGAGGCATCCATCATGCACCAATGATAGTAACAGTCACATACAGCCTGTGTTGGATGTGCTTCTACCAAAGTGTGGCACATATAGCATGTTTAACAAGCCTGATCTCTGCAATCCTATAGCCCATTGGTGCGACTCCAACCTCGTAACTTCGCTCTCTTGATAATAGACCTAGTGTAGGTAATTTCTTGGTATGAACTATGGATATTTTATTCTTTCATTAAAGTCCCAATCCTCCATTTTTAGTTGCAGGATTTTCCCCAACACTTCGCCTTCAAATGGTACTTTCTCTAGTAGAAATGGTGTGAATGTGCCAAACTTTGCATCTTTCAGATCTTTGACCAGGTTGGCGCTTGGTTTTCTCGATGGAAAATATGGTGGTAGTGTAGATGGAATTTATGTTCCCTTTGTCTCTATCTGAGTGATCCAAGATTTTTTTCTTATATATGCATCAGAATTGACATGAGTTACAGTGCTTCAAAACCATAAAAAGCATAAAAAACGAAGACAAAGAGACATCATCACAAAAGATCATGCCACATATATTTGATTACGGAGTTCATCCACTTTGGACTACTTCTTCGGGACTTGCTCAATAGCGGGAAGGCCTTCTTTTATTAAGTGGCATGAAAAGAGAGAAGTACAAGAAAATTTCTACATAAACATCCTTATATCTCTAATCTAGAAGATAATTGGCTAATGGAGAGCCTAGTTCTAGAAACAGAAAATACCACTGAACGCCTGGTGAAAAATAGTCTAAAAAAGCCTATTGAAACACCCCATTCAGATAATCGGGCCTTCTACAACCTTCTCGAAACCTTCTGATCTCTGAGATAAGGTCCCGACCACCTGCTAGTTGCAGGTGCCACTGCTTTGCTTTGCAAACCTGCACTGCTCTCTCTACTCCCCTCCTTCTTCAAACCCAAATAGTCATATATATATATATATATATATATATATATATATATATCTGTGTGTGTGTGTGTGTGTGCTAGTGTGGCTGAATCCTTCATATCCGGGCAGTTTTCAAACAAATGACAAATTTGTCAAGCGGGTTTGTTTTGAGACAGAGGATCTTGGGCTCGTAGGATACAAGGCAACCGACCTCACAAAAATGGCAAAAACCCCTTTTAACCGTGCGTGCATCTAGGTAGAAATAGTTATCAGTGGACATCTCTCGATGTTTTACATTCTCAACATAGAAAAACCCATCGGAGAGTAGTCCAACAACCTATTTCTGTTTTAGGCCTCAAACCAGTGGATCTAACAAAGAATTAATGTTTGTTCAATTGGTGGACAGGCCAAGTCTAAACAACAATGCTCTGCGTAATCGATGTTCTTTCAATTGGTGGATAGGCCAAGTCTAAAAAACAACACTCTGTGCAATCGGCAATACACGGACTTGACGGCTTTATCAAATGCAGTTCATAAAAAATACCACATCCAACAGTCCATCGCAACTCGCTTTCGATGGTTTCCATTGGTTGATAGACCCAAGTCTGCATAACACAGACCTGCTGGGTTTATTGAATACAATTTATAAATATCGCGTCTGAGAAATATTCTCGCAAATCGCAATCAGCGATTACATCCGGACCGCTTCGCAAACAAAAAACCTTTTATGCGATTGCGATATGCGATATATATTTCATTGCAACGAAGTCCTGCCGGGGCCGATCCAAAACCTCTCCCGATTTGCAATTGTGATATACGATATCACATTGCAACAGAGTCCTACTAGGGTTGAATCAAAACCTCCTCTGATTTGCAATTGCTATATGCGATATCACATTGCAACAAAGTCCTATCGAGGCCAATTTACCTTTATGTTCTTCCTCCAGCCTGCGATATGCAATATCGCAATCACAGTTGGGAATGCTAAGGGCCAATTCTTCCTTAAGCGCTCCTCCTTTTCGTTGATAAGCGATATACGGGGCCCAGTGGACCTGCCACATGGCGTACCCTCATTCGTTGAAGATTTTTCATGTCATCTTCTTTTTGCCACCTGGACAAGTCAAACTCAAACTTTGACTTGCTCTAACTTTGTCAACTGGACTCGGATTTGAGTGTCGTTCACATTGTTGGAATTAGGGCGAAGAGAACTTCGATTTGATGCTGAGATAATCCAAAATATGCCACTTTGAGTTTTGAGCCTTTCTATCATGCCACTAGTACTTTAGAGAGATCCACCTAGATCCTCTTGGATCACTAACACATCTCAACTTCCTCCTCATTTTCCTGCATTTCTTCTAGTTCTTCCTATTGTACTAGCTTCTTTGATTTCTCCTTGGGTTTCTTATCTTGCTAGGAATTCATCTGTTGCTCTTTTTCTGTTTTCTTCCTTGGGGAAGTTCTGATATCTACTCCAACTGGCTTCTTTTCAGGTATTTTCTTAGGCTATTCTTCTGTACCTTCTTCTTTTCGTGGCGACCTCACACGCCTTGGGGACATGGGTACATTCACTACTCTAGTTTTACCACCCTGGGCTTCCATGACTCCTATTATCCCTTTCTTTGAAAATTCTCTAGCAATTTCCTCAAAGCTTCTCTGAGACATACAACAACTCATTTCTCTCATACTTAGTTGCAAATTCTCAAACTAAATTCTCCAGACAACAAAGTGTAAAATGTGGTGTGGGACATGGCCTTTATAGTGAATTTGAATTTTGAACCTAATGATTGGCTTATATTTTACTCATGTAATGTAGGTATGGCATTATATTTTTCCAACTATGCTTCATAAATGTGTTTCTCCCGTGCTTTTTAATGACCACCTTGTTTTAACGGTAGATTTTTCCTTCCAACAGTCATATTTTTATATTTATCTTTGAGAATCGCGTAGTAATCTACCCTCCATCGTAGTTCTTCCAAACTTTGACATACTTCTGAATATCATGCAGTAATACTCCTTTGGCACAGTTCTTTTGGACTTCGACATAATTCTAAATATTGCACATTAATCTTCTTCCGAAAAGTCCCCTTCTGCAGAGTTGTTTATAGTCCAGTGCTCAGTTTCAACTGCAAGTGGCTCTAAGACTCTTCTCCTTTCATTGTTGAGTGTGAAGCTCTAGGGACAAAGTTGTCCATTTTTATCTTCAGTATGCTACCATTCACTTGTCCTGGGATGCGATGACCATTTAACTTCATGAGCTTAACCGCGCCAGCATCAGAGACATTTTTGATAATATATGGTCCTAGCCAACGTGTCTTAAATTTTCCTAGGAACTTTACGAATTCGCTATCATATAAGAGTACAAGATCTCCTTCCCGGAATATATTTTGCTTGATGTGCCTGCCATGCCAGGATTTCTCCCTTTCTTTTTGTACTTTTTGAGGAAAAACTGCTATAAACCTTTCCTCTTGCAAAGCAAGAAATTGTGCCATCCTCTTCTCCATTAGATCAGAATCTGCCATGTCTGTGAAGGCTACAATTCTTAAACTGGGCACAATTTACTCCATAGGCATGAATTCTTCTTGTCCATATACCAACCTAAAAGGTGCTTCACCTATCAATTTCTTGCATGTTGTCCTGTATGCCCACAACACCACTGGAATTCTTAGATCCCATTCATTCATGTTGACATTGCACACTTTTGTGAGTGCATTCTCTAATATTTTATAGAAATATTAGACTGTCCCATTTGCTTGAGGGTGATATGGGGTACTTTTCTAATGGTGCACATGAAATTCCTCAGTTAGTGCTTCAATTGTCTAATTCAAGAAGTTTGACCCTTGGTCACTCATCAATATCCTTGGACACCCAAATCTAGACATAATGTATTCAAAAGTGAACTTTACGGTGGTATCTGTGTTGCAATCCTTCACTGGTTGTGCCTCAACCCATCTCTTCAAATAATCGGTTGCAGTGTTTATGTATCTTGCGCCGGTCTTCTTTCTTAGCGAGTTAATACGTCCAAAAACGTTAATAGCCCACTTGTCAATTTTTTGCAACATTACCTGTGGATTTAATGAAATTTAATCTCTTCTGGATGACCTGCTTTTTCTTTGACATATATCACATGCACAAGAAAATTACTTTGCATCCTTATGTACTATGGCCCACCATAACCCAACTCTCAATATTTTCTGCGCAGTGGCCATTCCTACATAATGTCCACTTGTAACTCATCCATGAGCTTTTTCTAGAATACTGGTACGTATCTTCGTATTGTTTCATTTGGTCCCAGTTTGTACAAGTGCCCTACAATCAACGAGAAATCAAATGCCTTTATCACCAACTCCTTCTGCTGTGTAGTGTAATCCGCGACGCCATTCTTGTGGCCAAAAACTGAATAATATCCACGAAGTGATCATCCACAATCCCAATTGCAAACAACTGCGTGTCAGGTAGGTTATCTACGAACTGGTGGGTCCTTCTCCTGTCTCCAACCTCGACAGATGATCAGGCCCGAAATTCAATCTTCTTGACTTGACTACAAATTCAAAATCATACTCCTGGAACAATAACCATCGATAAATGTTTACTCCTAAAACAAGCTTATTCACCAAATATTTCAGCGCGAGGTGATAAGTGAACATATTAAAATGTGCTCCCAACAAGTAGTGCTGAACTTCTGTAATGCATAAGCCATAGCTAACCCTTCTCTTTCTATTGTAGTATAATTCTTTTCTGCCTTGGACAATTTTTTGCTTGCAAAAGCTATGGGGTGATCAACTTCACCTGCGGTTGGCTGTGCCAAAACTATACCCAGCGCTATGAAAGATGCATCGACATGTACATAAAATTCCTTATTCCAGTATAGAAAAACTAAGATCGGCACAATTACCATCTTCTCCTTTAGTATATCCAAACTCTTTTGAAATTATTCATCTCATTTAAAAGTGGCACCTTTCTACAATAACTTCTCCATTGGCGCATTTATCTGCGCATACCCCTTTATAAATTTTTTGTAATAGCCAGTGTGTCCAAGCGTCAAGCACAACTGTCTCACTATTTTTGGTGTTCGCAAGTTCACAATGACTTCTATCTTCGCGGGATCCACCAGCAAACACTGTTTGCACAAAATATGCCACAAGGCAGATAAAATATACACTTCTTTAAGTTAAGTGAAATATGATGTTGCCTACATGTATCCAGCATAAGCCTTAAGCTCACAATATGTTTCTTTAATAGCCCAAAGACTGTCTAATCATCAAAGTAAACTTCCAAGAATTTATGTATGTACTCCTTAAACACTGCGACTATGACTCTCGAAAAGATAGTAGGCACATTCTGCATCCAAAAGGCATCACCATGTATTGAAATGAGCCCCACTCTATTGCAAAAGTTGTCTTATGTCTATCTTCTAGTGCAATCTTGACTTTATGGTAACCCGAAAAGCCACATGTGAAAGAATAGGCCACTTGACCTTCGACATTATCCAATACTTCATCTGTAAATGATGTAGGGAAAGGGTCATGCACACATGCATCATTTAGTTTCCTTAATTCAACACAAATTCTGATATGTGATTTAGTCTTTTTTTCCTGAACTATCATAGGCCTTACACATTCAAACTCTTCGAGAGGTTCGATGTTCCCTGCTAATAGCATTTTGTCTAGTTCTTCCTTCACTTTTTCCTTGTATTCCAGATTCAACCTATAGGGTCTTTTCTTCACATTCTTCTCATTAGGTTTCAGACGGATCCTCATAACTCCTAGGTCCCCTAATACGCCCTTCATTTCTAAAAACTTTGTAGGGAATAACTCTTGGTATTCATGTAGCAGCTCTATGATTTTACTAATTGTATTTGCGTTCCAATAGTCTCCAATCGTTGCGAACTTCAGATTTTCCTCTATCCCAATATTCACTTTCTGTGTTTTTATTGGCTACGTGATATTTGATATTTTTGCTTTTGGCCCAACAACTTCGCGATGTCCTTCTGATTCCGGTATATAAATATTGCGCGGATCTTCATCATCTTCAACAACGATATTATAACATTCCAATGCATGTTGTAACTGCGCAGTTGAATCATGCTACCATGTTAATGGAGATTCCTTCTCAAAAATATTTACTTTGATTTCTTGAAGAGCTGAGTCTATACATGGGAAATCATCGTCAAAACTGCATGTGAGTACGAACCCTTCAACGAAATCTGTCCAGTTTGTAGTTCCATGTCACAATTTTGTTTCAGATACCATTTCATAGGAATTGTTTCTAGTGTGTGGATAAATCCATGTACCCACTCTTGTTCTGGAATTTCTTTCCAAACTGAAGCCCAGTGATGAATATGCTCCCAGGGATCAACCTTACCATCATACTTTACTTTAATTTTGTATCAATTAGGAAAAACTAGATCGACATTAATCTATGACACTGCTACCAATCTACTATAATTCTTTTATGAGTACCCCATCATCTAGCAGGTGTAGACCTCAGGGCTACATCCAAAGCTTGCAACCTTTGTTCTTCTGGTATTTCTCTTTCATATTCTTCAAGAAACAGGATTACTTCTCCGATCCCATCATAATAAGGTAGATTACATAAATTGGAAGTTATGCAACAAAGGTAATTTGTGGTAGAGACTTCATATAACATGTTCTTCAAATTTTCCAGTTCTTCCTCGGAATTTGAAGTACAAGAACTATCCTAATCCTAGCTCAATTTTCCATCTACAATAGGATTAATCCAATCTTCCTCCTTTGTTGTTATCTGATAAATTTTTCAACATTTGTATCACAATACTCATCCCAAACAGTCTCTATATTGCACACTCCTTTCGAGGGGTCTAGAGGGACGATGACCCTCATATCGTCTCTTTCGAACATCGTCTGGCTCTTCTTCAAATTGATTATCGCCAATTATCAAAATCCCAATCCAATCCAGGAAGCACTAGATAAGGTTTGCTATCATCTACAATTTCGATCACTTCGAAGTCTACATTGGTTCAGATTCCTTCGATGTCTACTATGACGTCAGGTAGCCTTCCCATAGGGACAATATTCTATTGGTTAGGCATCCTCAACTGTAGTGGCAACCATTGCAACTTCGGTCTTTCGATTGAATCCCAAGTTTGCTTAGATAACAAGTTGGCTTCATATTCTAAATCTAGGATTACCTGATCCATATCATATTCCTTGATCTGTGTAGTTAATATCATTTCCTTCCCCATTCTCTTCTTGTGTTGATGTAAATTGTTTAATGCATGCAGATCTCTTTGCGCTATCTCTTTATCAATGCAACAGTCTATCAACTCTTCGAGTCCTTCGAAAGCCTTCAAATTCCTCAACAACTTCATGCAAGTAAGGACATAATAGATCCAAAAAATTACAGAGTATACTTGGTTCCTTGCTTATGTGGAAAAGTATATATAGGTGAAACAGGGAGATCCTTTGGCATAAGGTTAAAAGAACACATTAATGATATTACAAGAAACATGTCAGAAAAATCAGGTCTGGCAGAACATGCATGTTCTTCCTCACACTATATATATAGCCAACCCTAACTCTCCTTTAAATATAATTTAAGAAGACAATTTAAATAAACCTTCAAACGAGTAATACATTACTTGTAAAGCATTTAATACATAGCAAAGATCTTAAATATATAACATAGATATATATATATATATATATATATATATATATATATATATATATATATATATATATATATATATATATATATATATATATATATATGTATGTATGTATGTATGTATGTATGTAAATAAATAAATAAAAAAATTAACTAATTAATTAATCTAAATACACACATAATCAATCACCAATTGAAAAATAAATAAATAATAATAATAATAATAATAATAATAATAAATAAATAAATAAATAAATAAATAAATTTAAATATATAATAATAATAATAATAATTATTATTCAGTTAGTCAATTGAAAGCCGACAATAAAAGAAGATATCGAATATTTTTCAATTAACTATTAATAGCTCCATGATTTCACACCCTCTCTTCTCAAATACAAATCACATTGCCCCGATGATGGACTCACTAAGCTAGTCTGAAACGTTGGTTTCAAAAATTGTTCATAGGTTTTTCCACAAACATAAAAAATTCTACCAACTTGTATGGACTCTCTCTTTAACACCATTAAGTCCCACCATGGAAGGGACATAATGAACAATGCCTTAAATTTTGAGAAGATGAGAATCTCCATAGCTAGAAACCTATCTAATCTCATATTTCTAAAACAATGTAGAGATGAAAACCTAACTCCAAACTTTGCTAAATGTAGCCATCCCCTTAAATGTGGCAGGGAACATTTCTGTCTTCAATAAACTTAGTAAAAACCTCATCAAACATGAAATCAAATTCGCCAGATTTTGATTAATTAAATTATTTGAAAAACTTCTGGGCTTGCATCTCCAGCTATCATCAACTCTTCGCTTTGATCTTTGGCAGAACTTAGATGCCTTCACCTTCGCCAAAGCTGAAAGAATTCTTGATTACACTCTCACAAAGAAAACCAAAAAACTTAAAACCCTAAGAAACTCTGATCTCAACAATAATGCAGAAGATACACTCATAAATCTTTCCACAACTCAGGTGCATCACAAACCCAAGGGTATGCAAAAAAAAGGCAAGGATCACGACCCTCAGCATAATGCTACTTAATAGGACAACAGTATGTGTTGCGCTCTCTATATAAACACGCAGAAAGTTGGCAGTGAATACATAGATGATACTGCTCATCCCTTCACGTAGGTGAACAACATAACAGCGCAGGTTGAAAACAACATCACAACGCAGAAAATAGATACTGCTCACTTCATGCAGTTAAACAACATGATTGCACAGGTTAAAAGATCCAGCAACATGACAACGTAGGTTGACAATCCAAAATCCAACAACATCACAACACACAAAATTGATGATACTGCTCATATCACAATGCAAAATATAGATGATACTGCTCACTTCACACAATTAAACAACATGACTGCGCAGGTTAAAAGATCCAACCATGACAGCGCAGGTTAAAAGATCCAACCATGACAGTGCAGGTTGATCCAAAATCCAGCAACATCACAACGCACAAAATTGATGATACTGCTCATATCTCAACGCAGGAAATTATTGAACCACCCCACGCTGCTACCATTGACTACATCAAGAAATCAGCTGGAAACTCAATCAGAAACTCGACTGTAATCAACCTCTCAAAGCTGACATTGGAAGATAACCTGAAATCGCTTCTAGAAAAAGGTCTAAATTTTGCTTTATCCCCAGCCAAAATTCCTGTAAATGATATCATAAGCAACATTGAAGTCATCATCAAAAACACAGATCAAAATGTTGCAGAAGAAATAAGATAGGACGTTGCCAGAATTCTCATAAATGCCAGACCTCCTCCTAGCAACATCTCCAAAGAAGAATCCAAAGCCTTAAAAAACATCAAGAAAAACAAAAACATTATAATTTTAAAAGCAAACAAAGGAAATGCCACAGTTATTATGGATAGGGCAGATTATGATAATAAGATGGAAGAACACCTTAACAAAAGTGGTTGCTATAGAGTTCTTAACAAGGACCCTAGCAACAAAATCCTTCTCCAGGTTAGTAACAAAATAAAAAACTCCTCTCTTGATTCTACGATTAAGAACAGGTTAATACCTAATAATGCCATCATCCCCAGAATTTATGGTGTGCCCAAAATCCATAAATCTGGAGTCCCATTGAGACCCATAGTAAACACTATAGGTTCACCTACTTACTGGTTAGCAAAATAACTTGTTAGTAAACTTAGACCTTCATCCGGTAACACTCCCTCTTACATCAAAGATTCTGCTTCTTTCATAGAATGGATTAAAAACCTAGAAATTAGTAACAATGACCTCCTAGTTAGCTTTGACGTAGTGTCTCTCTACACTATCATTCTAGTAGATGAAGCCATAGAAGTATTGAAGAAAATCACAGACCTTGAAACAATGGAACTTGTAGGCATTTGCCTTAAATCTTCATACTTCAGTTTCAAAGGAAAAATCTATGAGCAAACTCATGGTGTTGCCATGGGCTCTCCTTTATCACCATTGATTGCCAACTTATACATGGAACATTTTGAACAAATCACCCTTAAATATTTCCCCTTTACCCTTGAAGTATGGAAAAGATATGTAGATGACATTTTTGCTAAATGGAGCCATGGTTTAGATAAAATTAATGAATTTTTATCACACATAAACAGCCTCTTTGAACACATAAGATTCACTATTGAAATTGAAAAAGATAACCAACTCCCCTTCCTTGATGTACTCCTTACCAAGGAAAATGGCAAACTAAGCCACCAAGTCTTCAGGAAACAAACTCACACTGAAAAATATCTTCATTCAAATTCCCACCACCATTCGAAGCAAAAAGTCGATGTCATCAAAACCCTAGCAACCAGAGCTTTTAGAATCTCTGACCCTGAACATATAGAGGAAGAATTTAACCATATATATAAGGTCTTCATAAACCATGGCAATCAGAAAAACATTATCCATAAAATAATTAAGGAATCCAAAATCAATACCGAAAAAAGGAAAAATCCTAAAAACCCTAGAATCTCCTTACCCTATATAAAAGGTACCATAGACAAAATTGCCAGAATTCTCTCAAAGCATAACATCATGGTTACCTTCACACCCCCTAACACCATCAAAAACATGCTTGATTCTACTAAGGACGTAATAGACCCAAAAAATCACAAAGGAGTATACTCGGTTCCCTGATCATGTGGAAAAGTATATATAGGTGAAACAGGGAGATCCTTTGGCATAAGGTTAAAAGAACACATTAATGATATTACAAGAAACAGGTCAGAAAAATGAGGTCTGGCAAAACATGCATGTTCTTCCTCACACTATATTTGTATGGAACAAGCAAAATTAATTCACAAGGAAGACCATTATTTAAAAAGAAGGGTGAAAGAGGCTATTGAAATTGAAAAATCCTCCAACAACATGAATAGAGATGACGGGCTAAAATAAAGTAGTACCTGGAAACCCTTATTAAATAAAATAAAAAACAGACATAATATATATCTATATCTATATATATATATATATATATAACCAATCCTAACTCTCCTTTAAATATAATTTAAGAAGACAACTTAAATAAACCTTCAAACGAGTACTTTAAAATTATATACATTACTTGTAAAGCATTTAATACATAGCAAAGATCTTAAATATATAACATAGATATATATATATATATATATATATATATATATATATATATATATATATATATATATATATATATATATATATATATATATATATATATATATATACATACACACACATAATCAATCACAAATTGAAAAATAAATAGATAAATAATAATAATAAATAAATAAATTTAAATATATATAAAAGAAAAAAAGAATAATAATAATAATAATAATAATAATAAATAATTATTAATCAGTTAGTCAAGTGAAAGTCGACAATAAAAGAAGATATCAAATATTTTTCAATTAACTATTAATAGCTCCATGATTTCACGCTCTCTTTTCTCAAATACAAATCACATTGCCCTGATGATGGACTCACTAAGCTAGTCTAAAATGTTGGTTTCAAAAGTTGTTCACAGGTTTTTCCACAAACATAAAAAAAAATAAAAAAATTCATGCAAGTAACTGAAAACGACTTCAAAATACTTGGATCTAATTCTTGTGTCGGCGTATACACTTTTTCACAGTCCTTCTTTGGCATTAAATTTGGTTACACACTAGATGTTGAAGCCCTAACATGCATGAAGCTTCACTTTGATCCCACAAACGTTTATTTTTCCTTTTGGATACTAAACCCAGGGACCTTTTCTGCGGTCTTTCTTACCCATGTCTCTTTTACTTTCTTCTTACCTTTATCCTCTCCCTTCGCAAATCCACTCCTCGTTACGATGTTGATGTGTGGTTCATCCTCCCTTGGCTCAACAGTCATCCTTTGAATATTTGTTGCGGGCTGCTGGTTCCTTTTCTCCGCATCTTCGCGATAAGGATGAGACATTATTTTGTCACGTGATCAAAATATTTGCAGTAGTTGTAGGTGGTAGTAGGGTTCTAACAGTCTTTTGTGAAGTGTCCTACCTATCCATAGTTATAACAGATAATCTGGTTGCGTCCTCGACCAAATCCTCCTCCTCTTCCTCGTCCTCATCCCTGTAATCCTCCTCGACTAGCATGTTGGCCTGGCTCCTCACTTGTATTTCCTTCAACTTGCAGTCTATAAGCATCAACAAGGTGTTCCATCATTAAGTCATAACTTTGACAATTTCTCTCATCATCGGCCATCGACTTACAAAAGTTACAAAACAACTACTTTGGGGTCTGTACGTACTTTCGTAATAGATATCAATCTTTAGAGCAATGTTGGCCTCTCGTTCTACAAATTTAACACCACAAACTTGATCATGGTTTACTGGATTAGGTGCTCCACTTGCCAAGTAATCTCTGAACACAGGGCATTGATCCTTATAGTGGCCCTTCGCTTTGCATTTTGTACACCATACTTCTGATCTGGTTTGTTTACCTTTCTTGAAATCTTGCAATTCCAAGGTCAAATTTGCTAGATGACTCTAAATTTGTTGTACTCTTGCATGAGTATCTTCGATCGGCGAGGCTTCTAGCTTCATTGCAATCTCCAATCCCTCGGCTTGAGTCACTATCTTTTGTTGCATCAGGGGTAACCTGATATGTGGTGACAACGTAGCTATAAACCATTATTTATGCTGTTTTGGGGGTATGTTAAATATTACTTGTCCCATTAGTACCTTGAATCGTTGGTCCAACTCCCACACAGACTCAGTAGCCGTTTGTTTGATTTCCTTCAGCTCTGTAATGCACTGTGATTTTTATTTCAACTTCTTGAATTCTAATACTAGTGCTTTCTTAATATTATCCAACGAAGCAGCCTGATTAGTCACATAATACTTCATACCATGTCAACGCTCTTTCTCACAGCGTCATGATGAGATCTGCCTTCTTTACATCTTTATCAGTGATCTGCCTTGCTTTCCATACTACATTAGCTTCAAACTAGAATTGGTAAGGATCCTCTGATCCAAGGCTTCTGTAGATAGACATCTGAATGTCATCACCCATTTTTATTCTTGGGGGGTTAGGGTGAGGGGGAGGGGGAGGGGCGTAAGGGAATTATGGGGAGGGGGAATGGGGGGTAACTGTTATCGGGAAAACTATTGTCTATGTAGAGCTGCTAGTCCCACTAAGGCTGGTAGCTACATTAGAAACAGACAAACTAAAAACTACTTTCGTTTTCCTTTATGAGAAATAAATAAGAGGGGAATAAGGAGACCAACCTCTGTCTTGCGCTTGGTTCCTTGCTCGATTCCTCTCCATTCTGATAGGTCTTCGCCACTCACTTCCTCGTCTACCCAGCTTCAAAGAGTACCTGTAGAATCAAAGCAGCATAACACTATCCAAGAAAATAGATCTATTATCATAAACAATATAGGACCAGATATATATTGACCACACAAATGCATATAACATCAACCATACAAGAATGTGGAGGAAAAATTGAATAGCTTTATTGATAATCAAGAAAGAGCAAAGAGGATTACAACCAATTATTCTGACCCAACATCATCCTCTCAGCAAGAAAGCCCTTCTTCACCTCATGAAAATCTTAGATCACCCAACACTATGATATTGCACCGAGAAACCAACATCACTTCCTTACAATATACAAAATTCCAGCCTTTGGATCTCTGGGATGAGGGATCCATATATAGATGTTTGCAAGGGGGGTGAGTCAGCTTTTGAGATTTGATTAGTGTCCTCTCTCTGATAGTTATTGATTCCACTTGGAGACTGATGATCTCTTACTCATCCCTTGGCAAATGCAGAGAGGCAAGTGTCACAGGAGAAGTTTCTGGAAGATTCCATGCTGCTCCACGTTGCGGATTGACCCTGCCATTTGTCCACTCTCACCCATTGCACCCCATAGAAGGGCTTTTCAACATGCATCGCACCTACTGTGTGTAGGTAGGTGGGATGCAACGCACTTTGACCATGGAGTAGGTGAAATGGTCCAGTTTTGACCAGTTCTGAGTATTTTTTCATGGAGAACTTCTGGGAGATGATGTAATTAGTTGACCTTGTTCTTTTAGGGGTCGGAACAACACCTTTAGGGACTTAGGAACCCTTGGTTTATGGACATTTATGATTGGGGTTGCAGTGCCCAAAAATGTCTATAACAGTAACGGGAGTAGATGGACGGGGAATCCAAAAGATTCCTTGATTTTTCTCAACTCCTAGCTTCAACGCACCTTTAGATGGGAGGGAAAATACCTCAGGGTTGAGGGGTTACTTCCTTCTTCTTCACTCTTAGATCCACCTAACAAGGGACTATAGTTAGTCTTAATAAAGTTCTTTGGTTCGTACTCTACTTCCCACTTCTCATAGACCATGGTCTTGGTTTAGAGTTATTCCTTCTTCGTCCAAGCATTAATCTAACTGAATTCATAGTAATCCTTTTGCACATAAAATCATTTCAATCCACAAATTCAAAGAGTTTAGGTACTAACCACACAGACCCTTAAAAAGTCTCTGACCAATTTGTTGTAAGAGATATTCGTGTCTCTTGTGAATTTAGTAATAATGCCTCCCAGGATATTGTCAATCCAAAAATCAACTGCTCTTGAGATCTCGTTGTTAGTATTCCTAAGTTATTGTATCAATTCAGGGCTCCATGCGGTAGGCTAATCGTTTTTGAAACAAGTCTTATGCTCGGTCAACTTTGATACGAATTCATATAGTTCACTAGAAAACGTCACTAAGAAGATTTTGTGTTGTTTTGTATAGAGATACTTCTGCAACCAGGATTCAGTCAATAACCACGGATTTCTATTTTCCTGAATTGCAAATTCTCGCTCTTTTTGTTCAACCCACCCACGGATTTCCTTCTTTGACGGATGCCAAAACATGTCCCTCAAAAATATCCTAGTCCTGACAATGGAACCATTTGTTGGCTCAAGGGGGTTGGACCCAAGTTTGAAGTGTATTGCGCACCAAAAAAACCCTCAACCACTGGCCCTTTTAAAATGACTTACAAGAAGATCTCAATCTCACCCGAAGCAGTTATGGGAGGTTGAAGAACCAAATTTATGCATCTAGAGGGATATTGCGCTGTGGCACCCATGTGTTTTCTTATATTTTATACTGATCTATGACCTCACATACATAAAAGACTTCGTGCTAATGCTTTACTTCATAGATTTGCGCTTATTACATAAACATATCAAAGAACAATATAACATGTATTATTTCACATAAATAAGTCAAAATGATGCATATCAGTACATATGAACACAAATTATGAGTATAGATACACAAGAATTCGCCAAAAAATCTTAATCTTTATTAAGATATATCTTTCAGTAGATATAATTCCTTCAACCTACACACCCAGCTGCAGGTTTTCTGCACACTCAGCTACAGACTCTTCCAAGGCCTCCATGCACTCAACTGAGGAGCCTTTTACTAAAAGAAAAAAAATAGACTAAAGACAGTATGATCAATTCATTTGTATCTCCCCCTTCAACAAAGCATTATATCTCCTTATATATATTTCATTATCACCAAACCATGGTCCACATACTATGGATTCGACAAAAGAATGAGCTAAAACCCTGATACCTATTACAAAATGAGTGGCTTTAACCCACCCCAAATCCCCTAGACATCGCACGGTGATTGGAACTTCGCAGACTTCGTGCGCTCTGCTCCTGAAATTGCAAAGCCTTTGACCAAAATTGGACCAAGTTGGGTCGTGCCTAACAGGAGAATATCTTCTCTTGTCATGAAACTTTCATGATTAGAATTATTATGGGGGTTCCCTCGAGAACGGTGTGGATGGGATGGTTGTTGCTAACTGTTAACCACTCCTTGATGGGGGAAAGGGTCCTACATTACTGTATTTTTTTGCCCTCCCTGTCCCCTATTGTCTTGTATCCTTTTCAACTCAGGGAGTTGAGGAAAATGATGCGTATAATGACCATATTCCCCACAGATGGCACATTAATGATTAGTCAGTAGAACTGTGTTCTTGTTTTTCCTCTGTGGGTTGTTATTGGCCAGCCTTTGGTTTTAATTTCGCTTAGGGTTTCCCCTTACTGGTGCCTATGGGGGTTGCTGCTTGTTGTTGCCCCTATATTCAGGCTCTCCCTTTGGTTTTCTCTTTGGTTTTTTCTTAGCAACATTATGTGGGTTAGCTAGGTTCAATTGATCCTCCAATTGTTGTTGTTGAGTGAGAAAATGTTGCACTAGATTAACCCTTACATTATTTTTCACTGGTGGGTTATTCTGTTGTTGTGCGGGGGAAGGAGAATGATGGCTTCCTTGTCCTTTATTGGTATATGGATTTTGGGAAGAGGATATTGCATTTGTATTCCTAGAGGAGCATTGGTTCCCTATCGGGGAACATATGGGCCTCCATGTGGAGGCTGATATTGGTTAACCCTACTAACTAGATTATGCATCAATGTGGGTTGACCGGGGTAGTATCCTGTATGTTGTAGTGGTGGTGCGTTTTTCGTTGCATCAAATTCTTGGCCACTGAATGAGTATATATGGCACTGGTAGGAGTTGCTGAGTTGGTTTTGGGCTATGGAGTCAATCAACTCATAAACAACATTAGATGCGCTTGGTATCTCTTTATAAGTCTACAAGCGTAAGGTGTCTTGAATCACATGATATATATATCCAGATCGCGTGTATACAAGCTCTAACTCTTGAGATTTTCTAATGGACTCTTCCTTGTTATGCGGGGATGAATTTTTCACGTATTTTGAAATTTCTGATGTGAGGGATCTCAAAAACAAGTCGAGGAGGACTTTGTCTTCAAAATGTGCTTTACACAAGCTATGACGTTTCCGCCATTCATGTATATGATCTGATATGTGGGAAAGTGTTTGTTTGAAACGGGTGAGGAGTTCCAGTTTGTTGGCATTATGATACAAGTGTTGTCCTTGATGGCAACTCACTCAGAGGTATGATACAGGTGATGGCAATTCAATCAGAGGACAGATCTTAGTACATCAAGTCAAGAGAGAGATATACGCAGGTTAACCTTGATGAAAGTGCGTATACACGTGGGTGAGAAGAAAAAAAGGCGCGTATGCGTACACATGTAGGTTCACAGAAGGAAAGGCACGTACATGTTGGAAAACTAAGTATTGGTCTGTGGTATTTGGTCCATGGTATTTTGGTATTGGTTTGTGGTATTTGGTCCAAAGTGTTGACCCCAGGTATTGGGTCCAAGGTATTGTTTCTACATGGTTTTGAACCATGGTATTGAGAGAAGCCTAAACCTATATAAAGAGAAGATCATTAGGCCAAGGCAGGTGTGCAAGTGATGAATATTTGATGAAGTGTGAGATCTAGTATGTTGGTTATGGGTTTGTGATGTTGTGCCTGATCTGAATCAAGGATGCACCTATGCTATTGATGAAGGATGATGGATTGGGATCATAAGGCTTGGAATGTATTATCATTATGTGGTTTGATCATGGATAGACTAGATCTGAATTATTGACGCATGTTTTATTGTATGAATGTTATGATCTGGGTATGACTGATGTCTGGAACAGCTGCAAAGTTATGAGTAAGTATTTGCAGATCTATACGCGGGTTGTCTTTGGTAAAAGCACGTATGTACGCTGGTTTGGTTCTTCATAGTAGTGTATACATTATGAGATACAATATTTGAAGTTGCAGTTGGATCTGGTTATTGTTGTAGAGTTTTGTTGTTTGTTCTGTGTTTTTGACAGGGTTTCAGTGGTTCAGTATTCGGTGGTTCTTGATTATTGTATTACAGTGGTGATTGTTTTTTATTTATGGATCCAGTATGAAAATGTATGAAATGTGGTCCCTGGAAGATCGTAGAGTTCAGTAGGCTAGCACCTACGTACTGGTAAACATATTGGCCAGTACAAGAGCCAGGGGGTTGTAGCTCCCTTCCAGGAGCAGCTGGAAAATGAGTGAAGGTTGGAGCCTTCAGTAGGCCGGTGCCTATGTACTAGTAAATGGATCGGCTAGTACAAGAGCTAAGAAGGTTGTAGCCTTCTGCGGGTGGAAGCCTATGTACTGGTATAAGACTGCACCAGTACTATTGTAAAAAGAAGTTTCTTATTAAAGGAAGATAGAGACGAATTGCAGCAGGTGGTTTTCACCCACATTGGTTTTCCACCTTATATCATGGTGTTCATGTGTGCTCCTTATGTGTGATGATCTATTTTGTTTTACTGCACCTGTTTACTGTTAATATGGTTAATAATTTTTTGATGCACTCATCTGAATATCAACTAATTGAATCATAAGTTTACTAGATATACACTAGTTGCATTAAACACAGTTACGTATATATGCAGGTATCCTTAACTAAAGTAGCGTATATGTATCTAAATATGAAAATGAAAAAGTTATATTGACTTGATAATACTGATTCACCCCCCATCTCAGTATTATTTCCAACAATTAGTATAAGAGCAGGTCCTTTGGTAGAAGCTTGATCACTTGAAGGAGATCCGTAGAACAATGGGAAAGAAAGCACGTCAAAAGAAGAAGACAGCTCAAAGGAACAATGATAGTCTGCCGTTGAGTGGAAGCAAGTATTCAGATCCTGAATCACCTCATATTGAAGATGAATCATCAGACAAAATGATAGATCAACAAGATCTACCTAGCAAAAGGGAGAGTGCCCTCAAAGAAGAAATTGTCAGCTTAAAAACTCAGTGGGAATGTGCCTTCAGAGTTCATCAAATGCTGCAGGAGCTGAATGAAGAACAAGAAAAGAAGATTCTCAAACTAAGGCAACAAATGGAAGAAAGAAGAAAGTCTAAGGAAATTTTGAAAAAGCAATGTCTGGAAAAGGAAGAACAACATCAGGTTGAGGTAAATATCTTGAAAGGTAAAATAGAAGAAAAGGATAAACTATTACGATTTCAAGATAGTACTAAGATTTTGGATGATATTCTTAGTAGTCAAAGGTCACATACTATCAAAACTAGTCTTGGTTTTTATGAATCTGTTGAAGGTGAATCTAGCTCACAAGGTGAGGCAAGGAACTCTAATGAGAAATCGAAAATGATCAACAAGGAGATGAGAGGACAATCCCATCAACAGCCAAGGAAAGAAATTCCTCAAAGAAAATATTTTGCTCCTAACTGTGGAAGTGATAGACGATTATTTCCTCCGATGAATAATGTTGAATGCTATGTATGTCATAAGCTTGGACATGTCGCGGCCAGATGCCGAAGTAGAATGGTTCAAGACCGTCACACAGAAAGATAATCACATTCTAGGTACTTTAAGGGATATTGTTTTGCTTGCAATATGTTTGGTCGCAAAGCCATTGACTTTTTTAGGAGGAATATGAAACATGTAAGATGTTATGTATTTAACAAGCCTGGACATATAGCAAGAGAATGCAGGAGAAGATTGTGGAAACCATACCAAAAGGAGAAAACATCATCACAGTTGAAGATATGGAAGAAAAAGGAAGTACAGCCAGAAAGACGTGGCATAGCAGAGTACACAGACATGACAGACTAAGAGGAAGCTGAAAGAGTGGAACATCAGTGTTCTAAATCTCATATGCAGGTTTCATGAAGACAAATCACATATATAGGTGTTATAGCTCCAAATCTCACTCTTATGGTTTGTGATGCTGTACTCATGGCCTATGGCAACCCCTCCTTCTAGACCTGGTCCTAAAATTTAAAAAACAGTGTTTTATCCCTTATACGCGACATTGCCCTGAGTTAAACGCGTGTATACGCGGGTATGTGTATAGCAAACCTGCGTGTATGTATTAAAACACTTAAAAAATATAAAACTCCTTATTTTCGGGCGGAGATCGCGGGTTTTACTTTCTGAACACCTGTTAGTGCCCGTGGCCCAACTGTTCCCAACCAACTCCTAACTAAAAAACTACTTTGGAGATGGTATAAGAAGACCTCAAAGGGAAGGCCTAAGGGAGGAGAGAAGAGAGAGAAAGGTTATTATGCTGAAATTTTTCCCTTGACCAGGTCTGAAGTCCCTTGTGCCTTCTGCACTTACCCCATTTTGTACAGGAAACCTTTGTTTCCTTGTGTGTTGATGTTCATCCACCACTTATGACATCATGAAGAGAGTCATGGAAGGAGTTTGTTAGAGGCTTGAGGCTGGAACGGATCCGGAAGAAAGCTTTGCTTGGAGCCTGCTGAAGGTGATTAAGGTGAAAATATTCCTTTTTATGTACTTTATTTGTCTATAATAAAAGAAACACATGTCTTGGTTCCCGAAATGAATCTTCTTTATGTTAATGATATTCATGTTTAGAATTCATATGTAAATGGTTGTTTGGATTTCATAACTAACTACCTTTCTTTATAACATAAAGATGGTTTCTTTATAGGTTTTTGTCCATGTACTGTTGTGTTCTCTGAATTGTTTGTTTTGTAGGACAAAAGAGAAGAAGGGAACTCCAAGAAGGGTTTGGACCCTAAGGGCCTTCTCAAACGTAGGACCAAAGGTACGTACCCTTATCATAGAATTTGCTTACAATAGCATAATGGCTGTATGAATGCATGTTTCTTTGAATAGATAACTTTCAGTCTGCTAGGGTTTCAACCCAAAAAGCCCTAGGGGAACTTTTCCCTCTATCAGAATTGGCGACTCCACTGGGGACAACACTCTTGTTGTTCCTAGTTTGGGTGTTTTTCAAGCCAATCAGGGCTCAGCTGCCTTGTCTGCTTGCTGTTACTATCTGGTCTGTTCTTGAACTTTAAGCTTTGCCAGTTTCTTCAGTTTGTTTTTTTTTTATTTTTCTTGAAGCTTTTCATATACGCTGCTTTTATTAGATACAAAGGCGTATATATGCTTGTTTCTTTGAGTGAACCCGCGTATACGTAGGTTTCCTCAGATATAGTCGCGTATACACGCAATCTGTACTTTAGTACAGTTGTGTATATATTGTAATTTTCAAGATTTATAAATCTTTTTAGTCTCTGAAGGTTTATCTGGTGGTTTGAGTCAGTCTGAAATAGTCATTTTCTAGTATCATTTATTTGTTTTACAGCGAGCATCTTGTTCCGAATTCTCTCTGATTATAAGGAGTATTGGGCTTGTTTTTTGTTGATTGCAAGCATCATCGTTTTTTGCTAAAACACGCAAGATTTCTCGCTAGGAATCTTGGCTGCTCCGTTTCATCAGGGTAGGAATATTGATCACAATTTTTGTGTTAATCTTGCTTTTGGTGACTTTTTGTTTGCTTGACAAAACCATTTTTTGTGACCATCCACTTCTTTGTTTCATGAAAGTTGTTGATTGACACTTTCTTGGAATATGTCTTTCTTATCTTTTTGGTTTTCATTGCCAAAGCTTTCATTGCTGCTTTTGATTGTTAAGAGCGATTGCAAACACATTTATTTTTGTTGAGTTTTCATCCGTTGTGTGGTGTCGATTCACAAAAGTGCTTAATTGCCTATTATTCAATCACAAGTTTTAGTGTTATTGAGAGCATTCTTTTTTGAAAAGACTTTTTTGTTTGTGGCTTCGAAGAAAATCTTTTGAAAATCTTAGTTTTGCTTTCTTGAACTTGCTTTTCATTTGGTTTCATTTTAGTGAAGTGAAAGTGCTTTATGTTTGTCTTAGAACTTGTTTTTAGTGTTTAGACGAAATGAATGGTAGCATCTCATATTCCATCTAGGCATTGTAAGTGGCAAGATAAAGTTTGATAAGCAAGCAACTTTCATTTTTGGTTTTTAGAGTAGTTTTAAATCTTGCATCCACATATAGTTGTTGCATTAGGATAGATTTGCATCCCCTTTTAGGCATACATAGCTTTGTTAGCTTTTGTGAGTGCGAAGTGTGAATTAACGAAAATAAAAGAAAATTTTGTTTTATTAAATGTTCCTCTCAACCCTATAGAAATTGCTCTTCATCGAAAAATGAAAAAGTGCATGTGCATGTAGTTAAGTTTTTATTAATTTCTTTTGCGTCAAAAAACACCACTAGTTTCACTTCCGTTACCTTGTGACTTAAAGAACAGCCTAATAAAATCAAGCGCTAACTAAAATTCACTAGAAATTTTTGTTTTAGTCAGTTACACCAACAAGATTAGGATTTTAGGGCCTTGGATTAGGCGAGTGGAGAGTTAACTCTTCAAGGCCATATAAACATCAAACGTAGGAGTCTGAATAACGAGAGAAAATCCAATAGCTTTAGGAAGACCAGGAAAGCTCCTGATCTGGGAGTTAAGCACGAGGGTTTGTGAAGACAGGGAAGAGAGATACCCCCTATCCTACTTGTCCGAACTTACCTCACGACTGTTCCGCCTGGCTTCTGCGACGAGTTGGTATCCATAGTTGCTACTCCTAGGGAACTACATAGGTGGCTGCAGAGGGGAATCCTGTGGCACCTGAGGTCGACGTTGCATCACTCTCGACAGTACTACTGGAGGGCACCCTTGCGAAGCTTGGGGGCTTGCACCGGCGCAGGCTGTTGTTAGGAGGTCAGCATAACTTCCTCTGTTACCTTCGCTGATAGGACTGGGCCGTCATTATCCTAGACTATCTTCGGAAGGTCCCTTACTCCACTTTCTTGTATTTTGGTGTCCGGTCCTCATCACCCGGAGCGGAAATACTTGGAATTTTTTTGACTGGCTGATATCTTTAGGGACTTTATAGTGTGTGCTCTTTGTTCCTTGTATATAGTTGGCTTTAGGTATTTTTGTCTAGTCATGTTTGGACTTTGTGTTCTGAGTGATCAGCTTACCACTCTACCGATCTTGAAAGGCTTTTGGTCGTTCTTTCAGAAGTTGTGGAGTTGCCTCCTCAAGGGCAAAGGTTTTGATTGCTTATCCATATTCCTTGAAAAGTTATTTCTATATTCCCGTAGGGGAAGGGTCTTTGGATCAGTTAGATATGGCCAATATTCCTGTGGAAACCAACCAAGGTGCCCTCCCAAAAGGGGATCCTTGTGCTTTTCCTTTCTTTGGAAATGTTGGTACTCCCTTGATGGCCACTTTGAATATTCCTGGGTTGAATGTTGGACTACCCGTTTGGCTGTGGTCCACTCCGAATATTCCAAATGCTCTTGAAGCTTCTCAGTTGAATGCTTTATTTCAAGGGCATCACATGGGTGCTAATTGTTCATCTTCTCTCAAAGATAAATCTGGGTTTCCTTCTTCTCCTCCTTCTTGTCACAAGAAATCTAAAAAGAGGAGAAAGAGGAAGTCAAAGAAGAAGAATAATTCTATCCTTTCATCTTCAACCTCTACGAGTCATGTTGGAGATGAGCCTTCAGCCACTGCTAGTCATGCTGGGGGCACAAGTCTAGTCACTGCAAGTCACACTAGCACTTCATCATCAACCTCTGCGAGTCATGTTGAGGATGAGTCTTCAGCCGCTGAAAGTCATGCTGGGGGCACAGGTCTAGTCACTACGAGTCATACTAGCAAAGAGTCATCGACCTCTGCAAGTCATGTTCAGGACTCTCTGCAAACCACTGCTAGTCATGTTGGCGGAATGGAGGTTGATAAGAAACCTGGACGTAGAAGTTTTAAACCTAAGTTCCCTTGTAAGATATGCAAGAGAGACCATCTTACTAATTTATGCCTAGGCATTCCAGAAGTTCAAAGGATATGGTCCGAGTCTGAAAGTACTTCTACTCCTAAGTTTGATATAGTTTCTCATCAATCCCATCAACCATTGGTTGATAATGTGGTAAAGCCAGTGCAATCACTGGCCGATTACACTCCTCTTTTCGGGGGTGAAGTGCCTAACAAAAGAGTCTGTTTGATCTCTAGTACAAAGTCTTCTAGTATAGGGGGCATTCCGGTTTCTTCGAATGTTCCCCCTCCAAGTTCTAAGAGTGTTTCCTTTGATTGGGATAGCCTTGTTGAGCCTCATCTTCCTTCCGCTGCACCTTTCCAAATAAAGGTCAGGGTTAATTCCACAAATGTCTATCGATGTATTGTGGATGAAGGATCCTCTGCAAGTATTATATCCTCTTTGACTTGGAAAGCTTTGGGTTCCCCAAAGTTGTTGACAGCTCAGAGTCAGTTGTTAGCCTATGATAGAAGACCTGTTGAATCTATGGGTGTTCTTCCTCAATTGCCTATCACTTTAGGTGGGAAGACTGTCTTAATCGATATGATGGTGGTTGATAGCCCTTTAGACTTTAATATGCTACTTGGGCGTGATTATGTCTATGCTATGAATGATGTGGTGTCTTCACTCTTTCGAGTAATGTGCTTTCCTCATAATGGGAATATTGTCACTATTGATCAACTTGCATCTGATAATCACCACCCTAATTCAACTTTTGATCCAAGTGGATATTGGTGGCCACCTGCCAAGTCCACCTGGACCCCCACCATTGTCTTTCTCAGCATTTTCAGTTTCCTTAATTGTAGCACAACTTACTATTTTTAGCAGTTTTTCGGGTCCTGAACTTCCGGAGCCGTTTTGAGGCCCTAAACGACGTTTTTTGGGAAATCTGGGGGCAACATGGGTCCATGGACCGATGTTGCCCTTCCCAAAGTGGTAGTGCTCGGATAGATCTTTCTAACGAGCTATTGTACGCGTCAAACGGAGATCGTATGCCAAAGTTACGACCCCGGGAAGTTGATGTACCAATTTACCCAAACGGGGCCCACAGTTTGGCGTTTCATCTCCTAGGGTTAGGTTTTGGAATGTTAAGGGTTGTCCATTGTTTCTCAACAATAAATAGGCCTTCGAGCCTCATTGTAACACAGTTCAGAGGCATGTAGCCATCACATCTCTTCTCAGAGATAAGCTACCATTGCCCTAGCTAGTTTATTGCCATTTCTGTTTGTAAGCATATTTTAGTATTTTCCATTAATGAAATGAAGTATTATTTCCGCTGCATCTTTGTGTATATGGTTATCTCTGTAATTTGTTGCGTTCCTATTTAAATCCGGATCAGTGGTATCAGAGCGGTCTGCTTTTTCTCTGTTTTTCTTTGCATGTCCCCAACAAGGTCGGGATATAAGGAGTTAGGGCTTGAACTTGTTGAACCTTTGCAAGACCAGCCTCGCAAATCCCGACGGCCTCCCATGGCGGACGAGAAGAAAGACGAGGGGGCAGGAGATCCCATCAAAATCTTGCTCGAAGAAGCGCTCGAGCAACAACGGAACGCGATGATGGACAACTTTGCGCAGATCCTTCAGCGGTTACCCCGAAGCGGCGCATCGGCTTCCAGTAGCTCCTCTGGAAACGCCACACCCTTTAAGGTACAAGTTAATTTTGAAATCCCCATATTCGAGGGTCAGATAGACGCCGATGCCGTAGATAAATGGTTAAATCTGCTAGAGGGTTATTTTTCTGTTCATGAATTTTCGAGTCGGGAAAAGATTGTTTTTTCTCTTCTCAAAGCAGCCCCCCACGTCAAGGACTGGTGGGAAACCTACTGCGAGCAGAAGGATGAAAGTACTGGCTCACTATTTTCAGCCGCACCCACCTGGGATTCGTTCCGGGATGCCATCAAGGAGCAGTACTACCCTGTCGGAAGCTATGAGGATGAATACATAAAGTGGACCACGCTGCGGCAGGGAAGGGACCAAGACGTGCCGGAGTTCACCAATCTTTTCCATACCCTTCGCACAAAGTTGGGTATCAAGGATTCGGAGCAACATTTGATACTCAAATACCGTGGCTGCCTGCACAAGTACATCCAGGAAGAAATACAGTTCTTAAACATCCCCTCGCTCGGCGCAGCATACCGGTATGCCGTCAAGGTCGAGCAGAAGTTTAAACAAAAGAAGCGAGACTTTGGATCTGCGAATCCAAAGCAGGGGAAAGGTGCCCCTAAACCACAGAACAAAGGACAAAGCCAAGGCGGGACAGCCTAAGACAACCAGCCGAAGCTGCAAGCAAAGAGCAACGCCGCGAAGCCGAGAAAGGACACTGGAAAATGGTGCGAGTTCCATAAGAGCTCCACTCACAACACAAGTGAGTGTCGGGCCAAGCAGTCACTGGTGGCTGAGCTAAAGGTTTCAGAATCAGATGCATGTCCCGACTCTGAGTCAGAACCCGATAAGGGGTATGAAAAAGGGAAGCAGATCATTGATGCGGATCCCAGCGCCACTGTTGCTACCGCAAAGATCCAGAAAAATGAACCCGAAGATCCAGAGGAGGAGGAGCGTCTCTTCCACTCCCAGATGTGGGTAAAGGGCTCCCCGATACAGTTCATTGTTGATAGCGGGAGTCAAAAGAACCTCATTTCGGCAGAGGTCGTGAAGCGGTTGGGCTTACCGACCAAAGCACATCCACAACCATACACCATTGGGTGGCTTCACCAAGGGCGAGATCTTCGCGTGAGCCAGCAGTGTCGCCTTCCATACAACATCAAGCCCTTCACGGATGAGGTATTGTGTGACATTGCTCCCCTTGAAGTTTGTGATGTATTACTAGGACAACCATACTTGTGGAAGCGACATGCTGTGTATGAATCAAGGCCCCGTGCTGTTATTATTACATTGGGAAATAAGTTGTTCAGGATACCAGAGGTAGCACCACCTGCCGCCATCTCTTTGATTACTGCAAAACAATGCAGTAAGATCATTTCCAAAACTAGGAAATTTGTTTTCCTGATGATACGCCCTCAAGGGAAGAAGAAGACAGTGGCCGCGGCCTCCAAACGGGGTTCCTCTACACGGCAACTACAGATGGACAAGATTGTGGAGGAGTACGAAGACATCTTCACCTCCCCGGCAGGGGTTCCTCTGCACTGTCAAGTCAAGCACTCCATCGATCTGACCCCAGGTGCGCCGCTACCCAATGGACCAATTTATCGGCGCTCCGTTCTGGAGAACAATAAAATCAAGAGACAGATTCAGGAGCTCCTGCAGAAAGGTCACATCCGTCCGAGTTCTTCACCCTGTGGGAGCCCGATAGTGTTGGTACAGAAGAAGGATGGGACGTGGAGACTCTGTATTGACTATCGGGCGTTGAACAAGATCACTGTCTGTAATAGGTACCCGATCCCGCGGATTGATGACCTCCTAGACCAACTAAAGGGGGCGAAATATTTCAGCAAGATCGATCTGAAGTCAGGATATCACCAAGTACCAATTGAACCCTCAGATGTGTGGAAGACTGCCTTCAAATCCAAGGAGGGCCTCTTCGAATGGTTGGTCATGCCTTTCGGATTGACGAATGCTCCTGCAACCTTTATGAGGCTAATGGATGACATCTTGCGGCCATTCACCAACTCCTTTGTAGTAGTATACTTGGATGACATTCTGATCTTCAGCCAGAGTTGGGAAGAGCACCTCCACCACATCCGACAGGTTCTCCAAACACTGCGGCAACACAAGCTATGTGCCAATTTGGAGAAATGCACTTTTGGCATGACCGAGGTTCAGTATCTGGGATACATCATTGATGAACAGGGGGTGCATGTCGATCCAGCCAAGGTCCAAGTCATTCGGGATTGGCCCTCTCCAACCACTCTAACAGAGCTCCGCAGCTTTCTAGGTCTTGCCAACTTCTACCGCAGGTTTGTGTTGGGATTTTCTCATATTTCTTGGCCCTTGAGTCAAGTCACCAAGGGCGGGGCGAAAGCAAAATTCTTTTGGTCTGAATCTCAACAGAAGTCATTCAGGGAGTTGAAGGATCGCCTCTGCACGGCACCAGTGCTCGCGTTACCAGATTTACAACAACCATTTGAGGTCGAGACAGATGCCTCTTACTATGCTATTGGGGCAGTCCTTACTCAACATGGACATCCAGTGGCATATCACAGTGAAACACTTTCAGACACAGTCCGGAAGTACCCCACTTATGATAAAGAGATGTATTCCATTGTACAGGCCTGCCGACAATGGAAGCATTACATTTTGGGGAAGGAAACGGTCATCCACACAGACCACCGACCTCTGCAATTCATACAGACCCAAGGGAAATTGCAGAATGATCGCCATCAGAAGTGGTCTACATACCTGCAACAGTTTCACTTGAATATCAAGTATAAAAAGGGCAGCACCAATAATGTTGCAGATTGCCTCAGTCGACCACCGATCATGGCGCTAACCACCGTGCTCAACTCTTGCGGGCACGAGACTTCTGATTGGCCACTTCTCTACAAAAGCGACCCAGAATTCGGCCACACATACCAGACACTCTTGGAGGGTCGGCAGGTTGCAGATTTTCACCTCCAGGATGCCCTATTATGCCACCTCGGTCACCTCTGTGTTCCTTCAAGCGAGCGTGCCAAGATGATTTGGGAAGCACACTACAGTCGGGCTGTTGGGCATTTCGGGGTCGAGAAAACAGTGGCAGTACTGCAAAACTATTTCTATTGGCCGAATCTTCGACAGGATGTTGGGAAGTACATCCGATCATGTACTGCCTGTGCCATTGCCAAACCGACCATTAAGAAGCAAGGCCTCTATACCCCGTTGCCTACCCCTAGTCGACCTTGGGAATCCATCTCCATGGATTACATGTCAGGCCTTCCTTCCACTAAGCATGGAAATGACTGTGTTGTTGTGGTCGTCGACAGGTTCTCAAAGATGGCCATTATGATGGCCTGCAAGAAGAATATCACAGCAGAAGCCACTGCTAAACTCTTCTTTGAACGAGTGTGGGTGCACTTTGGGATCCCACAGTCTATCATCTCAGATCGGGACAGTCGGTTTCTCAGCACCTTTTGGTCCAGTCTCTGGTCAATGCTGGACACCAAACTCACGAAGTCCACAGCCTTCCATCCTCAAACTAATGGCCAGACGGAGGTTGTCAATAGGATGATTGTGCACATTCTGCGTATGTATAACTCAAAGCATCCACGCACATGGGACGAGAGCCTCCCCTACGTTCAGCACAGCTACAACCGAGCTCTTCACATCTCCACTGGCCATAGCCCTTTTCAGGTGGGTTTGGCATTCCAGCCACTATGCCCCATTGACGTGGCCATGCCACTTGCAGCTACTCACATGAATTCAGCTCATGTCCAGTCCGAAATAGCTAAGGCCACCAGCTTCATTGAGCGAATCCAACATATTCGCCAGCAGGTCCATGACATTCTTGAGAAATCAAATGCCAAGTACAAGCAACGACATGATCAACATCGGGTGCCACACAAGTTTCAGGTGGGCGACAAAGTCTGGTTGCATTTGCAAAAGGAACGCCTTACTGGAGCCTATCGGAAATTGAGACCACTCCGATATGGTCCTTACACCATTACTAAGGCTATGGGAGACAATGCATTTGAGCTCAGCATTCCCCCATTCCTTGGCCTGCACCCAGTATTTAATGTGGACCGCCTTCGGCCATACTTTCCACCATTGCTAGACACATCCGACATTGCAGAACAGCTTAAACCCATAGAATTAAATCCAGATTGCATGGAACAAGCTGCAACTGATCGGATCATGGACACACAGATCAAGAACACTCGCCAACAGAATATCCAACTGTATCGAGTTGTCAAAGCGGGCCAACTCCTTCAGCAGGGCAAGTGGCTCACCAGGGAACAAGTTCAGCAGAAGTTTCCTCATCTCATGGAGGAGCTCAACGCAATGGGGACCATTGCTTCCTAAGGGGGGAGGAATGATCCAGGTGGATATTGGTGGCCACCTGCCAAGTCCACCTGGACCCCCACCATTGTCTTTCTCAGCATTTTCAGTTTCCTTAATTGTAGCACAACTTACTATTTTTAGCAGTTTTTCGGGTCCTGAACTTCCGGAGCCGTTTTGAGGCCCTAAACGACGTTTTTTGGGAAATCTGGGGGCAACATGGGTCCATGGACCGATGTTGCCCTTCCCAAAGTGGTAGTGCTCGGATAGATCTTTCTAACGAGCTATTGTACGCGTCAAACAGAGATCGTATGCCAAAGTTACGACCCCGGGAAGTTGATGTACCAATTTACCCAAACGGGGCCCACAGTTTGGCGTTTCATCTCCTAGGGTTAGGTTTTGGAATGTTAAGGGTTGTCCATTGTTTCTCAACAATAAATAGGCCTTCGAGCCTCATTGTAACACAGTTCAGAGGCATGTAGCCATCACATCTCTTCTCAGAGATAAGCTACCATTGCCCTAGCTAGTTTATTGCCATTTCTGTTTGTAAGCATATTTCAGTATTTTCCATTAATGAAATGAAGTATTATTTCCGCTGCATCTTTGTGTATATGGTTATCTCTGTAATTTGTTGCGTTCCTGTTTAAATCCGGATCAACTTTACTGCAGAATGCCCCTTGGTTTGTTCCAAGTGTTCAAGTAGACTCTACCCCGCCACGGGTCAATTATGTGGCATTGAATCCTTAATGTTCAATCGCTTCTAAGAAGGATCCTTTGACCTATTATTCTCCTTCTTGGGACTTGGTCCCGGCAGTTGACCGAGAGATTCTTCCTATAGGGACATGGGACCCTTTAATTTCCTCTTTTAATCCTTGTAGTTCTCATGATTTCTCAGATCTTTCTTTGCCTTCACAAGAGGAACTCTTTGAAGCCATGAGTTATGACTACCAAAGGAGTCCTTGGTCTGATCCCTGCAAAGGGTTTGTCCAGAAGAACTATTATGCGTAAGACGCAAGGCTGCGTGGTCCCCTATACCATATTGTATATATGAGGTACGCATTTTCAAGTTTTGTATTCTATAACACAAAGATTTTATATGAAGTTTATATGTGGGATGCATTAACTTCTCGTCTAGTGTTCCTATTTATGTTTACAGAACTTGGAAGATTTCTCCATTGGAAGTTTATTGTTGGTCCGTTCTGACAGGTATTGGTTCTCGAAACTGGCATATAGGTTAGGTTTTCCCGCTTGCATTGTGCACTTATCAGTTTCCTTTCCAATTTTGGCCTTAGGATCGACCCCACCAAGTTATGGTGCGGAACCTTCTCATTGCTTAGAAGTATCATGACTTGTGTGGTAGAGCCTACCTTATCATGGGTGCCCTAGTTAGTACCTTGTTGTCGCTTGGCACTCATGTTGATTTTTCATCCCTAGGCTTGGGAGTCCTCTGTAGTCTCGCCATGACTTATGTGTTGAAGACTCATTCTTCTTAGCTTCTTCACTTTGTTCTGGCCTTATACCCTAGAGGCTCCTTTGTGTTGAGTTGTACTACTGCATTTGCATGTTGACCACTTGCACCTTTTGGCCTAGAGCCGGCTTCACTTGGACTCGTGTTTAAGCCAACTTTTGACCATGATGTCTGTGTTACACAAAAATATCATCACCATGATTATTTGCAGTCAGTATGGGTCTATCATCACTTGTACTGTCCTCCTAAGCAAGTCTAGAACCTCAGCTCTTCAAATCAGGTTTTGGAAGTGGGAGAAAGACATTAGAAATCAATGTAACTCTGGTTCCGGACTTTCTCCCATGGTCACCTGCGATCCCGCACCTTCTGTGTACAAAAGCTGCGTACCTGCCTGCTCTGTTCCTAACAGTGCAGGTGCGGACCCCTATGAAAGTCAAAAGGTGCAATTTTTATCTTAAAAAACTCACTTTGGGTTAATTCTAGAGTTTTCTAGAAGGAATTTTGACGTGAATTGTTCGCCTTGGGGTGGTTCATGCATCCCAAAAGAGAAGGAGCTAATCCCTTGACTAAAGGAGCTATCCCTTTGAAGGAGGGCTTTATCCCTTTGAAGGAGGACCTAGTAACTTCCCTCCATTGCACTATAAATACAGGCATTGGGGTGAGGACTAGGGAGGTTAGAAGCTGAACATTTTGAGGGTAAATGCTGGTGAAATTGAGACTCTTTGGTTGAGCTTGAGAGGAAAGATCACATACCTCTTGGTTCCATTGGAGAGTGAGTGAAGCTTGTCAAAATAGAGGAGACATCTTGTTGGACCCTGGGAGGAGCTTGTACAGCATCAAGGCAAAGGTTGTAAAGTTCTTCTTCTTTTGAATTAATACAATCAAACTCATTTTTCTCAACAAGTATCTTATGTTATTTGTTTCATGGACTCCTTGACTTTCATGTTAAATATGTTTCATGCAATTAGTTTTTCAATTGGTTTTTCAGGTGCTATTTAATTTGTTTGCCTTGTTTGTGTTTGCAGATTCGCGAAGAGGAGCTCATTTGGATCGAAAGAGCGAGGGCATCCACAAGCTTGCGTTGGACCAAAGGTAGGCCCTAGAAACCTTTGTTTGCTATCGTTTATTGAAGCATATTTAGAGAAAGATAGTGTCTGCTTGGTTTGCTTGTTGTTAGGTCTTCTTTAGATTCTAGGAAGGTCTATCTTGTCCGCAAGATTGACTCATTCCGTGTGACAGAATGGCGACTCCGCTGGGGACTTGATTGTTTTCTTTGTCTATACTTTGACTTGAGAAACTATATTTTCTGTTTTTGTTTTTGACTTGATGACTGTGGGATTGGGTGTATTTAGTTAATTTTGAGTTAGTCTTCATTTTTCATAGTTTTGGGAGAGGTACGCACCCTCTGAGTTAAGCACAATGCGTACTTGTACGCACTTTTGCTTTGTGCACAGAGCGTAGACGCACCTGTGTAAACGGGTTGCCTGCGTACCCTGTCAAAAATTTGAAGAATTTCAAATTTTCCTCTTTTTTATCAGTTTAGAAATTGTTTATAAGTTTTAGCAATTACCCAGACCTACTTGTTCCCTGTCAAAAACTTTCCTTGGTTTAATTTCATTAGAATTAGGGTTTTAGGTGGAATTCCTATGAATTTTGCTTGTTGGGTTTGTTTTTCGTTTTGGTTGTGTAGTGGCTCTGAGCTTAGAAGCCCTAGAGACCTCAGATTACCTTGGTGTCTACTGGTCTTCTTGTGAGTTTGACCATTTACGAAATCTCCCCTTGTTGAGGAATTCGCTTTGAGTTTTCTCATTTCAAAATTTCAAAAAGCTTGTAGTTGAAAGTTTGGAATTTTCATTTTTACAAAAAGAAAACGAAAGATTGGTTGTTTTTTGACTAATTGTGATTCTGCATACATTAGTCCTTAGCTCACGTTTAGCTAAGTAAAACATCCTCAAAAAGACTTTTAGAAGGCTTTAACTTCAAGTATCTTTTTATAGTTTGTAGCTCTCAAAGTTAGTCATTTTCATTAGTTTTGAGTGTCTTTTTTACAAAATATAAAAAACAAAATCTCTTTTGGAAAAGTTTGTCTTTTGTAGTGATTTTTTGCTTTGAAAAGAAAAGGGAAATTTGTGTGAAATAGCTTGTTGTCTCGTTTTGAGTGCTTTGGAAAGGAAAAACTCTTCTTTTAATTTGTTTAATTGGGAAAGATTTGTGTTTACAAAGTAATTGCATTTCTCAAACTCTTTCTTAAGTTTAGAAGTTCATCGAAGAGAAAAGATTGTTTAAATCATCCTAGGTGCATCTTTTTAGTGATTTCGAGTCGAGTCTTTACACCACGAGTTTCATCTCCGCCACCTCTTGACTTAAACAACAACCACTAAAATTAACGCTTAAAGTAAAATTCACCTAGTAACATTTTATTTCTATGGCTCTGATACACCAACTTAGCTTAGGCTAGTGTTTTGGAGTAGGAGAGTAATTAACTCTCCAAGATAGTAAGAACAAACAAGTAGCTGTATCTTGTGGTAGGAAGAAATCCAATTGTTGCATTGACGAGATCGTGTCTGAACCAGTGTGGGAATCAATCCTTCCTCATTGGGAACGACGCTAGATATTCACGTATTAAAAACGGTAAACCTCGAATTAACCATTGTCGAGGAGCCTGGGGTCACTTGTTGGTAAAACTTGGATTATGTCAAGGAGCCTTCAAGGGGATTGAGCTTGCTACTCTGCCCTTACGTGCATATCGGATCGTAGACTGTTCCCCCAGGTGTATTTGTCTCAGTTGGTAACCTTAGTGGCCATATTCTTTAGGATTCTTCCTAAGGTGACAGTGGTGGGAAGATCCCACTGTACCTGGAGCAAACGTCGGCTAGACTCACTTGGATTTTCTGGGGGGTTCACTTCACTCGAGACGGTTAAGTGGAGGAACTTGGTCCAGTCTATTCATTAAGCAGGTTGCTGGGGTAACTGTTCCAACCGCCATTTCTGTACTGAATTCTGTGACGTTGGATTTCATCACCAACTAGTGTTTTCGGTCCGGAAAGTTACTGTTTGTGTGTGTTTTGATCTCTAGATTCTTTAGGCGTGTGATTCAAATTTGTTTGGTTCTTTAGAGGCTTTAGGCATTTTTCATTGAGATTTTACTTTGTTTGCGTGTGAAGTAGTTAAAAGTTTTTAACTGTGGCTGAATTACCAAGACAGTCCCGTAGACTTCGGGGCCAGTCTCCTGAGTTTGTAGCCGTGGCTGATTTACTGAGGAAGTCCCGTAGACTTCAGGGCCAACCTCCTGAAGAAGTCCCGAGCCATCTTGAAGGCTTGAAAGTCCTCGTAACTCCTAGTGGCAGTAAAGTTGGTTCACCTGAAGAAGGAGAGTCTTCATTGGTTGTACATCCTGATTACCAAACTCTAGAAACAGGTTATAATCCTGAATCTATTTCGGTTTCTGAACTTGCTGGTAGCTTTTCATCTACTAGTGATATAGGTGAAGAACCTGAGATATCTGAGCCTGTTACTCTAACATCGGGGTTTGTCTCTCCAACTTCTAGTGGTCCTAATTCACCTAGGGTAGAAAGAGTAATCACCGAAAATCTTCCTTCTGGTTTGATAGCTATTGAAGAACTTGCTCCAGAAGAAGAAGTAGGCATCCCTATCCCGGAAAATCAACCTATTATTGATATAAGGTAGTGTGAATCAATTTTTTACAATCCACCTAGAAGTACTACTTGGTATCTTTCTTTGACTAATTATTTGGAAAATTCAGTGTTAAGTTTTTCAGCACCTCGTACTCCTTATCATCCTAGAGGTTTTTATACTCCCGTAAATATGTCAGGTCAGTCGTCCATGTTTACTCAATCGCCTGAATATTTTTTGTACGACGGTACTTCTGTTCCCTTTGGGTATCAGTCACTTTCTGGTACTTTTTCGGGAGCATCTCCTCAACCCATTGAACAAGGGTTATTCACTGGAAGCAATGGTGCAAAGCTGTTGAGCGTAGAAGACATTCTTATGATGTCAGGTTCTATTCCCAATTCTCAACCTCAAGGTGGCCAGTTACCGCCTGGGGGGCAACCTCATTTAACACCTGGGGGACAACCTCAAGGTACACAATTTGCATCTTAGGGGCAACCTCAAGGACAGTATGTGCCTACGGTACAATACGTTCCTCAAGGTCAACCCCAGACTCAATATGTACTCCAAGGTCAACCCTAGTATCAATTTATACCTCAAGGTCAACCCCAGTATCAGTACGTGCCTCAGGGATATCTACCCCAAGGTCAGTACTCGAACCAAGGTTTCCAACCACCCCAAGGTCAATCTTATGTTCAAGGGATGGGAAATGTACCTTTCAACTATCCAACCTACCCTCAACCCGGTTATGGTCCTCAATATTCTCAACCTATTATGGTTCAATACCCCGAAACGAACATAGTGTGGGATCCATCGCAAACTCAACAGGTGTTGCAGCCAAGTGTACAATTGTCATCTCAAACTGGACAACCCTTAGTTTCTGGTTCACCCCAGCAACCAGTCTAGTCTAACATTCAAACTTCTATACCTTCGGTAGTTTCACAGTCTGGGCCTACTGCGCCTCGTACTCCATCTCAAACGACTGCTGCAACTACTGCAACATCTGTTCCATCTACCCCACCTACATCTGGAGTATCGACAGCTCCGGTTTCTACTGTTTCTGTATCTACTCCTTAGACATCTTTACCACCATCTGGATCCACCATTCAAACTACGGTTCAGATGCCTATAGGACAACCTGGTTTAAGTACGGTTGTCACCAGTCAACCTCAATTCACCTATCAACCATACCAGGGACAGTACCAATTCGGTTCTGCTGTCCAGCAGCCAATTTATCAGTATCAACCATATCCTGGGTACACTTATCAACAACCTCAACAACCCTAGTACGGTACGGTTAATCCTGGTTTTCCGGGAGGATACAATATCCCAAATGCGATTCCTATTCCTAGTTATCCTGGATATCCTCCTCTTGGGGCTGGTCTCATGACCCAGAGTTTTAGGGATCCTAATCGGCAGTTACCATTTATCGCAACTTTGGACTTACCAAACTTGTCGCGCCTAACTAATGATCCGATTAATTATCTTCCGTTTTGGCCGCCAATGTCGAATAAGTTGCCCAGTGACATTCCCAAGTTCGAAGGTAAATTTGGAGAGGACCCGTCGAACCATGTGATGACTTACCACCTCTGGTGTGCGTCTAACTCCATCACAGATGATTCGATTCATCTTAGACTTTTCCAGCGCACTCTGATTGGTCTCGCGGCCAAGTGGTACATTGAGTTACTGCGAGGCACTTTTTATAATTTTAGTCAGTTAGCTACCTTGTTTTTAACTCATTTCCAGTTGCCAGTTCGATATGACAATGGCACGAAATTGTTAACTTCGCTAAAAAAATCGACATCCACGTATATTTCAGATCATATTCATGAGTGGAGACGTCGACGACGTTTAGTGAAGGTATTCATTCCAGATCAAATCTTGGCTGAGTGGTTTGTAAAATCTTTGTTGCCAAGGATCACTGAAGATGTTGCTAAAGCCGGAGTTGTTACTGAGGAGCAAGTCATTGCTCAAGCACAGTACCTTGACTTGGTCTATACTCAGTCAGGTACGTTACACGAAAAGATCCCCGATCTTCCCAAGTCAAATCAAATCACTGCAGTTCCTTCGGGATCTCATGCCGCTGACGGTATGATCGGTACGGTTAACACTAAAAGTAAGAAGATGTCTTCCAAGAATTCTTCTCCTATCATAACCTTGCCTAATTCCCCGACAGGATATTCTTCTGCAGAGGTTTCCGCCGATGTTCACGTTGTAGAATCATCTACAGCTAAATCAAAATCCGGCGGGAAGAAGAAAGGAAAGAAGAAGAATAAAACGGACAAAGGTTCCAAGGAGAAACCTGAAAAGGCGGAATCCAATGATGAAAAGCGCAAACCTCGTTATCCGTGTCTCATTTGTGACGAAGAACATTTCACAAGAGACTGCCCTCATCGAGCAGAGGTTGCGAAAATTGTCAAAGGTTCCCAAACTCCTACTTTTTTGAAGGATCCATTTCCAAATCAAGATAGCAAGATGATAGGTTCTTCCTCGAGTGCCAATGAAGAACCCATATTGATGATGTCCCATGTAAGGATTGCGACGCGATCGCAAGATTATGGCAGTAGAATTCCTGTTGATGGCAAAGAAGCAGAATCTTCTCATTCTAATCCATCAACCTCAGCTCCCGGTTTCGATCCACTACAAATCGAGAAACCTAATCTAGACTTAGTAATTAAACCGCCCGCCAAGGGTGTACTTCGAAGTTCATATTTCAATCCACATGCGAGAGCGGCTCAGAATTATAACATTGTTGAGGATTTAGCTGTTTCACCCTCAGCAATGTCGGTTTTGGAAGTGCTGCAGTCATGTCCAGCACAACGCAAATTACTTTTGTCGGCTATAGGAGCTGTTGATGTTCAGGACCCGAACCTAATAATATTTGATCTAGAAAATAGTACACCACGTTTGCCTCACCAAATGGCTTTCCAGATTCCAGTGATAGTCAAGAACAGGCCTATTCATCGGACAGTAATTGATGAGGGAGCCTCAACGTGTATTATGTCGATACAATGTTGGAGATCACTTGGTTCTCCTTCACTAAATCAATCCCCGACGATTCTTAAGGCCTTTGATGGCCGTGGGTTTCATCCTTTTGGCATTCTACGGGATTTGCCTATAGGGGTTGAAGGAAAAACCGTTAGTCTAGATGTGGAGGTGGTTGATGCCCCTCTAGACTACAACCTTCTCTTGGGTCGAAGTTGGTCTTACGCTATGACATCAGTCGTTTCATCGGTCTTTAGAGTCATAAAATTTCTACATAATGGAAAGATCGTAACAATAGACCAGCTGGCTTACTTTTCATCCGACCCAGCCTCTTCGGAGAGTATTCAGCATGTTGGTAAAACGACTATCCCATATAAGGATGTTGGAGTAGGATTAGTTAAAGATGCCGGTTTACTGGGAACTTTTCCTTTTCCTCCAATCAACGCATCATCTTCATTTGCAACTATTCATATGATTACATCAGACACTATTTTTTATGACGATCCTTGGATCGTTCCTTCTGAATCTGCCGTAGACTCATTTGGTAATTCCATGCCTTTGAGTCCATATGAAATGGCCTATGAAGCTGTGGAGTCTTTTGCCGACCCGTGTTCAACCGAAAATGACTTAATGAATGTGGTCCGTGAGGAATCACTTTTCACATCAACCTCAGATTTAACTATGTTTTCTGAACTTGTTCACTATGATGAGCAAATTCGTGAAATCCTATGTGTAGATGATTTACCATGGGAAGATCTCCATCACAGATCTTCGTTTTTACTTGAGGATGATCATTTTGAAAATAATTTCTCATCAATATTTACGACCGAATATGTCAAGGAACCTCAGAATCCAATGAAACATCCCAATTCAGAGTTAAATTTGGGAAACATCTCTCGAACTATTCCCATTGACATTTCGGTTAAGCCTGGAATTGTTGAGAACATTCATATAGGTGCCTCGTGTACAGATGACGAAATTCAATTATATAAGGCCCTATTTCAAGAATTCCGCGACGTGTTTGCCTGGTCCTATGAGGAAATGCCATGAATTGATCCCGCAATTGTTGTTCATGAGATCAAAACTTACCCGAACGCTAAACCCGTCCGGCAACGTTTGCGTCAGATTCATCCACGAAAAGATGTTGCAATTAAAGCAGAAGTTGAAAAACTGTTGAAAGCAGGTTTCATTTATCCAATCCCGTTAACGGATTGGGTATCGAATATTGTTCCGGTTAACAAAAAATAGGGAACAATAAGAATATGCATCGATTATAGGGACATTAATCGAGCCTGTACAAAGGACAATTACCCAACTCCCTATATCGATCAAATCATTGATGATTGTGCCGGCAGCGACATATTTTCCTCTATGGACGGTTTTTCCGGATACAATCAAATCAACATTCTACTTGCCGATCAACCAAAAACGGCTTTTATTTGTCCATGGGGGACATTTTCTTATTGCAAATTACCTTTTGGGCTTAAGAATGCCGGTGCAACTTTTCAGAGGGTGATGTCTTATGCGTTTCATGACATCAAGCACATTGTGAAACCATATCTCGATGACTTGCCTGCTCATTCACTACATCGATCTGATCACCTCGTCCACTTACGAGCAATCTTTATGAGGTGTAGGCATTATCGTATTTGGTTGAACCCACACAAATGTGTCTTCTGTATAGAAACGGGTCGATTGCTGGGATTTGTAGTTTCGAAAGCCGGCATTCGCGTTGATCCCTCGAAGGTAGAAGCTATTATCAATCTGCCTCCTCCTTCGAGTCTTCGCAAACTCCAAAGTTTGCAGGGGAAAGCAAACTTTTTACGACGATTCATTCCTAACTATGCCGAGGTTACAAAGGGTTTTACACGGTTGGTGAAACAAAATACTCAATTTTCTTGGGATGAGATAGCTCAGAAGTCTTTTGATGCACTCAAACACGCATTAACCCATGCACCGTTGTTGCATCCTCCCAACTACAACCAGGATTACTTTTTGTACCTCGCCGCCTCCCATTCCACCATTGGAATGGTTTTAGTTCAGGAAGATGAATTCGGAACGGAACATGTGATATATTACCTTAGTCGCACGTTAAATCCGACTGAGCTAAAATACTCACATGTGGAGAAATTAGCATTGGCAGCCGTTCAAGCTGTCCAACGCTTTCGTCACTACATTTTACTACGTAAAACTATGATAATTGCGGATTGTAACCCTATGATCTACATTTTGACCAAACAATTGCTAGGGGGCAAGTACTCTAAATGGATCGTTATCCTGCAAGAGTTCGACTTGGAGTTTGAGAAATCTAAGTCTAAGAAATCTTTAGTTTTTGCAAAGTTAATGTGTGACTTCCCACGTGCTGACACAGAAACTGTGGCAGAGGAGCCAATTGCGGACGAATCTTTGTTTCTAATCAGCACTTTAGATCCGTGGTATGGGGATATCATCGTCTATCTCCAGACCCAATCCTTTCAGACAGAAATTTCAAGATTGGAACGTCGGAAAATTCGATTCCAGTCCCAACAATTCAAAATTATTGGAGATACTCTTTATCGCCATGGGGCGGACTCTATTTTTCGACATTGCTTAACTCACGAAGAGGCTGAAAGGGTTCTAAATGACTATCATATGTCTGGGTATGCCATAGCCCAAAAGATATTGCGCGCTGGCTATTTCTGGCCGTCCTTGTTTAAAGATTGTATTACGGCGGTCCGAAAATGCCACAACTGCCAGATTTTTGATCGTAAGATGCACGCTCCACCTGCTCCTCTCCACCCTATAATTTCCGTTGGTCCTTTTGCTAAATGGGGTATCGATTTTATTACATGTAACCCTCACTCTGTCGGGGGGCATGCGTATATCATCCTTGCGGTAGATTATTTTACTAAGTGGGCCGAGGCGATGCCTACATTCGAAGCAGACGGCAAGACAACTGCAATTTTCGTGTTCAATCATATAATTGCTAGGTTTGGTGTCCCACAAGCGATAATCACTGATCATGGGCGTCATTTTCGAAACGTTATGATGACCAAACTTACAGGCCAGCTTGGTTTACGTCACGATAGTTCAACCCCTTATTATCCACAAGCAAATGGTCTGGTTGAATCCATCAACAAAGTTTTAGTTATCATGATCCGACGAATCATTGGGATTCATCAGTCGAATTGGCACAACATGCTATTTTCAGCGCTTTGGGCGTACCGAACTTCAGTAAAAACATCAACAGGGTTCACTCCTTTCCAACTAGTTTATGGTTTGGAAGCCTTGTTACCCATTGAGTGCGAAATCTCGTCACTACAAATGGCCATCGAGTTACTTCCAGCTACTTCCGAAGAGGAAAAGCGTTTGTTATACTGAGCTCAATTAGATGAGAATCGACGTGATGTTGCATTGGCGATCGAGACTCACGCAAAACGTATGAAAGCTCAGTATGATCGGAATGTGACCCCTCGAAATTTTTTGGAAGGAGACCTAGTGTTATTGTATAATCAAGCTAATGATAAATTAGGTGCTGGAAAATTCGTTCCTATGTGGCATGGGCCCTATATTGTCAAGCGAAAGCTAGCAAAAGGGGCCTATGAGTTGGTAGACTTTGAGGGGGACTCTTTAGGTAAACCCAGAAATGGCCTTTACTTGAAGAGGTACTATGCTTAAAAGAATGGGGTATGGAGATTTTTAGTTAGGTTAGTTTTTCTTTTTAGCAAGTGTGTTTTAGTTGAAAAAGTGTGCTTAGCTTAGAGAGTGTTTTTCGTCATTATTCCAGCTTATCTTGGTTTTACTCTTGATATTGCAGATGTCGATGCCTCTCCAAACCTACATTGGATTTTCTGATGGTGCTTGTCGTAGTACACAGAACATTTCTTCCGCAGCTTGGGTTATCTATTCGCCCTCTGACGAGTTAGTTTCTATGCATGGGGTAAGCCTCGGTCAAACAACAAACAACATTGCCAAGTATAGTGCAGTGATTGAGTTATTATCTGAATCTATTTCATTTGGGATTCGGAGTTTGATAGTGAGGTTAGATTCTAAACTCGTTGTATTACAGCTTAATAGAGTGTATGCCATTAGAAATCCAGTGTTATTAAGATTATTTTTGAGAGTGCGTCTCTTGGAACGTGAGTTTGATTACATTGAATATTAGCATATTCCAAGGTCTTTGAATACAATAGCAGATGCAGTTGCTTCTCGAATGTTAAATAGACATTTGCAATAATCATACATGTAAATTTAAAACCATTCCATAACATGATTTACAAGAAAAGCCGGTAAGAGTGATATATATATAGGAGTGTGTCAAAAAATACATCGTCTTCAATCATAGGTTGAAAAACACCTTATGATCGGCAAAAATGATATGTACAAAAAACAAAAATGTCACATGTGCCCACAAAAGGTGATCATCCTATCGCTGGTGATGATCTCTATAAGAAACCACTGCCCGAGCCACTTTGCAAAGGAACCTCCTAAAAGGTCCCGGGAATCCAATCACATAGCGCTGAAGTCGACGAGGAATGTCGTCGATAGTAGTCTCAGGAATATCTCCTATCAAGCGCTCAAGATGACTCTCCAACTCGGCCAAAACCTCTGCTGATTCGTCCTGTGGGGTTGGCGCGGGTGCAACTGGTTGCCTCCTCTCGAAAGGCCGGAGAGTGGCTAGTCGCTGTGGACCCACATCTGCATTTGAAATTTTTACTATCAGTTTTGGGACGATGAAAAATATAAAAAAAATTTAAATAGGGAAAGTTGAAAAGGATTTTACCTGACTCGTCCCACTGCTCTCCCGGTGGAAGAACCATGTCTGGGTCACCACGGAAATCTATCCCAGCATAAGGGAAATCCTGAATGCAAAAAACCTGGTTTTCCAACCATTGGAAATACTCAGGTTTGAACCGAGCAACCTCTGTCCTCTCGTCCAGGTGACGGGCCATGACTGCGACCCATCACATCAGTTTGGGCTCTCGAGGAAGCCCAGCTCCAACAGTAAGATGCTGTGGGATCAGCATAGGAACCCTCTCCAGGCCAAAACTCACGACCAAAGCCCCATAACCAAAGGTCTTTAGTCGTCCGTTCTTGGCCCTGGTCAGTTGGCCAGCACAACATTGCACTAGTTGAAGATGGTGCCCTGAAAGCAATCAACTACCATACGCATCTGGGATCCGGTGGCAACATGTAATGCGGCAGCTCCGCAAAGTCTGGTGACAGTAAACGCAATCACCATGAGCTCAGGACGGGATATGGTCTTTATGTCTATCCCTTTGTCTTTAGCCTGGCTATGGCAGTACTCTAGCCGGAGGCTATCGACAGACTGGCCACCTGGCCTAGTCCCGAATAGAGTCAAATCCTCGCCTCTCTTAGGAAAACCAATCAAGAAATAAATGTCCTCCAGCTCGATTTCGAGCTGGTGTCCGCTAATGAAAAAGCACTGGTCCTGTACACTCCACCTGTCAACCAGCCACTGTAAGAAATCTACCTGAGCCCTCATGCCAGGAATGGTCTAGAACTTGTACAGTCCGCATGCCCTCAAAGCATCAAGTGAAGGCTGATGATTCCATGCGGCGGTATCCATGTCCTCATGCTCCCGTTCTCACCAATCTAGCATGATATATCCTCTGCATCAAGTATAAAGATTAATTAGATTGCTATAAAACTTTTTGATTGGTCCATTTTTGAGGAATCTTAGGTTCAAAACCCTTGTTGCGGGGTACGCACCCTCCACGTTAGACACAGTGCGTGGGTCCGCACTTTGTCTACACGGAAGGTACGGACCCTGAGCTTTTTCCCAATGGAGAAAAAGTCGGGGTCCGCGGGTCCACAATGGTAAACCTGCGGACCCTCGCGCGCGGGTTTTGCGCCAAAAAACTCTCCCAAAAAACAAAATGAAGGGCTAAATCAAAAAACTAAACGGTTGAAAATGAAGAGTAAGGTGATGTGGATTACCTGGAGAAGACGACGCTCGATTCCGACGGTTGGATTTTCCACAATCTTCACGGGAAGTTTTCTAAGCAAAAGCACTATTTTCTCACCCAAACTCAAACGGTAAAAATGAATTGACAAAGGCCCTTTTTATAAGTTTTTTGAGTAAATAAATCACAAATTTGTTTATGTTTCAATTTGAAAAGGTATTTTGCAACACTTTTATCCATTTCAAACAGGCATGAGTAATGTTTGTGTCTTTGTGCAGAATACAGGATTATTCAGGCGAAATCTATCATTTTCAAGGAAAAAACAAGTAGAGTCATCTTTAAGCGCTTTTCTGACTCCTAAAACATGAAAAGATTGCCGAGCGTTTCTTTTACACTCATTAAAACAGAATTAAAAGACGGTCCACTTACAGCTCTTTTCCGGCCGTAAAAACATGAAAAGATTGTCGGATGTTTGTCGTTTCAAATTCGATATTGGTTATGAAACGACGTGTCGTTGATCGCTTTTTTACTTTTTCGGGTCAGTGACACTAATAACGAAAAGTACTCCTTGGTCGTAAAAGATCAAGCAGTTCTCTCAAGTATTATTTTATACTTTTTCGGACTTGGGAGACACAAATTTATGAAAAAGGTAAACCCTAGGGTTTTCTTAAGTTTTTTCAGACTCTCTAAAATTGAAAAACGCCGAGTTTCTCCTATACTGGACTCGTTAAAATTTGACAGTAAAGGACCTGTTCAATTACAAACAGGGATGAACCACTCCTTCTTAGGGTTCGAATTTAAACTAAGTTGGACTCATCCGAAGGATGAGCTTATAATCAAGCAAATGTTATCCTCCTCAAGCTTGTCAAAAATAAAGAGGTACTTGCCAGAAATGGTGGGGGAAAAGAGAGGAAAACGAGTCTGTTTGTCATACTTTGTAACCCCTCTTGAACGCGACACTTTTATTCACCTGAGTTGGAAAATCCTTTGCCTAACAGTTAATCAAACCACATTGAAAGTCTTCAGCCAGTTTCTGGGTATTAACTTTGGGTCAATTGTCACCAAGCCATCTGTCGTGTCGTTATGTGTTTAAGAGGTCACTGCCAATAAACCATTCATCTGAAAAATATTTGTCATCCATCTTGACCATCCCTGAGTCATTCCTTGCAACAAAATTTCTTCAACTTGATCTATGATTTCGTGTTGTGGGCTTTCCTGCAACGGATCGCTTTCTATCGACTTCAGTTCATTATCTAGAAAGATGATCTAGAGATCGTCAGTACCTTGGGATCTGCATGCCTTAATGGCAGGTTTCTCACCTTTGACGACAGTTTACATCATTGACTTTCGATCAAAGGATTCCATGATATGTTCGACATCAACACATTTACTCACATCTCATGGATTGTACTGAGTACTTTGAGAGCCATTGACATCACTGGTGGTTTCTCTCACACTTGTTAACAATTTACATCATTGACTGGTAATCAAGTGGTTCCTACCATGTTCGACATCAACACATTCATTCGCATGGATAGGATCGTACTATTTTGGGAAGTAGAAATGAAGACCCTGGATCTAGTTTCCACCATCCAGGCTGCGAGGAATTTTTTACTCATTATGTTGTGGACTATTCATAAAAGATGGCTGCGTCCATACTGTGTTCACACGAGTCTATACTTATGATGTTTCGCAAGATCATTCCTATATCAGAGCAGTAGGTAGATTTCTAGTTAGTTTTGATCTGAGTATGGGAATGCCTACCTCAGCGATGATATGATCTCATATATATATCTTGATTGAATGTTTTTACAAGTTCCGACCAGGCTCTCCACAAGATAATCCTCGAAATGATAAAGTACTTCACTCTTCCTATATGATAAATGAAATCCTCATCTACTACAGACTTTGCACTTTAGGGGGAAATCTGTTACACAAAAATATCATCACCATGATTATTTGCAGTCAATATGGGTCTATCATCACTTGTACTGTCCTCCTAAGCAAGTCTAGAACCTCAGCTCTTCAAATCAAGCTTTGGAAGTGGGAGAAAGACATTAGAAATCAATGTAACTCTGGTTCCACACTTTCTCCCATGGTCACCTGCGATCCCGCACCTTCTGTGTACAAAAGCTGCGTACCTGCCCGCTCTGTTCCTAACGGTGCAGGTGCGGACCCCTGCGAAAGTCAAAAGGCACAATTTTTATCTTAAAAAACTCACTTTGGGTTAATTCTAGAGTTTTCTAGAAGGAATTTTGACGTGGATTGTTCGCCCTGAGGTGGTTCATGCATCCCAAAAGAGAAGGAGCTAATCCCTTGACTAAAGGAGCTATCCCTTTGAAGGAGGGCTTTATCCCTTTGAAGGAGGACCTAGTAACTTCCCTCCATTGCACTATAAATACAAGCATTGGGGTGAGGACTAGGGAGGTTAGAAGCTGAACATTTTGAGGGTAAATGCTGGTGAAATTGAGACTCTTTGGTTGAGCTTGAGAGGAAAGATCACATACCTCTTGGTTCCATTGGAGAGTGAGTGAAGCTTGTTAAAGTAGAGGAGACATCTTGTTGGACCCTGAGAGGAGCTTGTACAGCGTCAAGGCAAAGGTTGTAAAGTTCTTCTTCTTTTGAATTAATACAATCAAACTCATTTTTCTCAACAAGTACCTTATGTTATTTGTTTCATGGACTCCTTGACTTTCATGTTAAATATGTTTCATGCAATTAGTTTTTCAATTGGTTTTTCAGGTGCTATTTAATTTGTTTACCTTGTTTGTGTTTGCAGATTCGCGAAGAGGAGCTCATTGGGATCGAAAGAGCGAGGGCATCCACAAGCTTGCGTTGGACCAAAAGTAGGCCCTAGAAACCTTTGTTTGCTATCATTTATTGAAGCATATTTAGAGAAAGATAGTGTCTGGTTGGTTTGCTTGTTGTTAGGTTTTCTTTAGATTCTAGGAAGGTCTATCTTGTCCGCAAGATCGACTCATTCCGCGCGAAAGTCTGCAAAATCAACCTTGCATACCTTGACCCGCGGAAGGAACATACCTTTGAGTGTCACTGACCAATTTTCACCTCCCTGCATTGAGCATAGGAACGTTCCTTCCCCAGGAACTAGATCATCTGTTTTATCGACACTCGTTCTTTCCACTGTACCATAGCATTCTTTTATTCTTTTTCCAGCTTAAAAGAAAAAGACAAAAAAATTAAATATTCCAAAAAAGAGCGGGAAGGGGACATTATTTCCATTTATTGGTGGCAGCTAGATTCAGTCGTGTCGCCCTTGAACAAAGCACTCAAAACAAAGTCTCCTCCATGTGGGTGGGATTTAGTTTGACTTAGGTACGCCATAACCTTGTTATTGAGTCAGTTCTCCTCCGATTGGTTATCTCTTCCAATCATAGGGAGGGTTCATTCGTGCCTCCTGCATGGCGAACTTATACAGAGTCATCATATTCTGCCACATAGTCACATTGAGTCGTGCTTTTGTTCAAGGGAATTTAACCTGAGTCGGCCTTTCTGCGGTGTCTCTTGACTCATTTTTTCAGTCAGCCATCCCTGGTTGTCAGTGTCATGTCTATTATCACATCAGTTATATTGGTCCTTTACTCGTGCCGGTTTGAGAAGGTCCCCATTGACTTCTTGCTGGCGGGTCTTGTCCTTATCGACGATAACATCTTGCTCTGAGGACAGGCCTAGAGCCACACCCTGGCCCTATTTTCATTATTGATAGGTCACCTTGTGCTCAGCATCGATCAGTATCATGGGTCTTTGACTGAGTGGTTTCCCTTGTGTTCGACGTCAGCTTACATTATCACACATTGGGATTCGTGCAGTACCTTGGTTTCCATTTGACCCTATTGGTGGATACCTCGCCTCTGTGTCAGCTTTCATTATTGTTTGGTTCAGAGGGTTTCTTCCGTGCGCTAGCCACAACTTATGTACGCCGGAAACGTACTTTGGTTGGGTTACTACATCTTTTTCGTCTGATTCGTTCCACATTATTGGCCTACGGGTTACACTCGCGCTAGATTGATGAAGGATGCCTTAATGCCTTCCTTCTAGCGGATCTTTCCCTATCGACTCCGACTCATTGCTCTGGGGAAAAGATCTAGAGTCCATTTAGCAGTACCTTGAGGTTTGCAGTCATTAGTGGCAGATCCTTCGCTATTGACAGTGGGAAACCATCATTGTCTCCTGATCGATAGATTCTTACAGGTGTTTGACTCCAGCTCATCTATTCACACTTGTTAGATTGTACTGGGTACGTTGACGCTCATTATCATTATCGGTGAGTAGTCTCGCGTTTGTTAACGGTATACATCAATGACTGGTAATCAAACGATTTCTCACATTGTTGACTTCAGATAATTTATTCCCATGGTGTAGAAATGTACCACGGCGGTCGGTGAAGACCTCAGGTTGTATCAGCATTCATTGGTTCACTTGACAGTTGCTCCTGTTGCTGCTAGTTGATACCACTCCACTTTATATGTTGCAGTCAGTCATGGCGACATTCTATATGCTGGCACCTGAGTTTGCAGTGTAGTACCATCCTATTCCATCATGTTCAGTTGGTACCTTTTGGGATCAGTCTTTGATATCAATGATCCATCTTTCAGCATCATTGACAGTCTTATATGTGATATTCAGACATGTACTTGTTCATTATGATCAAATGATCCATTATGTATCTTTCAGTCATTTATACTTGTATACTTAGTGGATCCGCTTGTACTCGATATGCGGACATACTTTACATTTTCTGAGCATGGGTATGCCCGCCTCAGATAGTGTTTCTTTCTGATCTCCTTTGGTGGCTTGGCAGGCTGAATTCTGGTGAAGTCCTCCTCGGTTTTTGACAGACTTCCTTTCCATGTACTCGCATAATATATTTCGGCCATCATGTACCCCTTCTGACCTCATATATTAGGGGGCATCTGTTATAGCTCCAAATCTCACTCTTATGGTTTGTGATGCTGTAATCATGGCCTAGGGCAACCCCTACTTCCAGACCTGGTCCTAAAATTTAAAAAACAGTGTTTTATCCCTTATACGCGACATTGCCCTGAGTTAAACGTGTGTATACGCGGGTATGTGTATATCCAACCCACGTGTATGTATTAAAACACTTAAAAAAATATAAAACTCCTTATTTTCGGGCGGAGATCGCGGGTTTTACCTGCTGATCACCTGTTAGTGCCCGTGGCCCAACTGTTCCCAACCAACTCCTAACTAAAAAACTACTTTGGAGATGGTATAAGAAGACCTCAAAGGGAAGGCCTAAGGGAGGAGAGAAGAGAGAGAAAGGTTATTATGCTGAGATTTTTCCCTTGACCAAGTCTGAAGTCCCTTGTGCCTTCTGCACTTCCCCCATTTTGTACAGGAAACCTTTGTTTCCTTGTGTGTTGATGTTCATCCACCATTTATGACATCATGGAGAGAGTCATGGAAGGAGTTTGTTAGAGGCTTGAGGCTGGAATGGATCCGGAAGGAAGCTTTGCTTGGAGCCTACTGAAGGTGATTCAGGTGAAAATATTCCTTTTTATGTACTTTATTTGTCTATAATAAAAGAAACACATGTCTTGGTTCCCGAAATGAATCTTCTTTATGTTAATGATATTCATGTTTAGACTTCATATGTAAACGGTTGTTTGGATTTCATAACTAACTACCTTTCTTTACAACATAAAGATGGTTTCTTTATAAGTTTTTGTCCATGTACTGTTGTGTTCTTTGAATTGTTTGTTTTGTAGGACAAAAGAGAAGAAGGGAACTCCAAGAAGGGTTTGGACCCTAAGGGCCTTCTCAAACGTAGGACCAAAGGTACGTACCCTTATCATAGAATTTGCTTACAATAGCATAATGGCTGTATGAATGCATGTTTCTTTGAATAGATAACTTTCAGTCTGCTAGGGTTTCAACCCAAAAAGCCCTAGGGGAACTTTTCCCTCTATCAATACGCGAGTTAGACATTGCACAGTCACGTATATGATGTTCTGAAGAAAAGCAGTAGTACAAAAGTCTGATATGGTTCAGTCATTGGTATATAATGGTTGGCACAGGCTCAGGGGGAGCATATGCTTCGAAATAATGCATTGTTGGCATTATGGTTAGAAGTCCTTGCTAATGATGCGTATGTGGCTAAATGATACATCTTGCTGGTTTATCAAAAGAATGGTATTGCAGGTTACAGAACTGGATGCCGATGCTTATGGTACAGATCATATATGGTGTATGATAGATATCGTTAGACTGTTGGTATTTGATTTGTAACCCCACTATTGGATGGATGATGTAATGGTTCTTGTGTTTGAGTCAAAAATGGTGTATCCCCACTTGGTTGGGAGATTGATGTATGTATGAGTCACTAGGAATGTCATTGGAAATGTATGTATAGAGTCATATTATGCTTTTGCAGACCTTGCATGTTGTCATGGGGATCATGGACGGATTGGTACATCTTGGCATGTACAAACGGGGAGCTCAATCAGAAACTTCAACATGTACTCAGGGGGAGCATGGACAACAGAATGTATATCAAAGAAGCGAATATCTTGGGAGTGAATTGGTGTGGTGGTTGCCATCGAGTACAAAGGGGGAGATTGTTGGCATTATGATACAAGTGTTGTCCTTGATGGCAACTCACTCAGAGGTATGATACAGGTGATGGCAACTCAATCAGAGGACAGATCTTAGTACATCAGGTGAAAAAAGAGATATACGCAGGTTAACCTTGATGAAAGCGCGTATACACGCGGGTGAGAAGAACAAAAGGTGCGTATGCGTACACACATAGGTTCATAGAAGGAAAGGCGCGTACATGTTAGAAAACTAAGTATTGGTCCGTGGTATTTGGTCCATGGTATTTCGGTATTGGTCCGTGGTATTTTGTCCAAAGTATTGACCCCAGGTATTGGGTCCAAGGTATTGTTTCTACATGGTTTTGGACCGTGGTATTGAGAGAAGCCTAAACCCAGATAAAGAGAAGATCATTAGGCCAAGGGAGGTGTGCAAGGGATGAATATCTGATGAAGTGTGAGATCTAGTATGTTGGTTATGGGTTTGTGATGTTGTGCATGATCTAAATCAAAGATGCACCTATGTTGTTGATGAAGGATGATGGATCGGGATCATAAGGCTTGGAATATATTATCATTATGTGGTTTGATCATGGATAGACTAGATCTGAATTATTGACGCATGTTTTATTGTACGAATGTTATGATCTGGGTATGACTAATGTTTGGAACAGCTGCAAAGTTATGAGTAAGTATTTGCAGATATGTACGCGGGTTGGCTTTGGTAAAAGCGCGTATGTACGTTGGTTTGGTTCTTCATAGTAGCGTATACATTATGAGATATGATATTTGAAGTTGCAATTGGATCTGGTTATTGTCGCAGAGTTCTGTTGTCTGTTCTGTGTTGTTGACATGGTTTCAGTGGTTCAGTATTGGGTGATTCTTTATGATTGAATTACAGTGGTGATTATTTTGTATTTATGGATCCAGTATGAAAATGTATGAAATGTGGTCCCTGGAAGATCGTAGAGTTCAGTAGGCTGGCACCTACGTACTGGTAAACATATCGGCCAATACAAGAGCCAGGGGGTTGTAGCTCCCTTCCAGGAGCAGCTGGAAAACGAGTGAAGGTTGGAGCCTTCAATAGGCCGGTGCCTACATACTAGTAAATGGATCGGCTAGTACAAGAGCTAAGAAGGTTGTATCCTTCTGCAGGTAGAAGCCTGTGTACTGGTATAAGACTGCACCAGTACTATTGTAAAAAGATGTTTCTTATTAAAGGAAGATAGAGATGAATTGCAGCAGGTGGTTTTCACCCACATTGGGTTTCCACCTTATATCATGGTGTTCATGTGTGCTCCTTATGTGTGATGATCTGTTCTGTTTTACTGCACCTATTTACTGTAAATATAGTTAATAATGTTCTGATGCACTCATTTGAAGATCAACTAATTGAATCATAAGTTTACTAGATATATGCTAGTTGCATTAAACACAGTTGCGTATATACGTGGGTATCCTTAACTGAAGTAGCGTATATGAATCTGAATATGAAAATGAAAAAGTGATATTGACTTGATAATACTGATTCACCCCCCCCCCCCCCCCCAGTATTATTTCCAACACAGTCCTGAATCATGACAAACCAGGAGATGAAAGAATGTGAGGAAAGTTGTAGATAGGGAGTGTTACACAGTAATTTATCACTGCCTTCCTGTCAGTCACCCTGCTGTGCCCAGAATTCACAATCACTAAGTGCTTGCTCCCTGAACTGGCTTAAAAACCCATTTTTCCAAAGTTTTGTTCATCAGCGCGTCTGTTCCTAAAATAACCGCGATGACAGGCGCCTTCCAGTGTATGCTGTGCGCTGCCAGCGCGGAAGAACATCACTTTTCCGCGATGGTCCACAGCGCGCCTTTGCCGTGTGCTTCCGCGCTGACATGACTTCCTCAGTTATTGAGATGCGCCGACAGCGCGACAGTTTCCTTATAATCCGCGCTGATCCAGTTTAGGCGAATTTGTTCAAACAACCTGCCTTCCAGATCCCTCCAGGCTTGGTTGTTAGCTTTGTGAATGTCGACTCCCTTCTATGGCATGTCTGTTCGACCCTTTCCAACAACTTCCCTTGAAGATAAGCTCATCCTTCCACCCTTTTAGGAGAATCCTTCTCCTATATAAATTCTCACCATTACCATGAGCAGCTAGTTAGACTTAGCTTGGAATAGCTTGGATTGTACAGAGCTTGTAGTGCTCAGATTGCTGCTATAGGTTTGGTGTGCTAGGTGTGGAAGTGATTGATTGCTTAGGGAAGGTTGTTTGTGACATTTGTGTGAGAGAGAGAGTTGTTTGTCTTGGGAGAATCATCCTCAAAGGTGAATGCTTGAGATACATGCTGACTGGCCCCTCCTGAGAAGGTTACCGACGTCAGAACATTTGGTTGTACTCTTCTCTATTCTGATTAATAATAGATGACTGCTATTATTGTTCCATTCTTACTTGTTTATGCAACGGTTAAACGTGAATTGCATCTTTTCTGACTGATGTATGGTTGCTTTTATTAGATTTCACGCTTGCATTTGTTTCCTCTTCGTGTGTGCAGGTATCTATTCGCGGGGATCGCGGAGGATTGTGACCAGCTGAAGCGAAGGAGCGAAGACAACATCCCTTCGTCAAACGACAGCGCAGGAATCCAAGTAGGTGCTCTTTACCTCTTGTTTAATTGCAATTAGGAACATGCGTGGCAGCATTGTGTGATTGTTGCTAGACCCCTGCTGGGCTAGTAGGGATCACCTCTATCCGTAGAGGGGATTTACCTCTCCAACAATTTGGCGACTCCGCTGGGGATCAACCTTTTTGTCTCTTGAGTCCACTTTTGTGTTTGGCTTTGATTGATCTCTTTTCGAGTTTTTGGGATCGTCTCTTTGCTTATGAACTTTCTGGGTGTTTCTGGGAAGCATCTTTATTGTTAAAAGGCTCTTGCCTTTGGTTTGGGAAGATTTTATTTTGGCCTCCCTTGTTTTTCTCCCTCAGCGCGTTTTAATTCTGAACAGTCGCGCTGACATCGTGGCCCTGTTCTTTGGTTTCCTTTCCATCGCGCCTGTACATCTAACAGTCGCGCTGACCTCGTTTTCAAGGGCAGCGCGCTTTATTCGTGTCCTTCCGCGCTGACATCGCGCCCCCGCTTCTTTGTGGTTTTTGTCATCGCGTCTGTGTGTTTTATTTCCGCGCTGACCTCGTTTTTCTGAGACAGCGCGCTTTATCCCTGTCCTTCCGCGCTGACGTCACAAAGTTGCTACAGGCCTCCCCCTGTCAGCGCCGAGTTGCTGAAGGCTACCCGCGCTGAGCCTGTAAAATTCATTTTTGACCAAATTGACCTCCTGAACCTCTTGCTGAGACTTTCCCTTCCTCTCTCCACCTGTCTGGTGACTTATTTTTCACTGTCTGAACTCTGAACTGCTTGATTGCGGAGCTTGGCTTCATAGGGTTTCGTTTTTGCTCAGTTCTTGAGTTTGCAAATACCTTCCCTTTTTTTGCTTTCGCTGCTTGGTTCGTGTTTCCATCCTTACTTTTGCAATTGCTGGATTGTGTTGAGTCCCTAATTGACTGGTCGTGACTCTCGTCCGTCGGGTGTTTGCTTTTCTCTATTGATTTCGCACTCTAAGCCCTAGGACATCTAGAGGCCGTGTGTGTGTCAAGCCTACCGTAGGATTTCTGTTTGCTTGCTTGACCAGCTGGTTCTAGACTTGTTTTCGCATTTGTTCAGTGATTGTTGGAGTGTTTTGGATTGTGTTTCCGAGTGGTCTCTTTTCGCTTCCTCCTTGCTTGCAATCCTTGCTTGCCTTGCAGAGCTTAGATCACATAGCTCGTGCATTACTTTGTTTCTTTTGATTTGGAAACTTTGGTTGAGTGTTTCGGGAACTTTGTGTGCTCTCATTAAGTAGTTTACTTGGTGTTCCGGTTCCTCCAAATTCCTTTAGGTGCTTTATGTCGTTGAAAAGAAATCAAACTAGTAGCTTGCTTTAAAAATTTGAAAAGGAAAAGAACACTTCGTTGGCTTGCATCTTCAAAAGAAAAGTTTCCTTTCCTCGCTTTAGTTGCATTTAGCTGCTTGTTTGTTTGTGTTCGTTTGGTTTGATTTAAAATTCTTTGCTCTCTCATAGCTAGAATTCATCGAACAAAACGGAATTCTTCGGCATATAGATTGCATCTAAGTAATTGTGAGCGAACATACGATAGAGCTTGAAATCGAAACTTAATCTCAAGATCAACTGTAAAATGAACCAAATGAATCTAAAAACGCATTGGAACTAAACGCAAATATCTAGAGGTCTAGGTTAGAGACGTGTTCCGGCGTCTTAAAACATAGTCACTGTTGTTTCACATTAGGTTGGGTGATTCCTCCTTCTGTGACTCGATAGTGGTCTAACACGGACTGCGCTCCCACGTACCATCGCGTATATAGGGAGACCCCACTAGGCTTTTATCCTTTATCCATAGGAAGCCGAGTCGGCCACCCTACGATTCGCAATGCAGTGAACACAGCATTCACGAAGATTGACCACTCGTACCCTAAAAAGTATTCTGTGGTTTTGCGAAAAGTTTGGCACACCCTCTACCTAGAGTTCCAGAGCAGTCGCTTTTGATCCTTTTCGGACTCCCTAAACGAAAAGGTGCCTGTGAGCGTCTTGTCACTTCGTGCTCATTAAACATTCGAAGGAGACTGGAGTCATCTTTTCGTCCTTTTCTCGACTCCTGAAACATGAAAAGGTCAAGTTTGGTTCTTGCGTCTTAAAATTAATTTGGCCACGATAACATCACCCCTTTTAGATCTTGTGTGCGATAGTATTGAGTAGGGTTTTATCGGTAGGTTCCTTTAGGAGTTCTAAGGGGTCTGGTCATCCTGGCTGACCCATCAACCCCCGGTCTAAGTGATCAAGGTTCTCCGTCCTCTGTTGCTCCAGAGGTACCAGTTGTAAGCGGTACTCTTCCCATTGTTCCGAGTATCCAGCCCATCAACGTACGTGCCCCAGGCAACCCAGATTACATAGAGGATTGGAATCCCATCTGGGAGCCGGATCATACCCCCCGTACCCCTCGTACCCCTCTCGGTATGTCATCTCCAATGGATGAGACAGCTTCCAGTACCGGTGAGACACCCGTGGTCATAGACATCGAGACCCCGATCCCGGCTTCCTCTCCCCTCCCTTCACGATATTAATCAGTGAGGGATAGGTATGCCACTAGAACGACTTCTACAACTATATGGGATCCTAGTCTCGCTGCCTCCATCGGACCTTTTGTTTCGCAGCCCCTTTTTACACCCCTTACGACAGGGCTTAACACACCCGTCACCTCAGTTCCCACTCAACCTACTGTCTGTATAGCGCATTCGACTCCGGTCGTCAGTGCTGTACCGGTTTCCTCGTCTGAAAACCCTCAATCTGGTTCTTTTCTTGGTGGAATTCCAGGATCAGGACCGTATGATGCTTATGGGGAACCTATAACGGACCCGGATTACGAAGGTCCTTTCTTCTACTATGATGAAAGTGGTGAGTTTCTTGAGAGCATCTCAGGTCTCCCTCATCGCCCTTTTGAAGAAAACGAGGAACCCTTGAATGTCGTGTATGATAATACTACTGTGTTCTATGGAAACCGAGATCCTCCCACGCAGCCCATAGGACCAACCAATCAAGGCCCGCCATTCCACGTGCAAACCCCCCAGGGGCAACCACTGTATGGCCCGCCCGACCCGGGACAATCTGGGCGCCCACAAGGTCAACCTTACCAGGAACAACCCATGGGCATTGGAGGTCCGCCATATCCATATCAAAATCAACCTACTGGGCAACCAGAGCAACCGTCTTTTCAACAAGACCAGCTTGGTTTCCAGCAAGGGTACCCCTCTGGACAAACTGGCTCAGTTTACAATCCTCCAAATCAACCAGCCGTCCAGCAAGGGTATCCTCTTGGGCAGGGTGGACAACCCTATGTTCAACAGGGCCAACCTACCCCTCAAATCACGAATCCTTCTGGGCGAGGGGGGCAACCTGCTATACAGCAAGGCCAACCCTCTGCTCAGCCCATACACCAAGGAGGGCAGCCTGCCATACAGCAAGCCCAGCCCTCTTCCCAACTTGGTCACGCTGGGGGACAAACGGGCCAACCGTCTATACAGCCAAATCAACCCGTTGTCCACCCTCATCGTCAACCTGGACAAGCTGGCCAACCTCGACGTCAACCAGCTATCCAGCCAATTCGACCACCCGTTCCGCAAAGACAACCCTTGGCGGCACATGGACAACCTGGCGCCCAGCAAGGCTATCCTGCTGGCCAACCAGGTCCATCTCGAATCCGACCAAGTCAACCTTCGGGACGTATGGTTCAACCCCAGCCGGTTCAAGGACACTACTCTGGGCCTCAAACTCAAACAGGTTATCAACCCTCATACCAAACGCAGCCTGCCTACCAGGCTCCGTATGGGACCCAGCAGTCATATGGCTACCAGCAACCCCAGGGGCAAAATCAGTACGCTCCTTATCAAAATTATCAGCAACCACAGGTCACTCCTTATCAAAATTATCAATATGGTCAACCTGTCGGGCAAGCTGCTAATCCATGGGGAGCTGGGGGGCAGACACAGGGACAGTCGTCCGCATATGGACAAAACTCCTACGGACAAACCCCCTATGCGCCAGGTCCTTTTGGACCAGGTCCATCGGGACAAAATTCCTACGCGCCAGGTCCTTTCGGGTCGGGCCCGTCCGGACAAAGTTCGTGGGGGCAACCCCAATCTGGGTGGAACCCTAATATCGCCTCGAATCCTCAGCCACAGATGTCCTTCAACCCGCAGCTACCATTTTTGGCTACGTTGGAATTACCCGATGTGTCGAAGTTAACAAACGATCCTATTTTGCATAACTCATATTGGCCACCGGTTCCGACCAAGATACCAGGTGACTGTCCAAAGTTCGACGGCAAAGCCGGAGAGGATCCTCAGGTCCATGTAATGACTTATCACCTTTGGTGTTCATCTAACTCATGGCTTGATGATTCTATCCGACTTCGCCTCTTCCAGAGGACTCTCACTGGTTCAGCTGCAAAATGGTACATCGAACTCAACCGCGGCATGTTTTCAGACTTTAACTCGTTGGCTATGGCCTTTTTAACTCATTTTCAGTTACCCATTCGGTACGAGACTGGGACCCATTTGCTCACGTCTCTGAAACAGGATATGGCGACGCACATCTCCGATCATATACATGAATGGAGAAGGCGCCGTCTTTTGATTAAATTTTGGATTCCCGATCAACTCCTGACCGACTAGTTTACCACGTCCTTTGTCCCTAAAATTGCCAAAGATATTGCAATGGGGGCGTGTGTAACTGAGGAGCAAGCAATCGCGCGAGCTCAATACCTTGACTTAGTGTATTCTCAGTCAGGTACTTTGTATGAGTATTTGCCAGATGCCCCGAGGCCCGGACAAACCAAAGCTCCACCAAAGCCTTCCGTTGATGGGGTTATTGGCTCCGTGAATTCATCAAGTAAGAAATCGACCGCGAACCCTGGGAAGCAGAAACAAAACGCCTCTAACGAAAATGCTTCTCAGAGCCAATCTATTCCTGGGAATACCTCCGAGGTAAATGTCGTTCAGTCCACCGCGGCAGACAAATCCTCAAAAGGCAAAAAGAAAGGAAAGGCCAAAGAAAAATCTGGACAACCTAAGCAAAACCCTCCTAAACCTCCCTCTGAGGAAGGAGCCAAACGGAAGCCTAAGTATCCTTGTCTCATTTGCGAGGACGATCACTACACCAAGGATTGCCCCAGGCGGTCCGAGGTTAGTCGGCTTTTGAAAGGTGCTCCAGGGTCCCCTGCCGTGCTTAAAGAGCCTTTCCCATCCCAGCGTCTGACGCATCAGGTGGCAGACCCCTCTCAATCCTCTTCCTCGTTCGGTTCTCAAGTGTTCATGGCTGGAACCATCCCCATCCATGTCACGACTCGAGCGAAAGATTATCCATCTTCAGCCGGGAAAGAGCCGGAGGTCCCCTCCAGCGCTCCTACGTCCAGTTCTGGCCCTCTTCACATTGAACGGCCCAGTACCGAGACGATCCCCCGACCCCCTCCCAAAGGTGTACTCAGGAAATCATCTTATAACCCCAATGCTCGTGCTGCCCAGCATTATAGCATTGTCGAGGACTTAGCTCAGGCTCCGTCTACTATGTCCGCATTAGAAGTCCTCCAGAGCTGCCCCTCCCAGAGGAAGTCCCTCCTATCAGCGATTGGTGGCATAGACCCGGCAGATTCGGATTTAATCTCTTTTGATCTCGAAGGTTTCACATAGAGATTGCCTCACCAGGTGGCTTTCCTTATACAAGTTCTCATCAATGGCAAAACGATCCATCGTATCGTCATTGACGAAGGAGCCTCAACCTGCATCATGTCGGTTGCTTGTTGGAAGGCTATTGGTTCGCCTGCTCTGAGCCAGTCTCCCACCACCCTTGAGGCTTTCGATGGAAGAGAATCTCGTCCATATGGTATCCTCCCACGTTTACCTATCTCTTTAGAAGGGAAAACGGTAGAAGTCGAGGTTGAAGTCGTTGACGCTAATCTCACTTACAACCTCCTCCTTGGACGAAGCTGGACTTATGCCATGCAAGCCGTGGCTTCCTCCTTATTCCGCGTCGTTCGCTTCCCCCATCAAGGGAAAATCGTCACAGTGGACCAGCTGTCCTTTTTTGCTTCCTCTTCTGAAGGGAATGTACCATTCGTAGAGCATACCTCCAAATCGCTAGTGAGTGTGGGTGCCGGATTATTTAAAGATCCCTCCTTAATGGGAGTCTTTCCCCTCCCACCTCCAAATCTCGCCTCCGTTAACATGATCACAGTACGTTCTGATCCATGGGTTCTCCCTCCCTTGAGTCAAGAAGACTCTTGGGGCGAGATGATGCCGTTGAGCCCTGTCGAGCTCAACTACATCGAGATAGTCGCTGCATCGGCTTCACCCCCTGAACCTGCTCTTCCAAGCAGCGTTCCCGATTCATATGACCACTTCCCTTGGTTGGGAGAAAAGGCCACTTCGGATCCCCTGAAGGAATCATTTCCCTCCGACGAGGCTATCATCGAGACTATGTCTCCCGAAGAGCTCCCTTGGTCAGATCACCACCATCGCTCTTCGTTTCTCCCTCCTCATTCGGAAATGGCCACATGCCTCGGACGGTTTGCTTCATGTGTCCCATCTATCCCTCTCCAAACGCCTATTCAGTTATATCAAGTGTCTTCGGAAGGAAACATGGGTAACATTACGCAGACTTTGGCTATCGACATTTCTGTCAAAACAGGGGTCGTCGAGAATATTTACATTGGAGTCACATGCACTCCTGAGGAAATTCAACTTTATAAAGATTTATTTCGTGAATTCCGTGATGTTTTCGCATGGTCTTACGAGGAAATGCCCGGCATTGACCCCAGTATCGTGGAGCACGAAATCCCTACCTATCCCGGCGCTAAGCCTGTACGCCAGCGTTTACGCCCAGTGCACCCTCGAAAGGCTGCAGCCATCAAGGCCGAAGTCGAAAAACTCCTTCGAGCTGGTTTCATTTATGCCATTCCTCTCACGGAGTGGGTATCTAATATAGTCCCTGTGAATAAAAAATAGGGCACTATTCGGGTTTGTGTTGACTATCGCGATATCAATCGCGCCTATCCAAAAGATAACTTTCCTACGCCTTTTATTGATCAGCTTATCGACGATTGCGCAGGAAGCGAAATTTATTCGTTTATGGACGGCTTCTCTGGTTACAACCAGATCAACATAGCCCCCGCAGACCAGCACAAGACTACTTTCATTTGTCCTTGGGGCACCTTCGCTTACAAGAAGCTACCTTTCGGTCTTAAAAATGCCGGTGCCACTTTCCAGCGTGCGATGTCGTATGCTTTTCATGATATCCGACACATCGTACAGCCTTACCTGGATGACCTACCAGCTCATTCAGCTAAACGCCAAGACCATCCATCTCATTTACGCGAAATCTTTCTCCGCTGTCGACACTACCGTATTCGACTCAATCCGCATAAGTGTGTCTTCTGCGTGGAATCCGGCCGACTACTCGGGTTTATCGTCTCCCGGGAGGGCATCCGCCTGGATCCCCTTAAGGTCGAGGCCATCTTGAATCTTCCTCCCCCTGCCTCTCTACAGCAGTTACAGAGCTTGCAGGGGAAAGCCAATTTTCTCAGACGATTCATCCCAAATTATGCCGAGGTGGCTAAGGGTTTCACACGATTATTAAAGCGAGACACGCCCTTTCGTTGGGATGCTATCACTCAACAATCTTTTGAGCGTCTTAAAGACCTCCTGGTCTCAGCTCCGCTCCTAAGACCTCCAAATTACCACCGCGACTACACCCTTTATTTGGCCGCTGCCGATACCACCATCGGCATGGTTTTAGTGCAAGACGACGACGATGGCACTGAGCATGTTGTATACTATCTTAGCTGCAACCTTCTGGATACGGAGACTCGCTATGCATATGTCGAGAAGTTGGCATTGGCCGCTGTCTGTGCCGTCCAACGTTTCCGTCATTACATCCTGTTGCGCACAACGACCGTGGTCTCTGATTACAACCCCATGACCTATATTCTGTCACGTCAGTTGCTGGGGGGCAAATACTCGAAGTGGATCGTAATCCTCCAAGAGTTCGACTTGGAATTCACTGCTGCCAAGTCTAAGAAATCACTGGTCTTCGCTGAACTGCTCTGTTCCTTACCATCTCAGTCTGCACCATCTCGTTCAGAGGAGCATATTCCAGATGAAACGCTATTTCTCATCAACACTCTCGACCCATGGTACGGGGACATTATCGTATATTTACAAACGTCTTCGTTTCGTCCCAACACATCGAAAGATGCTCGACGACGAATTCGTCACCAAGCTCAACCATATCGCATTTTGGGCGACACCCTGTACCACCTCGGCGTCGATTCTATTCTTCGCCAATGCTTAACCCTCGAGGAAGATGAGCGAGTCTTGAATGACTGCCACTCCGGCGCTTGTGGCGGCCATATGTCCGGATACGCTACTGCTCAGAAGACCCTCCGCGCTGGTTATTTCTGGCCTTCTATCTTCAAAGATTGCATCCTTGCTGTACGCGCATGCCACGAGTGCCAGGTTTACCACCGGAAGATGCGTGCACCTGTTGCACCACTGCACCCTGTCGTAACCGTAGGTCCATTTGCAAAATGGGGCATCAATTATACGTCTTGTAACCCTCGTTCGGCCGGGGGGCATGGGTACATTATCGTTGCTGTGGATTATTTCACCAAGTGGGCCGAAGCGATGCCTACATTAAACGAAGACGGTCACACAGCGGCGCAGTTTTTATTCAACCATATCATCACTCGTTTCGGAGTCCCTCAGGCTATTGATACAGATCACGGAAAGCATTTCCGAAATCATATGATGACAGAATTAACGACCCAGCTAGGCTTGCGTCAAGATAGTTCGTCACCGTACTATCCTCAATCTAACGGTCAAGTCGAAGCCGTGAACAAAGTTTTGATCACCATGCTTCAACGCACCGTCAATACACACAAGTCAAACTGGCATCTAATGCCTTTCCCGGCCTTGTGGGCCTACCGGACTTCTGTGAAGGATGCCACCGGTTTCACCCCGTTTAAACTGGTCTATGGACTGGAGGCTACCCTTCCCGTCGAATGCGAGATTCCTTCATTAAAATTAGCTGTCGAGTTGCTTCCCAACACCACTCCGGTGGAGGAACGGCTTCTTTACCTAGAACGGTTAGACGAGACTCGTCGTTTGGCTTCTCTGGCTATCGAAGCACAGAAGAAGAGAGTCAAAGCTCACTTCGATCAGAATATTCATCCTCGTTCCTTTGTTGAGGGAGACTTAGTACTGCTCTACAATCAAGCTAAGGATAAGCTGGGGGCAGGAAAACTCGAATCCATGTGGTTAGGTCCCTACATTGTGAAACGAGTTTTACAAAAGGGCGCATATGAGTTGATTGACTATGAAGGAAATCCTCTTGACAAGCCCCGTAATGGGCTGTATCTGAAGAAATACTATGCATAGTTTCTCACATTCACTTTGTATATACGTGTGTTTTTGAGTTTTTGGTGCATGAGTTTCATTTTGCTTTGGTATAAAGGCGTGTCTTGCCCCTTATTATGCTTTATCTTTCCTGCGCAGATGTCCAGTACCCCTTATGTTGGTTTCGCTGATGGTGCCTGCTGTAGCACTTGTAATTTGTCTTCGGCAGCGTGGGTGATCTACGATCCTCACGGAGAGTTGTTAGACCTTCAGGGTGTCTGCCTAGGTCGTACCACTAACAACGTTGCCGAGTACAGCGCTGTAATCGAATTACTTGCCGAAGCAGTTGATCTCGGCATCCGAGAGCTAGTGGTGAACCTGGACTCCCAGCTGGTTGTCCATCAACTCAACGGACGATATTCCGTCATAGACCAGCGCATATTAAGGTTGTACCTACGTGTAAGATTGTTGGAACGGAATTTTGATTACATTACTTATCAACACATTCCGAGACGATTAAATACGTTGACTGATGCATTGGCAAATCATGTATTAAATAGACATTTGCGTAACAGATAAACATCATACAGGAAAGCATAGATAGCATAGTAAGACCATAAGCATGTGTAAATAAATCATTTCAAGCATAGTTTGCATGTGTGTGCTTTTAAGCTTGTATTAAAAAATATAAAATCCGTGGGTCATGTGTCGTGCAAATTCATACATAAGATCACAATTGTACTGAATAAACGCATAACATAAATAACACATCATCATATGTAACAATGACCCATCCAAAAATTGGTATGTATATATATATATATATCGTGTGGCGCACTAAGGCGCTCAAAAATAGATGCGCATGTCCAAAAATCTCAATACATCTGAGTCATATGTCTCAAAATAGCAGTGGAAGTAAAACCTAGACAACTAGTCAGCTGGATGATGCTCTCTGTAGTACACAGCTGCTCGTGCTACCCGCCTCAGAAGACGGTGCACCCTGGGTTCCACCCCCACTGTATTGATCTGATGCTCTAAGGGGACCTCTTCGACCCCCTGGTAGTCAGGCACCCCCTCCAGCAACCCCTCAAGGTTGCGAGCCACAGTCTCCGACGTGTTAACCCCTGGAGGGGCTAAGGCCAAAGCCCCGGCTCCCTGTCCTTCTCTCCGTGCCGTGGCAGCCAGGCCAATCGGTCTAGTAGGCCCCACATCTGCATAAGAAGACATTTATTAGGACATGTACATAAAAAATTAAAAAACATTGCAAAACTCAAAGTCAAAAGTGTTATACCTGCATCATCCCACTGTTCACCTGGGGGCAGTACCAGATCAGGGTCATTGCGGAAATCCATGCCCGCATATGGCCAGTCCTCCACAAAGATCTCCTGCTGATCCAGCCAGCCTCGGAAGAATGCTCCCCAGCTATGAGGCCGGCCGTCACCCCCACGTGGCATGATACGAGCCCATCATGAGGCCCTCGTCTCCCGAGGATCCCTGGGGGCATCCACAGCCATCGTCTGCAGCCGCATGGCTGGCACTCGCTCCAGAATGAGCGGGACTAGGATCGATCCATAGCCAAACTGCTTTGTCTCCCCGCGACGGCAGTTACTCAGTTGCCTCTTCATGTTGTTGGTCACTGCCGTGCACCAATCGAACACTGTAGGCTCGAGGCAATCAAGAGCTAGCAGGAGATTAGTCTTTGAAGCCTCATGGTTGGCCATACTACCCGCTGCCCGGGTCACCATGAACAGAATGGTGCGAACCCATGCATTAAAAAATCGCCCAATTGGGCAACATGAACCGTTAAAATCCTACTGAAAACAATCAAAATGCAGGGCAAGGGAACGAGAACCTACCTGGAAGAAGCAGATCGGAAAACGGTGTTTGTACGGGCTGGAAATCGCTCCGTCAACTTTCTGGCTCTTCCACGTCCTTCACGTTCCAAAATAGTAAAATGGTAAAAATGACTTATTACTCCCTCCTATTTATAGTAAAAACTCATAAATTGCCATATTTTTGGGTTTTTGCCATTTTTAACCATAACTTTAGCCCTGAATTTGTTAAAAGCATGTTTTAATATGTTTTTATACATATCGAATGGATTTATGCGGGTAGTGCTCTTGTGCAGGTCCAGATGAAGTAACTTGGTCGTGATGGTCCTCTGTTCGCATGACCCCCATATATGTCGTCTCTAAGCTCTTTTCCGACGGTAAACAAGAGAAGATAGCCGAGCCTCTTTTCAGCTCGTTAAAAGGAAGGAAAAGCGGTCATTTTAAGCTCTTTTTCGACCGATTGAACTAAAAAGATTGCCGGGTGTTTGTCGTTTCGCGCTCGATATCGGCTCTAAAACGACATGTTTTCGACCGTTTTTTTACTTTTTCGGGCGAAGGCACTATTCATGAAAAGTGCTCCTCGGTTGTAATGGCCGGGCGGTTCTTTCGAGCATAGTTTTATACTTTTTCGGGCTCGAGAGACACAACTGTACGAAAAAGGACCCCCCTGGAGTCTCCTTTTCCGCTTTCTTTTCAGACTCTCGAAACAAGAAAAGAGGTCGAGTTTTTCCTTTGTCAGGCTCGTTAAACACTCAATGACATCGGGTATTGTCGAAATGACACACATCAAGCATATGTTATCCCCGTCAAGCTTGTCGTCCAAAAATAATCGGGGTACCTGCCAGAAATGGTGGGGAAAATGGAACTATGATTACAGTCGTCTCAGCAGTACGTCGCTCTTGAACATGGCACTCCGCTGTTTTGTGTCTGGGTGGGGTCATCTCATTTTGTTTTCACTAGCCTCCATGGGTTTGGGATATCCTATTTGACCTCTCATCTGCTCATTGCCATCATCACCTTATCCTCTGCTCATTTGATGTCAAGTACTGCCGAACCCGTTACAGTGCCATTATATGTTCAAGAGAAGTTGTCCTCTGCCACAATGCAACCTCGTTCGCTATCTCACACAAACTATTGTACCTCTGTCTCGTTTCGATGATGTGGGAAACATCATGGCCCACCTTCGATCAAGGTCCTTTCTCATCGACTCCAACTCATTATCCGGGAAAGTGACTTAGAGACTCCTTTCAGGTGCCTTGGAGCCTGCCTGCCTCAATGACAGGTTCTTCGTGTTCGACGCAAGGCTTACATCATTGGCCTTCGATCGAATGATTTCGTGGGTGTTCGACACCAACTCATTGATTCACACACCACGGATTGTACCTATAGTACCTTGAGGACCATTGTCATTATTGGTGGTACCTCTCGCGTCTGTTAACAGTTTTCATCATTGACTGGTAATCAGACGATGTTCACGCATGTTCGACTTCAATTCCTGTATTCACATGCTTGGACTTGTACTTTGTTCGGGTCGAGATGGAGCGCAAGACCCTGGATCTTTGCTTGTTATGGTCCAGGCTGCGAATTGTGGATGATCATTACGTGACTCATTGATGGATGGCTGCGCCCATACCTGAGTCTTCATGGATGGCTGCGACCATACCTTATCAGTTTTTGGTCTCTTTGACTGGGTGGCTGCGTCCATTCCACAGACCATTCTCGCATGTCTTTTGGATGGCTGTGCCCATGCCTAGACTGCATGTACGTGATTGTCAGAGATTTTCGGTCCTTCTTGGTGGTGTTCCAGTTCGGCATGTGTTGTAAAGCATTTCACCCCTCCCACTCTCTCGGTCTTCATGCTTTAGGGGGCATCTGTTACACAGTAATTTATCACTGCCTTCCTGTCAGTCACCCTGCTGTGCCCAGAATTCACGATCACTAAGTGCTTGCTCCCTGAACTGGCTTAAAAACCCATTTTTCCAAAGTTTTGTTCATCAGCGCGTCTGTTCCTAAAATAACCGCGATGACAGGTGCCTTCCAGTGTATGCTGTGCGCTGCCAGCGCGGAAGAACATCACTTTTCCGCGATGGTCCACAGCGCGCCTTTGCCGTGTGCTTCCGCGCTGACATGACTTCCTCAGTTATTGAGATGCGCCGACAGCGCGACAGTTTCCTTATAATCCGCGCTGATCCAGTTTAGGCGAATTTGTTCAAACAACCTGCCTTCCAGATCCCTCCAGGCTTGGTTGTTAGCTTTGTGAATGTCGACTCCCTTCTATGGCATGTCTGTTCGACCCTTTCCAACAACTTCCCTTGAAGATAAGCTCATCCTTCCACCCTTTTAGGAGACTCCTTCTCCTATATAAACTCTCACCATTACCATGAGCAGCTAGTTAGACTTAGCTTGGAATAGCTTGGATTGTACAGAGCTTGTAGTGCTCAGATTGCTGCTATAGGTTTGGTGTGCTAGGTGTGGAAGTGATTGATTGCTTAGGGAAGGTTGTTTGTGACATTTGTGTGAGAGAGAGAGTTGTTTGTCTTGGGAGAATCATCCTCAAAGGTGAATGCTTGAGATACATGCTGACCGGCCCCTCCTGAGAAGGTTACCGACGTCAGAACATTTGGTTGTACTCTTCTCTATTCTGATTAATAATAGATGACTGCTATTATTGTTCCATTTTTACTTGTTTATGCAACGATTAAACGTGAATTGCATCTTTCCTGACTGATGTATGGTTTCTTTTATTAGATTTCACGCTTGCGTTTGTTTCCTCTTCGTGTGTGCAGGTATCTATTCGCGGGGATCGCGAAGGATTGTGACCAGCTGAAGCGAAGGAGCGAAGACAACGTCCCTTCGTGAAACGACAACGCAGGAATCGAAGTAGGTGCTCTTTACCTCTTGTTTAATTGCAATTAGGAACATGCGTGGCAGCATTGTGTGATTGTTGCTAGACCCCTGCTGGGCTAGTAGGGATCGCCTCTATCCGTAGAGGGGATTTACCTCTCCAACAGGGAGCTAAAGTTTCCATGTCATACAAAAGGATGGTCAATGTACCATTTCACTGCAGGCCCAGTAAGGGTGTGTTGAAATATTCATAATCGAATAGTATCATTTGTGATACTATTAGATGAACACCACATGTGAAAAGTAATGACATGGTTTCTTAGGTCATCTCCTTGTTATCCTTCGAATTTTGGAATGTCCGATGGGAGATTGGTGGGTATGGTTGGCCAATTTTGGCTATGAACGATCAGGTCATTGGTTAGCTTACTTAAATCTGGTAGGTTAAAATAAGTTAAGGACAAGATATGCAGCTTATCCGCCATCACAAAATGATTTTGGATAGCTATATGTAAAGGGATTCTCTATGGGGAAGTGTCAGGAGAGCTACCTCGGTGGGTGTCTCATGGACTATCCAAATGAGTGGTATGTGGGATCCCTAAAGGGGTAGCGTGTAGGGAGCCTTTTGGGGTTGTGAAGGGTGCGATTTAATGGGGAGGGGTTCTGAGAAAAGATGAACCAATAAAGGAAGATCCTTTAATGGTGGATGCATGACATCCTCTACGCCTAAATGGTGGGAGTCCTGACACACCTCCCGGTAATGGGGGGAGTTCTAAGAAGCATCTAGATCGACGGGGAGCTGTGGGGTCCCCTATGGTGTTGATTAGAGCATGTGCTACTTTGTGTATGGTGAGGCAAGGATATAATTATTCAAAGAAAATAAATCACATACATAAAACAAAGAGAAAAATAAAAATATTACTTTCCCTTTAACTTTAGCTTATGTGATCAATCAAACAAAAAATAGTTTTCATTTATTTTTGCATGTGAAAAAAATATCCTAAGAAGATCGATTCATCCTTTCCACTCTCAAAGTAACTGGGCCTTGTGGAGACATCTTCTGATGGGTCCCGGGGCAATGTCTTGAAAGAACTAGTGACACCTTCAAGTAGCTAAAGAATCATCCAGGGTAATTGAAATTAGGCTCAAGTGATGCCCGCACCGTCACTTATAGGGAAATGATTCCCTATATTTTTTCCACTAAAGTAACTTCATCCCACGTGAACATTTGAGTCTTTAGCTTCTTGGTAGTCAGTTACCAGTACCAAGCACTAGATGGTTTGGGTAGCCCTAAAGAGTACCACACACATTGTATCTAAGTCGAACCCCCTCTGAATCGGATCCCTGCCATGCTCAGGTATCCTTTTACAAGGTATGATTGAAGGATTTTAAGCTTCCTAAAAAGTCAACTTCTCTGTTTCAAAGATGTAACATGACCTTGACAACTTAAGGGATGCCTACCCCCAATGGTCCTAACCTGAACTATAAATTTTTTGGTGGCCCCTGTGGGGAATTTAGTTGGTTCAAGTTATGGTTGCTTTTAAGGGTCTTACCTTTCTTTATGATGTGATATGTAAGTTAAAATAAACTAAGTATCAAAAGTTTCAGAAACTGATGCCTTTTAATATGCTTTTGATAGAATCTTAGTGTGTGATGTGTAATTGTGTGCAAGTGATGAAGTGAGCATGTAAAGTGTGAAAAGATTGAATATTCAGTGATCCATTCCAATATTCCCCTACTTATTAATCTTTTTCCTATTATACTATGTGAATTTCAAAATAAGGAGATGATAATTCAAATGTTTTAAGAAAGTTTTCATACGTAAACCTAGGTTCTTCTAAGTGACGCAAGGGAAGTAGAGATTACTTACTTTCTATAATAACACTTATTCCTAGTCCCATAAAGTGAAAGAAATGAATTCTTTGGTTAGTAACAATATTTTTGGATGATCGGCCACTTAGTACTCCTTCACTAATTAGGCTATGTGAGAATTGAAAATGAAAGTAAAGATAGTCTAATTACCCAAGTAATTATGATTAGTAGAGAATTTAAGTAATTTAAAATGATTGGAAGAAATGTGCAGAGGTAAAGGAAATTCACTAAAGGTTTACAATCACTTGAAAAATGTGAAATTACAAAGTATTTTTTGTTTTCTGGAAAATCACATGGGTTTCACAATGCACAAATGTGGCGGTGCGCCTGTGAGAGGAAAATCCGCAGAGTGCACGTCTGTCTGAGAAGAAGCTGTGCGGTCAAAAAGAAACTATAAATTAACAAGTTTTGTAGGCAACAACAAGTCCATAGGGTCCTACAAAAATTCCAGAGAGATGTTGAACACCTTTTAAGTCGACTATGCAAAGAGAAGGTTCTACAAACACAACCTTTAGATTAAAGAAAGGACAACAATATGGTCGCCATTTCTATGGTAGTGTTTTTTGGAAATGGTGTCCCAAAAGACACCCCCTTATCATTCGGTTATTCATTGCAAAGGAACACAAATAGAGTTTTTGTTGTTAGTGAACAAAATTAGATAAACAAATCATTGCAAATAGTGAAAATAATGCATACATAAACATGAACTAAAACAAAGAGACAAATACACAAATAAATGCTCAATGGAGCAAGCAAGTCAACAAAATAATGGAAAAATCTCCCTATATTGACTGTTGATAGTAGAAGTTGAATAAAATAGATGAATACTAAATGCATGAAGATAATTCTTTGAGATGGTGCTAAAAAATACTCAGCAAGGAGGTTCTTTTCCTCAACCTCTTTGCAAGCTTCTCTTCTGTCTCAAAGAAGTATGAAGAATCTCTTAATGGTGGACTCTTCTCCTCTCAATAATATTATGGATTGATTAGAAGTAATGTTGGGTCCCTATAATACTAGTGAATACCCCATTACTATTGTAGTTATACCCCTTATTTATATTTTTGTGCCCCTATTACCCCCATATTTTTATTTCTATGCCCCATAGAATCCCTCTGTTGTTATTTTTGTGGCTTTATATTATTATTGTTAGGTCGGCTGGATTATATTGTGACTCCTTAGACTCCTATATATAGAAAGAAGGTTTTGTCATTTGTATCATCCAAGAATTTTTCATTTATGTAATGTAAAGGAGGTTGCCCCCTCGAAGAGGCTGAATTCTAAGGCGTTGATCTTTCTTTTCTATCTTTTCTTGAGCTGGTTTCATAACATTTGGTATCAGAGCTTTGGATTCTAGGGTTTCGCTGCTCCAAACAGGTCATCGTGGCATTTTCGCTATAAATGTTTTTTTCTGTGAGGTTTCAGAAGTCGCAAAAAAAACCCATTTGAGAAGAAATCACGTTGAACCTTGGGTCCAAATTTCAGAACTTTTAGCGCGATATTTGCGGAGATATGCTCTGCGGAAGTTGGTCTTTTTACAGACTCCTGAATTACATTCAAAACAGGTGACCTAGGGAAAATCGTCATAACTTTTTCTCTGGGGATCGGATTGAAATTTCGTAAGAAGGTGCAGAAAGAGGACAGACTGTAGTTTCTTGTATATCTTTTTCAGAACCAAAGGTCTAAAATTGTAAACGTGGCACTTCATACAAGTTCACTCTTCTGGAAAGGTCTATAATCAGGTCACCTTGGGAGATTGTGCATAACTCCTTCTTGGAGAATCCAATTTGGATCAGACTGGTGGCATTGGAAAGAGGACACAGAGCGATACTACAGGTCACAATTTCAGAACTAGATGATTGGAAAGTACAGAGATACATCAGAGGCAATATCAAGATCCTACAAAGTGAAAAAAGGAGTGTAGATTTTTTTAAATTTTTGCTTAAGCTTGGTTTGAAAATTTATTTTGAAGGAATTCAAAGGGCATAATAGAGCATTATTATCGGTAACTGATGCCCTGAGGAAAGAAAATGCAAACACCTAGTAAGGAACCTGAAAGCTCTAGCATGACTCATGAAGAAGAGGAAGAAATGCAACATGATATATCAAAATTACAAGACCAAGTGCAACAACTGTCCCTTGCACAAAAAGGAACATAATCTAAGATGGATGGTTTAAAGAAATATGTAGAAGCTAAGATGGACGGTTTAAAGAAAGGTGTAGAAGCTAAGATGGAATGTTTAAAGAAAGGCATAGAAGCTAAGATGGATGGCATGGAAGCTAAGGTGAATGGCATGGACGCTAAAATTGATGGCATGGATGATAAGATGGAAGAATTGAAGATAAATATGAATAAGTTGCTACAAGAAATGGTCACTAAGGGTGAAAGAGTACTAAAGGAAACTCATGATGAGAACAAAAGAAATGTTAATCATGATTCCATAGACTCTAATTTTGGATCAAAGACTCACCATGTTCCAAAAATTGATATGAGGAAGTTTGATGGCAAGGATCCTGCCACATGGATATTACAGATGGAGCAATTCTTCGATCTCAATAATGTGCAAAACACACCAAAGGTACGTATGGAAACTTTATATTTGGAACCAAATCAGTTTGTATGGTATCAATGGCTTTGTTCTCGTAAACAGTTTATCACTTGGGCAATTTTTACGGAAGAATTTATAGCACATTATGAGGATACAAAAAGCAACACTTTTTTTAGCCAACTGATAAGTCTCAAAAAAAAGGGTTCAATAATGGAGCACATTGAGGAGTTCCAAAAATTGAACATAAGGGTAAAAGATATTCCAGAGGAGCATATGATTGATGTGTTCATAGGGTCTTTAAAGGATAATATCCAACATGATGTGCGCCTTTGGGAACCTGATTCATTAGAGAAGGCATTCAGGTTAGCAAGAAAAATGGAAAGCAAAATTATGGCAACTAGGAAGCATACCATTCACAACTATAAAGACGGAAATGTTGTTGCCCATAGTCTTCCACAACCTACAAGGTTGACACCACAACAATTGGAAGAAAAAAGAACAAAAGGGCTTTGTTACAATTGTGATAGCAAATACACAAAAGGTCATAAGTGTGCTAAGAAGAAATTATTCTACATAGATTGTGAAGAGGAAGAAGAAAAGGAGCAAGAAAGGTCAAAAGAAGAGGATATATTCCAGGAAAAAAGCCTAGATGAAGAACAAATAAATCCGACCATATCTTGTAATGCATTGGCGGGAATTACCACTCCTCAAACCATCAAGATAGAAGGACAAATCAAGAAGAAAAAGGTAATAGTGTTGATTGATTCAGGAAGCACCCACAATTTTATTCATTGTAGGGTAGCAAAAGAATTGAATTGCTTCCTATATCCAGCACCAGAGTGTCAAGTGATGATTGCAAATGGAGGAACAATAAATTTTTCTGGAAAGTGCCATAATATCAAGCTATCCATGGGAGAATATGTATTGACTAGCCCAATGCTTTCCATTCCAATGGGAGGTGCTGATGTTGTACTAGGAGTCCAATGGCTACAATCCTTGGGTACAATAGCTTTTAATTTTCAAGAACTTTTCATGAAATTTTCTGTGGAAGGAAAGGAAGTTGAATTAAGGGGTATTGCAGGGAAACCAGGAAAGATAATCAGCTCTAATGGCATGACAAAGCTTCTAAAAAAGGAGCAAAGAGGTGTAATTGCACAATTATGTTCGCTAGATGTTTCCACATTGGAATCATCTATTTCTCCAGATCTCAAAAAAGTCCTGGACAATCATTCCAAGGTATTTGAGACTCCCAAAGGTCTCCCACCTATGCGTGATCATGATCATGCTATTCATCTGATTCCAGGAAGTGTTCCTCCAAACATCAGGCCGTACAGATATCCATATGTCCAAAAAAGTGAAATTGAACGTATGGTTGCAGAAATGCTAGAGGCTGGTATAATTCAAACGAGTCAAAGTTCTTTCTCAGCTCCAGTAGTATTGGTGCACAAGAAGGATGGATCATGGTGCATGTGTCCAGATTATAGGGAGCTCAACAAGCTCACTATTAAAGATAAGTTCCCCATTCCTGTCATTGATGAATTACTGGATGAATTGCATGGATCAATTTACTTCACCAAGTTGGATCTTCATTCGGGATATCATCAAATCAGAATGAAGATTGAAGACATTCCAAAAACGGCATTTAGAACTCATGAGGGTCATTATGAATTTTTGGTCATGCCTTTTGGCCTTACCAATGCACCTTCAACATTTCAAGGTTTGATGAATTCAATTTTCAAACCATTCCTTAGAAAATTTGTGTTAGTATTTTTTGATGATATACTAATCTACAGCAAGTCTTGGAAGGATCATGTTGAACATGTTGACAAGGTGCTACAACTATTGGAGGAGAAACAATTATATGCAAAAAGATCCAAATGTTTCTTTGGAGTCCAGGAGGTGGAATATTTGGGTCATATTGTATCTCATGAAGGAGTTAAGGTAGACCCTAGCAAAATTAAAGCCATTAAGGAATGGAAAATCCCCACATCCATAAAGCATCTGCGAGGATTTCTTGGGTTGACAGGGTATTATCGCAAGTTCATTAAGAATTATGGGAGAATAGCAGCACCTCTAACAACATTATTGAAGAAAGATTCATTTTCATGGACTCCGAAAGCAACAAAGGCCTTTAAACATCTTAAAGAGGCAATGTGCCAAGCACCGGTCTTAGCTACACCGGACTTCACAAAAACCTTTATTGTGGAATGTGATGCTTCAGGAAATGGAATTGGTGCTGTTCTAATGCAAGATGAAAGACCCATTGCTTTTAAAAGTCGTCCAATCAAGGGAAAGTTTTTAAGCAAAGCTATTTATGAGAAGGAAATGTTGGCAATACTCCATGCACTTAAGAAATGGTGACCCTACCTAATGGGAAGACACTTCAAGGTAAAAACGGATCATGATAGCCTTAAATACTTTTTAGAACAAAGATTATCCTCTGAAGAGCAACAAAAGTGGGTCACAAAGATGTTGGGTTATGACTTTGAAATCATCTACAAAAAAGGGAAGCAAAATGTGGTGGCAGATGCACTCTCAAGAAAGGATGAGGATATGGAAGCATTGTTGTGTGCCATTTCTATTATCCAACCAGATTGGATAAACGAAGCAAGGGAGGAATGGAAGAATGACGAAGAAGTGTGGGCACTTATTCGAAAGCTACAACAAGATTCCAATACTTCTGATACATTTAGCTGGCAAAATGATTCGTTATGGTACAAAGATCGCTTATACCTCTGTAAGAATTCCCAGCTAAAACAAAAGATTCTTATGGAATTGCACACTTCTCCCTTAGGAGGGCACTCAGGATTTTTAAAAACTTACCACAGGGTTAAGAAGGAATTTTTTTGGGATGGCCTTAAATCAGATATTCAAAAGTTTGTGGCGGAATGTTTGGTTTGCCAACAAAATAAAGTTGAAACAATTAAGACACCGGGTCTATTACAACCTTTATCCATTCCAAGCCAACGTTGGGAGGAGGTTTCAATGGATTTTATCACAGGTTTACCTAAGTCTGAGGGAAAGAGTGTCATCATGGTGGTAGTTGACAGACTTACCAAGTATGCACACTTTTGTGCATTATCACATCCATTTAAAGCCAGTACAGTTTCTACTGCATTTATGGAAACAATTCAAAAGCTACATGGAAACCCAAAGATTATTGTAAGTGACAGAGATCCCATTTTCACTGGAAATTTTTGGACAAAATTATTTTCTTGTCTTGGTACTCAGTTAGCTCATAGCTCATCTTATCATCCTCAATCTGATGGGCAAACTGAGATAGTAAACAAATGTTTGGAAGGATATCTTCGTTGCTTTGTATCTAATAAACAGACACAATGGGTCAAATGGTTGCCTCTGGCTGAATGGTGGTATAACACTTCCTTCCATACAGCAACAAAAATGACCCCATTTATGGCACTTTATGGGTACCAACCACCATCAATCACATCATATTTAAGAGAAAATTCTAAGGTTCAGGTAGTGGAACATCACATCGAACATCAACAACAAGTCCTCCAACTCTTAAAGGATAACCTCGTGTTGGCACAAAATAGAATGAAACAACAGGCAGATCAACATCGCAGTGAAAGAAGTTTTGATGTAGGTGATTGGGTATTCCTACGGCTACAACCATATAAGCAAATGTCCCTAAAGTAAGCTAAGAAGGATAATAAATTATCACCAAAGTATTATGGTCCGTACAAGGTGTTGGAAAAGATTGGTACTATGGCATACAAATTGGAGCTTCCTGCAGCTTCTCGATTGCACCCAGTTTTCCATGTTTCATGTTTAAAGAAGGTTATAGGCGACAAGCTCCCAGTTCAAACAATATTGCCAGAACTTGACGAGGAAGGAAAAATTATATTGGAACTGGAAGCAGTCACAGAAACAAGAACTTGACAGCTACGAAATCGATCAATTTCAGAGTATCTTATCAAGTGGAAGAACTTATCCGCTGAAGATTCCACATGGGAGGATGAGAATTTTATGCAGAAGTATCCAGAACTGCTCAAGCGTTGAGGACAACACTTTTTTGAAGGAGAGGGGCATGTTGGGTCCCTATAATACTAGTGATTACCCCATTACTATTGTAGTTATACCCCTTATTTATATCGTTGTGCCCCTATTACCCCCATATTGTTATTTCTGTGCCCCATAGAATTCCTCTATTGTTATTTTTGTGGCTTTATATTATTATTGTTAGGTCGGCTGGATTATATTGTGACTCCTTAGACTCCTATATATAGAAAGGAGGTTTTGTCATTTGTATCATCCAAGAATTTTTCATTTATGTAATGTAAAGGAGGTTGCCCCCTCGAAGAGGCTGAATTCTAAGGTGTTGATCTTTCTTTTCTATCTTTTCTTGAGCTGGTTTCATAATAAGTAATATGGCCAACATGGTAGTTATCTTACTTTCTTTGGATTCAACAATGAAATGTTGGTTTTCTTTGATGGCAATTTGGCTACCATAACATTGTCTCATGTTTTGGTTCTCCCATGGCCTGTTTATATAGAATTTTTGAATCCATCTTCCCTCTCTTGGTTCATGAATGATAATGACAATATGATTCAATTAAGGGCTTCATATCTTTAGGGCAACTCGAATTTGGTTGTCCTCAACTGAGATCCTATCAGGGAATCACCTCCAAGTGTGTGAAGTGATCTCGAATTCGCTGAGTCATCCATTTTCTCAACCACACAGATTTTGAAAAAAAATCTATGTGGTGTGCGATTATCAAAGAAACATCCGTAGAGTTTTCAATTTTTAAACTGCATAAACTTGGACCTTAGGATTTTTTATTTTTTGAACTTCATAATGTCTTCAGCTGGAAAATCTTCACTTGTGCGTTCTGCTAGATGTCTTTTAGCATCTTCTCAATTATTGTTGGCATAGTGGGTCCCGGCCCAGGTTAAAAGTTAAGTTAGCCAAACAAATCCCTACACTACTGGCCCTTTCGGCATCAATCTGTGGAGTGCGGACTGAAGTCTCACCTGAAGCCATATGGGGGGATGTTGTTATAGACATATTTGGGCACTGCAACCCCAATCACATATGTCAATAAAACAAGGGCTCTTAAACCCCTAAAAGTGTTGTTTCACACCCTAAATGATCATGGTCAACTGATTACATCATTTCCCAGAAGTTCCACCTGAAAAACTACTCAGAACTGGCCAAAACTAGACCATACAGACTGCTCCATGCAGAGGGTACAATGCATACTAGCTGCTACACTAGCCAGGTGTGATGCATACTAAAAGAGCCTTCTGTAGGGTGTGATGGGCAAGAGTAGACAAATGGCAGAGGCAGTTTTCTAAGTGGAAACCCAAGGAATCTTCTAGAAACTTCTCCTGTGACACTTGCCTCTCTAAATTCGCCTAGGGATGAGTAAGAGATCATGAAATCTCCAAGTGGAACCAAGAACTATCAGTGAAATGACACTAATAAAAAACCCAGAAACTGACTCACCCCTCTGCAAATATCTATAAATGGATCCCTTATCACAGAGATCCAAAGGCTGGAATTTTGTAATTTGTAAGGAAGTGTTGTTGGTTTCTCTTTGAGACATTGCATTGTTGGGTGATCTTGCTTTTCATGACGTGAAGAGGGATTTCATGCTGGGAGGATGATGTTGGATCAGACAGCTGGGTTGTAATCCTCTCTTCTACTTCTACTATCAATAAAGTTATTTGAGTTTTCCTCCATATACTTGTGTATTTTTGAATCTTTCTATTTGTGAATGCAATTGTATGGTTAATGTACTTCTGATTCTACATTTTTTATGGTATTATAGATCTCTATGCTTTGATGGTGTTCTGTTGCTTTGCCTCTACAGGTGTTCTTTGAAGCAGGACAAGTGAGAAAGGAGTGGCAGGCTCTATCAAAGGAGAGAGGAAACAAGCAAGGAGCCAAGTGAAAGATTCAGGTTGGTGCTCTCTACTTTTCTCTTATCTATCATACATAAAGGAAAACACAAGTTACTTTGAATTGTTTGTTTCTAAGATAGCTACCCGTCTTAGTGGGACTAACAGATCAAATAGACACTAGTTTTCTCGGAAACAAAATGGCGACTCCGCTGGGGAATGAATAGTTTGTTTGTTTGTTACTTTTGTTTGCTTTATAAACTACAAATGGAGCTTGAAGTTAATCTAGCTAGCCTTCGAACTGCTTTTTCTATGCAACTACAAAGTAGATCAACGCTGCTTCAGTCAATCTCTGGGTTGGTTTATGAACTGAACATTTGACTTTCAAACATCCTAAGTGCGCTTGTGGTAGCTCATTAACCTGATAAGATCATACCCCTATACTTTGTTGTTATTGTCTATCATAGCTCAGCCTAAATCATTGAACTTAGCTACAAATTTTGAGCAAAAACGAAGCTCAGTTTTGTTCCTTGGACCATCGCACTGTCTGTAACTGGCAGCCTAGATGCATCGCACCTCCCATGTGTTGTAGGTGAGATGCATCCCTGTTTCCCTTAAGGACATGTGCGATGATTGAATGATACTATTTATATCTCTAGAATTTGGTTTTTTTACTCCTTGTTTTCATCTCTATTCAGTAGTTTTGCTCCTTATGATTAGTATATCATTGTTGAAGCCTTATTCCTTTACATTATGCAGCCTCCATTGATCAGGAATTGTGAATGTTTTTTTATGTATTTTTCATCATTTACAGTCCTCCTTTGCAAAAAGTAGCTTAATCGAATTGTCGTCTTTTGATTCAAAAGTGTTGTAACTATCGTTTTGAGTCAAGAAGAAGAGTGTCGTAAAGTCTTCCTCTTCTAGATAGTTGATTGTACTTTTTTCATTGTATTTGATTTGAATTGTCAATATTTGAAGTGTCGAAAACCGTTTTTCATTCGAAATCGAAAGTGTCATTTTAGTCTTCCTTTCATTTTGAAGAAATTGTTGAAGTGTCGCTTTGAAGAAAATAGTTCAGATTTGTACTTAGTTTTCCTTTTTGGCATTCTCACATTAAGGAAATGGAAAAACAAATACATGCATGTGCATTTGCATTTAGACTGCATGCGGAAAATGATTTAGGAAAAGTGCATTTAGTGTGTGCTTTCTGCTCTCTGTTGAAAGAATCGTACTCTTCTTTCCTTAGTAGCTAGGATTTTCATTGCTAAAAGAAAACAAACGTCTGTTTATCATTTTAGATTGCATGTTTAGGAATTTTACATCTACATAAGGTGGTGAACCTTGAAAGACAAAGTTTTAAGAAAGATGAACTCTAAAATAAACTTCAATGAACATAAAAATGCTTTGGAACCTAACGCACAACATTATATAGAAGTCTAGGCCAGAGACATGTTCCGACGTTGTAAAACCTGGTAACTATCGTTTTCATCGAAGGTTGGGTGATTCCTCCTCTTTGATACGACAAGTGCCAGTACAGACTTGTGCTCCCCGTACCATCGAATATCTATTGGGAGACCACAATAGGCCGATATCCTTTATCCTTAGGAAGCTGTGTTTTCTGCCCTATCGATCGCAATGCAATGAACACAACATTTAGGAAGATTGAATGTTGTACGTGAAGTCCTTGGTAATTTCTCTTTAATTTACCACGAAGGTGTATATTGCAGTTTTGCGATTGGTTTGGTAATCCCTCTGTATAGATTTCTAGAGTAGTCACTTTTGTTCCTTTTCGACTCCTTAAAAGAAAAGGTCCATCTGAGCACTTGTCACTTCAGGCTCATTAAAAATTGAAGGCAACCTAGAGTCACCTTTAGCCTTTTCTTGACTCTTAAAAATTGAAAAAGCAAGTTGTGTCAAAGCGTCATAAAATTTATTTAATTCGGAATAACATTTTCCCCTTTTAAATTTTGAGTTGATCAAGTAATCCGCAATCGTGGAAGAAAGTCAATCAAAACCCCATCACTCGTGGAGACTAGTGAGTCAACCATCTTTGACTCCGGAAACGAAACCATTCCAGGCAAAACGGTCTCATTTAACTGGGTTGAATTCTCCTCGTCTATTTGAAACTTATGTTTCTTTTATCACTCAGGTTGTTCCCTAAAGTTGTAAGAAAGGGAATACGGCCAAGGTAACCACAGACCAATATTTTAGATACATATTCTAGCCAATTTGCATCCAGAGAGGGCTCTCCCTTTATGATTTAGCATTGTTTTGAAATGTGTTTAGGCTAGTTATGAAGTTCAAGGGTTTGTTTTGGGTTTGGATGGTGGAATTCAATAGAACAATGAGGCAAACTAAATTGTTCAGTCCATTGGGCATGATGGATTCAAGGAAGGATGACTTTCTGGATTTGGTTTCTTAACAGAGGATGGTATCACAGAGCAAGGTAGTCAAAAATGGAACGAATACAAGCTGGAATCAGATGGGATGGGCTCAAGGGATGAAGGGTAATTAAGAATCCTTCAACATATTGAAAGAGAGAAAATGGGTGATCACTGGTAAGGAGAAATTAAGAATTCCTTAGCAAATAGTCAAAATGCAAGAATCAGGAAGCAAGAGCAACTAAGAATTCAATGCTTATATTAATTCTAAAGAAAACATAGAGAATAATAAAGATTGAAGATAGAGTGCAGTTTAAGCAAATTTTGAATTAATCCTTTTCTTTACCATTCAGATTATGAAACACAGATGATATAGCAAAAAAGAAAACTGTAAAACATGAGATATAAGGGACTTATTGATCCATAGTTTGATTCAAGAATTTTGTGACAAGTCTTTTGCATCAATTCCTCATCTAGTAGGCCAGACAACAAATGTTTCCAACAGTTTTTTATTCCAAAGTTTCAGTATTACAGAAAAATCTATGAATACCTACCAACCCCAAACACTTCGTTTGGGGGGCTATTTATACAAAATATCTTTACAAAATATCTGATGGAGATAACATCTAGTGATGACTAATCCCCTTTTTACAAAATATAGAGACAAACGATCTCGAAAACAGGGAAAAGATAAATTGATGTCGTGCAGGCTGCTCTGTCTTTGTCGGATGTGCTGGATGTAGGCTCTGCGAGTTAGTTTACAGCTGTCTTCCACTGATATTCTATGCTGGCTACTCCGTCTTTGTCAGACATTCTTTGACCCTGATCAGATACGCTTGGACCTTCTTGAGCCTCATTTATCTCTGTTTATCCTATCACGGAAAAATAGCCCGAAATCTACGTTTTACTTAAGAGAAATTTACAAAATCCCCAACATGTGTTCCCACCATTGTTGCTTTGGCAATTTATGCTTCTGAAGTTTCCTCAGGGTTTCATCAGCTTCTGTATATCTGAAAAAATTAGGCTGGAGCTGAAATAGATGTTTTACCTCATGCTCAATATAAAATAAGTTCTCTAAGTTATCATAGAGAATTTGGCCTATGGGGAGTGCTTTTACTCCTGAAGAACTTGTTGATGAACTAATTTGATCAACAACATATTTGTTCAACTTATGTACATAATCTGTGTGTTTCATAAGGCGGTCATTATTTGCTAAAAGATTTGGTAGCCCTTTATCCTGCAAAACTGTAAACCTTTCCATGAAAGAATTAATTTCTACTTGCATATCCTGGCATCTTCTTTCCAAATTCTGCATTAAATTTCTCTTGGCTAGAACTCTTTTGATTTTCAAAATGGTGCTTGTCTTGTCTGGGATGCCGAGTTGTTGCAGTTGTTCCCTATTTCTGTTATTCAAAAATTGTATGAGCCAATTGGCTTGATCAGGCATTTGTCTTAATAAAGCTCTTGATTTTTGAATTTCTCCATGTGTTGCATTCACTAAGTCAATCTGCTCATAAATAGTTTGGATAGATGGCCAAACGTTATTTAGGGATTGATTTATGTTGGTCCAAAGAATTCCTTTGATTTCTGCCAGAGGCTTATCCATAGTGAGTTCCTTCTCTAATGTTCTCACTTTATTCTCTAATGCTTTAACCTCTCTTATTTTCTCTGCCACACTTATTTTGGATTTATCATAACTCTTTTCTACTTTTACCAATTTCTCTTTCACTCGTTTCAATTCTGACACTTGGAGTCTCAATTCTTCCATGGCCTTTATCAATTATTCTGTGCTCATATTAGTACTATTGTTGTTGTTTCTGTACATGTAATTACTTCTGTTGTGGTTGCTGGGACATTAGGAGCCAATGTTGATCCAATTGTTGAGGGGACTGCAGTTGTGACTGTAGGGATTACCTCAGGTGGCTGGGAGGTTGACTCTCCCTACTTGTCTTTTAATTCTTTTTCCAGTGCCTGCTCTGTATCAGTTAATCTTTCATTGAGTTTCATGAGTAGGTCCATCATGTCTTCCTCTAATTTCTGCTCTATGATTTCTGCAGTCTGAGGGTGCCTTGAAGGAGGTAGTTTCAGCTGTTTCCTTGGGGCAACAATGTCCTCTTTCTTCTTCTTGATTAGTGCCTTTATGCGTTTAGCATCTTTGGGGTCATGTCCCAATTCCATGATGATCTCTTCTAAAGATTTTATTTTGTTATCCTTGGCCAGAGAAGAAGATTTCTCCCAATGCAACTGAGTTGTTGTGTTGTCTAAGGAACTTTGTAACTGGTGGGCCAACATTACTTTGCCAGTTAGTGTGGAATAAACCATTTTCCCAGTTTGTTTGTGAAGTTCAATTTCGTCTAGTGGATGAATGTCATTAGCTAGGACCTCCAAGTTTGTTCTGATGTAATCTGTTTCCGACTGGTGTCACTGTACCTTTGGCTTAAAATAACTCATTAACGTTTTGCCTTCTTTAATGTCATTGGTAGACATCAATCTTTGCTGGGTTGAGGGGGCCATTTTCAAGTATTGATTATAGATCTCAATTCTAACAGGATCATTCATGGCCTTTATCTCTATGAAAGTTTTCTTAATGTCTGAGGCCTGTTTTGTGGCCTGGTGGACGACACCTCTACATTGTGCTGCCTTTCTAGCTCCTACCTATGGGAGCTAGTTGATGTTTCTATTACTGGGGAAGTCTGCTAGCTGACTGTCCTCTCACCTCTTAGACTGTTTGTCGTTTCTTCAATAATTTCCTCTTCTAACAAAGGATTCAATCTTTGTCTCTTTGCTCTTGGTTGTTCAGCAGGTCCACTGATAGGTGTGGCCTCTTCCCTGTCTCTCTTCTTGCTTCTTTCCTCATTTAGAGGAGTTTGTAGTGCTGGAATTTCTGGTGCTCTAGTTTGGGCTGGAGGAATTTGCCGATGATTCTGTTCTTTTGACATTACTGGCTGATCTGTCATTATAGGATGCTCTGTGGTATCTACCTCTTTACCCTTTGAAGTCCCTGTGAATGATGTGCTGGTTTTCTATGTAGGCTGCTGAGAAGTTCCAGCAGAGGATGTTCCAACTCTTGATTGTTGAGGTAGCTTGAAAGATACCTGTCCAAAAGACTCCAAGTCAAGGGTTTTTTCAAGATCTTTCATAGCTTTCTCCATCTTTTCTTGTTCACTAATTTCCTCTATTAATGTCCCTTCTACCTATTCTTCCTGATTTACATACTGTTCAATTTCTGGGATCCTATGATGTACATACATTGATAGCCTATTTCCTACCCTTCTGTCACTTATGAAACTACATGGGTCATATGGCACCCACTGAAAACTCTTCTTCAATCTAAGGTGGTCTTCTAAGATCTTTTCAGCATCTTCCCATGCATCCCTAGAATTGATGACATAAGGGCCTAACTAGTTTTTGATTCTCAGCTGAGCCTTCTTCTTTACATTACAAAAGTGGGTTAAGTCTGCATAGATGATCTGCCTGAAATATTCTAATGCAAATAAACTCATGGGCACATATCTAGGCAACTTGAAAGGGCAAAGTTCACATCCATACATTTTGATTTTTGTGTGATTCTAGTAGAGGTACCAGTCACCTATCCTGTACTGTTTGGAAAGCTGCAAATTTTTTTTCTTATCACCAGTGATCCTTTGAGGAGGAGCTCCTATCAACAGAGTGGAGGCTGGGTGTACAAATAAGTCAATGGATTCACTATAGGTATAAGGGGAGTCACAGTTATGGAAGACTAAGCTCCAAAAGATCACAGACCTCCGATTTCCTTTTGAGTCTAATTTCCTGATGGGAAATGGAAAGCTGTCTGGCTGATAATATAACAACAGATGGTATATAAAAGAAGTGTATTTGAAAACTCCTTCTCTATCCAAATTTAGGAATTGGTCATGGATTTTGTTGGCAATAAAAGTGGCATAGTCATACTTGACAACAGGGGGCTGTCCTGGAGTAAAGATAGATAATAGAACCAGGGTGATATCATCCACATATTCACTGGACTTAAATCCCAAGATCAAGGATATCATGTCAAGAATGAGTTTTCCAGTCTCAGTGAACCAGGTATGTAAATAGGGAGGTGGGCCTTGGGGCTGGCAGTTTGGTTTCATGAACATCTGAGCAATACGGGTTATCTCTGAGTTGGGCAATTGAGAAGCCTTTTCAAGAAAAAATCCCATGAAAAGACAAGCAAGGGGCTCAGTGGAATGGAAATGTATTATCTGATTGATGGATTCAGCAGTTATGGAAAAAAGGATAGTTTGGGAAGGAGACATAACTGCTCTGTGGATAGCATCATTGCTGGCACAACATTGGTGAATGATGTCTGGGAAAACATGGACTAAGGGAAGGAAGTACATGGGAAGGTTTGAAGATGATTCCTATCACCAGATAGGTCTTTTATTTGGAAATCTTTGTCGGCCAAGGGTAGATAATTTAAGTCTTTATGAGGTGTGTTCATGGGTGCGACATTTAGGGATATGGGGGCTTCCATGTTTGGTTCTTGTGTATTCAAACTGGAATTCAAGCTTCTGTGGAAACAATGGATTTAAACAACGGTTTTGGCGTCCCTTTATGTCAACGGGGGACTATTTTTAGTTGAATTTGGTTCTCATAGGCAGAATTTTCATCAAAGAACTGAAATTTATGGGGTTGCAGGTAAAATGGATAAATACCTGGATTAAGGAGGCAAATTGAGTAACTGTAGGTCGGATGACAGAGTGCAGAGTGCGTTGTCATGGTCTCTTTGGCTGGCTGGCGGTTGAAAAGTTGGTACAGTGGCTCCAGTCGTTATTTTGCATGGGAGCTTGAACAAAGAGAACTATAGCGAAAATGATATTTCGTCGTTTCTTAACGAAATTTGGTTTGGTGGGTAATTTTTGGCATTTATTGGGCGAATGACGTCAGAGCAATGGGACATCTTGTCATTTAGCGGAGGGTACGAGACGGTGACGTGGTAGTGACATGGTGGTGACATGGCAGGTGACATCAGCGAGGGGTGATGTGGCAGGATGACGTCGGCGAGGGGTGACATGGAAGGATGATATTGGCATGGGGTCAGCGGGAGGGCGGTAAGTGGTTTACCTCGCACCGCTTATGGGCTAGGGCGGTTTTTGATGGGGGGGCCGCGAGCAGCGCGGGAGTGTAATGTGTGTCCTGGTACGGGCGGCGATACTGCCAATCACCCGGGCGGTAAAGTTCAGCGGATGGAGGGCTAGCGATATAGATCTCGGCCGTTGGATATGGGGCCATTGATATGACGGTTGGTGGTCAATGGAGGTGAAGGGGGGTTAATGTGGGGGGGCCCAATATAATATATAATGGTTTTAATGTTTTTGGGTGCAATATCATTGGTTGTCGGGTTTTGGTTATAATTAACCTGAAAGGTTAATTATTCTTTTATTTGTGGCAGAAAGGGTTCATAATAAGTTCCGATTGAACTTATTAATCCCAGACAAAAATAGTGCTATGGTTATAGTAAACCCGGGTGGGATATTTAACATTTTGAGGATTATATTCTAAATACATAATACGGGAAGGGGTTTATTTACAAGGGATTTTAAAATGTTATTTTGTTAATATGAGACTTTTGAAAGTGAATGCGCGCTAAGGATAATGTTACAAAACTTAGGCAAAAGGGGAAAAACAAGGATTTATACAAGAAATGAGGCCATATCCCTAAGTAAAAATGGGGTTTTACCTAGGCATCTGATGAAAAAAAAGGAATGAGTGACTTTAAGGATATTTAAGTAGATCTTAATATCTCTGGAGGAATTTAGTAAATGATTTGGGAAAGGGATGAAGGGGAGTTAGTCATGCTTTGCTTGAGATGTATCTGAACATCTGCCATGGTCTTGTGATAATAGTAAGATGAACAACTTGAGAGACAAAAATCAACCAGAAGTATGTTTCTGCAACACCAAAAAAACTGCCTACCCAGCCTACTGTATCTATCATTTTTTCTTCTTTTTCTTTGGGTGCACTTGGACTAGCAAACCCTTTTCAGATTTTCCTTTTTTTGTATGATAAGCCTATCTAAGTCTACCCATATTTATTCCAAGGGCTCGGATTAAACAGTTGAGCTCCTTTGCTTCTCTACCTATCTACTTATTTGCCAAGTTTAAACAATTTGGACAGATTTCTATTCTCTATCTCTAAAATAGGAAATTCGAACATGAACTGACCAAGATTAAGCTATTGGGCCATTCATCAATTGTGGTAAAAATTTCAATGAGTTGTACATGATGCTTAATTTACAGAAAATGAAATAATAGTGGCATTTGGACTTGCCCACTTTCCTGGTCCTTTTTGTTTGGGGTTCATTTATTTTCATTTTTTCTTTTGACCATTTATCTTTTTACCCTTTGATTTTTCTTTTAGGGTATACCCTCTTTGCATTTTTTAAATTTTTTTGAAAATATGGAAAACATTTGTAACAAGAAAAGGTATGTACATATTGCAGAGCTAATCAAATCAATCATGAAATATGACACCTATTGGTATAGGAGCATAACACTGGCTCCACTTGGGGATGGCTTTCCGTAGTGGAAAGTCAAGGACAACAGGTCAGATGGCCTTCTCCATAACTTTGACTATGCTATGAAATCTCCTTCTGCTGGTTGCTTTATTTTATATATGACAGTTACACTTATGAGGCTGAGGGCCTTCTCTTCGGGCTTCACCTTCATCAAGAGGTTGGATCAAAGTAGTGTTTCAGCATTCGACCATTAACTGGCCCTTCTTCCGTTTCTGAACCATCTAGGTTCTTCAAAAAGTAATTATTGTTCCCTTGTGAGGCCTGGATAATAAAAGGTCCCTTCCATAGGAAGTCAAACTTCCCATGTTTTTCTTTGTCTTCTCTCCTGGAATCCCATTTTAAAACTTTGTCTCCTAAGTAAAAATCTTCTGCCTTGGTCCTCTTATCAAAAAATTTCTTGAGTTTTTCTTGTAACACTTGGGATATTTGGTACACCTCTTCTCTGGTCTGCTGCAAATGGATGGTCTCATTTATTCTTGTTTGAATGTCATTAGGCTGCACCTGAGCTTCTTGCAGTAATTTCATTACAAGGACTCCTAACGATGAAAGAAACATAGCCTTCATACCATAGACTAGTTCATAAGGACTAGTCCCAATGGATCTCTTGGTAGTTAATCTGTCTACCCATAATGAATTGGTAAGTTTCTTGTGCCAGTTTTTTTTGTTTTCTTCCAACTTTTTTAATAGTATTAATCAGGCTTTTGTTGGAGGACTCAGCTAGACCATTACCTTGAGGGTAATAAGATGTGGAATGGCCTAAGGTGATGTGGTACTTGTTATAGAAATTTATCATTTTCTTGGATTTGAAAGCAACAACATTGTCGAGTTATGATCTTTTCAGGACAGCCAAATCAAGACAGTATGTTGGTTTGTAAGAATTCTATAATCACTGTATCATTGGCTTGTCTAGAAGGAATGGATTCTATCCATTTAGTGAAATAATCTGTGGCAGTGAGGATCCATTTATGTTGGCCTGAAGAGGGAGGATGGATTTCCCCAATGAAGTCCAAACCCCATTGCTGAAATGGTCTTTCAGTGGAAATTGGTCTAAGGGGTAGAGGTAAAAGTTTCCTCTTGCCTTCAAAAATTTGGTATTTGTGGCAAGTAATGACAAACTTCTTGACATCAGCAAACAAGGTTGGCCAGTAAAATCCAGCCCTTAGGATTTTGTCTGGAGTTGATTTTCAGTAAAGATGTCCACCACAGTCCCCTACATGAAATTCTGTGAGAATTTTGTTAGCTTCATCTTTTATTAAACAGTTCAATAGAATACCTTCATGATTTTTCCAAAAAAGAGCATTATCTAAAATACAAAATTTTGAAGCTTTCATTTTTAAAAACCTTTTCTTTGTTCTGGATAACCCTGGAGGAGCCTGCAGGTTTAATAATACATAAGTTATATCATCATACCAAGGTGATTCTAAGAAGGCCTGGCTGATTTGTGGAGTCGCCATCTCCTGTTCATTATCCAGTTCATTGATATCCAGGGCTTGGAAATTGGTTTCAGTCATGAGTTTAGCTAATCCCTGTCCTTTTATAAGATTTGTAGATTTTATTTCAATATCATACTCCAATATATTAGCTATCCATTTACCTCTCTTGCCTTCAATCCCCTCTTGGGTCAAGATGTCTTTGACAACAACATTTGGTACATAGGCTATTATATGGGAGTATAATATGTATACTCTGAAGTCCTTAATAGCTTTCACAAGTGCATAAGCCTGTTTTTCCATGATTGGGTATTTTAGCGGTGCATCTCTAAGTTCTTTACTAGAAAAGGCTGTGGGTTTTTCACATCCTTGATCATCTTTTTCTAGTGAAACAACAACAATGGTGTGTTCTGATACAAATGAAAATATTATGAAGTCTCTATCAAATTTTGGGCTTGTAAGGACTGGTGTTCTGGTTAAAGCCATTTTAATTTCTTCAAATGCTTGTTTAGCTTCTAATGTCCATTTAACCTTGAAATATTTTTTCAACATATTGTTCAACAATCTAATTAATTCAGCCAAATTAGGTATGAATCTTCTTAAAAAGCTAATCTTTCCTAGGAAAGCTTGAAGTTCTTTAATATTTCTGGGGTGGGGTATTTTAAAATGGCTTCTATTCTATCAGGATCAATTTTGATGCCATCTTGGGAGATTATATGGTCTAACAGTTTTCCTTCCTCTAGACTAAACAACGATTTCTTAGGATTTAAGGAAATACCATACTTTCTGCATTTTAAAAACACTTGTCTCAAATGATCTAAATGTTGCTGATCTGATTTAGAAAACACAGTAATATCATATAGATATATGACCAGAAAATCCTGAATTTCTTTTGCAAAAGCTATGTCCATTGCTCGTTGGAAGGTTGCCCCTGCGTTTTTAAGTCCAAATGGCATTTTAACATATTTGAAATTTCCCCAAGGTGTTGTAAAAGTAGTCTTTTCTTGGTCATCAGGATGGACTAGAATTTGGTTAAAGCCTAAAAACCCATCCAAAAGTGAAATCCTAGAGGCACCTACTACCCTTTGTAAAATGTGGTCCATCTTAGGTAATGAGTAGTGGCCTTTTAAATAAATATTATTTACATTCCTTAAATCAACACACAATCTGATTTCTCCTGTTTTCTTCCTAGTGGGTACTAAATTAGACACCCACTCTGAAAACCTGATAGGAGCAATTATCCCTGCTTCATACATTCTTTTGATTTCTTTTTCAATTAAGGGGAGTAGTACAAAGTTAACTCTTCTGAGCTTTTGCTTGAACGGTTTTTGATTTTCCTTGAGGGGTATGGTATGTTGAATTACAGAGGTGTCATAAGATTTTAGATCTTCATAGCTCCAGGCAAAAACATCCTAGAATTCTTTGATGAGTTTAACATATTTAAGATTTTGATTAGGGGGTAAAGTTTTGGATAATTTTATCATTTTCAGACTTTCTTCAGTTCCTATGTTACAGTCTTCAATGTCTGCATTTAGAGGTTGTATCTTGGGTTTCTTTGGGATATCATTAGAATCAAAGAAATCTTCCAAAGGGGTTAATCCTGTGGGAAAATAATTGTCTTTTAAATTAATAACTTCAGATTCTCCTCCAATAATCTCATCGATGTCTACTTCTTTAAGATCTTGCAACTTTTTATTGGTAAATTTTGTTGGGTGAAGTATTTGAGTTGCACTCTCTACTGAAATGTTTGTTTCAATTTTATCTATTTGATCAATCTCACTAACAGTATCCATGTCTATATTAGTGCTAGAAAATTCTTCTTCTAGGGTCAAGAAATTGTTAGTATGAATATCATTTTCAAACACTTTCCAGTTCTTTACATTGTCAGGTATGGTTGGCATGTGTCTAATCTCAGCTGTAAACTGATGATTGAGTTCAAATGGCAATTTACAAGTGTTGGCAAATGTTGCCAAACTGTGAGCATGCAAATTATGTTTTCTTGGAATTTTGGTAAGCTGTGTTTCCAAAAATGTATTAAGGATCTCAATCATTGTTCCTCTGTAAGATCTTAATTTGGGATCATTTGTAAGGAAGTTCCCTTTTATCCGTTGAATGACTAAATCAGAGTCTCCCAAAACTGATACCCTGATTGCCCCTAAACTTTTGATCAATTTAAGTCCTAGCAACAGGGCTTCATATTTAGCCATATTATTGGTGCATCTAAAGTTTAATCTGTAAGCATGCCCTTCAGCATGATCATTTTCTAGATTGTGTACCCAAATCCCTGCTCCTGCCCCTAATTTATTAACTGAACCATCAAATTCTAAGTACCAAAGGATCTCATGTTCATAGTTAGTATCAGGAGTCTCAGAAATTTGTTTACTAGGGAGATCTGGTTTTTTAGTTTCATCTAGTTTCTCTTGAGTGTCTGATGTATCGTTGTTCTCAGAAATTTCTTGAATTTGAACACTATATTTTTTTATTATAATTTCTTCTTGTTCTAATGCTAAAACCTTGACATCAGTTGGGGGATTAACCTCAAAATTGTATAGAATGAAGGAGTCCATGTCAGAGTGCATGGAGTAGATGGGAAAATTTTGGGGTTTCTCCTGAATACTTACCACATATTTCATTGAAGTTTCTCGGTACAATCTGTTTGGTTGACCAAATACTGAAACAGTAGCATATGACATGTCCAACTGTAAAGATCCTTGGAGCTTTGCACCCCAAGATCTAGACAACAACATGCCATATTTTGGTGGAATATCAGCTACCACTATGTCCATTAAAATGGTCTTGGTGGGATATTGAACTAATGATACACATAAATCTTTGATCAATCCTAGACATCTGACCTGGCTTGAGTCAAAAGAGAATAAGTCTTTGTATGGCCTGGTAATATCTAGGTCCAACTTCTCCATTACAGATTTAGGCATTAAGTTATGAGAAGCACCAGAATCAAACATGGCATTATGAAGTATTTTATCATGATGTTCAGGCTTACATAGAAAGGGGGGACCCCTCCATCTACTGATTTTCCGTTTACCTCAGGGCCAAAAATTAATTCAGGTTGGTCATCAAAGAGATTTACTGAATCTTTGTTCTCTGAAATTTGGAGTGATTTGTTAATTTGACCTCTGTAGACATCATGTCTAGCCAATTCTATCAATGGAATGGCTATCTTTAATTTGCCTATTTCATTCTCAATATTGAAAGGTTTTTTAGTTTGAGTTTTTGTATTTCGGACAGTAAGATTGTCTTTTTCTGCTCTATTTTCAGTGTTTTTCTCCTTTTCAGGAGTGGTGTTATGGGCTAAAGTTACTTCCAAGTCAATTTCTGGAGGTTCTTCCACCTTTCCTTT